>CM035159.1:14962442-15696988 GCA_020205615.1 Panax quinquefolius
GAGGATCTTGTGAGATGTCAGAACGTGATTCTTAGTTTAACAATTGTTTGAGAGGGTTTGGCTATTTTGGAGTAGGTTAGGTTTTGCCTTAGGTATGGATTTGACAGGCTTACAGACTTGAAGAACCCGCTAAAATGAAATTGCCAATTATTTGAATTTCCCTCTTGTAACTGTTCCTACCACGTTTCTTAGTGGAACAGTTGTAAGTCGCTGATAGGTCATAATATATAACTCCTCCATCGTGTCTGTTTCCTAGATTTGACTTTTCTTCTGTTGACTAATCTAGTACGTAGAGTAGCTTGATGAGATTGCTATATACTCTACGATTTTCTTTGACAACTCAACGATTATCTCCTGAGAGATGCTTCAGTGAGCGTTTTGACACTAATCCTCATTTTGTATGGCTTAGCCACTGATGCGCCCCAAGAGAGTTCGAGTACTGAAATTTTGAAGTGAATTTGCAAGACGTCTTTCTAAACTGTATTCGTAACTTCGCTCCACACGATCTGAATAGTTTGGCATGTGCCAAATTCTGTTGAGCTTCCCATGAGCTAGTGTATCCTTTGGGGAGACTACGATCGTCGAGGCTGCTCTACGATCGTTGAGTCTACAGCTAAACATACTCTACGATTATTGTCTGTCCTGGTTCTTGTGATGAACTAACTTGTCATTCCTTCTGGGTTAAGGTAGCTCGGGTCAACCTCTTAGCTTAGTGCTAAGGGTTAGGTTAGTCCCTAAGGCGCTTACCAGGTGAAGAACTTTAGACGTTTGTGTTGGCTATAATCGTGGCGCCCTCATGCTCTTACACTATGATTAGATTATCAGTGGCATGTTTTGAGACGTTCCTACTGATTATGGATCTTTATTTGGTTCATCAGCTACAAAGTTTTGGGACTTTGTAACTGGTATAATGCATCATAGTGCACTTTTGATACTTTAAGTGCTGCTGTTCTTTAATAGATCACTGCTCCCCCATAGTTGATACTGTCTTCTCAGAGAGGTGTGAGTTTTTCTTCTTTATGTGCATCAGAAGGCAGCCTTGCATATCTCCTTCTGACTAAAATCATTACCATCATTTGAACCTTCTTGGATCACAGAACTAGATATCTTCAGGACTAATTACTCCACGATTTTTGACAGAACTACGAACGTAGTCTTCCTTAAGCTCTTTGACCGATTGCACTGGTGAAGTTCTGCTTCTGTGATGAGTTCTTTATGATCAATGCTCAATGACCCTCTGATGTGAACTTCCTCGAGGGTTCTTCTCAGATGATATGCTTTGCATGAATAAGCATATAAGACCCTTTTCCTGTTAGCATGAATGGTCTTCTTCCTTAGAGAGATCAGAAATCAGGTGAGCTTTATTTATGATAGCTCAGCAAGTCTTCAAGAATAGGCTTTGACAGAGAATGATTTTGTCTTGAACATTTTTGAACTGTCTTTAGCCTCCAGCTGGTTGAATCTTCTTGACTGAAGTCATCTGCTTTAGCATTCCTTAGTGTGGTCAGTTAGACCAAGTACCTGCAGGTTAGATAAATTTCTATTTTTGGTACCCATGGTTAAATGGGTCCTGCTAGGTTAGTTTCCAAAAACTATGTTCCTCATATATTTGAATTCTTATCATATTGATCACCAACAATCATGTTTATGCATGTATTCAATTTAGGCATGACATTTTAAGATGCACGATGATGAGTGTGTGTAAGATTAACCATTTTAATACAACACTCTTTTTCTTTGATGGTTTCATCATTTGCTTGGTTATGTTCACGGATTTTAAATGTTCATAGAGTGAGAATTAGTTTTATCACTAATTTGTATCTGGTTGATTCATGGAGATGATTAGTGTCTATGAATATTCAAGATACTCTTGTAGAACTGATCATACTATATATATTATCAAAAACCTAGAACAAAGGTCTGTATGTTCATACTAACCCGTTAGCAAGGATTACTCCACTTAAGATTAATTAAATCTTGATATGCTTATGACCTATTTTAGACTTCTTTAAAGATGTTATCTTCAACCTAAAACTTGGATGGAGAGAAAGTTTGTTAGCAGTTAAGTTTCCAACCTTAGTGTACTTTCCCTCTTCCCTTTTTTAGGTAGAATATGGTCTCTTAATAGAATACTGTTATAGTACATAAGTTGATGCAACATGATATTCACATTTATATCACTAAGGAATTGTACCTTTCCACTGTCAGTTTCTTGACAGTCATTTATCTTGATATAATGAGGTGAGGCATTGATGTGCATATTTTTACATTCATTTCTAACAGCTTGTTGCTCTAGTTATCCTTCGATCAATCAGTCATAGTCTTGAAGATGTAAGCTAAGAAAATCTTGGAATCTTTAGTTCTTTGACGACCTTGAACCTCAAGGTTCACATCCAGCTGCTGGTTAGCCAAATACATATTTGAGAAATTCTTCTTTCTCCTTTGGATAAGTATTTCTTAGCATGTATAGCCTTTCATTTTTCAGACTGGTAAATGCTTGACTCTTTGCGGTTGATGCCTCTTGACTTCTCATCTCTGGTCTTCAGACTACAAGATAGACTGTGGACACGGATTGGTCTTGTTGCTATGGCATTTAAGAACATGATCCAATCTGAGCAATTTCAGATGTATATACACATTTACATGTACACGACATTTCCAACGTGTGAGCATATCTGCATTTACAAGTGACTTACCACTAAACTAAGTTTAGAACAATATTTGTGCCTAGGATCAGACTCAAAGTGATTAGCTTTTGAATATAGCATGAGAACACCTTTCGATACCAATTGTTAGCTCCAAGAGAGGCACAATAGATCTGTAAGGGGGGGGTTAATAGATCTTTTTTATTTCAAATACTTTTTGTGTTTATTTTAAATAGCTAATAAATTAACATATGACAAACATAAGAATCTTTTCAAGCACAACAGAATGAGTAAAAGATCTCCTTCATTGATATATTCATGAACATACATACATTGTTCGTAGATTTAGTTAAGTTGTAAGCAATTCATACATACATAACATTTATAACAGTTAGGTACATAATGTAAATGATAGAAAGTAAATGACTGAATATAAAAGACACAAGAGATTTTAAGTGGTTCAGAGAATCAAGCTCCTAATCCACTCTTTTGCTTTAATGAGCAGGAATTCCACTAAGGAATGGCAGCACCCTGAATCACTAAGATTCCTTCAAGGCTAGCAGCCTTGGAACTTTAGTTCACTATGAACTCTTCAAGCTCTGCATGCTTGGAACTCCTCTAGTTTCCTAGGAACTCTTCAAGCCCAGTAGGCTTGAAACTTCATTTAGTCCCTCTGGACAAGGACCCCTCAGGCCCTGGCTACTTGTTGTTGTTGGTGCTGAGCTGCTAAGATGTCTTTAATCTTGAACATCTTTTATACTTAGCAGCTTGGTATGGTCCTCTTTGCATTCTGCGTAGAGTCTGGACCACTTCTTCTTTGGTGCAACTGATCTTCATTCTATTCTGCTCATCTTAATCTGATCTCAGATGTGCACCATCACCATTTAGGTTTGCTAATTGTTTAAGCTTTTGGTAGACTTCGTCTGGCACTTAGCATTCCCTGAACCTTTCTTAAATGGTTTGCAGACATGGTTCTGCATCTGTTCTGTTTCAGCTTTTGGTTCATGGTGATTCGTAGAGTGGCTCTCTGGATCTTCTTTGTGTTCTGCCACTTTTCTGAATGCTATCTTCTTGGCATTCTTATCTCTCAGCTTAGCTGCCATCTTCAGTTACATTCTCATCCTTGTTGAGTGAAGCTTTAGTCTGTTCAAGTCCTTCTTCAAATCTGCTTCACTTACACCTTCGTAGGCTCACTCTCATTGAGACTTGTTTCGTTTAGCTCTAGTGGAACTCGTAGAGTAAACACTATTGCATTCCAACAACTCAACGATCCTTCAACTCAGCAACTCTTGATCTTTGAAGCTTTGGCTGATATATACTCCTTCCCAATCTTCCCGTTGGAATATAGCCGTTGAAAGCTATTTGAATTGCTTCGTAGATCTCGAGTTATTTGTTATAGACTACTTGATGTGACGTGATAGCTTCTTTATGACTTTACTGACACAGCAGTCTGTTACCTTACCTACCGCCTTAGAGTTGTCGCATTTCCATGTCAGGCAGGTAGTCATCTTTATTTCTTCCTTTTGACTTCTTGATTAGAACATCAAAGATTGTCCTTTTTTATCGATGCTCTCAACTAGCAATGTTCAAACATTAGTCTTCAGATTGAACCATTGCCAATGCTTTAATCTTCATATGACCAAACTTTAGGATTCTGATGCATATGTTCTTGGACCTGATCGTAGTGTGTCTTGTTGAATGTTGCTCATTAACTGATTGAGACAACACTACGATCCTGAAGAGTGTTCATTGGATCTTCAATGTAGAACAACTCTTTCTTCATTTGTGCAGTGCTTCAACACTTCTGTTTGCCTTTGACTGATCTCAAGAACTGATAGCTTGACTCATTTTTCTGGTCTCTTCTGAATAGCAAGACACCTAACATTTGTGGCATGCCCAGCTCGCTTTCTCCTTGTGATCTCCTGTTCACTTATCATCAATGGACTGACCCATATTTAATCACTTTCGCCTTGTTCTTCATAAGATGACCAGTATCTCTGTGTAAACTGCATCAGTTCCTGCTTTATTTGGAAAATACTACGATTATGGTTGACCCCAAGATCGTTTTCTTTTTTCTCTTGACATATTACTGCACTTGTTGACTTTCTTTAGCCAGTCACTTATACTGAAGTCTTCTTCTGATCAACTTGTGGAAGACTTCATCTTGAATATCTTCACAACTCAATCTGGATGTTGATTGGGTTGGTGCTTAGATCTTCTGTTAGCTTGCAAGCCATTCGTTGAGTGCTCTCTAGTTTTCTTAAGGTGGAATGTATCTTTGCAACTCAGACCAGAGGCTTCATTCTTTGGATATTCTAGGAGTGCTCAATTGTTGAGAATCGTGTTGACTCTACGATTTTGCCTTGGCTTTGTGAGCACCTCTGTTGAAGCCTTAGTTCTGCACACTACGATTTAGCTTTGGTTCTGCAGACACTACGACTTCGAGATCAGATCTTGACACTCTACGATTTCTATCTTTATGCTTGATGTCCTCATCTAATCTGGCTCGACTACAATTTCTGCTTCTGATATGATCAGTAGACTCTACGACTTCAAGTGTGGTCTACGATTCTTGACTTGACTTTGGCAGATGCTCGATCAGCTCTTAGACAGGCTGTCTCTACGATTCTGAATATGACTTCCTCAATAGACTACGGCTTTGAGGAAGTTCTTCTCGACACACTACGATCCTTCCACGTCTCTCCTGGAAGTCTATGAACTCCGAGATCTACTATCTTGTAGACTAAGATTCTGCCTTGATAGTTCTCGAGCTTTCCTTGACTCTCCTGGAAGACTACGATTTCTAGTGCAGTGCTCGACAATCAGACATGCCTATCTATTACATTATAAGATCAACCTAACAAGCTTGATCTTTCTATATTTATAGTCCTTGTACATCATTTCTTTTTAAGGACTTTACAAAGTTGTTTAGTTTATGTAGGATCAACCTAACATATTTGATCAATTCATTCTAAGTCCTTGTACATATGTTCCTATTATCTATCAAAGGACTTTAAAGCTTTTCTTAATGCAAGCATACTTGCATATTCATTTATTTATATCATAATCAAATCATATATAAATAAGAATAACATTCTCATGTATATTCCTAACAGTTTCAATTCAGATCCACCGTAGACAAGAAATACATTCTTAGTTCTTCTTAAGTACTTTAGGATATTTTTCACTGCCTTCCAGTGCTTTTCTCCTGGATTCGACTGATATCTGCTTGTTACACTAAGTGCGTAATCATGCATATCATCTGCCATATCCCCAACTTTTATGAATAAAGATGAATTTTCTAAAATCATAAATATTTGGAATGATTTGAAAATAATAGTTGTGGGTAATTTTAGAAATTTTGCAAAATACGCAAGTTGTTTATAATATTCGATTGTTAAAATATTAAATGCGAGACAATCATCTGTGGACGTGGTTTGCGAATAGTAGCACAAAATATTGATTATTTTACCGATAATCTTCACCGTGAAAGTCAGAATACTCTGGTTTTGTTCGATTATTATTACTTGATGGTCACTCGTTTTTGTTATTATACTTGATGTTATTTGTTGATAGTATCTCACGTTAATTGATTCAATTATTGTTGATATTTTATATTGAGATGACGAAGTTATTAATATTATTATTTGCAATATTAACGATGTACAGAAGTTACGCCAAGGAGAGGTTTTGGTCACCTAATTAACGGCATGATAGGAGAGAAATCCTTATTGGAAAGCCCCCTCTTTCTTGGGAGCGACACAGTCGATTAATAGTGTGAATAATAATAATGATGATGAAATTTTGTTTTATTAGTATTATTAATGTAATAAAACAGAAAAAGATTTTATATAAAACAAAATACTTTTATAAAGTTATTAGTTTTATTAGGCTAATAGTAAAATCTTTTTATATAAAATGCGAAATACTTTTATAAAGTTATTCATTTTATTAGACAATAATTTGAATATATTATATTTTATTATGCGTAGTGTTTGCATAGTACTGCGTAGTGTTTTACATAGTAAAATCTTTTTAAAAGTTATTCGTTTTATTAGATTATAAATAGAATATATTATATTTTATTGTAAACCAATCTGGACCGTCTAGTTTAAATAAATCGATCTGGACCGTTCATGGATTAGTTCTTATTGATCCATTCTTATAAATAGAAGCTCGTTCCTTCATTATTTCTTACGAATTCATTGAAACTCTAGAGAGAGCGTAGAGAATTATTCTTCTATCTTGAGCGTATTTCTTTAGCGTTTAAGAAAGCTTTGGCGTGTCTGCAAGTTTCTTCAAGTATATCCCATACCTACCATCGAGAGTACTCTTCTTTTTTAAGGTAAGGGGTATTATTTTTCATATTCATGAAGAGAACTTCGTTATTCCATTCTTTATTATTACATTGGAATAACTTTTGTATCATGTGATCTACCTATACTTGGTGATTTACATTGTTATTCCATTCGTTATTATTACATTTGGAACATCACATCTGCTCATGCGTGTTATACTGGGGACTGGTTAAAATCTTTTATTATTCTGTTGGAATATCCATGTATCTGTCGTTTCTGGCAGGACGTGGTTCCGTCTTTATTATTACATTGGAATATCCACATGCATGCGTTTTTTCTGGGACTGACTGATTCCGTTATTTATTATTACTATTGGAATAACTTTGTATACATCTGAAATCTGCATATGCATGGTGATTTACATTGTTATTCCATTCTTTATTATTACATTGGAATATCCTGTCGGTCGCGCGTATTTACGCTTTGACTGGTTCCGTTATTTATTATTACATTGGAATAACTTTTGTCATGTCTGAATCTACGCGTGCATGGTGATTTCTTTTGTTATTCCATTCTTTATTATACTCGGTTGGTTAAAGTTTTGACTTCTATACTCCATGAAATTAGTGGAATATCCTTGATATTTAAGCTTCATCTATATCTTTTCATGGAAATATTCTTACGAGCATTCTTAAATTTTACTCTACAAAAAGAAGTATCATGTTGACAATTTGGACGTTATTAGTTCTGAATAAATTAATTCTTGAACTTGTTTTATTGAATTCTTATATCATTGTCATCATCCTCATATTTATATTTTGTTGAAAGTCATCTACATGGCACTGTAGTGCATAGATGGACTTGGTATGATTATGACCGAGGATTATTCGGTGTAATCATGGTAGTAATGTTACAAATGATGTGGTAAAAGTCCTCGTTGGCCCGTAGTGCATTGATGGGCGATTGTTGGCATGATCATGACCATTGATGAATACTACGAATATCCTTGGCCGTAGTGCATGGATAATTTATGGTTGTGATACTAATGAATATCCTTGGTAGTAGTGCGGGGATGATGATGTGGATTATTTATTAAAATTTGAGTCCCGGCGATAAAAGTGATGAAAACCTTTTAAATCATAAAAGATAGTAGATTTTATTCTCTACTTGACTCTTTTAATGGATTGTATGTTCATTGCGATTAAACTTGATGTCTATTGTATTTTATCAGTTTAACATTGTTGAAGACTAATGATAATTTATTTTGCATTATCTTAGTCATAATATTTCTTACTGGGCTAGTTGAGCTCACCCTTTCTTTCACTGTTCTCTTCAGGAAATGAGAACGTAGCAGGGACTAGTCGGGGAATGGAGTGGCGGTCGGATGATGATAGTATTAGTAGTCCTCACTATTACATTAAATAGTGTGACAATAAATGTAATGAGGACTTATTCTTAGAGTGGATATTGTCTAGAAGACAATGTTTGTATTAAAACTCACAACTCTCTTGTTGTATATTAAAGATTGTATTTGTATTCTGTACCATGTATTTGGCGACTCATAATAGGTGATGTATACCTATTTTGGGGGCGTCACAGTTTGTATCAAAGCTTAGGGATATGATCCCTGGCTAAGATGTGAGACAAGAACTAGGAGGGGAGAGACGGGGAATTCCTTTGCTAGTATGACCTCCCTAAGTTTATTTGATATTTAATTGGTTGGTTAGAGTATAGGGATAATATGTGATATGTTAATTAACCCTTGTTTTGTGGCAGTGTTTGAAAATGGCATCCGAGAATGTTGAGAACATCAATGGAGCACGAGAGACCGTTGAGTCTCCACGGATCAATAATCGGATAATGTGCATCGGGAAGGCGACAATCCTCATGCAAACAATAACACTAACCAAATGATGAGCGATGGAATGTTAGAGGCTTCATGCATTCATGCAACATCGAGTGAGAGCGGCTCTGTCCAAAATGCGGTGGAAACACTTGGCTCTCTCGGACGGTCACCGCTAAAGCGAGTTCGAGGAGCTGGGACCACCGTGGAGTTTTGGATAGCCAAAACCACTTAAAGGCGAGGCGTGGATAAAGCGGATCAACAAGATATTTGATGTCTTGGGATGCTCAGGAGGAGCAAAAGGTTCCTTTGCCACCTTCGTGTTGCGGCGGGAGGCGATTCTTGGTGGGAATCATAAAAGCGTACTCAACTGCCAGACTTGAAGATGTCTTGGGAGAAGTTCGAAGAACTGTTTCAACGACAAGTACTTTCAAAAGTATTCATCACATGAAAGAGGTAGAGTTCATTAAACTGGAACAAAACAACATGGCCAGTGTCGCGATCTGAAGCCAAGTTTGCCGAGTTGTCGGTTTGCGTCCCATTTGGTTGATAATGAGGAGAGAATGACGCGAATGTTTCTAAGAGGTTTGAAACCCGAGATACGTCAATATCTTATCTCTCATAAAGCGTGTTTGTATTAGGATGTTGTTAATAGGGCTCGATTATTGGAGTGCGATAATGAGTCAACCCAACCAAAAGAAGCGGTAGGCAAAATGATAATACCGGTGATACTTGATCATCGAGCGGTGATAATAAGCGTGGAGGAATCAACATGCGAAATGGTAACCACTTGATGGTAATCATGGCCAAAGCAATAAGAATGGACATTTCAAGAAGAGAGATTCAACAATGATGGAAAGGCGTCGTCGGCACCAACACCGTTTGTTAAGGAAGGAGAACGACCACTATCATATGCTTCAAATGCGGAGGGAGGGACACATCGATCAAAGCTGCGCGATGCCGTCAAAAGCATGTTATAATTGTGGAAGAGAAGGTCACTGGCTTGATTTTGTCGTTCATCGAAGACAAGTTCAAACTAGGATGGAGGCACCAAAGGGCGCCCAGAAAAAGTCAAAGCCCGATAGTCAAGGAGAGCGTTTGTCGTGACCTCCCGAAAAAGCAAGAAACCGAATGAGGTCATCACGGGTAAGCTTATCATAAACTCTAGCGAAGTATATACCTTATTTGATCTGGGTTCTACCCATTCCTTTATTTCTCCTACTTGCGCTCAGCGTTTAAATTTGACTCAGGAGAAATTGGACTTTGACTTATCTGTTGAAACTCCGTTGGGAGAAACCTTCATTACATCCACTTTGTTTATAAGTCTTGTTTGGTTCAAATCGGTACCCTCACATTTCACGTCGATCTTATTTCATTGAAAATACTTGCATTTGACGTAATTCTAGGGATTGATTGGTTAACTACTCATCATGCAAAAAATTGATTGTTTTCGTAAGGTTGTTAGCTTTCATATTCCTAATCAACCTATTATCTGAATTCAAGCAACCAAACCATTAAAATCAATCACTTTGTCATCTCGAAGCCATAAAGCTATTCGTTTATTGAAAAATGGATGTCAAGCTTTCTTAGCTCATATCACGGATCTAAACAAAAATACGTCGGTTTTGAATGATATTTCTATTGTTAATGAATTTCTGACGTATTCCACTGAAGAACTTCACAGCCTACCCCGGCGTGAAATTGAATTTTGTATCGACCTTGAACCCGATACAAAACCCATTTCAAAGCCCCATATCGAATGGCTCTATTGAACTTGAGGAGTTAAAGACCCAATGCTGCGAGGAATTGTTAGACATTGGCTTTATTAAGTCTAGTACTTCTCCTTGGGGTGCTCTGTTCTATTAAGTGAAGAAGAAAGATGGGAGTATCGCGACTTTGTATTGATTATCGGGAGTTGAATCATGTCACCATCAAAAATAGGTACCCATTGCCACGTATTGATGACTGTTTGACCCGGTTCTGGGCGCGCCAAATTCTTTTTAAAAATTGATCTTAGTTACGGATATCACCAATTGAAGATTAGAGCAGATGACATTCAAAAGGCGGCTTTTAGAACTTCGATGCGGGCATTATGAATTCCTAGTCATGTCTTTTGGATTGACTAATGCTCCTATTGCCTTCATGGATATGATGAGCCAAGTATTCAGGAATATTTGGATCACTTTGTGGTCGTCTTTTATTGATGACATCCTTATTTATTCAAAAGCCGTGAAGATCATGAGCAACACTTGAAATTTGATACTCCAAAAGCTTCGTGAATATAAGCTTTATGCCAAGTTGAAGAAATCGAGTTACGGCTTGAGGAAGTAGCATTCCTTGGGCACGTGGTATCAAGTCATGGAATATCTGTTGACCCAAAGAAAGATTGAAGCTATTCAAAGTTGGGAACAACCTAAATCGATGGCCAAAATCGTAGCTTTCTCGGCTTATTTGGTTATTATCGGAGATTCGTAGAAGGGTTTTCTCGAATCGCTACTCCATTAACTCGGTGACTCGAAAAGATACAAAATTGGGTTGGAGCGAGGAATGTGAGAAGAGTTTTCAAGAACTTCGAGAGAGACTCATTTAAAGACCTTGTTACGTGATACCATCATCGGCTCGGAGGGATTTGTCATCTACGATGATGCTTTAGAAAAGGGTTAGGATGTGTTCTCATGCAACATGGGAAAGTCATAGCTTATGCCTCTCGACACTTCAAAGAATATGAGAGGAATTATCCTACTCATGATCTAGAGTTGGCAACTATTGTCTTCGCACTTAAAATTTGGAGGCATTACTTGTATGGGGAGAAAGTGGAGATCTTTACGGATCATAAAAGCCTCAAATATTTCTTCACTCAAAAGGAACTCAACATGCGACAATGACGTTGGCTTGAACTATTGAAAGATTATGATCATACCATCGATATCATCCTGGAAAAGTAAGCGTGGTAGTTGGCGCGTTGAGTAGAAGATCATATCTTGAATGCGAGTGCGATATTGTCAACCTGAAGGCCCATTTTGTATGACTTGCAAAGGATGGAGATAGAGATAAAAACTCCGAGGGACCCACGTGATGATGGCGAATATCTGAGTAGAACCAACTTTAATCGATAAAGTTAAAGTTTGCTCGAAGCTACGAGACACGGAGGTGATGCGTATGAGGAAGAAAGAAAGTCTGAGAAGGTGTTATGCGGGAAGCAAGAATCGATGAAGAAGGAATACTTCGAGTCAACTCCAGACTTTGTGTTCCTAACAACCTTGATTTAAAGTATAAAATCATGATGGAGGCACATAACACACCGTTTACAATCCATCTTGGGAATACCAAAATGTATCATGATCTTCGACATACATTTTGGTGGGGAAATATGAAGAGGGAGATAACGCTGTTTATCTCAAGGTGTTTAACCTGTTAACGAGTCAAGGCGGAACATCAAATACCAAAAGGTCTATTGCAACCACTTGAAATTCGAGAATGGAAGTGGGAGCACATTACCATGGATTTAGTTCTTTGGTCTTCCCAAGGTTTCTCAAGGCGTAGATCTGATTTGGGTCATTGTTGATAGATTGACCAAGTCTGCTCATTTCTTACCTATCACGAGAAACTTATACACTTGAGCGTCTTGCTCGTATGTACATAAACGAGGTTATAAGATTGCATGGTATGCCAAGTATCCATAGTTTACGATCGAGACCCAAGATTCACTTCACGATTTTGGGTTGGTTTGCAAAAAGCTATGGCACAGATTCTGATTTAGTTCGGCATATCATCCTCAAACGGACGGACAATCAGAGAGGACTATTCAAACTCTTGAAGATTTATTAAGACTCTGTGTCCTTGATTTCAAGGAAAGTTGGGACAAGCTCTTACCATTGGTGGAGTTTTCCTACAACAACAGTTATCAAGCAAGTATTGGTATGGCTCCATTCGAAGAGTTGTATGGAAGAAAGTGTCGTTCTTCAGTATGCTGGGATGAGGTGGGTGAAACAACGTTGTTGAGACCGGAGTTAGTACGTATGACTACGAAAAAGATACAAACGATCCGGCAACGTATAAAAACCTCCCAAGATCAACAAAAAATTTTTGAGTGTCCTTTTTATAATATTCGTTACTTGTTCTTTGGTGTTCTCATGTTAATGTGAGATTTGTTTGAAAAAACAAGTGAAAAAGGTCAAACATGTATAATGTCGACGATTTGACTTTAAAATTAAGCGGTTGGTGTATTTAATTGGTTGCACCAATAACAAGTGACGAAAAAGGTTTGCACATTGACCCGATGATTTGACAACTTTGCTAGGCAGATTTGACGTGAAGCCGAGAGATTCATTTTGGGTCAGGGGCTTGATTATGCGGAGGGAAGGTGTTAGGCACCCCAGACATCCGTGTTACCACGGTGACCAGCCACTTTTCAAAAGAAATTGTTATATGAATGTGTGTGTGTGTGTGTGTGTGTGGATCGATGTGCAATTATTTGAAAGTAGTGTGAGGCCTCGTTACGTTACACCTATATACACAAGTTTGAATTTTATAGAAAAATTCAGTTTTAACGAAGATATATCATGAAGTTTTTGTAAAGAGGTTTTTCAAACCACATGCTCAATAGGAATTGAGACCTTTTCATACTTCCATTTTATTATTAAATGTTAAACTTGTTTGCTTTTATTTTTTGAGATCTGAAGCATTCTCGAAAAATAATATCTGACGATCTTAGAACTCCTCATGGGCATGATGACCATCGAGGAAATTGAGACAACTTTGTAAAATAATGTACAAAATACTTACAATGAAAAATATATCCATCATGGGAACAGAATCTAGATTGATGGGAGTGAATCTGTGATCACATGATTCTAGGCTCACACATGATCTTGCAATTTGTATGGAAAGCGATGGCGATTATATATATAAAAAGCGTAAATATATATATATGAGACATGATCAACCACCACCAAAAGCAACTCCATGGGGATCGAAAATGTAAATATATAAATATATATATATATATATATATATATATATATATATATATATATATATATATATATATATGATCACCACCAAAAGTAAACTCCAAGTGGGATGAAATGTAAATAAAGGCATAAAAAAGCGATCAAATGCCACGAAGTAAACTCGAGGCGGGAATGAAATGTAAATAAAAGGCTATAAAAGGCCACGAAGAAGTAAACTCGAGGCACACAAAATGTAAATATATATATATATATATATATATATATATATATATATATATATATATATATATATATAGATGTGAATGCACGATGTGAATCGGGCTCATCGGATATATATATATATATATATATATATATATATATATATATATATATATAGCGAGTAAATATAGGATGTAAAATCCGAGCTCATCGATATATATATATATAATTATATATATATATATATATATATATATATATATATATAATATATATCGAATAAAGCGCTCGAATCTAAACTCAATCGAGGCATAACTTCGATAATGTTAGTCCATATATGAAATATATATATATATATATATATATATATATATATATATATCTGAGACAGAAATGAAAACCACAGATAGAAATTCAAGGCGAAACACACTCACACGACTCTCAGCGTGTACTGACGGTGTGTGTGTAATATGAGAAGAAGACTTTATATAATGTGAGAAAGGCTTACGGTGGGTTTGCCAAAGTAGACTTCTATGACTTTAAATGGATAAACACTCGGCTCCATGGGATAAAAGATAGCTATATGTGAGCTAACAAGTGTTTAAAAGTGAGAAACACTCAAAAGATGTGTATGCGAGTAAAATGGGCGGGGCTTCCTCGCGCTTTTCTCTCTCTCTCCTCTTCTCAAATGGGTGACCCCAAGGCTTGTATATATAGATGGATGGTAGCGGTACACTGCTGGCGGCGAGTAGTGTTGTACTACTACTGGTTGGTGGTGGTGCATCATCGAGCCTCATGGGTCCCGTCGTCTCGTAATACGTGCACTCGTGCCTTTGTAATGTCCGCTCGAACTTGCGAACTTCAATCAGAGCATCCGAGCGAGGTATATCGACCTTCTTGGACCCGCTTGTGTCGAGGAGTTCTGTGATGACATGGATTAGAGGTTATGCGAAGTCGGGAAGAGGGGTCTATGCCCATGGTCTTCAAGCTTCAAATTCTATCAAAATCTTTGCCACAGCGTAATAGTCACTCGGGATTGTTACTCCTCGGTTCTTGTGGGACATTGTTGTATGTATGTATGTATGAAGTGTCGAGGAGCGACGTGCGGTGTTGAAGAGACAAGATGATGTTTGACTCCTCACGGGGTTATCGTAGGGTTTGAGTTGAAAGTAGGCGTTGCTCGAGGTTACATCGAGAGATTGGACTACTTGTTGGTATCTTGCGATATCATCTTGTTGAGGTGGTAAGATGACAACTTTGACTCCTTCCAGGGGTTATCGGCCGGTTTGAGCGGAAAAGCGAGCGTTGCTCGAGGTTACATCGAGAGATTGGATTGCTGCAAGTGTTTGAATACCTGCAAGGTCATCGTGAAAAAGAACTATCTCTCTTGTTTGTTAGCTCAAGATTACGAGGTATGATGATGCCTCGGTAGGAGAGGTCGAGCTTGAAGGCGATCGCATGTGTTTGAAACAAACAATTAGGAGTTATCGTCGGAGCTGCAAAAGCATCCTTGGGGCTATCACCAAGGATGGAGTTCTTACTCGGTGTTGTTTACGGGACTTGGCCCGAACGTCGCGGTGTTATCGTCGAGATGAAGCTGTCCTCTCTCGTGTTGTTGTTGGGTCTTTTGATCTTACAAACCTCGGGGTTATCTCAAGATTGAAATGACATTCGGTGTGTGTTAGGGTTTGAGATGAAGTTCTCGGTTTGTGTTCGGGTTGGGCCCGATGTTCCCGGTTTGTGTTCGGGTTGGGCGCACTTCACTTAGGTAGTATCCGGAATGGATGTAAGTTGTCTTCGAGGTTATCTCAGAAAGATGAATCTACCCTCTGTAATGTTAATGTAATAGTGTGCGAAAAAATTTTGAGTGTCTACTGAGATGCCCCTCTTTATCATATTCATGCAATGCAAGGCATGGATAGGATAAAGAATCCTAGACACTTGAAATGCAAGCAAGATAAACATGATGTTATATCGACAACATGATGCAAATGTATGATGCATGATTGTCGGTAAATCTGTTGGGATGACAATCGGTGATGATGCTTGGACATGCGATCCAAGTCTCGAGGATGTTGACGTTGGGGCTATCACCAAAGTCTTGAATCCTAGACAACGGCCTATATTCCATAGAAATACCTCTTGTGTGTAAGAGATGCATGTGGGATAAAGCTTTATCTGTTTGAGGATGTGTATAACATATTCCCTCATTACATCGAGAGATTCTTGCCATGATAGTTTGTCGTTGTCGTCGGGGTTGCCCGACCTTCGTTGATGTGTGTATCACGGGATAAATCCTGTTTGGGTGTATTATCGAGGTTGCTTGACCTTCATTGATGTATGTGTCGATGGTAGCATTGTGTTGTAGCCCTTCTTTGGGGAAGGTTGCTTTGATGGGTTTACTTGCCATCGGTGACATGATGTCGAAAAGATGTGTGTGACCTTCATTGATGTGTGTATCGATGGTTGCATTGCGTTGTAACCCCATTGGGGATACGTAGATGCTTGAAAGATGTGTTTGACCCCCCGTTGGGGATCGTAGATGTTTGATAGATGTTTGTTTGATAACTTTGTGTGTTGTAACCCCGTCGGGAGGTTTTTATTTTCATGGTTTTGCGTTGTAACCCCGTAGGGAGTTTTAGGGTTGTGACCACTACAAATGATGACATCGGACCTTTGTGGGGTATTATTAGCATGATCTGTGAAAAAAATGAGCTCATTGGTATAGTATACCCTGCATTGGTGAATCTGGTTGAGATGACGGGAGTTTAACTCGTGAAGCGAAAACCGAGGATTTTAGGCTATTAAAAGCTCGATCGCGTAGCACTTTATTCTGATTTGGCCTTTTTCGACATGAGACCTCCTTTGCAACTCTAATTGGAGCGAGCGGAGGTGTGGGACCCATGTAGGAGTGTGCGCAGTACACTGCGGGGGCAGCAGGTGAGCTGAGACGACGACCAATGCTGCTATGTATAGGCGAATGGTTGCTTTCATAAGTCATTTTCAAGTTACATGCGAAAGGAAATCGAGAGCTCTTCTTGAGATCTGCTTTGAGTTGAGACAACTTTCTGCATATTCTACCACCGTACAAGCGTTCTTCAACATCACAGTAACACATGCATGTATTTTTTTTTCAGTTTCTATCCAGTTGGAAAATGACTTATCACATGAAATGCATTTAGACACGTAGTAGTGAATATGCATCTTGATATGACTTGATAAAAATATTCAACATAGCAAATGTTAGTATTAAACCATCTTTGAACATAATGATGTGAAAAAATTTGACTTTTGAAATAGTCAATTGGCACCTTTTCTTGTCATTTCTTATCTATATGAGGACAAATGAGTAAAGGCATAAAAGTAAAATAATCACAGTAATTAGACTACACTTACAATTTTTTTTGTGATGTGATTAATGCATGTAGGATGTATATGATTTGTGTAGTGTGTGTCTTCTTGAATGGCCACTAGTCATTACTATGTGTGCATGTGGATAGTCCCATTTACAAAGGGGCTATGGCAAAATTTTCCCAAAATGTAGGTATTGGGTAGTCATGCATTTTTAACTCTCTTTAGATGTATGTTATGTTAAATGCGATGCATTTTTTGAAAAGCTCGGTAAGAAATTACCACACCCTTTACGAGGTGATTTGGAGACTTCTTGTCCGGATATTATGGATCGGGATCAGTAGAGTAGTTCCGTGGGACCACTTACGGTGTATGGGAGGAGAGCTTACGAAGAGCCTCACCACCGTTACATTTAGACTGACCTCGTCGTTTGGTGGAAGCGGTGATACGTCTATTCGGGTTGAAGTGCGAATGTCGAGGGGCGAGGAGGAGGATGCATGCGATCGAGGTTCTACTCCTCTGTTATGCGTGTTCCCCGTAGGGAATTGCCGAGTATTCAGTGGCGAACCCGGATCTTACGGGTGACTTGAGTAGGCATCCTTGATATACACTGCATGAAACGAGGTATGAAGTTAGATCTTTAATCTTCCTTATTTCTGATGATGAGGAGTCGAGGATTACGATGTTGATCTGCATTTGATGTAGGTTCCGGCTTCCTACGACCTCGAGGGAACTGTTTAGCATCCACTCTATGTATCGGGCTTTGCATGATGACTATGAGCGATCGTCCATGGTTTGGGATTTGGGATGTTCTTCTCCATTCTACCCCTCGTTGTCCACAGGGGTTACCTCGGGGCATTATCGGCGGTGGTTTCACGGACTCGATCCTCCATTTGTTTGGATTGTGAGGTGATGATGGCCTTGATGGATTGGCGGTTTATCACGGTATGGAGTTTGGAGGGAGCGGTGCCTTGCGGCGGATATCACCCTCTGCCGTCGAGATCCTTGTTGGGAGTTCGGCGGGCGCTTCGAGGCGCGGGGGGCTGATTAAATCTGGGTCCTTTGGCGTAGATCTTGTAAGGCGGGCTTTTGAGTGAGCCTATACCGATGATGTGAGAGTCGGGGATCGCATTCTTGGCGATTGTTCTGATGATCATTAGAGGCTTTCTTCATGGCGAGATAATTCCTCTACGGTGTCCTTCGCTTTGATCGGCGCCACTCGACCGTGGGCCGTATAGGAGAGTATATGATTGGGGTTCTACACCTTTGCCTACTTCCTCGGGGAATCTTGCGTGCGATCGCGAGGGCTTGGCCAAGGCGTGGTTAGGATTCTACCCATTTACTTTGGTGAGTGTTTCTCTTGTCTTTTCCCATGTATAGGTTAAGAGTGTTGGTGACGGCGATGTTTGCCTTTGTGTTGGCGATTTGGGCCTATGAGAGGCTTCCTTGTTTGCATCTGTGGCGTGTTAGGTTTAGACACCTATCCACGAGGGCGGAGATGGCATCATTCCATCTTGGCGGAGGTCCACATTGCTTTGAGGTTTCACTCATTTATAGCTTCTGATTGGAGTTTGTTGACGGTAGATGTCATTACATGGATTCCCTACTCTGAGAGAGCATTTGGGAGTTGGTTTTGAGGATGGGTACCCATTTGGAGTAAAGTCGTCATTTCCACCGCGAGATTCCTCTCTTCACAGATGGAGGATGGGAGCTCTATTTAGGAGAGCGTCTTTATTAGGAGCACTACTGAGGAGAGATCCGTATCTTGATCTTGCCTCTGCCGAGGAGTTATTGGCTTTTTTTGCGATCACCCGTCATTGACATCCCATTGATGGGGATTGATGGTTTTACATTGTCGGAGAGGGCCCCTGGTCTCGGGAGATGTTCGGCATTGGTGGATCCCTCGTACGATTGGAGCTCGGACCCCGCGCCACCACGGTTTATGGGGGATATGGTTCCGGGATCCGTGATGATGATGGATTGGCTAGCTTTGTGTGTCGAGATCCGACTCATGTGACCAGATTGATGATTGACCCGGTGGTTGGACCAGGACACATCTTTTCATTCGGCATTTGGGCGAGAGATCCTTGAGTAGATACTTTTGATCCTTCCGGCTCTGGCGGCTTTGGCCCCTCGGATGACCCGTATATGGCTTTTGGTCAGATCCTCCTTTGTATCGGCTGACATCCACAGTAGATAGAGATCCGATGACTCGGGAGGAGTTACATCGGTGGATGATGATCGATGATGATGTGAACATCGACACTCTTGACTTTTTCTGATGTATTTCTCGTTATTTCTTTTGATAGGCCTCTGTTAGCATCTGGGTAGCTTCGCCCCATTCTCGCTATATCTTTTGATAGGCCTCTGTTGTATGTTGGGTAGCTTCGCCCCATTTCCCTGTATTTTAGCTGTACAGAGATGTATTAGATGATGATATACTTAGGAATGTATGTACAGTTTTTCCATTCCCTATATCATATTGCCATCTATTGTATCATGCATGTTATTATGTTATGCATATGTATGTATGTCGAGATATTCGACATTGACCTGGATGGTCTTATGACACGGCCGTCTGATGTGTCTTCTTGACGATTAAGCCGTATTGATCATACCCCACCATTTTGGTGGTATCTAGTATATCTTCATGGTATGATAGTATATCACCATCGAGACGTGGTGATAAATAGATGATTTTTGCAGCATCATCTATGACCTGTTGATGTTTGAGTTTCCCCACAGATTTATAGGGCATGCTAGAAACCTTTGGGTATCGGAGGCGGGTTTTTAGATTTGGGACCCGAGTTGACTCTCTACTTTGGAGGAGTATGCACGGTTGACGATCTTTGCCATTGGACCAGGACCTTGCGTGCATATGGCTATTGGAGACATGAGCGGACGATTCATGACCCTCACCGGATTGAGGCGTAGAGTGGTCGTCGGGGATGAGATTACATCCGACCACGTGATATCCCAGCGTTTCTGTTTGATGAGTTTGGCTCGAGGATAGTTATACGCGGCATTAGGGATTTCACCACCTGGAGGAGGACCATTGGCGTTCGACCCGAGTAGATGTCTTTGCTTCTATGTGTATTGTCGTCGTATGTCTTCATACCACGATACATGGATGAGTGGATATCGGCGTCATTATGGCGATGAGAGCTCTCGGGGAGGTCGTACCATTGTCTGGATGATCATTATTGAGACTACGAGGTTCGACTACATCTTCTTTGCACTTATCCGGCGAGGAGTGTTCTGACAAGTAGCTTCGGTCATCTTGTATGTGTGGTTTATGTCACACTTGAGGCCAGATTAGCACATTTAGATGGCGGGGGGTTTGTTTCACCCGGAGAGATAGCCATGTCATACTCCTTTTCGACTGCGAGAGTGTGCTGAATCTTTGCATCGTGGTCGACTTTCTGGCGAGGATTAGGGATCCGTTTGCCATATTACCGTGTTGGGGCTTAGCTCACCCTACTGACTTCATTACTCATACTCGGGCATGGATTATCTCCCTCTGGCTGGATTGAGGGGCATGATTACTTACCACCCATTGGTAGTGATGTGTCGGTTTGACCCGTTTGAGATTTTCATCCTTATGAGGCGATGAGTCGGTGTCGGTAACCGCTTCTGCACATTTTGTCGGCGGAGGACGAGATCCGGGTTGTATGCTGTTGGGATCGGCGAGAGTTGTGAGTTTTCTGTCGATCGTCCGGGTTGTTACTGCGAGTATTCGCATGGATGGAGCGAGAGACTACATCGGTTGCGGTAGTATCCACGGTCTGGGGATTGATTACGACGATGAGGAGCTATAGAGGTTATTATTCCCATCGATGACTTGATTGCTGAAATTTTGCGACATTTGTGATGGATTCTCCCACCCAGAGTGCCACTTTTACTTACTTAGATATTGACATTTTGGAGCGAGAGCTTACATCGATGACCTATGATAGAGATCGGGCTAGGGCGCGATGTTGTGACTCTTGATGAGAGAGATCTGGCTCTGTTAGAGAGAGATGAGGCTAGATCGACCGAGGATGCATTGATTGGGGCGGGATCTTGCGCTTTATCTGCTAGGGATGTGGCCATTGCGATAGTACTTCCGTTAGATCCCGGATGATTATCGGTCTTTGCTTGAGCGTGAGAGTGCTTACATTGATGAGCACTATGCCACCATCTGATTAGCCTCGATCTGCTAGCTCGTGTAGATACCCTTGGGCGGGGAGCTTGCGGTGCTTCCTCCGTCGTCGAGAGAGGATGCTATGTTAGATCGATGATCGCATACACGGATCTGTAGATAGCTTTGTATTTTCTGCACAGACTAAGCTTAGCCATTTTGTCATGTACAACACGTATATATATCAAACGATATTATGTATGGCGGGGAAATATATTTTGATTCACTTCCCTTTTAGTTATGCCTTGATACTTGCTTGATGTTTTTTGTTTCTTTGGGGCCTTGTGATCTTGATGCATTACGAACTTATCCTTGATAGATGGACATTGAGGCGTCGCAAGATCTCTCGAATGGATCATTGATTTACTATAAATCCCTACCATCTTTGGTGTCTTGGGGATTTTGGTATCTGTATGGAAAAGTGGAGAGGAGGGTGGTTTTTCCTCTCTGAGATTGAACTTTCCACCAGGATGGTGGCCCGGTACTTCTATTTGTGAGAAGCCTAGTTAATTCCATCTCTTATGGGTTGGTATTGCTCTTTGAGGCACGATCGCGACTTAGATGGTCACCGAATCTTCTATTTGTGAGAAGAGGTTGGGTAATTCCATCCTTTTGATCTAAAACCATGAAATGTGGTGAATTGAAGGTTGATCCCGATGCAGAGTGTGACAAAATTTTTGTTACGGTAGGGGTTAGGCGAACCATAAATGGTACGCCTACGTACTCTATTGAAGAGGATCAAGTCTGCGTGTATTCGAACCTAGTGTAGGAGGTTCAATGATTGAATGTGAAAAGCGAGATAGGTGTAGAGATGTTTTTGTTGTTTTTTTTGTGAAGAAAAGGCGAAATGTTTTTTTGTTTTTGTTGTTGCGGCCAAGGGCCATATAGCGTATGGTTGCCTACGTACTCTATTGAAGAGGAGATCGGTCGGCGTAGTTAAGCCCCTCGGGGCGAATCGCGGTGAAGAAAGCGTGAATCCCATGTGCGAGGCTATCTTTGCGGGGAGAGAAAGTTTAATCCCATAATGGGGATAAAAGCTGCGGTGTGTAAAAAGTTTGATCCGATCCTCGGGACAAACTATGGCGTGAAAAAGTTTAATCCGTCTTGAGGATAAAGCTGCAAGTGTGAAAAGTTCAATCCGTCTTGAGGATAATAAGCAAAATTGTGAAAAAGGTTAAATCCATCTTGGGATAGCAAGAGATTGTATGGAAGGTTTGAATTGAGGTAAAACAGAATTTGGCGGCTTGAAGTGTATATGTTTCCGAGGCGAAGAGAGTATGTAGAAAGGAAAGGGTTCAAAAGCGGAATGGTGGTGATTTGATGATCAAAACCGGGATGTTTGTTTGATGGTAACCCGGACATAGTACCATTTCACGGTGTCAGAGTTGATAAGTTGTGGAAATTCATCGCCATCCATTTCACTGCAATCTGAGAGCACCTCTGTCGATACTTCCTTGACAACAAATGGGCCTTCCCGTTAGGGCGAATTTTCCCTTAGATTGATCTTGGTTGTCGATGATCTTCTTCAAAACCAAGTCGTGTTGTTTGAATTGCCGTAGTCGGACTTTTACATTGTAGGATCGTGCGATCCTTTCTTGATATAATGACCATGGAAGATAGCCGCGGATCGCCTTTAAATCTATTAGAGACAATTGGTGATACATCTTGTACCCATTTGGTCTTCACCCAATGAGCATCCATCAATACTACGAGGATTCCATTTCCACCTCTATGGGGAACTTTTCTTCCATCCATAGACTAAATGAGTAGGGGTTGCCCGGTGGAAGTTCATGGAAGTTACATAGGCTAATAAAAGTTAGAGCGCAAAGAGGTCGGGCCATCCTTTGTGATTGGCGGACATTTTTACGCATGATCTTTTGATGTTTTTATTAGCGCTTCAACACCATTCATCTTTGGATGGTAGATGGCCGGAGTTGAGGTGTTTGATGTGGAATTTTGCATAACTCCTCCATCATTTTGTTGTTGAGGTTCTTAGCATTGTGCGACACTGATGACCTCGGTTGTCATATCGTATCGACACGACATTGTTTGTTTACGATGAAAGCATGATAACTTCTTTAGTAACCACAGGGAAGGATCTTTGCTTCTACCCATTTGGTGAAGTAGTCGATCGTGGTGAATATGAATCGATGTCATTCTTGGCTTTGGGCTCGATGGGCCGATCACGTCCATTCCCACATTGAGAAGGGCCGTGGCGAACTTCATATTGTGGAGTTCCCTTGGAGGCGTGGATAGCATTCCCATGAATCGGCATTGATAGCACCTCTTGGCGTGATCATCACGATCGACTTTGAGTGTAAGCCCGATAATGCCCGTTACGAGGATCTTCTTGACAAGTAGGGGTCCTCTCTCATGTATGGGGCCACATACTCCACCATGGATCTCATCCATGAGTCTCGAACTTGGTCTTTATCCGGACATCGAGGAGACCTAATCCGCATCTCTTTTGTAGAGTGCATCTCGCTCGGTAGAATTTCATAGCAAGTCGATGAATCCGCCTCTTCTCGATTAGGCTCGCCTCGGCGGGTGTAGATCCATCTCGTAGATACTCCTTGATGTGTTTGATACCAAGGGTTGTGGATGGGAGGTAGCTCATCGATACTTCTCAACGTAATTCCCATAGGCATAATTCCCATGGGGGGGCTTTGAGAGTAAGCGTGATGCTTGGCATGTTTTCCTTGTCGGTATATAAACCCGAGGAGGCCCGCGTTGCTAATGCATCTACAAAAATCATTCTATTACGAGGAATGTGTAGAAAGGAGATTTCTTGAACTCAAAGCCATCTGTAAAACTTGCAGAGATGGTAAAGGCGACAAATGTAATTCTTTGGTTTGATAGATTCACGTGGATTGCTTGATTACCAATTGAAATCCCCAAAGGCGATTAACACTTTGATGCCCGTTGAGCGGGCAAGTTTTAGCCCCATGATCTGACCTTCATACTCAATTGTGTTGTTGGTGTGACAAACTGCAATTTAATGGCGACGGGATCTTTGCTCCCGTCTGGGATATTAGGATTGCTCGACTCGAGCCTTACGTGTTATGACTCCATCAAAATACATTCTCCATATCGGCATGTATTATCTTGATGTTGTTGTTGAATTATCATTACCCCTTCATCGAGGAAATATGTTTCAAGGGTTTGTAGTCCCTACTGGTGCGGCGGCGATTGATCCATAATTCCTTGACCTTTGACGAGACTTTTGCATCACGTAGAAGCGATGTCAAATTGTTGTAGGATCAACTACATCTGACGATCGACAATTCGATATGGGCTTCTTGAACACATACTTGAGAGGATCCATTCGGGATATGAGATGGGTTGTGTGACCATGGAGGTAATGTTGTAACCTCATGGAAGCCCATGCTAAAAGCACAACAAGTCTTCTCAATCGAGTGTACTTGTGTTCATTTGATCTTTGAATCTTTTCTTTGAGGTAATAGATAGCTCGTTCTTGGCCTCTATTGTCTTTTTGTCCCGACATACATTATGGCATTGTCATTTATGGACGGTACATGAGCAGGGAACATCATCCACAGGAGGTACCAAAATAGGGCGTTAATCGGTTGCTCTTTGATTGTGAGGAAGGCTTTACGACACTCATCGTTCCATTTCATGGAGGAGTTCTTCCTTAACAACTTGAAGATTGGCTCACGGGTTTTTGTGAGTTGAGAAATGAATCTGCTAATGAAGTTGATTCTTCCCAAAATCCCCGTATTTCCTTCTGCATGCGAGGAATGGGCATTTCCTTGATGGCACGGATTTTGGTAGGATCGATTCAATCCTTTGTGGTGACTAGGAAACCTAGCAACTTGCACGACTTAACACCAAAGGCGCACTTGGCGGGATTCAACTTCAAGTTGTACTTACATGACTTTGTTGAAAAGTTTTGTGAGATGGTCTAAGTGGTCCTCCTCCTTTGGGATTTGACAATGATGTCATCCACGTAGATCTCTATCTCTTTGTGCATTAAATCGTGGAAAAAGAGCCATCATAGCTTCGTTGATAGGTTGCCCGGCATTGATGAGGCCAATGACAACCGTCTGTATAAAAAAGTTTCCCAGGCGTGATGAAAGCGGTTTTCTCACGATCTTCCTCGGCGACCATAATTTGATGGTACCCATAAAGCAATCGACAAAGGAGTACATGCAAGTATTGAGCGATATTATCGATAAGAATGTGGATAAAGGGCACGAAAAAAAGCTCTTTAAAAGAAAGCTTGTTCAAATCCGGTAATCCATGAGACTACGCACCTTTCCCCTGGTTTAGGCATGCAGAACAATGTTGGATATCCACTCAGGATATGTAGACACCATGATGATGCCGACTTGAAATTGTTTCACAATTTCTTCTTTGACCTTTAAACTCCACTCGGGTTTTGATCGCTTTGAGTTTTTGCTGGCTGGCTTGAATCCTTCTTTGATGGGAAGGCGATGAAGAACAATGTCGATGGACAAACCCACCATGTCTTCATGAGACCATGCAAACACATCCACGGAATTGGGTTAATAGTGCGACCATGTCATTCCAGTTGATTTGTGGTAAGAGTGCGAACCAATTTGGATTAGCTTAGGGTTGTCTAAGGTTCCAAGATTGAAAGAAGTGGTTTGATCAAGATTGGGTTTGGGTTTGTCTGCGACCCATTCCTTAATCTCTGAGGTGTCTCAATGTCCTCTTGGATGTCCATCAAGTCAGAGTCGAACTTTGCATCAAAGTTCTGATCCTCGTGGAGAGAAGGCACTTCATCGACAAAATACAGGCACATCTATCTAAATTCGAGTCTTGAAACAAAAGATGCTTTCACTTAATATATGCAAGCTGTTCGATCATACAAAAGTGTTAGCATGTACTTGATAAAATAAGCTGCTAATCTTGTAAAGGAAAGCAAGCAATTAAAGTTATCTACTGAGGCGGAGGGATTTTTTACGCCCATTTTACCCTCGTCGACCAATGCGTGGAGTCTTTGCTCCAATTATCGAGGCAAAGTCTGATGGATTTGCGATGATGGAAGGATCGTCATTGTCCTTCTTTTCTAGAATGATAACCATGACATCTGGGCAATCATCGTGCAGGGTGTATCTGTTTGTATGTTCATCATGAACAATGGCGCGTATACTGCCATCATCAAAGCGATGTCGTGTTTATTTTTTTCCTTCCTTTTCTTCCGCTTTGGGATCGAGAATCGACACCTCTTTTGCTTTGATTGGCCTTTGGTTTAGGAAACAACATAGCCACAACAACATGGGTTGGCACCTTTCTTTGGAGATGCATTAGCTCGTGGGGTAAAGGTATAGAAAATCGTCGTCGTCTGGGCGGAAGCTTGAGGAACCTACTTGTGCTTATGAGGATTCTGTGAGTGGAATTGGCGAGAATAGCCTAGTCCAATTGTTCAATTTATTGGACATTTGAATAGGGTGCTTAATACCACCTTATCTTTACCAAGCCCTTGTCGGGTTGATGACCCAATGACATCATTTCTTGAGTGGTAAAAGCATAACCTCGGCGAAATCTTGGGTATGGGAAGTGGCGCTCCAATAGAATGGTATTGCGTGTTACTCACTTCAAAAGTATGGAAGCTGGCGGTTCAACTTACGAATTGAAGGCGATGATTGGTAGAGTTCCTTGTTCGGGACAATCCGGCTCTCGGCGTTGACGGTGACTAGGCTTTTTGATAATGTATTTGAGTTGTTGATGTAGTGTGGAGGAATGGCTCTCGACCATGTGTATCCATGGTCTCCCCGATAGCGGGTTGTATCCACGAGATCTATCTTGAGGGCGTGGAAGGATACATTGAATGTATTTGGACCAATCTCGATTGGCGATTCAATCTTTCAGACATTTTAATGGGATCCATCAAAAGCTCGATAACCAGTATGGTTTGCTTTGGATCCGCTTTGATTGACATTCATCTTCACCAAGGTGGCATAAGGATGGATATTTAGAGATGAGCCTCCATCTATCAAAACTCCGACTAGCGTGTACGGAAACAAAAGCGTAATATCTGATGATGGCTTGCGATGGCCAGGTCCCTTGGGGAGTATGTAAATCATCGATGAAGGATATCACATTGTTGTTGAAAATGTGATCAACCAAATGTTGAAATTTTTCCACGTCCACTGATTTTTGGCAAATAGGCTTCTTCTAAAACCTTGATAAGATCTTAGATGATCCTCGAAAGAAAAACAAGTCGATATTGAAATCGGTGTGGAGCTTCTCATGAAGCTTAAAACCACTTTGGCTTCATTGTGGCCCATAGTGCGGAGGAATTTTTTTCAATCTTCTCCATGGGCAACTTCCCTTTAGCTTTGCAAGTAGGTTTAATAACCCGTTTGAGGAAGATCTGATGGATTTTCCTTCGACCTTTATAGCGATAGTATATGAGCGTGGATCCTTGACTTCTCCGTAATTCCATGGAACGTTGTGTGGTGACAACGAGGATATTGTGATGCGAAGATAAAGAAATTGGCTCTGAGTGCGGCCACTTTCAAAGGATTATCGACTCCTTTGAGTTGAATTGGTTGTATGGGAAATACTTTGTGATCTCATCATCCACTTGGATATAAGCTACTCTTGATCCCTTCCATTTGGTAGGACATGCATTCCCACCCTTGAGTTATGCGGTGTAATCATCTTGCTATTTGCGGAACCACTTATCGATAAGATTACGAATGAGATGGCGGAGTGCCCGACATTCTTCTTACGTCTTGTGATGCGAGAATGTGAATGATATTGACACATTTCATCGAGTTGAACCAATCTGAGCGAGGGATTGATTGGAGGGAGAAGGAAGGTAATTCTTCCTTCGTTGATCAACATCTCTAATATCTCCTCCATAGATTGGCCCAAATAGGTGAATTCCCTCGATTGGCAAAATCCGATGGGCTTTAGCATTTGCTCTCTTTGCAACCTTATCCTCCATAGCTTCGCTTTACGAAGGTGGTGAGGAGGCATTCATAACAAAAGGAAGGAGATAGGCATGCTCTGCTTGATTAATTGGCGTGTGACTTGATCTTTGGTGGGTCACCGGTTACGCGATTGCTCATTTGTTTGGAAAGAGCTTTCATCTTTAGTTCCATGGTAAAAGCTGGAACTTTGCATAATCCCATTTATCAACACCGTCTTTGATGGGTTGGGATGATTCACCGTTAAATTGGAACCTTATACGGTGCTCCAATGATCATGTTGACCTCTTCTTCTTTGTGTTGAGGAAGAGGGTTGTCTTGCACATGAGGTTGATCTGGTTTGGTGACCACGATCTCACCATTGTCTATTAGATCTTGAATCTTATGTTTGAGGCCCAACAATCTTGAGTATCATGTCCGGTGCTCGGCATGATAAGCACACTTCGAGTAGCATTAAAACCCCTCCCATTAGGGTTGGTGGGTGGAAGAAGATGTGTAATTTTTTCTTACGAGCGGTCGGAAGAGCAAGAATATTCTCGGCGAGTCCCCTAAGGGTGTGAGCGTTTTGAGGTTACTTTTCTTCTCCACTTTTAGACAATGGAGGGTTTGAAGATTGTCTTTGGAAAGGGGAGTAGTTTCTCCTCTGCATAGGCATGCTTTGATTGCCTTTTGTCCTTGTAGTATCGAGGAAACATCCTCCTCTTTCTTTTTATGGACCCTCAGGGTTGTTTCCATAAGATCCGATTTGGATGTGCTCGATAACTGACTTTAAGCGGCTAGGTCTTGAATTTTCTGGGACTTCAATCCCATCTCGGCCATTTCTCCGTGTTGATCATTTTAGAAGAATGGTTTGCCAATACCGGCTAGAACTCTTTCATAGAAAGGAGCTTCTGTACATCTATGAAAGTCGTGACCATTTACGATTACGTCATGGAAGGAATAACTTGAAGCGACAAAGGCGCCTCCACCTTTGAGCTCTCTCTAAATGACTCGTTAGATTTGTTTCTTGACCTTGGTAATTTAGTGCAGGTCGAGAGCCATCTGAGATTGAAAAGCTGTATTGAGTAAGGAAGGCGTGAGCCGACTCTTCCCATCTATGGATCTTTGAGTTGTCTAATCTGGTATACCATGAGCGGGCTTCTCGGTCGGACTTTTTTACTAAAATAAATTTGCATTACGAGCTTTTCATTTTACTGCGTAAGACCCAAGTTCTCCAATGAACACTTTTAAATGTGTATAAGGATCCCCTAATCAATCATATTTCTCAAAATCGGTCTTGAATTTCTCTGGATAATGAACACCGGGGAAATATGCAAAGATGCGTATATATGAAACAACATGTGTGTTCCAATCCCTTTGAGAACACGAATAGTTTCCTCCATTTGAAGGACCTTCTTCACGATATCACCGTTATCTGGATCTCCTTTGAGATGGGTGTTTTTTCGGGTCTTTGTTGGTTGTATCAAGCGAGGTTACGGAATTATTTTTTCGGACCTTGAACTCCTCCTTGTGTAGGGGATTACGTATGTGTAGGTATCTTACGTACCCACAGGTGGGTGGTGCAATTCTTTTTTTAGAAACGGCCAAATCGCAATTTGTTTACTCAATCCGTCAATTTCTTCTCGGAAGCGACATTAGGCTAGTCGAGAAGAAGACATGATTGGTACATAGGCTCGTGGCCTTTTTGATTTTGAGCGGGTAACAGGCCCAATTGCTTCCCTATAAAAGACTTATGTAGTTAAGTCTTAGGGTAATGTAAATTTTATCATAACATATCCGTTTAGGAATTTTGTCCTGCAAAACCGGTTGTTAATTGATAACATGTCATGCATTTACAGATATTCTTCATATTTTCCATTACATATGGATGAACATGGAATAAATTACAAGTAAATGCTTTTACAAGTAATTGAAAATGGAAAGTATGAAGAGACTTTCCTCCACATTTGGTTTTTCAGAGCCTGACCTATCTTAGGGTTACTCTCGCGGCTTTTTGGCATGAAGATTCCCAGATCATATGATAATCTACTTGACGGGAAGTTAATCCGGTCGTTCAATTTGGAAGCGAATCTGGTGTGGTGCCTTTCACTGAGCCTGGGGAATTATTCTTCCCACGAGTCCGATAATCAAACAAGCGAGGATAGCCTCTGGTGGAGGGACCACACAACATACATTCACATACTGACGTGTCTCACCAGTTTATGCAAAATGATGACATGTCTGAAGCACTAATATCACAGATAGATATTTAGCGATCTGATAATTAAGATGCATTCGTACACATTCATCATAAATGTAAATGCAACATTCACACACAAGCATATAACAATTTTGAAAAGCTTGTAATAGCGGCTTAAGCCCTCTTCTTTGGAGTCCCAATGAGTGCACCACTGTCGGCGTCGGGATTTTTTTGTGTCCTTTTAGTTACTTGTTCTTTGGTGTTCTCATGTTAATGTGAGATTTGTTTGAAAAAACAAGTGAAAAAGGTCCGACATGTATAATAATGTCGACGATTTGACTTTAAGAGTCGCCGGTTGGTGTATTTAATTGGTTGCACTGCACTTGACCAAAAAGGTTTGCACATTGACCCGATGATTTGACAACGCTAGGCGGGTTACTGTGAAGCAAGAGATTCATTTTGGGTCAGGGGCTTGATTATGCGGAGGGAAGGTGTTAGGCACCCCAGAGCATCCGTGTTACCACGGTGGCCACCACTTTTCAAAGAAATTGTTATATGAATGTGTGTGTGTGTGTGTGTGTGTGGATCAATGTGCAATTATTTGAAAGTAGTGTGAGGCCTCGTTAGCACCTATATATACAAGAGTTTGAATTTTATAGAAAAATTCAGTTTTAACAAATATATCAATGAAGTTTTGTAAAGAGGTTTTTCAAACCACATGCTCAATAGGAATTGAGACCTTTTCATACTTCCATTTTATTATTAAATGTTAAACTTGTTTGCTTTTATTTTTTTTCGAGATCTGAAGCATTCTAGAAAAATAATATCTGATGATCTTAGAACTCCTCATGGGCATGATGACCATCGAGGAAATTGAGACCTTTGTAAAATAATGTACAAGCTACTTACGGTGAAAAATATCCCATCATGGGAACCGAATCTAGATTGATGGTGAATCTACATGATCACATGATTCCTAGGCTCACATGATCTTGCAATTTGTATGGAAAGCGATGGCGATTATATATATAAAAAGGCGTAAATATATATATATATACATGATCAACCACCACCATGAAGCAACTCCATGGGGATCGAAATGTAAAAATATAAAAGCGGTAAATATATATATATATATATATATATATATATATATATATATATATATATATATATATATGGACATGATCAACCACCACGAAGTAAACTCGAGGTGGGATGAAATGTAAATAAAAGCTGTAAAAAGCGATCAAGCTACCACAGAAGTAAACTCGAGGCGGGGACGAAAATGTAAATAAAATGCTATAAAAAGCCACGAAGTAAACTCCGAGCTGATATAAATAAATATATATATATATATATATATATATATATATATATATATATATATATATATGAATATATATATAAAAGCTCATATGGATGTGAATCCGGGCTCATCGGATATATCAAATGACAATTATATATATATATATATATATATATATATATATATATAAATGTAAATAAATATAGGATGTAAAATCCGGGCTCATCGGATATATATACATATATATATATATAATATATATATATATATATATATATATATATATATATATATATAAATAATGAAGTCGAAGCAAAATCTAGGCTCAATCGAGGCATAACTTCGATAATGTTAGTCCATATATGAAATATATATATATATATATATATATATATATATCTGACAGCGAAATGAAAACCACGGATAGAAATCAAGGCAAACACACTCACTACGACTCTCAGCGTGTATAACGATGTGTGCTAATATGAGAAAAGACTTTATATAATGTGAGAAGGCTTACGGTGGGCTGCCAAAGTAGACTTCTATGACTTTAAATGGATAAACACTCGGCTCCATGGGATAAAATATAGCTATATGTGAGCTAACAAGTGTTTAAAAGTGAGAAACACTCGAAAAGATGTGTATCTGAGTAAAATGGGCGAGGCTTCCTCGCCTTTTCTCTCTCTCTCTTCTTTTAAATGGGCTGACCCCAAGGCTTGTATATATAGGCGGATGGCAGCGGTACACACGCGGTAGCGATTGTACCTATACTGGGTGGTCGTGGTGCATCCGAGCCTCATGGGTCCCGTCGTCTCTCGTAATCGTGCACTCGTGCCTTTGTAATGTCACTTTCGAACTTGCGAACTTCAATCAGAGCATCCGAGCAAGGTATATCGACCTTCTTGGACCACTTGTGTGTAGAAATTCTGCAATGACATGGATTAGAGGTTATCTGAAGTCGAAGAAGAGGGTCTATGCCCATGGTCTTCAAGCTTCAAATTCTATCAAAAATCTTGCCACACGTAATAGTCACTCGGGATTGTTACTCCTCGGTTCTTGTGGGACATTGTTGTATGTATGTATGTATGAAGTGTTGAGACTGACGCTTGGTGTTGAAGAGACAAGATGATGTTTGACTCTTCGGGGGGTTATCGTGGGTTTGAGTTGAAAGTAGATGTTGCTCGGGGTTACATCGAGATTGGACTACTTGTTGGTATGCCGCGATATCATCTTGTTGAGGTGGTAAGATGATGCTTTTGACTCCTTCTGGGGGGTTATCGCGGTTTGAGCGGAAAAGCGAGCGTTGCTCGAGGTTACATCTAGATTGGATTGCTGCAAGTGTTTGAATCTGTGAGGTCATCGTGAAAAAGAACCTATCTGCCGTTGTTAGCTCAAGATTACGAGGTATGATTGCCTCGGTAGGAGGTCTGAGCTTGAAGTTGATCGCATGTGTTTGAAACAAACAATTCTAGGAGTTATCGTTGAAATTGCAAAAAGCATCCTTGGGGCTATCACCAGGGATGGAGTTATTACTCGGTGTTGTTTACGGGAGACTGGGCTGAACGTCAGCGGTGTTATCGTTTGAGACGAACTTTCCTCTCTCTGTGTTGTTGCTTGTCTTTTGATCTTGCAAACCTCGGGGTTATCTCAAGATTGGAAATGACATTCGGTGTGTGTTAGGGTTTGAGATTCCCGAAGTTCGGTTGTTCCGGTTTGGTTGGGTTGATGTTCCGATAGTATCCGGAATGGATGTAAGGCCTTCGAACTATCTCCGAAAGTAGTATGCCCTCGAATGGATGTAAAATTTACATCATCTCTTTTCCTTTTCTTATTTTGTTCAATTTCAAGTATATTTTCATTCAAGTCAAGTATGTAAAGGCCATTTCGCAAATTACCAATACCATATAAAATATTATTATTATAAATAGAACAAGTATTGTTCTTATTATAATGTCAAAACCATCCATATCCAATACAGAAATTGAAATAATGTTTCTAATAACTGATGGAACAAAATAAAAATTATTTAATCTAATGAACTTGCCCGTAGGCAGTGCTAAGCAATAAGTCCCTACAGCTAATGCACCAACCTTTGCTCTATTTCCCACTCGTAGGACGACCTCATCCTTGTTCAGCTTTCTACTTCTGACCAGTCCCTGCATATTATTACATATGTAAGAAGCACAACCGATATCCAATACCCAAGTAGAAGATTGACTTTCAGAAAAATTAATTTCAATCATAAACAAACCTTGATTAGGACTTGAAGCTTCTCCAAGCTTCTTCTGCTTATGTTCCACAAGGAACTCCTTGCAGTTCCTCTTTCAGTGACCCGACTTATTGCAATGGAAGCAGATTCCTTTGCTATCTGGATTAAGTTTCTTATTATCCTTTCCTTTCGCCTTTCCCTTAGCCTTCTTGGATTTCTTCTTTTCAGAAGATACCTTGGGCCTCTTCCTTTTCTTGGAAGAATCATCCACCAATAAGACTTGGTTCTTCTTGGATGGGAAGTGACCTTCAACAGTTTTCAACATGTTAAGTAACTCAGGCAAGCTGACGTCCAACTTATTCATATGAAAATTCACAACAAATTGTGAGAAGGTGTCAGGGAGTGACTGCAAAACTAAATCTTGACTCAACTCTCCATCCACGACGAATCCAAGCTGTCTAAGACGTTCAATCAAATTGATCATCTTTAGGACATGAGTCTCAACAGCAGTGCCTGTGAGAACCCAAATTTTTATAAGTTATTAAAATAAGAATTTAATAATTAAAATTCTTATTATGAGATGTTTTGAGTTTGAGTATGTACATATATGTGCTATATATTTTGAAATATATGATCTGGTGTGAAGAGAAACATATATTCATATATTGGGAAAGTGAGGTTTAATAGTTAATTTAACTATTGAAGAAATTAAATGAATTTGTTATGAAAAGAAAAATTAACTGAATAAGATTAGTAAATTAAATAAATATTTTGGTTGATTTATTTGTTAAATAAATTAAATTCATGGATGTTGTTATGGAGTAATTTTATTAAAGTGTCTTTGATGTTAAGTTAATTAGAGACTAATTAAATTATAGAATTATTGAATTAAAAGAATAATATGATTAAAGGGATAATTAAATTAGAAGATTAGTATTTATTAAATAAATATTGAGAATTATATTGGTTAAATAAATATTATAAGGTTAAATAATGAATGTGATTTAAATTGAATAAATGTGACAATTGAACTATATTATATAAGTAATATAAAAATAAACTAAAATGAGAATTTAAGAGGATTGCCAAACATGGCCTTGTGGCCTTTAGCATATTATAACTGATAAAGCCTTTTTGATTTTTAACGTATAATATCAGTTAGTGTATACGTATAATCCTATGGCTAAAGCTAGAAGAGAAAATACAGAGGGAGAGAGAGAGCTCTAGAGATGAATTGGGAGGCAATTGGAAGAGAAATCCTTGAAAACAAGAAGGAAGTAGCAATTCTCTAACATCTCCTAACAAAGCTAAACAAGAATTAAGAGGTAAATAACCTAGTTTCTTCTTAGTTTGGGTGTTCTTGAGTTATCCTTTAAATTTGGAAATTTAGTTGGATGAATTGCTAAATATATTATATATATGTTGCTAGATGTTTATAATCTTTTAGTTGTTATCTAGAAATAATTTTCAGAAATCAAATCCATGGAAACATGTTTTAGAATGAAGAAATTGAGTTTTATTATATATATACATTAGGGCTTGTTTTGGAATCAAAATTTATGATGAAGTTGTGATATAATTTGAAATTGATGATATGTGTTGTTAGTATGTTGAATTAAGAAAACAACAAAAGTTGAATGAATCAAAATGGTTAAGAAACAAATTCGTGGTGTTCGATTTCGCTAGAGATGTTAAAACATGAAAATAGAGTATGAACATGTGTTTTGGGTCAAATTTTAGGTTGTTTAATGTTTTTATAAATTTTTATAATTCTAGTATGTTTTAGTTCTATGAATTACGAATCCATAAAATCAAAAACGGACTAATTTGGATGTGTATAACTCAAGTTATGAAGATTAGTAGGAGAAAAGGGTCAAAAATCGCATGAACAGTAACTTCAGGGTCCCGTTTCTGCTAAAGGGCACAGCTGCGTTATGCCCTAAGTTATTTGAAGCAATTGTTGCGCTATGACTTGAAGGCTTAATTAAGCGCGATTCTTGGCGCAAAGTATGTCAGTGTATTTGTTTTGACCTATTTTAGTAAAATAGGCATAATGTTTTCATAAGAACTCCGAATGAGGCGATTCAAGATGATACGGAACAAGGATGAATAGACCTACAACTTTTATTCTTTAAGTTTTTCAATTTGAGGTCTAGAACAGGGGTCAAAATAGCCATCGTTAGGACTATTGTGTTTTTGGGGATAATCGGAGGGCGTCGGGCATACACGTATGCCAGTGTAGTGCTTCTGACGATAAAAGATGTTGTTTTAAGTTATAAAACATGAATCTTAGTTAACATAATGATGCTTAACATTAAAAAAATGATGTATTAGATAAGTTGTATAAGCATACTAAGCATAAACAGGAGAGACAAATCGGGCATGTGGCGAATGAACGTCGAAACGCCGTAACAAATGTTAATGAACGTAAAGAGTGTTTAAGTCAAATGAAATGAATATTATAAGATATGAAATGGGTTTAATATAAAACCAATAATGATTTCTAGCAATACTTAAACACTTGAATGAACTTCGAGTCGGAAATATAGTGAGATATAAGTCGAAAGTTAACACAATCAAATTGAACATTATATATTGATTAATAAGAAAGGTTATGGGAGGTAGAGTAAAATTTACATTACAACTATTATGCATTTTTATGTGACTAATAGTTGATGTGTATGATTATATAATTGTGTAGGGCACGTGAAGTGCAGATAACTGTAAGCTGTTAAACTGTTATTGGTAAACAACGATCAAGGCAAGTCTTTCAGTTCTTATTTGCTATGTGAACTTGATGATTAAATATTTTAAATCTTTATTGCAAAGAGCATGATGTGTTATATATGTTAAAAGTATGAAATGTTAATGTCAATTTATGACTACGTTGATTGATTAAAGCATGCTGATTGGGTAAGGAACTCAATCTTTATACTTGTTATATGAACTGCAACATGTATGTTATATGTTGAGCATGTTATTATGTGCTACGTGATGCATGAAAACTGTTAGATTTTGCTGGGCTGTCGAGCTCAACCTTGTAAATAACCACTTTTGCAGGTTAAAGATTCAAGGTAAAGTTATGTGCTACTTGAAAGACATGAATCAAATGTGATACTTGAAGATTTATACACTTTGGCTGTGTTATAATTATTTGAACCATGTGTAAGGTTCCGAATAATGTATTAATGTTGAATTGTAATATCATTTTGTGATGTAAACTCTTGTAGTATTAAAATGATTCTGAGATATTTAGATGTAAAAGTTGAAAGTTTTGGGAACGAGAATAGTTTGTAGTAGAAAATTTTAATTATTCCGCAAAATTTCAATGGTTGTATTATCGTTTAATGATGCAAAATTAGAGGTTGAATGTATTGTTAATGACCGAAGTCGAGAATTAAATTATTTAAATTTTGGGGTCGTTAAAGTGCCCTCGGTCATCCGAGATCGGAAGAGCTCCTCAGATATCTCATATCTAGCAGTCCTACTTTGCTCACCATACAACTCTTGGAGGTGCAACAATATAGCAGGAGCATCCATAGTTTCATGTAGACGTTGAAGCTCGTTACTCATGGATGCGAGCATGATGCATTGAGCCACAGATGCATCATCTTCTAACTTCTTAAAAGTAGAAATCTCTCCCTCAAAGGCTTTTTCAGCCAGTTTTTTAGGCACGGGCCTTGTGTGTGCACAACAAACTCATATTAAATATTCAATACTCTATTATTTTCACCATGCTAGAAGACAACGTTCGATATTCCAAATATCTTTGAATGTTACAACTTAATATAATTTCTTTGAAGGGTTTGTTATTATTTGTCTTATCTTGTTTAATGCACGCACACACACACACACACACACACACACACACACACACACATATATATATATATATATATATATATATATAAAATACGCGTCATATTATTTTACATGAGAAATATGTTGCATTCTTATATATATATATATATATATATAAGAATGCATATAGAATACTATATTCTACTCGGATTGATTATGGACTTTTATTCTAATTTGGTTCACTAGAGCCACCAAGTGAACCAAAATGTCAAATCCTAGGGTGCAAGAATTAACAGTTAAATATAACTATTACATTTAAACCCGAGCTCTATTACAAACGGGTCTTCAAGTTCTCCTTACTCCTTGATCTCCGGTTCTTCGAGAAATTCTAACTAATCCTATTACATAAACTATTTAATTTAAATAGAAATCTTGATCAGCGGTCAAGGGGAAATACGTAGGAGAGAGATATAATTTACATCAAGAAGAAAACCAAAAAGATGAGATACGTAGACCCCATTTAATAAAACCCATACATTCAAGTATCCAACCAAAATAAATCCAATCTCATTGTTCAATAGTCCATAATCAATCTCATTTATTATTATACATATCACCATATGTATCAATAAATAAAACATTCATCTCATGAATAATAAACATTTAATATAAATATTGATATTGATTTAATGGGCAAATTTAATTAGCATCAAATTCAATTATGATTTAAAATAAACTCCTTTATTTAATAAACATGAAATTATATTCTAAATACAAAATAAACAACTTTTCTTTAATTTAGAATTTCTGGAAAAACATGAAATCTAATTTTTAATTTAAATAAACCTTTTATTTTAATTAGAAATCAGATTTTATAAATAAAATAATTTTTATTCTTTTCTAGTAAGGTGTTTCAAATACCCAAATGTACTAGGTTTGTCTTGTTTGCATGAGTCTTTGATCAACCCATTTTCAAAAACGGTCTCTGGGCTTATATGGCGCTAGGTTTATCTTGTGAAGAGGCGCTATAAATTTGGTGACTGTTGCTTTGAAAAACGGACCTAGTGTTGCAGTGCGCCGTTTACTATGTAAATAAATATTTACAATACCAGATTCACGTAAACTATTTTCCGATTATGAATTCTGCAGTTTTTCTCTAAAAACTCAATTCCATGCTAATAATTATGCCCAAAAAATTTGTATAAAACACATATAAATCATATATATCAAATCTAAGCAATTAATAACTTCATAAAGGTTTGTCTGATACCACTTAGGTTTTGTGAAAAATAAAGACGCAATCAAATTGTATAAAACAGCGAAAGCATGGTAAAATTAGATTTTAAATTTTCACAAACTAATTACCCGGATCATCTTTTATGCATGTTATTAATTAAAACGAAGAATAAGAAGTTATGTAATCATAACTTTGTAGATTCGAGCTTCCACAGGTACGAGTTCAACTCCTAGTTCTCCACGATCTCCTTGAATATCTGGGATTGATTCATTTCCTTTGATCAAAGTTAGCCACCCAAGTGTTTGGCCTCTAGAGGTGATCCACCAAGGAAGAAGGATTATTCAAGAAGGAGAGTGGTTGGCTAAACCCTAGTTTTTCTATCTCTGTAGAAAAGGAGTACTTTCCAACAATTGAAATTACGTCTACTGATATCTGGCATAAGACTCCTCTTATATAGATATTAGTTAACCGTTCTAATCTAATTAGAAATAGAGTTTTATTTAATTAATTAAATTTCTTTAATTAATTAGCTCCCTAATCTTATTAGGGCTACTTAATTAAACTCTTTTAATTAATTTGCCTCCTAATCTTATTAGGAATAAATGAGAGTACTTATATTAAATTAATTCCCAAACTTCTTTAGAAATTAAAATAATAATAATTATAAGTATATTAATAAGACTCCTCTTATTAATTTATATTTAATATTTTCAAAATATTAAATAATAAATATTAAAATATTTAATTTATTCTATCACCATAGGTTAAATTAAATACACCTAACATATTATTACGATTATGCCATTAATTTCTTAAATAATCATTCTTCCTTTTATGGCGTGATCCTTTAGGTTCTCTATATTAAACCGATTGTGAATAAATAAATTAGAACAATTCTAATTTCATTTAAATAAATAAATTAAACTATTAATTTATTTAAATAAATAATATTTATTCTACAATAAAGATAAGCCTCCTTAGCGATCAACGACTTTCCAGATAATATAGATTTTAACATTAATCATAAAAGAATCTTTGAGTAAATAGTTACCGTATAATTCAATCATTCCACCATATAATGTCCCAATTAAATATAAGACATGGAATTACTGTCAAGCCTTATTTTATTTAATTATATGTATTTCGATTCTCAAATGCACAACTTCGAATGAATGCAAATTAGAAACTTCTTTCTAATTTCATTCCACCTTGGCCAAGGATTCCTGGGTTGTCATTTATCGAATTACATAGGACATTTCTCTTCTTTTACTAGAAGTGGTAGATTCTTTATTGATAATTCATTATCTCCGTATATAACTAATTACACTCAAGCATACCCTTTGATATACCCTAAGGGTCTTAAGGAATAAGTCAAAGTATAATTCATTATACACAAGATACTATGATGATCTCACGTCCAAGGATCACTTATACTACCATCACTATAGGAATTCCTATTGACAGGCAAGTAAAACTCCATTAGGTATTCCTTAGCGAGCCATGTTCAGTGAACTTATTCTCCAATAAGCACCTATACATACTTGTTTTAGTGTCTCCACACAAATTATCATGAGATCAATCATCCTCATCCAATGAGCAAGTAATGTATGTACCAATCTATCTAGATTCACTAATCCCCTTTTTAATAATCCATTAATTGGGAACATTTTAGTTTTTAAGCTATCTAAGAATTTAGATCTCATTAGCATGATCTCATCATGATTCTAAAAGCATTGCTTAAAACTATTGGTTTATCACATATTATTAAAACAGCACCATGTAGATAATCAAATGCCTTTAGTAAATAAATACTTTTATTAATAAATAAATAAGATTATTTACAAAGTATATGCTTTATCATCATACATGATTGACTTATATGCATACTACTTTCAGGATCATTGGAAGCAGCTGCATCATCATAATCATCGTCATTGAGCAATTTCATAGTGAACCCATACTTGTTAACATGTTGCACATTGTAGTCCGATCTTACTTCACACCTTTTGCAGGGATACTGTCCATAATTTTGTGCTCAAGATCTATCACTTGGAGAACATAATTTGTCCAACATAAACCCCAAAAAATCATCTGTGTATATGATTGGACCGACCGGTTTGTGTCTCAACATAATCTATTGCAGAGGGGAGAATGTACGGGGCGATATCCCTGGTTTTATTAGAATCTTGAGTCCATCGCTTGTGTATAAATTCTTCAAGTATTTGATCCAAGTTCTTTAAACGTAGTAGCCTGAGAATGTGATGACATATTGTACCAGAATGTTCAAACTATTTACAATTACATTTCGCCATCTCGATATCTATATATTGCACAATTGTGAAATACATGCGGCTAGGTTCAAGAACCGTCACTTTGCACACCAAATAGGTTTTTGAATCAGGAGTTGACAACTCATGCACCTTTTTTGAAGTTAACTTGTACGATTTTGTCAATTTAATTTGAAAATGCCAGAACATCTCTTTGGTATATATCTTAGCTGAATGCATCTCTAATGGATCTCCAAAAAGAAATTTTCTTGCACGTTTGATTGTCAGATAATCATCTTGTTTCTCTCTTATGTACTGCTTCTCCATGGCTTTTTGGGACTTTAAAACAAAATCTATAATCTGCGTGGAAGCATTGACAAATTCGTTAAAAAAACTATTCATACTTTCTCTCCTAGAAGTAGTAGTCATTATTATTGTGAAGAAATTTTTTGAATACACCGCAATCCATTTTTCTTTTAATTCATATATAGATTTCAACTATTCGTGATCATGCAGACCGTAGTTTTCAAGAAAAAAATTCCATCTGTCCTCAAATTCATGAATAATCAAAGACTTAAACACATAGTAGTACACTCTAACTTAAAATTTGGATGCGAGGAATAGATTGCCCAAGTTTTTTAGGGATTTTTTTTCCTAATGTCCCATGTACACAATGCATGGTCTGTATTAGGAAAAACCCTAGCAATCGTATTCGATATAGTACGATCTTGATCAGTGACAATGGTGATTGGATGTTTAAAATTTATTGCTTCAAGCCATTGCTCAAACAACCATACAAATATATCCTCAGTCTCATCGCTTAAGAGTGGACATCCTAGCAATACAGAATGATAATGATGATTTACACCCGTGAAAGGATCAAATGACATGAAATATTTATTTGTTTGGTATGTGGTATCAAATGTAACAACATCCTCAAAATTTTGATAAGCAACTATTGACAGATAATCTTCCCATATAATACATCCGATACAATTATCTACACCTGGAATTTTACACTAAAATAAAATATGCTCAGGCTCTAAAGTTATAACTTTCTCAAGTAATCTATTGCAACCTATACATCATTCGAAACGATATTATCACGTCTAATATCTTTAACTATATTTCGCACGTCCATTTTAGAGAAATCAACATTACTCATACCTTCTCCTAATGAGCTAAAAACATTCATTATCCTACTTGGACCAATCCCAACATTATTAAGGGTTTCAATCAAATCCTTAGCAACTCTTGAAATATTTTTGTGTGTTTGAATTTGTGAAAATTTACTTGGGGACACAAATTCATGATTTTGATTCAGTTCAAGAGTAGACACAAACTATTTATCTTTACTCCTATCATGCATAACATAAAATTTTGCTCTACATTATGTTCTATCAGTTGAGCCCCTCCTCCGTTTTCCCTTAACCACAGTATTATCTTCATCATTAATGATAATCTCTTTTTTCTTAACAACCATATATTTAGCTTTACTACACTGATACAATCTAGAACAAAAATCTTCAGATCTCACATGTTTCTGGTAGTTTTTATTCTTACTTCAAATCCTACACGTTTCACATATTTTCTGTAAAAAATTTCAGCATCTTCCAACGTATCAAATATTTAACCAACATAAGGAATGATATCATCAGCTAAATAAGGACGCATCTTCTGCAAACCAGTTGGCCTCCCATAAAGACATGCCTTGGACAATGTAGTCTACATACTTCATTACGTAGACTCCACAATCTACAAGATTATACTATTTAGGTTTGACTGTAAGACCTTGAATTTTATGAAATGAAAGTATTCAATTTTTATAATTATTATTCTATTTAGTAAATGGTTAAATTGATAAAGGTTAAAGTTAAGGGTGACATGTGAAAATTTTTCAAAGTAAGCAAGTTGTCATAAAATACCCGATGGTAAAAGTATAGTAATACGCGTAGTTGCATAGTAGCACACGATATTGATTATTGATGCTTACGTGAGAAATCACTCAGTTATTGCTACAGTAATTGCTGCATCATATTTGAAACCCCAAATTTTATGAATAAAGATTTAAATTTCTCGAAATATTTTTTTTAATATTATGGTGTGGATTTGATATAATGTTATAGTTGTGGGTAATATTTATAAATTTTGCAAAGTAAGTAAGTTGTTATATAATATTCGATTGGTCGGAGAATATTCTTTTTATCGGGGAATATTAAATGCGATGGCACAATCATTGGTGGACCCCACAACGGAGTATTATCGTATTTAGAAAATGACGAGAATGATCTTTTATAAAAATAACGATTGGAAGTGTTACCGTTAAAAGCATTTGAACTACTCATTAGTAAAAGTATGCGATGTCTGGCGTGGTTGCGTAGTAGCACCAGCGGTATTGGTTATTGATGATTACGTGAGAAGTCACTCGGGTTATACTCAATTATTGCTACGATAATTCTTTGCATCATATCTCTCATATTATTGATTCGATTATTGTCACAATATCATCTACATAATATGATATATTATTAAATCAATAATTGAGGCGGCAAAGTTATTCATAATATTAAATTGCAATATTTACAATGTCTAGATGTTACATCGAGGAGATGTTTGGTCACCTAATTGCGGCTTGTGAATAGGGAGAAATCCTTATTGAAAGCCCCTCTTTCACAGGAGCGACACGGTTGTTAAATATTGTGAGTTATAATATTGATGATGAATAAACTCGTGTTGATTAAAGATAAAATTGATAGTTCCATTGTGTGGAAATTATTAGTGTTAATAGAAATCGATATTTATGTCGATAATAATTGATGTCTGGAGGTTATATTGTTCAATCGAATTATTCGGGGCACTTTTAGGTATCGAGTACTATTATTCACGAGTTACTATTCATGAGTTACTATTCACGGGGTACTATTCACCCAAAAAATATATTTCTTTTTGGTCCAAATCATTTTTGGGTAAAATATTATTCCATGAAGAGATGTGCTAATTTTTCAGACCGTTGGTTGAAATTATAATAGTGAATCATATGGACCGCTGGTGGAAAGTTATAATATTGAATCAATATGGACCGCTAGTGGAAAGTTATAATAGTGAATCAATATGGATCGCTGGTTTAAAGTTTTAATAGTAAATCAGTATGGACCGTTGCTTTAAGTTTTAATAGTAAATATATATGGACCATCCGTTTAAAAGTAAATCAATCTGGACAGTTCATGAATTAGTTACTATTCAGTCCATTCTCCTATAAATAGAAGCTCATTCCTTTATTATTTCTTACGAATTCACTGAAACTCTTGAGAGAGAAATTATTAAGAGAAAGAAGAAGAGAAGTCTGCTACATCTCTATTCCAGTATCCAGCTTTATTCTAAGGTAAGGGGTATTATTTCTTTCGTATTAATGAAGAGAGCTATTGTTATTCCATTCTTTATTATTATGTTGGAATAACTTTGCTCATAATCTGATCTCACCGCATACATGGTGAAATTCTTCTATTATTCCATTCTTTATTATTATGTTGGAATAACTTTTATTTGTCATCCATTGAAATCTTATGTCATGGTAAAATTCTTCTATTATTCCATTCTTTATTATTTTATTGGAATAACTTTGTTTATCGCAAGTACTACATACATGGTGAAATTCTATTGTTATTCCATTCTATATTATTACATTGGAATATCACATCGGTCTTGGATTACGCTTTGACACAGTTACATTCTTTATTATTACATTTAATAACCTATACATGCGATCTATCGCATGCATGGTGATTTCTATTGTTATTCCATTCTTTATTATTAATATCGAATATCTTGTATGCGTGCGTTCTACGGGTGACTGGTTCCATTATTTATTATTACATTGGGAATAACACATGCATGCATCCCTCTATCGCATGCGTGGTGAATCCTTCTATTATTCCATTCTTTATTATTCTGTTGGAATAACCTGTCTATGTGGATTAACACATGCATGGTGAATGATCCTTTGTATTCATTCTTTATTAAATTGTGGAAATGATCTGTATACGTGGATTACCGCATGGCGGGTGAAAATTCATTTGCAGTTTCATATATTCTATTATACTCAGTTGGTTAAAGTTTTGGCTTCTATACTCCGTGAAATTAGTGGAATATCCTTGTTATTTGTGCTTCATCCAGTATCTATTCATGGGTATATGTAGTATTAGCAAGTGTTATGATGAGTTATGTTGGTTATTATGTGAAAACATGAAAGTTTCTTAGAAATCACAAACTGTTGAAAATCAGATTTTGGTGAAAATTGAATATGAAATTCAATTGACCATATCTCCTATTATATTTTGAATTTTTGAGTGTGGTCAAGTTTGAGAGTTAGATTTATGAGTTTTCTAATTTATCCAAGTGGAATCACTGGAAAAGGTGTTGTAGATTTTCGTGTGGACTGATTTTAGCAAAGGAGTTAAAAACTGCAAAATACCAAAAAGCTACTGCCCAGAAATTTAAAAGTGTTGTTTTGGCCACTTAATTTGTGAGAAAAAATCCAGCATTTTGGGACATGGAAATATATGGTATAAAGTACCTTCTGTCCAAAAATGAGCTCATTCCGACTTAAAATGAGCAAGTTATGACTATTTCAATATTTATGTTTTTTAAACGAAAAACGCTATAACCGAAGTTCTATAACTCAGATGACCATGAAATTTAAACTGGAAGCTCACGTTAACATGTGTAAGATCCTGCCAAGATTTGGGAATTTCTGGAGTTAAACTTGAGGTAGCTAATTTCTTAAGGAATTAATTAGAAATTAATTTTCAAAATTCCGAGAAAAATATATGTTCAATATGGGACTATATTATGCTAAATCCCAGAAAAGAAATATTTTTGGGACTGATTTGGTATTTTTTATGAAAATAATCTATTTATGAGTAAATGAGTTAAATATGTTATGTGAAGTAATAAAATTGGAAAATAGGATTTTATGGCTTGGAAATCCTATATAGGGTATATGTAGATTTTTGATGAGGAATTTGATTAGTGGTGATGAAATCTTATGAGTATGGCATTCTTGAATGATTAAATGCATTATTTGGTAAAGTGTAAACAATTGAAATAAATTGTTTATAAGTTTAAGAAGTGATTAAAATATTGTTATAATATTAATAATATTAGATTATGAGTTTATTAAGTGATTGACAATATTTGGATAAATTTAAAGTCTTTAATATTTATTCTTGTTTTCTTTTGATTAATGCTTATATTATTGTCATCATTCTCATGTTTATATTGTGATAAAAGTCATCTTTGGCTTACGTGCATAGATGGACTTGGTGTGATTATGACCAGGGATTATTCGGTATAGTCATAACCGTAATGTGACGAATGATGTGGTTAAAATCCTCAGTGGCTTGTAGTGCATTGATGAACAGTTTTTGGTATGATTATGACAAGGGATTATTCGGTATAGTCATGACCATTGATGATTTAATGAATATCCTTGGCCCGTAGTGCAGGGATGATTCGATGATTTGGTTTAGTTATTAAGTTGAGTCTCAGCGATGAAAATTGATGAAAATATTTTAAATCATAGAAGATAGTAGATTTTATTCTCTATTTGACTCTTCTAATGGATTGCTTATTCCGCTGCAGTTAAACTTGATGTCTATTGTATTTTATCTGTTTAACATTGTTGAAGACTAATGATAATTTATTCTGCATTATCTTAGTCATAATATTTCTTACTGGCTAGTTGAGCTCACCCTTTCTTTCCTTTGTTCTCTTGAAAATGAGAATATAAGCTGGGACGAGTCGGGGAATGGAGTGATGGTCCAGATGATAACATTATTAGTCCTCACTATTCTGTTAAATAGTGTGACAATAAATGTAATAAGGACTCCATTGAGTGTGGATATTGTCTAGATGACAATATTCTTATTAAAACTCTCAGTTAACGTTTTGTTGTATTTTACACGACAGTTGTATTATTAAGTTATATTTGTATTTTTGTACCATGTATTTGGCGACTCAAGATGGGTGATGTATACCTATTTTGGGGGCGTCACAGTTGGTATCAAAGCTTAGGGATATGATCCTTGGCTGAGATGTGAGACAAGAACTAGGAGGGGAGAGACGAGGAATTCCTTCGCTAGTATGACCTACCTAAGTTTATTTGGTATTTAATTGGTCGGTCAGAGTATAGGGATAATATGTGATATGTCAATTAACCCTTGTTTTGTGACAGTGTTTGTATTTAGATGTTGTGAATAGGGCTCAGTTATTGGAGCGCGATAATCAGTCAGCACAACCAAAAGGCAACGAGCAACAACACGATAATAATCGTCATCAATTGGTAACGACCATCGAACAATGATAACCATCGTGGGGAAATTATCATACCAAGAATGGTATCCACTTGGGTGGTAATCATGGCCAAGATAATAGAAGTGGAAATTTCAAGAAGAGAAGGTCACCTAGCTTGGATTTTGTGGTGCACCAAAAGTCAAGTCCAATTTGGGGCGGTGGCACCAAAGCGCGATCTGGACAAAACAAAAGTCGGTGGTTTTCGGGAAGGCGTTTTCGTGACTTCTCAAAAAGTGAGTAACCTGAATGAAGTTAGCACGGGTTAGTTAATTATAAATTCTTGCGAAGTCTATACCTTATTAGATACCGGTTGTACCCATTCTTTTATCTCTCTTGCTTGCGTTCAACGTTTAAATTTGATTCTAGAGAAGTTAGACTTTGACCTATTGGTTAAAACTCCGTTAGGAGAAACCTTCATTACATATGCTATCCAAGTCTTGGATGAGAGTCACAGTTTTGAATGATATTTCTATTGTTAATAAATTTCTTGACGTATTCTTGAAGACTTCTTGGCCTACCCCAGAGCATGAAATCGAATTTTGTATTGACCCCAGTACAAAACCCATTTCTAAAACCCTCAAATATTTCTTCAACTAAAACAAACGTATAATGTGCCAAAGACGTTGGCCAGAGCTGCTGAAGATTACGATCATATCATTCACTATCATCGTGGAAGAGCGAATGTGGTAGCTGACGCGTTGAGTAGAAGATCGTATGCATTTACGAGTGCGATGTGGTTAACATAAAAACTCAATTCGTATAACTTATAAAAGATGAAGATAGAGTTAAAAACTCTAAGGACCCACGTGGTGATAACGAATATACGAGTAGAATCTACTTTAATCGATAAAGTTAAGGCCGCTCAAACTACGCACTCGAAGCTGATGAATGTGAAGAAGAAGGTTTAAGAAGGCGTTATCTCAACCCTCAATTTTATTGGCCCATTTGAAATCCTTGATCGAGTAGGAACTGTGGCCTATAGACTCGTTTTACTGCCAAATATGCTGCGTGTTCATAACGTTTTTCACGTATCGATGTTATGTAAATATGTGGATGACCCGAACCACGTTATTAAATTAGAACTAGACGAGATAGCAGAAGATTTAACGTATGAGGAGACACGTGTTAAAATCATGGATAAGAAGGATCGTATTCAACACTCAAAGGTTATACCTCAAGAGTTAGAATCTGAAACGAAGTCTAGGTATCCTCATCCCTTCGGCATACCAGGTATGTGCGTAAATTTCGAGGGTAAAGATTCATAAGGAGGGGAGATTGTGAGACCCCAAATTTTATGAATAAAGATTTAAATTTCTTGAAATATTTTTTTAATATTATGGTGTGGATTTGATATAATGTTATAGTTGTGGGTAATATTTATAAATTTTACAAAGTAAGTAAGTTGTTATATAATATTCGATTGGTCGGGGAATATTCTTTTTATCGGGGAATATCCGTACGATGGCACAATCATTGGTGGACCCCACAACGGAAGTATTGTCGTATTTAGAAAATGACAGAATTATCTTTTTATAAAAATAACAGTGGAAGTGTTACCGTTAAAACTGTTGAACTACTCGATAGTAAAAGTACAGTAATACGCGTGGTTACATAGTAGCACACAGTATTGGTTATTGATGCTTACGTGAGAAGTCACTCAATTATACTCAATTATTGCTACAGTAATTGCTGCATCATATCTCTCATATTATTGATTCGGTTATTATCACAGTATCATCTGCATAATATGATATATTATTAAATCAATAATTGAGATGGCGAAGTTATTCATATTATTAAATTTCAATATTTATAATGTCTAGAAGTTCTGTCAAGGAGAGGTTTGGTCACCTAATTACGCACCAATAGGGAGAAATCCTTATTGGAGTGCCCCCTCTTTCCTGGGAATGACCTGGTTGTTAAATATTGTTAGTTATAATATTGACGATGAATAAGCTCGTGCTGATTAAAGATGAAATTGATAGTTCCATTGTGTGGAAATTATTAGTGTTAGTAGAAATCGATATTTATATCGATAATGATTGATGTCTGGAGGTTATATTGTTCAATCAGGTATTCAGGGCACTTTTTGTGTCAGAGTACTATTCACGAGTTATTATTCACGGGGTACTATTCACCCGAAAAATATATTTCTTTTCGATCTAAATCATTTTTGGGTACAATATTATTCCATGAGGAGATGTGCTAATTTTTCAGACCGTTGGTTGAAGTTATAATAATGAATCAATATGGACCGCTAGTGGAAAGTTATAATAGTGAATCAATATGGAGCGCTGGTGGAAAGTTATAATAGTGAATCAATATGGATCGCTGGTTTAAAGTTTTAATAGTAAATCAGTATGGACCGTTGCTTTAAGTTTTAATAGTAAATCAATGTGGACAGTCCGTTTAAAAGTAAATCAATCTGGACAGTTCATGAATTAGTTATATTCAGTCCATTCTCCTATAAATAGAAGCTCATTCCTTCATTATTTCTTACGAATTCAACGAAACTCTAGAGAGAAATTATAGAGAGAAGAAGAGAAGTCTGCTACATCTCTATTCCAATTATCCGACTTTATTCTAAGGTAAGGGGTATTATTTCTTTCGTATTCATGAAGAGAGCTATAGTTATTCCATTCTTTATTATTATGTTGGAATAACTTGATACTGCTCTGAAATCTGCATACATGGTGAAATTCTTCTATTATTCCATTATTTATTATTCTGTTGGAATAACCTGTTTATGCGAAGTACCGCATACATGGTGAAATTTTGTTGTTATTCCATTCTTTATTATTCTATTGGAATATCCTGTCAGTGCGGATTACGCCTGACCTGGTTCCGTTCTTTATTTTTCTGTCGGAATAACTTGTTTGTGCGATCTATCGCATGCATGGTGATTTCTGTTGTTATTCCTTTCTTTATTATTACGTCGAGAATATCACATGCGTGCGTTCTGGCGGGACATGGTTCCATTATTTACTCTTACGTGAATATCACATGCGTGCGTTTACGTGGGACTGGTTCCATTATTTATTATTACATTAGGAATAATTATGCATCTGATCTATCGCATCGCATGGTGAATCCTTCTATTATTCCATTCTTTATTATTACATTGGAATAACTTTGTCTTTGTGGATTACCACATGCATGGTGAATGATCCTTTGTATTCATTCCTTATTAAATTGTGGAAATGATCATATCATGTGGATTCTTTATTTTTAAGGCGGTGAAAATCCATTTGTAGTTTCATATATTCTATTATACTTAGTTTGTTAAAGTTTTGGCTTCTATACTCCATGAAATTAGTGAAATATCCTTGATATTTGCGCTTCATCCTGTATATGATGAGTTATGTTGGTTATTATGTGAAAACATGAAAGTTTCTTAGAAATAACAAAGTGTTGAAAATCAGATTTTGGTGAAAATGGAATATGAAATTCAATTGACCATATCTCCTATTATATTTCGAATTTTTGAGTGTGGTTAAAATATAGAGTTAGATTTATGAGTTTTCTAACTTATTCAAGTGGAATCACTGGAAAATGTGTTGTAGATTTTCGTGTGGACTGATTTTAGCAAATGAGTCAAAAACTGCAAAATACCAAAAAGCTACTGCCCAAAAATTTAAAAGGACTATTTCAGCCACTTAATTTATGAGAAAAATTCCAGCCTTTTGGGACATTGAAATATATGGTATAAAGTACCTCCTGTTCAAAAATGAGCTCATTCCGACTTAAAATGAGCAAGTTATGACTATTTCAATATTTAGGTTTTTTCGACGAAAAATGCTATAACCGGAGTTCTATAACTCCGATGACCATGAAATTTAAACTGGAAGCTCACGTTAACATGTGTAAGATCCTGCCAAGATTTGGGAATTTCTGGAGTTAAATTTGAGGTAACTAATTTCTTAAGGAATTAATTAGAAATTAATTTTTGAAAAATAGTAAATGAATTTTCAAAATTTCGAGAAAAATATATGTTCAATATGGGACTATATTCTGCTGTATTCCAGGAAAAAAATATTTTTGGGACTGATTTGGTATTTTTCATGAAAATAATTTAGTTATGAGTAAATGAGTTAAATATTTTATGTGAAGTAATAAAATTGGAAAATAAGATTTTATGGCTTGGAAATCCTATATATGGTATATGCAGATTTTTGATGAGGAATTTGATCAGTGGTGATGAAATCTTATGAGTATGACATTCTTGAATGATTAAATGCATTATTTGGTAAAGTATAAACAATTGAAATAAATTGTTTATAAGTTTAAGAAGTGATTAAAATATTGTTATAATATTAATAATATTAGATTATGAGTTTATTAAGTGATTGATAATATTTGGATAAATTTAAAGTCTTTAATATTTATCCTTGTTTTCGTTTGATTAATACTTATATCATTGTCATCATTCTCATGTTTATATTGTGATAAAAGTCATCTTTGGCTTACGTGCATAGATGGACTTGGTGTGATTATGACCAGGGAATTATTCGGTATAGTCATGACCGTAATGTGACGAATGATATGGTAAAAATCCTCAGTGGCCTATAGTGCATTGATGAACAGTTTTTGGTATGATTATGACCAAGGATTATTTGGTATAGTCATGACCATTGATGATTTAATGAATATCCTTGGCCTGTAGTGTTAGAGTTTATGCCCTAGAGGCCAATTATTTGATATAATTGCTTAACGTTTTGATATTATATTTGATTGAATAAATGAATGATTTTATTTACTGCGTTATATAAATGTTAACATAATAAAAATCCTTAGAATAGTGATACAAATTATATAGTTTCAAGTATGTGACTTGAACATGAGATTATATAATTATAATTAGTATCATTATTCTTAAATGTCCTAATCGAGTATCATTGTTGATGGGATAACAATGATGCATTGAGACTAATATGTGGATCGTTGATGACCAAATCTCATTGGTCATAAATATATGAGATATTAAGTCGATGCGTAGGTACATGTTGAAGAACGATTGTCTTTGGATGGACCCACCATGAGAATTCTATGTGGAGCATTATGCGAAGTGTCATTAGCAATTCTCATAGTGACAATGATGTAATGGTCCTCTGACCTGAAATCACTATATTACTACACGGGAATTTATGTACTTTGATATCATCAAATGTCACCTTTAATAGGGTGGACTATAAAGGTGATTATTGGGTACATCATGAATCGTGTGAGGAATATGAGTGATCTAGATGGAATTTAACCCTTCTATTTATTAGGGGTGATATCCATAGGCCACTTGATTGAGTGGGACTATGAAATGCATGGCCATGCTCAAATAGTGATTTGTTTCATATAGTCTACTCATTGATCAAGAAAACTCAGATTAAATTATGAAGAGTATGACACATTCCATGACTCGAGTTTAATCTAGAATATTAAGGTTAAAAGGATTAAATTACATTGAAACATTGGTCACTAAAAGGTTGCATCGAATCATCGATCTTATTATTACTTGGGTAGCGATGATGCATTACTAGATGCCATTTCTCATCATTTATAATAATTTTATATATGATTTTAAAATTATTGCCAACGTGATAATAACCTATAGGTCACACACATAGAACGTAATTTAAAGGGAATAAATTTAAATTTTAAGGATTTAAATATATTAATATGATTAATTGTATTTAAATCACGAATTTAAATTAAAAGGAAAGTTTGTATATATGTATATTAATTAAGTAAGACTTAATTAAGTTATATATATATAAATTTGGATTTTATGAAATTAGGTTTTGATTAATTCCATTTAACTACTATATATAGGATATATAGAAGTTACTTAGGGCTAGATCATAACTTGAAAACCCTAGCCACTCTTAGAGAGAGACTAGAGAGAAAACGTACAGTTTCATAAAGGTTCCTTTGGTGGCTAGTACCGCAAGTCCCTCTTATTGCAGAATCGTTCGACGGTTTGTGCGGCGTTCGTGTGGATACCATAGAAATGTAGTTTCGTGAGGAATTGCGTTAAGGATTCGAAGCCGTTTTAGAAACACTTTCATTTTTGGTATAATATCTAAACCTCTGAATTAATTGATTTTTTCGCATGGATCCTGAGTTGGGTTTCATAAATTGCTTTGATTATTTTATTTCTGCTGTGTTTTTGTGCCGAAATCCCTACACGTAGTGCAGGGATCATTCGATGATGTGGTTTATTTATTAAGTTGAGTCTCAGCGATGAAAATTAATGAAAATATTTTAAATCATAGAAGATAGTATATTTTATTCTCTATTTGACTCTTCTAATGGATTGCTTATTCCGCTGCAGTTAAACTTGATGTCTATTGTATTTTATCAGTTTAACATTGTTGAAGATTAATGATAATTTATTCTGCATTATCTTAGTCATAATATTTCTTACTGGCTAGTTGAGCTCACCCTTTCTTTCACTGTTCTCATCAGGAAATGAGAATATAACTGGGACGAGTCGGGGAACGGAGTGATGGTCAAGATAATTGCATTAGTAGTCCTCACTATTCTGTTAAATAGTGTCACAATAATTGTAATGAGGACTCCATTGAGTGTTGATATTGTCTAGATGATAATTTTCTTATTAAAACTCTCAATTAACATTTTGTCATATTTTACACGACAGTTGTATTATTAAGTTATATTTGTATTTTTGTACCATGTATTTGGTGACTTAAGATGGGTGATGTATACCTATTTTGGGGGCGTCACATCATATCTCTCATATTATTGATTCAATTATTGTCACAGTATCATCTGTATAATATGTTATATTATTAAATCAATAATTGACACGACAAATTTATTCATATTATTATTTATAATATTGACAATGTCTAAAAGTTCTGTCAAGGAGAGGTTAGATAATCTAATTGCTCGCCAATAGGGAGAAATCCTTATCGAAAAGCCCCCTCTTTCTTGGGAACGACCTGGTTATTAAATATTGTGAATTATAATATTAATGATGAATAAGTTCGTGTTGATTAAATATGAAATTGATCGTTCCACTGTGTTAGAATTATTAGTGTTAGTGGAAATCGACATTTATTTTGATAATAATTGATGTCTGGAAGTTATCGGGTAATTAATCAGATAAATGAGCAATTAATTGCTATTAATTCATATGATTATAACTATTTTTTTACATGTGTGTACTATTGAATCACATTCATTTACTATTAGGGGAGTTGGTGCAAGTTTGATAATACTTGCATGACTAAGTTAAAAATGGAGATATAGATGGATGTACTATACTGTAATTAGTTTTTTCACATGATTATACTATTGAGTCACATGAATGAACTATTAATTCACATGATTTACTATTTGGGGAGGTGGTGCAAGTTTGATAATACTTGCAGGACTAAATTAAAAATAAAAGAAAAGTTGAAGGTATTGTACTGTATATTTTGAGCCCCAAAACGTGCAATTATCGAAACTATATTTTTCTATAAATAGAAGCTCATTCTTCCTTTATTTCTCACCAATTCACTAAAGCTATAGAGCAATTATTATAGAGAGAAATTATAGAGAGAAGAAGAAGAAAGTCTGCGCCTCACTATTCCAAAGATATCAGCTTTCTTCTAAGGTAAGGGATATTATTATTATAGTAAGGGGTATTATTCTTTCGTATTCATGAAGAGAGTTATTTTCTTTCAATACTCGTAAGAGAGTGTTATTCCATTCTTTATTATTATGTTGGAATAATCTGTCTATGCGAAGTACCGCATAGATGGTGAAATTCTTCTGTTATTCCATTCTTTATTATTACATTGGAATAACTTTTTATGCATGCGATCTATCGTATGCACGGTGAATTACATTTGTTATTCTATTCTTTATTATTCTATTGGGAATAACCTGTCTGTGCGGTCTATCGCATACCTGGTGAATTCTTCTGTTATTCCATTCTTTATTATTATGTTGGAATAACTTGTCTATGTGGATTACCACATGCATGGTGAATGACCCTTCGTATTCATTCTTTATTAAATTGTGGAAATGATCTGTCTACGTGGATTACCACATGGCGGGTGAAAATCCATTTGCAGTTTCGTATATTCTATTATACTCGTATGAGATATCATTTCTTTTGTACTTGTCATGGAATATCATTTTATTTGGTATTTATTTTACGAGTTACTATTCACCCGGTTACTATTCACTCTAGTATTATTCACTCGGGTATTCGGGGCACTTTTTGTGTCGGAGTATTATTCATGAGTTACTATTCACGGGTTACTATTCACCCAAATTACTATTCACTTGAATATTATTCACTCGAGTATTTGGGGTACTTTTCAAGATGAAGTACTATTCACGAGATACTATTCTCGAAGTACTATTTCTAGGGTACTATTGTGGGGTATTATTTACCCGAAAAATATATTTCTTTTCTGTCCAAATTATTTTTGGTACATGAATATTATTCTTGAATTTTACTCCAAAAAGTAGTATCATGTTGATAATTTAGATATTTTTAAACTCTGGATAAATTTAAAGTCTTCAATATTTATCCTTGATTTCGTTTTATTAATGCTTATATCATTGTCATCATCCTCATGCTTATATTATGATGAAAGTCATCTTTGGCTTACGTGCATAGATGGACTGTTGATTATTGGTTTTATAGTTGTATATTTTTGACTGTTGATTATTGGTTTTATAGTTGTATATCTTTGGCTTATGTGCAAAGATGGACAGGTGTATGACATGATCATAACCACTGGTGATAATAATGAATATCCTTGGCGTAAGGTATGGATAATTCGATGATGTGATTGGCAGGATCATGACCATTAGTTAACAGTTGAATGTCTTTGGTCATAGTGCACTAACAGACAATTGATTGGTATGATCATGACCATTGGTTTTATAGTTGAATATCTTTGGCCCGTAGTGCAAAGGTAGAGCTTACCCTTTTTGTAAAATCCCAAATTTTACGAATAAAGATTTAAATTTCTCGAATTTTTTTTATTATGGTGTGGATTTAATATAATGTTATAATTGTGGTTAATATTTATAAATTTTACAAAGTATGCAAGTTGTTATATAATAGTCGATTGGTCAGGAAATATTCTTTTTGTAGGGAAATATCTGTACGATGGTACAATCATTGGTGGACCCCACAACGGAATTATTGTCGGATTGAGAAAATAACAAAATATTTTATTGAAAATAATGGCAAAAGTTTTATCGTTAATACTGTTGAACTACTCGGTAGTAAAAAAATACGATGTCTGGCGTGGTTGCGTAGTACCACGATATTGATTATTGATGCTTACGTGAGAAGTCACTTTCGGTTTTGTTCAATTATTGCTACGATAATTCTTTGCGTAGTATCTCACGTTATTTGATTCAATTATTGTCAATATTTTATATATTATTAAATCAATAATTGAGACGACGAAGTTATTAACATTATTATTTGCAATATTAACGATGTCTGAAGTTACGCGAGGAGAGGTTTGGTCACCTAATTGCGCGCCATAGGGAGAAATCCTTATTGAAAGCCCTCTTTCACAGGAGCGACACGAAGTCGATTAATAGTGTGAATTATAATAATGATGATGAAGTTTGTTTTATTAGTATTATTAATATAATAAAAGCGAAAAAAGCTTTTTATATAAATCGAAATACTTTTATAAAGTTATTTGTTTTATTAGACAATAATTAGAATATATTATATTTTATTATGCATAGTATTTTGCATAGTAAAATCTTTTATATAAAAATGCAGAATACTTTTATAAAGTTATTTGTTTTATTAGACAATAATTAGAATATATTATATTTTTTATGCATAGTGTTTGCATAGTGCTACTGCATAGTGTTTGTATAGTAAAATCTTTTTATATAAAACATAATACTTTTATAAAGTTATTCGTTTTATTAGATTATACATAGAATATATTATATTTTATTTAAAAAGATTTTTTTATTAGAATATTTAATTAAATCAATCTGGATGATACTGCTTTAAAAGTGAATCAATCTGGACCGTTCATGAATTAGTTACTATTCAATCCATTCTCCTATAAATAAAAGCTCATTCCTTCATTATTTCTTACGAATTCACCGAAACTCTAGAGAGAGCGTAGAGAAATTCTTCTTCTATAATCTTGGCGTATTTCTTTAGAGTTTAAGAAAGCTTTGAGCGTAGTGCAAGTTTTCTTCAAGTATATCCCTGCCTTACCCGTCGGAGTACTCTTCTTTATAAGGTAAGGGATATTATTTGTTGTATCATAAGAGGTAATATTTCTTTCATATTCATGAAGAGAACTTCTGTTATTCCATTCTTTATTATTTTGTTGGAATAACTTTATATCTGAGGACTACCCTATACTTGGTGAAATTCTTACATTATTCCATTCCTTATTATTACATTGGAATAATCATATCACAATCTGCATACATGATAAAATTCTTCTATTATTTTGTTCTTTATTATTTTGTCGGAATATCACATTAGGTTGCGTTTTACGCACGACACAGTTCCAATCTTTATTATTACATTGGGAATAACACATGCATCATGCGATCTATCGCACGCATGGTGAATCCTTACATTATTCCATTCGTTATTATTACATTGGAATAACTTTTGTATATGTGGATTACCACATGCATGGTGAATAATCCTTTATATTCATTTCTTATTAAATTGTGGAAATGATCTATTTACGTGGATTATGATGAAAGTCATAATATAAGCATTGAATTTGCTGATTATGATGAAAGTTATAATAAAAGCATCGGACTGATGAAAATCATAGGTATATGTAGTATTAGTAAGTGTTATGATAAGTTATGTTGGTTATTATGTGAAAACATGAAAGTTTCTTAGAAATCCCAAAGGATTGAAAATCAGATTTTGGTGAAAATAGAATATGAAATTCAATTGACCATATCTCCTATTCTATTTTGAATTTTTGAGTGTGGTCTAGTCTTAGAGTTAGATCTATGAGTTTTCTAACTTATCTAAGTGGAATCACTGGAAAAGGTGTTGTAGATTTTCGTGTGGACTGATTTTAGCAAATGAGTCAAAAACTAAAATTTTTCAAAAAGGCTACTGCCCAGAAGTTTAAAATGGCTGTTTCGGCCACTTAATTTGTGAAAAAAATTCCGGCCTTTTGGAACATGAAAATATATGGTATAAAGTACCTCCTGTCCAAAAATGAGCTCATTCTGACTTAAAATAAGTAAGTTATGACCATTTCAATTTTTAGGTTTTTGTCGATGAAAAATGCAATAACTGGAGTTCTATAAGTCCGATGATCATGAAATTTAAACTGGAAGATCACGTTAACATTTATAAGATCCTGCGAAGATTTGGGAATTTTTGGAGTTAAACTTGAGGTAGCTAATTTCTTAAAGAATTAATTAAAAATTGATTTTTGAAAAATAGTAAATGACTTTTAAAAATTCCGAGAAAAATATATGTTCAATATGGGACTATATTATGTTAAATTCCAGAAAAGAAATATTTTTGGGACTAATTTGGTATTTTTCATGAAAATGAACTAGTTATGAGTAAATGAATTAAATATGTTATGTGAAGTAACAAAATTGGTAAATAGGATTTTATGGCTTGGGAATCCTATATAGGGTATATGCATATTTTTGATTAGGGATTTGATCATTGGTGATGAAATTTTATGAGTATGGCATTTTTGAATGATTAAATGCATTATTTGGTAAAGTGTAAACAATTGAAATAAATTGTTTATATGTTTAAGAAGTGATTAAAATATTGTTATAATATTAATAATATTAGATTATGAGTTTATTAAGTGATTGATAATATTTGGATAAATTTAAAGTCTTTAAATATTTATCCTTGTTTTCGTTTGATTAATGCTTATATCATTGTCATCATTCTCATGCTTATATCATTGTCATCATCCTCATGCTTATATTATGATAAAAGTCATCTTTGGCTTACGTGCATAGATGGACTTGGTGTGATTATGACCAGGGATTATTCGGTATAGTCATGACCGTAATGTGACGAATGATGTGGTAAAAATCCTCAGTGGCCTGTAGTGCGTTGATGGACAGTTTTTGGTATGATTATGACCAGGGATTATTCGGTATAGTCATGACCATTGATGATTTAATGAATATCCTTGGCCCGTAGTGCAGGGATGATTCGATGATGTAGTTTATTTATTAAGCTGAGTCTCAGCGATAAACAAATTGATGAAGACATTTTAAATCATAGAAGATAGTAGATTTTATTCTCTACTTGACTTTTCTAATGGATTGCTTGTTCCGCTACAGTTAAACTTGATGTCTATTGTATTTTATATGTTTAACATTGTTGAAGGCTAATGATAACTTATTTTGCATTATCTTAGTCATAATATTTCTTACTGGGCTAGTTGAGCTCACCCTTTCCTTCACTGTTCTCTTCTGGAAATGAGAACGTTGTGACAAACCAGAAAATCGGATTGTCCAGAATTTAAGTTTAAAGAATTAGTTATTAATAAAATGAATTTTTATTAATACTATTATGTGCTATGTGTTTATTAATCGTTCTATAACCTAGAATGATTATTAATCGGGAGGATTCTGGCTACGAGCTAGACTGAACGAGTATGAATTTTCAAGACAAAAATAAAAATTTTCTGGGAAAAAAATATTTTCAGGGAAAAAGACGAAATAGGCACTATTCACCCGACGAAACCTAAGGGTTAGGGTTTGAATAAGCTAAGCCATTTCGAGAGTTCGGTATGTCGAAATGACATTCCGTCGAAAGATTTGACGATAATATATCGTGAAAAGTTAAGTGAGCCGATAAAAGTTTTTCTCAAAAAACGTGCAGAAATCGGACGAAATAAAATGACGAAAAGTACTGTTATGTACTTTTCACTCGTTTAGCTACGTTAGTGGAAAACATGAAGGAAAACACTTGACACCATAAAGTATTTTTCAGTTTTTCAGAAATTCGAATAATACGTAAAAGTTAATCGGTAAAGGAAAGATGAAATATCCAAAAATATTTGGATTCAGAGAATCGCAGTTTTTAAAACTTTCCGACGAAACTCGAAAGACGGAAGTACGAAGCTTCCAAGGGAAGCTATGTAAGGATGTGGGGCGGCCACTTGGCCACCAAGTAAGGGTGGTGGCCAAGTAAACTTGGTGGCTAAGCCATGAATAGTAAGGAGGTGGGGGTGAAATGACCAAAATACCCCTAGCCTTGAAAATCTATAAATATGAAGCTAACTTCATTGTTTTGGGATTTTGAAAAATCCTACAACTTTGAGAGAGAGAGAGAGAGAGAGAGAGAGAGGGTTCGGATGGGAGAAGAGAGGAAAAGGATGAGGAAAAGCTAGCTCGAATGCACGCTTTGTCCGACGGAAGGAGATTAAAGAAGAACGGTAATCCGAACCCTAGTTTCTTCTAATTTTTTTTAAGTTTAATATGTTCAAAAGCATAACTTAATGAAGATAAGAAGTAGATGAAGTTAAGAATAAATTCATATGGTTGAAATCATGAGAAAATGAAGAAATAAGAATTTGGAATTTAGTTTATAAATTTCTTAAGGAAGTATAAGATTCATAAGGATTTTGAGCGATCCGAATGAATCTTATGAATGAGTAGGTCAAATAAGAAAGGAATGATGTTCTATAACATCAAATTCCAAGAAAAAGTAGAATCATAATCCAAAATATCGATTAAAAACGAAGAACGCGAAGAACACGCGAAGAACATTGTTGATGAACAAATTTAATACCATCGTAGGATAATTGTTGTTGATGGACAAGTTTAAAACCATCCCGTATAATTTAGTTGCTTATTGCTTGGTTAGCAACGTTAGAAACGTTCTTGAAGAACGAATTAAAACTGAGCTATAACGAAGTTATGGCGAAGTTTTCGTAAAAGATAAACGAGAATTAGAAAGTTAGTAAATGAACCCGAACATGTAGGGTTTCATAAGAATGTAAGAGAACGTAGAAAACATGAGTCATGGACTCAAGAACGAATGAATTCTGAGTTCGGATGACTGAATTACGGACGAACGAACGAAGAACGTTAAAAACGTAAAATGAATGAAGGGCGAAGATTAAGCCAATTGAATTGCATGTTAATGGATTCAGAATGAAGTTCTATCCAAGGGTAATCAAAGTACGTAAGATAAGGGAGAGAATAGCTTTGGAACATCCTCGTTCTGAGTTATAACGAAGAAGTTATGAGATTTCGAAATCAGCATCTCAAGCTTGTAAAAGACTTAGAAAATTTTTCTAGGTTTCATGCTTTCGGTAGCATTGTTGCACGAGTCGTGCCTTGGGTAGATGCTTGCGGCTTGGCTTCGAACCATTAGCTATGCTAATTGGTACCACAACGCGAAAGAAAGAGAAGAACGGCAGTGCGCAAGCTTCGGTCTGAAGCAATACCAATACCGAAATGAGATTTTAAGCGCTTCGATTTCTGGGGATGTACAAAAAAAACATATGAATATGTAATTCAACTAATTTAACACTTAATCAAGTGTATTAAACATTTGATGAAGGTTGAACGAAAAGATTAAACGAGATTAAAAGACGAAGCATGTAGACGCGGGTTACGGAACCAATGTCCGGGAACCGTAGTCACAATGAAACGAACGTGAGGGATTGCTATAATTATGATTCCTTAAACGTTGATTGACTAGGGTAATGAATAATATTTCGATGTTATGTCATGGTCATTAGAGATGTATATAAGGTGTTTAGACGTTGTGAACGCAACGTTGTTGCGATGAACGATCGGTTTTAGCATACAATGAACCGTATGGCTTTGACATTAGGAAAGAATATTGAACATGGGGTTCAGGTGACGAGTAATGAATGAAAGTAATTAAAACCTTGGATAAAGGTTGAATAGAATTAAGAGGCAAGTAACGTAAATGTTGAATACATAAATGATCCTCGTGAATCGTATTCACGTTGAGCAAATGTTCTAAGTATACATTGGTTGTATGACTTAGACGTTGACGGGAGTAGTAAGTAAGATATGAATTATCAAGAAAACCGTAGCGAATGGTAATAAGATTAATGAAAGCCGAATGTGAGTCGGATGAGAATGTTAGAATGAAATATAAGCGTTGGACACTTGAACCGAGTTAAAGGTTAAGTGTACGCGAATATTAAACGGGTAGAACCTACACCCCGTGTATGGTTTGACCGTAAGGTAATGAAGATCAATGATTAAACCTATGAACGGTAAAGAAGCTGAATTAAAGATAAATACGTATAACGTAAAGAAGCCGAGTTAAGGTTTATAACTTGGATGACGTTCCGTGTCGAATGAACCGGACGTTGTAAGATAAGAATAAGGTAACGTAAAATGCTTAACGCTATAAATGCGTAGAATGAATATTGAATGATCGTCCTGAGTATACAAAAGATTGTATGACTTAGATGATAAAGAATGAATCCTGAGGTATGGCATTTAGTTGCCAGAAATCCATAAAGAATAAGAAATTGACTTAACGAACATTATAATTTAATAGTTTGGGTAAGTTAAGATGAATTTAGGTTCTAGTACAATCCTAACCTTTGATGGTTGACATATGGGAGTGGGCTAAACAATTCCTTCGAGAGAGCGAAGGTATATACAAAGCGGCAACCGTCTAACTTCATTTTTGTTATGGGCGGTGTAGATGAGGAGAGAACTTGTTTGTTGGTTGTTTGTGGGAAACCACTCAGAGTACCATATGGACTGCTAGCAAAGACACGATGTGTGCTGAGTCCTAGGAGAGTTATAAGAAGAAGATGAGAATGTAAATCATCAAAAATGATGAATGTATTAAGTAAGACATCTCCGTATGTCATGAAGTCGTTAATTGGTAAAGGAAGTTGGTCGTGTAAAACTTAGTTTATAAGAACATAAACCTTAAGAAGTAAAGTTAAGTAAACCAATGTGTAAGTCAAGTATATGACTAATTAGTGTATGTGTTATTTCCTTATGTGTTATATAGGAATTGGAATAAGCGCTTAAATTAATAAACTATAAGTCAGAGTGGCATGCATAAAGGCAAGTTTTCCTAACTTCATTCATATTTTAAATGAATGCTAGTTTCTAAAACTTCTCAGATGTTGAACTTGAGAAGTTCTGTCGATGTGCGAATATGTGATATTTGTACAAGGTGGTAGAATGTATGAGGCCTTGTGCTTTCTGATGTGAACACTTGATTGTTTCTATGATATGAACTGTTCTGTGATTGAACTGTTCAATATGAGTATGTTCTGTTTATACATGAACTATTATTGTTAAGTTTGTGCTATTGATTCTAGCTAGACGGAATGTATGAAAGATAGTAGAGAATGAATGTATTTCAAAGTGAAGTGACTAATGTCTTAAAATGATAGGAATCGAGATTATTCGTATTATTCAAGCTGCTTTATAACCTTTGTTCGATTATTGAAGTCTTAAAAGAATGTTTAAATCCTTGAAGTTGTTTGTTCAACTGCTTTTACTTGCTGGGCAATTGAATGCTCACACTTGCTTTAAATAAAAACATTTTCAGTGAACGATGTTAGAAAGAACTTAAGGATCCCATAAAAAATCAAGCTGATCGTTATCCAGAAGAAGTGTCATTCATTATATGAATGTGCGTGAAGATCAAGCGAAGACTTGTAATATAGAATGATAGAATTAAACTATAGAATAATTTAATGAACGATTATGTATCCTTGGTGGCGGATAAAAGTCACTTGCACAAGATGTAAAGAATAATGTAATTATAATTATTTGGAATAAAAGAGGTTTTAAGGTTTTAGAACCTGGGATTTGAGGATGTATGTTGTTATATTTAGCTATATAATGATGTATGTTTCGAAGAATATGGGATCGTGATGTACGAAATCCAGATATGAAAATTGACTGGATTTTGGGGCGTTACAAACGTAGCCGGGACTACTCGGGGAACGGAGTGATGGTCCGAGATGGTGTATTAATAGTCCTCACTATTCTGTAAAATAGTGTGATAATAAATGTAATGAGGACTCTATTTGAGAGTGGATATTGTCTAGAAGTCAATATTCCTGTTTAAACTCTCAATTATGTTTTGTAGTATTTTACACGACAGTTGTATAATTAAGTTTTTATTTGTATTTTGTACCATGTATTTGGCGACTCAAAATGGGTGATGTATACCTATTTTGGGGGTGTCACAGTTGGTATCAAAGCTTATGGATATGATTCCTGGCTTAGATGTGAGACAAGAGCTAGGAGGGGAGAGACGGGTAATTCCTTCGCTAGTATGACCTACCTAAGTTTAATTGGTATTTAATTGTTCGGTCAGAGTATAGGGATAATATGTGACATGTTAATTAACCATTGTTTTGTGACAGTGTTTGAGAATGACATCTGAAAATGTTGAGATAAGAAATGGAGCAAAACAATATGATCGTGTCGTAGTACGAGGCTAAGATTGCCGAGTTATCTCGGTTTGCAACCCAATTGGTTTATAATGAGGAGCGAATGACGTGATTATTTCTAAGAGGTTTGAAACCTGAAATACATCAATACCTTATTTCTCATAAACTTTGTTTATATTTAGATGTTGTGAATAGGGCTCAGTTATTGGAGCGCGATAATGAGTCAGCATAACCAAAAGGCAACGACCAATAACACAATAATAATCGTACCGGTGGCAACGACCATCGGAAAATTGATAACCATCGTGGGGGAAATTATCATGCCAAGAATGGTGACCATTTTGGTGGTAATCATGGCCAAGATAATAGAAGTGGAAATTTCAAGAAGAGAAGATTCAATAATGATGGAAAGACGTTAGCACCAACAACTGTTGTTAAGGAAGGAGAACGACCACCAGTTAGATGCTACAGATGAGGAGAGGGGGGACACATAAGTCCAAACTGTTCACAGCCTTCCAAAGTATGTTTTAGTTGTGGAAAAGAAGGTCACATAACCCAATTTTGTCGTGCACCAAAGTCAAGTCCAGCTGGGACGGTGGCACCAAAGGCGGATACGGACAAAACAAAGTCGGTGGTTTCAGGAAGAGCGTTTTTCGTAACTTCTCAAAAAACGAGTAACCCGAACGAAGTTAGCACGGGTTAGTTAATTATAAATTCTTGCGAAGTCTATACCTTATTAGATACCAGTTCTACCCATTCTTTTATCTCTCTTGCTTGCGCTCAACGTTTAAATTTGACTTCGGAGAAATTAGACTTTGACTTATCGGTTGAAGCTTCGTTAGTAGAAACCTTCATTTCATGTGCTATCCAAGTCTTGGATGAGAGTCACAGATTTGAATGATATTTCTATTGTTAATAAATTTCTTAGCGTATTCTTGAAGAACTTCCTAGCCTACCCTAGAGCGTGAAATCGAATTTTGTATTGACCCCAGTACAAAACCCATTTCGTATAACTTACAAATGATGAAGAAAGAGTTAAAGACTCTAGGGACCCACGTGAAGATAATGAATATACGAGTAGAATTGATTTTAATCGATAAAGTTAAAGCCACTCAAACTACACACCTGGAGCTGATGAATGTGAAGAAGAAGGCATTATCTCAACCCTCGATTTTATTGGCCCATTTGAAATCCTTGATCAAGTAGAAATTATGGCCTATAGACTCATTTTACCGCCAAATATGTTGCGTGTTCATAACGTTTATCACGTACCGATGTTACGTAAATATGTGGATGACCCGAACCACATTATTGATTTAGAACCGAACAAGATAGCGGAAGATTTAACGTATGAGGAAATACCTGTTAAAAGCTTGGATAAGAAGGAACATATTATACGTTAAAAGGTTATTTAGAAATCTGACGAGGTATCCTCATCTGTTAGGAATATCAGGTACGTACGTAAAATCCTAAATTTTACGAATAAAGATTTAAATTTCTCGAAATATTTTTTTTATTATGGTGTAGATTTAATATAATGTTATAGTTGTGGTTAATATTTATAAATTTTGTAAAGTATGCAAGTTGTTATATAATATTCGATTGGTCTAGAAATATTCTTTTTGTCGGAGAATATCCGTATGACGGTACAATCATTGGTGGACCCCACAAAGAAATTATTGTCGAATTGAGAAAACGACAAAAATATTTTATTAAAAATAACGGCGGAAGTTTTACCGTTAATACTATTGAACTACTCGGTAGTAAAAAAATGCGATGTCGTGTGGTTGCATAGTAGCACTGCAGTATTGATTATTGATGCTTACGTGAGAAGTCACTTAGTTTTGTTCAATTATTGCTACGATAATTCTTTGCGTAGTATCTCACGTTATTTGATTCATTATTGTCAATATTTTATATATTATTAAATCAATAATTGAGACGACGAAATTATTAACATTATTATTTGTAATATTAACGATTTCTAGAAGTTCTTCCAAGGAGAGGTTTGGTCACCTAATTGCGCGTCAATAGGGAGAAATCCTTATTGAAAAACCCCTCTTTCACAGGAGCGACACAGTGGATTAATAGTGTGAATTATAATAATGATGATGAAGTTTGTTTTATTAGTATTATTAATGTAATAAAACAGAAAAGTTTTTTATATAAAACAGAATACTTTTATAAAGTTATTCGTTTTATTAGATTATAAATAGAATATATTATATTTTATTTAATTTTTTTTTGTTTTAATAGAATATTTTATTAATTCAATCTAGATCGTCCATTTAAAAGTGAATCAATCTGGACCGTTCATGAATTAGTTACTATTCAATCCATTCTCCTATAAATAGAAGCTCATTCCTTCATTATTTCTTACGAATTCACTGAAACTCTAGAGAGAGAAACTGTAGAGAGAATTCTTCTTCTATAATCTTGAGCGTATTTCTTTAGAGTTTAAGAAAGATTTGAGCGTAGTGCAAGTTTTCTTCAAGTATATCCCCGCTTTACCCGTCGGAGTACTCTTCTTTATAAGGTAAGGGATATTATTTGTTGTACCGTAAGAGGTATTATTTCTTTCGTATTCATGAAGAGAACTTTTGTTATTCCATTCTTTATTATTTTGTTGGAATAACTTTTGTATACTGGGGACTACCCTATACTTGGTGAAATTCTTACATTATTCCATTCCTTATTATTACATTGGAATAACCTATATATCTAATCTGCATACATGGTAAAATTCTTCTATTATTTTGTTCTTTATTATTCTGTCGGAATATCCTGTCGGTGCATTTACGCATGACCTGGTTCCATTCTTTATTATTTTGTTGGGAATAACACATGCGTGCGATCTATCGTATGCATGGTGAATCATACATTATTCCATTCGTTATTATTCTGTTGGAATAACTTGTATATGTGGATTACCACATGCATGGTGAATAATCCTTTATATTCATTTCTTATTAAATTGTGGAAATGATCTGTTTACGTGGATTATGATGAAAGTCATAATATAAGCATTGAATGTTGATTATGATGAAAGTCATAATAAAAGCATCGGACTGATGAAAATCATGGGTATATGTAGTATTAGTAAGTGTTATGATAAGTTATGTTGGTTATTATGTGAAAACATGAATGTTTCTTAGAAATCCCAAAGGATTGAAAATCAGATTTTGGTGAAAATGGAATATGAAATTCAATTGACCATATCTCCTATTCTATTTTGAATTTTTGAGTGTGGTCTAGTCTTAGAGTTAGATCTATGAGTTTTCTAACTTATCCAAGTGGAATCACTGGAAAAGGTGTTGTAGATTTTCGTGTGGACTGATTTTAGCAAAGGAGTTAAAAACTAAAAATATCCAAAAAGGCTACTGCCCAGAAGTTTAAAAGGGCTATTTCGGCCACTTAATTTATGAGAAAAATTCCGGCCTTTTGGAACATGAAAATATATGGTATAAAGTACCTCCTGTCCAAAAATGAGCTCATTCTGACTTAAAATGAGCAAGTTATGACCATTTCAATATTTAGATTTTTGTCGATGAAAACTGCTATAACCGGAGTTCTATAACTCCGATGATCATGAAATTTAAACTGGAAGATCACGTTAACATGTATAAGATCCTACCAAGATTTGGGAATTTTTGGAGTTAAACTTGAGGTAGCTAATTTCTTAAAGAATTAATTAAAAATTGATTTTTGAAAAATAGTAAATGACTTTTAAAAATTCCGAGAAAAATATATGTTCAATATGGGACTATATTATGTTAAATTCCAGAAAAGAAATAATTTTGGGACTGATTTGGTATTTTTCATGAAAATGAACTAGTTATGAGTAAATGAATTAAATATGTTATGTGAAGTAACAAAATTGGTAAATAGGATTTTATGGCTTGGAAATCCTATATAGGGTATATGCATTTTTTTGATAAGGGATTTGATCATTGGTGATGAAATTTTATGAGTATGGCATTTTTGAATGATTAAATGTATTATTTGGTAAAGTGTAAACAATTGAAATAAATTATTTATAAGTTTAAGAAGTGATTAAAATATTGTTATAATATTAATAATATTAGATTATGAGTTTATTAAGTGATTGATAATATTTGGATAAATTTAAAGTCTTTAAATATTTATCCTTGTTTTCATTTGATTAATGCATATATCATTGTCATCATTCTCATGTTTATATTGTGATAAAAGTCATCTTTGGCTTACGTGCATAGATGGACTTGGTGTGATTATGACCAGGGATTATTTGGTATAGTCATGACCGTAATGTGACGAATGATGTGGTAAAATTCCTCAGTGGCCTGTAGTGCCTTGATGAACAGTTTTTGGTATGATTATAACTAGGGATTATTCGGTATAGTCATGACCATTGATGATTTAATGAATATCCTTGGCCCGTAGTGCAAGGATGATTCAATGATGTGGTTTATTTATTAAGATGAGTCTCAGCGATAAAGAAATTGAAGAAAATATTTTAAATCATAGAAGATAGTAGATTTTATTCTCTACTTGACTTTTCTAATGGATTGCTTATTCCGCTGCAGTTAAACTTGATGTCTATTGTATTTTATCAGTTTAACATTGTTGAAGGCTAATGATAATTTATTCTGCATTATCTTAGTCATAATATTTCTTACTGGTTAATTGAGCTCACCCTTTCCTTCATTGTTCTCTTCAGGAAATGAGAACGTAGCCGGGACTAGTTGGGGAACGGAGTGATGGTCCAAGATGGTGTATTAGTAGTCCTCACTATTCTGTAAAATAATGTGATAATAAATGCAATAAGGACTCTATTTGAGAGTGGATATTGTCTAGAAGGCAATATTCCTGTTTAAACTCTCAGTTATGTTTTGTAGTATTTTACACGACAGTTGTATAATTAAGTTTTTATTTGTATTTTGTACCATGTATTTGGCGACTCAAGATGGGTGATGTATACCTATTTTGGGGGCGTCACACTTTTCTTTCATTGTTCTCTTCAGGAAATTAGAATATAGCTGGGACGAGTCGAGGAACGGAGTGATGGTCCGATATGGTGGCTATAGCAGTCCTCACTACTTAGTGTGATAATAAGTGTAATGAGGACTGAATTTGAGTTGTATACTGTCTATGAGACAATATTCATGTTTAAACTCAGCTATGTTTTGTCGTATTTGGCACGACAGTTGTATAATTAAGTTTGTAGTTGATTTCTATACCATGTATCCGGCAACTCAAGATGAGTGATGTATACCTGTTTTGGGGGCGTCACACGGACTGTCTTGAATGCCCAGACCATCTTTTTATTTGGAAATTTTTTCTCAGTGTTGTATATCCACATAGTGTTTACAACAAAGTCACACTGTACATAAAAAACCAAATAGTTAGTACGACATTATTACATAACAATACTTAAAAAATGACATAGACATCAATAAATTGGCACCACGTATTCTAGCTTTGATTGATAACAAGAACTTATTTTGTCAATAGGTACGTCGTCGTACAAAGAATCTAGAAGCATAACCTGTCATTGTTTAATATATACAATGAATAAAAAATAATGGGAGTTGTTGTGGTTAACTGGAAGGAATAAAATATCACACTTTGACATTTTCGGTTGTGCTCCTTGGTTTAAAAAGGGCGCCACGTTGGAAACGTCATATTTCTTCTTAGCTGGTAGTTTGAGTTTTCTATATGATGGCCACCATTATTTTAGTACTTGGAAAAAATAACAAGGCATGAAATAAAATTTGCACCGCTCGTACGGGCCCTGCCATATACAATCTTCGCGTAACTTCAATAAATTGAGATATGCGTCGATCGTTTGATCCCATACCTCATTCCCTGGAAAAAGCGATAGTAGGTACTTATGGACCAATTTATACTCGTCATCGGGACCTTCATGAGGAAATTTGTTTCATCCACAACACTAGAAAAATAATTCCGATTTAGCCATTCAACCTTTTCTAATTTTAGTGCACTACAAGAAAACCGGCTAATTTTGATGGAGCTACTTTCGATGGACACATTCCATCGAAGATAATATGTAATCCGATGGATTATTCTGTCGAAGATACGTCAGTCAAAACTACTTTAATTTCGACGGATGTTCGTCGGAAATATATGTATCCCATTGGCGCCAATGTTCCAGCCAACGCGAACCTTATTTTCGACTGAATAGTATTTATTCCGACGGAATATTCAGTCGAAGATACCTTAATTACGACGGAGGTAAGTACGACGGACAGTCCGTCAAAAATAATCCTAAAACCTAATTAATCAGTACGTCTTCTGGGCGCCCCTCATTTCTCTCTCTCTCTCTCTCTCTCTCATTTCTCTCTCACTTTACGCGATCTCTCACTTGATTCTCTCTCAGTCTCACTTCTCTCACTGCTCTCATCTCCACCACCACCACACCGCCACCAGCACCACGTACTGCCACCACCACCACCACTGGTTCCACCACCTCCACCTTCGATTCCACCACCACCATGTACTGCCACCAGCACCATTACTGTCGATCGGTTCCACCACCAGTAGACGCCACCAGCATCGTCGGTTGAACCACCATCACTGCCACCACCACCAGCAGCCACCACCAGGCACCACCGTCGGTTGGTTTGCATATTAATTCAATTTGAAGGTTTGTTTTCTGCCAAGCATTAGATTTTTAGGGTTAATTTGTTGTAAATTGTGAAATTTGTGGCTTAATTTGTTTTAGGTTTAATTTGAATTTGAATATGAGATTAACTCAATTTGGATAATATGTTGTTACTGTGAATTTGTGGGTTGAAAATTTGGGTCCTGTTGTTGGAATTGGGAGTGATCTGAAATCTGAAATTTGGGTCCTATTCTTCTTGTTTATATTGCTGAAATTGGAAATTTGATTTTGGGTTTGTGGACTGCATATTATTTAACTGCATATTATTTGGAATTTAGAAATTGCAGAATATTGATATTATGAAGTGTATATCATATCAAATTTGGGTTGCTTATCATAATGTAACTGTTTTTAATCTTGATATATTTGCTATTTCTGACTAAATTTATGACAAAAATTCTGTAAGTATTATGAAATTACAGAATATTTGTGGGCCCTGCATGTATTGTATTAGTAATTAGTTTCCCAATATTAATAAATCATAAACTAAGTACCATTTACTTAGTTTCTTACTACTAAAATAAAATAAAATAAAACAAATATAATTTAATTTAGTTTACTAAATAAAATTAATTTTAAAAATAAAATAAATAACATAATATAATACAAAATAAAGTTAAATAAAATAATAAATTAAATTAATTTGAATAAAATAAAAAAACTTTGATTTAATTTAATAAATAAAATACAATTCAATAAAAAATAAAATTAAATAAAAATAATAAAATAAAATAGAATAAAATAAAATAAATTTAATTTAATTTAATTTAAATAATCTAAATTAAATTAAATTAAATTTAAACTAAATTAAATTTTACTAATTTAATTTAATAAAAAAATTAAAAATTATATAATATAATACAAGATAAAATAAAATAATTTTAATTAATAAATTAAATTAAATTAAATTAAATTAAAACTTATATAATATAATACAAAATAAAATAAAAAGTAATAAAAAATTTAAATTAATTTAGTTTAATAAATAAAATAAAATAAAATGATTTAATTTAATTTAATTTAATAAAGTAAATTTAATAAATAAATAAGCCTATTAATAAATAAACAGCTTCTCACTACTCCGAATTTCTCAGATGGGTAGTTCTCACAGAACGTCAAATCTCTTGTATGAGAACTATCTATTTAAGGAATTCAGAGTGGTGAGAAGCTGTCTATATCATGGATTGGACCCATATGGGGAGATGATTCATTCCTAGTAGAGAAGTAATCGTTCGTTCATCTAGAGGGTTGCTTAAGCTGAAACTTTGTTCAATAGCTTAATGGAACTCCTTTGGGATGTTGTCATTTGTTATGAGGGAACAATGATGAATTTTGCAGTAATTGAATTAACTTTATTATTCGATTATATGACACAAACAGGAACTACGACCCTTTTTTTTTCCCGGTTGCCGACTCAAGTTGTAGTCTCTATAGATTCCACATAACAATTCTCATAAACCAAGTATCATTTGCTTAGTTTGCCACAATTTTCAATAAACTCAATAATACTCTCTCGACAATCTTCAATACACTTAATTATATATGTACTATACTTGAAACTTAGAAACCTATTTGACATTCACTCGGTAGGGGTGAATGTCGAACAGTCCCCAGTTTGGGACTGTTATTGGATGTTATGTCTCTCACTTAGGCCGGTTCAAATACGAAACGATACATTTTTGTTATTTTGAGGATTAATCGACTGTTATCTCTATATGTTCTCCGAGTGCATACTTAGATTAAGTTATCTTAGTCTATTTACGTGTGCTTGGAGACCATGGGAGGTCTTCTTAGAAATTTTCTTGAAACTCATGAAACGTACTCAATGTGTTTGCACTAGTGACGAGACACATCCAATAACAGGATAGAAGTCGTACCCTTGTCCTGTAGAGATACTAGGTAAATTTAATTCACGCATGAATATCCAAATCAACTTAATGCGTATTTACGTAGTAGTTAAAAATGTCGGTGACCGAGTTGGATGTCTTAGTAGGATACCCAATGATGGGAGGGGATTAGTCTCAGCTTATCGTGTTGGGGTTTTAGATTTCTTGAACAAAGCACTAGAATATACGGATGATCCGAACGGGAAGATGTGATGCCCGTGTGTCAAGTGTAAAAATATGATTTGGAAGAAAGTCGACGAGATTAAATTCGACTTATTTTCTCGTGGATTTGTGGATGGGTACTTTGTATGGACTCATCATGGGAAATCAGAAGTGATTGAAAATATTGTGGAATAACCAATTCCACAGGATTCATACGTCGAAAACTATGATCCAGTTGAGATGTTGGTCGATGCTTATGGCCCTACTACTATTGACTGGGCTGAATATGAACCTTCTTCAAGCAGTACGAAACAAGTGCCAAATGATACAGCTGCTGCCTTTTACAAGTTACTATCTGAATTTGGGGTCCGGGGTCGCGTAAGTTAAGCATATTATCACTACATAGTTGTATTAGGATGACGAAATCAATTGTTCCTAATTTTAAATAATCTTTTGATATAGGTTTATTATCGATTTGACCCGAGCATCTCTCAGTCAGCTGGCGACGATGTGATTGAGCATCATGTCGCTGCGAATTACTCTGGATGGCTGTATGAGATGCGACAGAAGGCAACCCGGGCAATTGTAGACCATCCCGGGACCACCATCAGAGATCATCAGCCCTGCATAGTCTCCGATTTAGCCTGGGAGGCTATGTGTGCGCACTGGGAGGATGATGTGACGCCCCCAAAAAAGGTATACATCACCCATCTTGAGTCGCCAAATACATGGTACAAAATTCAAATACAACTTAATTATACAACAGTCGTGTAAAATACGAAAAAACATATGCTGTGAGTTTTAATACAAATATTGTCATCTTAAACAATATCCACACTCAATTGAGTCCTCATTACATTTATTATCGCACTATTTAGCAGAATAGTGAGGACTACTAATGCTATCATCTGGACCGTCACTCCGTTCCCCGACTAGTCCCAGCTATATTCTCATTTCCTGAAGAGAACAATGAAAGCAAAGGGTGAGCTCAACTAGCCCAGTAAGAAATATTATGACTAAGATAATTCAGAATAAATTATCATTAGTCTTCAACAATGTTAAACTGATAAAATACAATAGACATCAAGTTTAACTGCAGCGGAATAAGCAATCCATTAGAAGAGTCAAGTAGAGCATAAAATCTACTATCTTCTATGATTTAAAAGATTTTTATCAACTTTATCATTGAGACTCGACAATAAATAAACCACATCATCCCAGCACCACGGCCAAGGATATTCATGTAATCATCAATGGTCATGATTATACCGAATAATCCCTGGTCATAATCATACCAATAACTGTCCACCAATGAACTACAGGCCAATGAGGACTTTTACCACATCATTCGTCACATTACGGTCATGATTATACCGAATAATCCTCAGTCATAATCATACCAAGTCCATCTATGCATGCGTAAGCGAAAGATGACTTTCATCACAATATAAGCATGAGGATGATGACAATGATATAATAATTCAATAAAACAAGTTCATGGATAAGTTTTAAAGATTTATAATTTAATTTATCCGAAAATCAATAATATCCAAATTGTCGACATGATCTTTTGCTTTGTAGAGTAAAATTCAAGAATGCTCGTAAGAATATTTCCATGAAAGATCTTGAATGAAGCCTTGAAATATCGAGATATTCCACTAATTTCATGGAGTATAAAAGCCAAAACTTTAACCAACTAAGTATAATAGAATATATGAACTATAAATGGATTTTAGCCCATCATGCGGTAATCCACGTGAGACGAATCATTTCCACAATTTAATAAGGAATGAATACGAAGGATCATTCACCATGCATGTGGTAATCCACATGCATAAAGTTATTCAACGTAATAATAAAGAATGGAATAATCGAAGAATTCACCATGCATGCGATAGATCGCATGAGCATGAAGTTATTCCTACGAGAATAATAAATAATGGAATCAGTCAATGCGAAATCCACCTGAGGCGGGATATTCCAACGAGAATAATAAAGAATAGAACCGAATGTCATGCGTAATCCGCATGCAGACGGGATATTCAAATGAGAATAATAAAGAATGGAATAACATGAGAATTCACCATGCATGCGATAGACCGCATGAACGTGTTATTCCAATAGAATAATAAAGAATGGAACCGGTCATGTGTAATCCGTGCTGGACGTGATATTCCAATGAATAATAAAGAATGGAATAATGAAGTATTTCACCATGTATGCGAGATTTGCATAGGCAGTTATTCCAACATAATAATAAAGAATGGAATAACGAAGAATTTCACCATGTATGCGGTACTTGGCATATGCGAGTTATTCAAATGAAGAATAATAAGGAATGGAATAACAATAGCTCTTTTCATGAATATGAAAAAATAATACCCTTACCTCGAAAAGAAAGATCTTTGGAATAGTGAGGTAGCAGACTTCTCTTCTTCTTTCTCTCTATAATTTCTCTCCATAATAATTGCTTTATAGCTTTAGTGATTTGGTGAGAAATGATGGAAGAATGAGCTTCTATTTATAGAAGAATATAGTTTCGATAATTGCACATTTTGGGGCTCGAAATATTACAGTATAATACCTTCCTCTTTTCCTTCATTTTTAATTTAGTCCTGCAAGTATTATCAAACTTGCACCACCTCCCCTAATAGTAAATCATGTGAATCAATAGTAAATCAAGTGAATCAATAGTTCTAGACATGTGAAAATACGAATTACAGTACAGTACCTCTATCTATACCTCTATTTTTAACTTAGTCATGCAAGTATTATCAATCTTGCACCAACTCCCCTAATAGTAAATGAATGTGAATCAATAGTACACACATGTGAACAAATAGTTATAATCATGTGAATTAATAGCAATTAATTGCTCATTTATCCGATTAATTACTTGACTGGTCAGTATAACTTCCAGACATCGATTAATATCGAAATAAATATCGATTTCCACTAACACTAATAATTCTAACACAATGGAACTATCAATTTCATCTTTAATCAACACGAACTTATTCATCATTAATATTATAACACACAATATTTAACAACCAGGTTATTCCCAGAAAAAAGGGGGCTTTCCGATAAGGATTTCTCCTTATTGGCGCGCAATTAGATGACCAAACCTCTCATTGACAGAACTTCTAGACATTGTAAATATTGCAATTTAATAATATGAATAACTTTGTCGTCTCAATTATTGATTTAATAATATATCATATTATACGAGATGATCTTGTGACAATAATCGAATCAATAATATGAGAGATATGATACATGACAATTCTTGTACCAATAATTGAGTATAAGCGAGTGACTTCTCACGTAAGCATCAATAATCAATACCGTGTGCTACTATGCAACCACATGTATTCTTTGTACTTTTTACTACTGGAGTAGTTCAACGGTTTTAACGGTAATACTTACGCCGTTATTTTTATAAATAGATAATTACATCATTTTCTTCTTATGATAATACTTCCGATTCTGGGGTCCACCAATGATTGTCTTGAGTCGTTTAATATTTCCTGTTAAAATGAATATTCCCCGACCAATCGAATATTATATAACCACTTGCTTACTTTTCAAAATTTGTAAATATTACCCACAACTATAACATTATATTAAATCCACGCCATAATACTCAAAAATATATTTTGAGAAAACTATTCTTTATTCATAAAAGTTGGGGTCTTACAACCTCCCCTTCTTATGAAATTTCATCCTCAAAATTAGGGTACGTACTTAGTATATCGAAGAGGTGAGGATATCTTGACTTCATCTCAGATTCTAACTCCCAGGTCATTTCCTCCACATCGTGATTTCTCCACAAAACTTTGACTTGAGGTATAACCTTGGAGCGTAGAATATGATCCTTCTTATCCAAGATTTTAATAGGTAACTCTTCATATGTTAAATCTTCCTCTATCTTGTCTGGTTCTAGTTCAATAATATGGTTCGGGTCTTTCACATATTTACGTAACATAGATATGTGAAAAATATTATGAACACGAGACATACTTGGCGGTAAGACGAGTCTATAGGCCACAGTTCCTACTCGATTGAGGATTAAAAATGGGCCAATGAATCGAGGATTGAGCTTTCCTCTCTTTCCAAATCTCATAACTCATTTCCATGGAGCAACACGTAACAACACATGATCTCCAATATTGAATTCCTCGTCCTTTCGATGAAGATCAGCATAGCTCTTTTGTCGATCTTGTGAGGTTTTTATACGTTGTCGGATCGTTTGAATCTTTTCCGTAGTCATACGTGCCAAATCTGGTCCCAACAATGTTGCTTCACCCACCTCATCCCAAAGACATCTTTGAGAAACGACACTTTCTTCCATACAACGCCTCAAATGGAGCCATGCCAATACTTGCTTGATAACTATTGTTGTAGGAAAACCCCACCAATGTTAAGATCTTGTCCCAACTTCCCTTGAAGTCAAGGACACAAAGTCTTAATTAATCTTCAAGAGTTTGAATAGTCCTTTCCGATTTCCCATCCGTTTGAGGATGATATGCCGAACTAAATCATAAATCCGTGCCCATAGCTTTTTGCAAACTAACCCAAAATCGAGAAGTGAATCTTGGGTCTCGATCAAAAACTATAGATACTGGCATACCATGCAATCTTACAATCTCGTTTATGTACATACTAGCAAGAAGTTCAAGTGTATAAGTTTCTCGTATCGGTAAGAAATGAGCGATTTTGGTCAATCTATCAACAATGACCCAAATCGTATCTATGCCTTGAGAAACCTTGGGAAGACGAAGATGTGAAATCCATGGTAATGTGCTCCCACATCCATTACGGAATTTCAAGTGGTTGCAATGGACCTTTTGGCACTTGATGCTCCGCCTTGACTCGTTGACAAGTTAGACACCTTGAAATAAACCCTGCTATCTCTCTCTTCATATTGCTTCACCAAAATGTATGTCGAAGATCACGATACATTTTGGTACTCCCAGGATGGATTGCAAACGGTGTGTTGTGCGTCTCAATCATGATTTTATACTTCAAGTCAGAATCGTTAGGAACATAAAGTCTGGAGTTGACTCGAAGTATTCCTTCTTCATAGATTCTTGCTTCCGGAATAGCACCTTCTTGCACTTTCTTCCTCATACGCATCAGCTCCAAGTCTGTAATTTGAGCAGCTTTAACTTTATCAATTAAAGTCAGTTATACTCGTATATTCGCCATCATCACATGGGTCCCTGGAGTCTTTAACTCTATCTCTGTGATAACCCGAGAATTTAGACAATTTCATAGAATCTTAAAGGATTGAATAGAGGTTAAATAATAAACCTAGACAGAAAATAAGTGTATGTATTTGACATTTTCGGGAATGAATTTTGTGAATTTAAAAACTTTTGGTGAAGGTTTACAGTGTTAAGAATATCTGTGTATATGGTTATATATGTGTACAGTATGTGGTTAAGGGTCAAGGGTTGACCAAATAAATTATATCAGTCACAAACCCTAATAATATACTAAGAGCCTCGACGTTCAGTTAGAAAACCTTATCGACTGATAAGAAACCCTATTACCGGCTATGGAAACCCTAATTTCAGTTTTGGGAATCCGTAACCCTAATTCGGATTAATAAAACCCTAATTGGGTAGCTTGAAGATAAGTATAGAGTTTCTATGTTATTAATTGGAAGTATAATTAGGGATGACCCTAATTGATTAATTAGAAAGCCGTAATTTCTAATGTTGGAAACCCTAATGTACAATTAGAGAAAACCTAATTATTAATTTATAGAGTTTAATGTTAGGAAGCCTTAACCCTAATTAGCAAGCTTGAATATGATTAGTAAACTTTATTATGATTAGGGAGCCCTAATTATAATTTTCTATTTTTAGAACCTAATTAGAAAAGACTAAAATATGAATTTGTTTAATCTTAGGGATAAACCCTAAGGGTCAAACCCTAAGGGTTAAAACCTAATAATTATAGGAAGTTACCAAGTTGCCATGCACTTTATGAGTCAAAAGACCAAACTACCATTCCTTCTATTTTAATGAGGTGGAGTGTAGATCTAACCCTACTTGTGGTTGGTAACCAACCCTAGGATAGCCATGTGGTCTAGAAAGCTACTTTAATCAATCAACAACTGATCACATGATCAGCCATTGCATATTATCATTTTATATATAGATCAAAGAGAGGAAAAGTCACAAAACCAAGCTCAATTGCATCCTTACACTCAACCAAACTTTTCTCTCTCCTTAGCCACAAAAATATTGAGTAAATCAGTCACTAGTAAGAGCATTAGCAAGCCAGAAACAGATCACAAAGATCAGAGTCAAGATCAAAGCATATATGAGGTATAAACCCTAATTCTAGAAATCCTTAGATCTGATGTTAGATGTTGTTATTTTATGTTTAAATGTGTAGTATGTAGTATATATTAGTGATCTGGGTTGTAATATCATAGATCCATAACACTTAGATGCTCGAAATTAAAGATTTCAAAAATCTTGAAAACTGGAAAAATGTGGTCTGACAACCGAATGTTAGACCCCATAAATCTTTACATGTTTATAGTTTTGTTTGTTTAAATGGTTATACTTTTAGTATGTTGTAAGGTCTTTGATCTGGAACTTGAATCAAGCCCAGATCATGTATAGATTAAAAGTTATTAGCAGTCAAACTGCGTTGACCGAGCACGAGATCTGGTTTCTGGGTAACCCTGAAACCCAGAAATCTCTGACAACAACTTTGCAGGCGCTTGATCTTGCAACTGTTAAGTGTTTGGGCCATGTTGTTGTTATATACTTGCAGCCTGACAAGTTAACTACACACTAAAGCTTTTAGATCACCCATATCCGTAACAGAATCATATATAATCATGGTCAAAGTAGGTTGACCCAACTGCCTTATGAAGATTTTTGGAAAACCCAGATCATCATAAACGAAATTTCTGACAACAGTTGACCGAACTTGATCTCTAAACTGTGATGTTTTTAGACTGATTTAGTGTGTTAGATATGTTCCTTGACATCACTACTACATGTTGGAACTCTTAGATCACACAAACTAGACTTATACTGTAATCTATAAGGATGCAAAGTAAGGACCCTCACACTGCTCGAGTTTCTGAAAAACCCAGAAACTCAAAAACAGCGTTGTCAGAATATTAGGAGGCTTTGATCTCTCTGATGTTTTGTTGTATGGATACAAACTTAGGTATTTATTGTAGTATTACATTAATACTACATGTTTATAACATCAAGCAACCCATAAAAGCTTAGGATCACAGATCAAAATTTGGTCAAATTAGGCACCCGGTAAACTGATATGCTTTCTGGGTTTCATCAAGAACAGGCTTAAGAACACTTATAACGACAGTTTCGTCGCTATAGGGACCTTTGGTGACAGTTTATTTATGAAAATTAAGTATTTTATTTTTTAAAGTCCAAAAATTAGTTTTTTATTATTTTGAGTATGTTTCATAAATATTTAGTATTTTTGGAATATAAATGGTATTTAATTTATTTAATTATATTATTAAATAAATTGCTTAGAAATGATTTTAATACTTGAAAAATCATGAAAATTATATTATGGTATAAGAAAATATTTTAAGTTATTTTAAATGACTTTTGATATTTTGTGATGAATTTCATTAATAATTTATTATTAATGGTAGTTAATTTATTTAATAAATGTATTAAATAAATTATGGAAAAATAAATTAATGCTTTAAAATTATATGAAAATAATTGAAGTGTTATAAAAATATTTTAAGTTATAAAATATAACTTTTGATATTTTGTCATAAAAATATTAATATTTTAATATTAATATCAATTATCGGATAATGAATTTAAGTGTTTAAAAATCATTTAAATATGATTTTAAGGTATTAAAAATACTTTGTGATATTATAAATATATTATAATATTATATTATGATTTTCATTGATATTTAATATTAAATTAATATTAATGATTAGGGAATTACGTGGTATTTAAATACGTTACTAATGATTGAAAAATCATGATAATTACTTGAAAATTATTATGAGCCTATGGAAAATTATTTTGACTGATTAATAAATTATCTAAGATAATTGTTAAGTATTTAGACAGAGTTTAATGGAACTTAAACTCGATATTTGTCCGACTAGACTGTCGGGATGATAGAATTGTGTCAGTTTCAACTCGGACCGAAATAGTCTGACTTGATGCTAAGTCTTATGTGCTGTATAGACTGATAGGATTATGTGATAATGTGTTTAGGTTATTTTATACTGTGATGATATTTTAATATTTGGAGATCAGTATTATCTATATTAGGTCTTCGGATAAAGCTAAGTTATATTTCAATGAATCAGAATCAATGAGTGCAGTAAGTTTTACTAAACTCTACTAAGAGTTGTTTCATTCAGATATGCTTATGGTTAATCATTGCTGATTGCCATGTAGAATTGTACTCTGTATATATTGTATGTATAAGTCAGGTATGAAAGGCTGATCACCTTCATTACCAGTTGGTCCAGATATATTTGTTCATGTTTAATACCTGTTCAGTCAAAAGTTAGTTCGTGCTAGTTTTCAATTATATTGATGAATTATAGCCAGCTTATTATTCTGACTCTTTCAATCATGATATATCCTTAAATATAGTTTAAACTTGCTGGGCAACTTTCATGCTCACCCTTGCTACATCATGATAAAACATTGCAGATTAAGGCGAATGCGTCGATACAAGGAAAAGATAAAGCCAAGCTCAGCTTGGGATTATGTGTGCATCTAGATTTGTAAAAGTAATTTATTATAATAACATTGTATGTTAGATAGGATATGAATTGTGTATAAGTTATGGTTACTCGACCTTAGGGATAGTATATAATGTGTAATGTATAAACAATATATGTTTATATCTTCCGCAATAGTTTAGAAATAGTGCACTAGATCTGTGGTGATTTAGTACCATGGATTTGGGGGCGCTACATTTGGTATCAAAGCTGTTGGTTATAAACCTAGGGTAGAGTTTCCTTATACTAATAACCGCAGTGATTAGGATAAGATCTAACTCACATAGAGTTAGTGTGTCGGTAAGATTCAAAGACGAATCTCGACGAGTTATAAAAATACGGAGTTCCCTAACTCTGATAATAAAGGTGAACAGTAGTGATTAATAGATAGAGTCTAAAAGACTAAAAGTACAATGATAGGAGATCGTAAAACAAAACTATCATAGTATAGAATTAAAACGTAATATATACGATGAGATCACCCCGTGATCTGATAAGGTTATAGCAGGGAGAAGAATCAATCTGATGATTGGAAAGCTTACGACAAGAATATCGTGTGTATGTTGTACTATGAATTGGTACAGATTCAAGAAAGGATTATGAATACGAGTTGAATGAAATTCGTATTGAGAAGGGAGTTAAGGTTAGGTGGGGATTTCAATTGAGGACTAATGCCAGCAGCTGAGTTGTATGATTCTTCATATGGGAGTTGAATTGTACTTGGTGTAAAAACCACTTAGTTTCTGGCCCTGATAATCATTGAAATGTTTGAGTCGCGCTATTTGCTATATGCATGTTAAGAGGGTGATTCCTTTCTCGTGTGTATAACAAATAGATAGGTTATAGGTAGAGGATACAAGGTTAAGTACGAGTTCTTAAAACTCATACTTATGTTACGTTCGTGACTCATGGTTATATGAAATGATTATGGACCCCTCAACGAATGGACGTTAAAGGTCTGACTAGGACAAGTTCTTAAACTCATATAATTGTGGAAAGTTCCTGAACTCATAAGTGTGGTAAGTTTGACGAACTGGGTAGAATTAAGTGTGAATGGAGTATTGAGGATAATAGGAATAAATAGACTGTTTAAGAAAATGATTATTAGTGGAGATATAAGTTTTCCAAAATTCATAGCTATGTTAAACTTAGAAATTTTGACATCAAGCTAAATACGCACTATGTGCTTTTAAAAAACAAATGTAGACTCGTAATCATTTTTGAAACGGTTTAAAGTATAGTCTATGCTACTTATTTCGGCTAGACGCAAATGATTTAAAATATCAAAATATATTTTATTTATCACTCATGTACCATGTTACCTGGTGCAGAGATGATAAAAAGGTGATAGAGTTTTAAATACATGAATACATAGTGTGAATTTGATCTAAAAATCATTGTTCCACTATTGTATGATGTGTTATGACGAATTCGTACAATGACGACATCCTCAAACAGACTGTTAATACAGTACGACATCATAACGTCATTCTCCAAAAATATTTTCAAGAATTTAATTTACCAACGGGGATTGGCTACACGTAAATAATTCTATTGAATTGAATTATTTATATGAGTCTATGCTATTAGATTCAGCTAGACTAATGTTTATGAAAACTCTAACTGTTCATTGAAAGAATTATCCTGAGCCAAATTGTTTTGGTGCGGAATCCAATAAGACTGAGGTAAGAAATTTTGTGCGCCTAAGGCGGATAATAGGAACAAATTGTTCTGACCAGCAGTACTTGGCCAGTACAGGGCATATCGGGCTAATCACCCTTTGTGTCCATAAGTTATGACGGTTTGCGGATGAATTTCCATAAAACCTTTGCGAAAATGATAGATAAATAGTCTATATGACTCCTCAGCACAATTTGAAAATTTTTACTCTTGCGAGTGATGTATTGGGTAGAATGTGATGTTGTGTATGCAAGTTATGAGGTGTAAGTTGAATTTTGGGGACGAAATTCTTAGAAGAAGGGGTGAATATGATCACCCGAGAATTTAGACAATTTTATATAATCTTAAAAGATTGAATAGAGGTTAAATAATAAACCTAGACAGAAAATAAGTGTATGTATTTGACATTTTCGGGAATGAATTTTGTGAATTTAAAAAATTTTGGTGAAGGTTTACAGTGTTAAGAATATCTGTGTATATGGTTATATATGTGTACAGTATGTGGTTAAGGGTCAAGGGTTGACCAGATAAATTATATCAGTCACAAACCCTAATAATATACTAAGAGCCTCGATGTTCAGTTAGAAAACCTTATCAACTGATAAGAAACCCTATTACCGGCTATGGAAACCCTAATTTTAGTTTCAGTAATTCGTAACCTTAATTCAGATTAATAAAACCCTAATTGGGAAGCTTGAAGATAAGTATAGAGTTTCTATGTTATTAATTGTAAGTATAATTAGGGATGGCCCTAATTAATTAATTAGAAAACCCTAATTTCTAATGTTGGAAACCCTAATGTACAATTAGAGAAAACCTAATTATTAATTTATAGAGTTTAATGATAATTAGGAAGCCTTAACCCTAATTAGCGAGCTTGAATGTGATTAGTAAACTTTATTATGATTAGGGAGCCCTAATTATAATTTTCTATTTTTAGAACCTAATTAGAAAAGTCTAGAATATGAATTTGTGTAATCTTAGGGATAAACCCTAAGGGTTAAACCCTAAGGGTTAAAACCTAATAATTATAGGAAGTTACCAAGTTGCCATGCACTTTATGAGTAAAAAGACCAAACTACCCTTCTTTATATTTTAATGAGGTGGAGTGTAGATCTAACCCGACTTGTGGTTGGTAACCAACCCTAGGATAGCCATGTGATCTAGAAAGCTACTTTAATCAATCAACAACTGATCACATGATCAGCCATTGCATATTATCATTTTATATATAGATCAAAGAGAGGAAAAGTCACAAAACCAAGCTCAATTGCATCCTTACACTCAACCAAACTTTTCTCTCTCCTTAGCCACGAAAATATTGAGTAAATCAGTCACTAGTAAGAGCATTAACAAGCCAGAAACAGATCACAAGGATCAGAGTCAAGATCAAAGCATATATGAGGTATAAACCCTAATTCTAGAAATCCTTAGATCTGATGTTAGATGTTGTTATTTTATGTTTAAATGTGTAGTATGTAGTATATATTAGTGATCTGGGTTGTAATATCACAGATCCATAACACTTAGATGCTCGAAATTAAAGATTTCAAAAATCTGGAAAACTTTAAAAATGTGGTCTGACAACCGAATGTCAGACCCCATAGATCTTTACCTGTTTATAGTTTTGGTTGTTTAAATGGTTGAACTTGTAGTATGTTGTAAGGTTTTTGATCTGGAACTTGAATCAAGGCCAGATCATGTATAGATTAAAAGTTATTAGTAGTCAAATTAGATTGGCCGAAAGACGAGATCTGGTTTACGGGTAACCCGAAACCCGAAAATCTCGACGACGACGACTTTCTTGGTAACGCCGATCTTGCAATTTGTTAAGTGTTTGGGCCATGTTGTTGTTATATACTTGCAGCCTGACATGTTAACTACACACTAAAGCTTTTAGATCACCCATATCCGTAATAGAATCATATATAATCATGGTCAAAGTAGTCGTTGACCGCTTTGCGCTTATGAAGATTTTCTGGAAAACCCATCTTCTTAAACGAAATTTTGACAACGATTAATCGAACTTGATCTCTAAACTGTGATGTTTTTAGACTGATTTAGTGTGTTAGATATGTTCCTTGACATCACTACTACATGTTTGAACTCTTAGATCACACAAACTAGACTTATACTGTAATCTATAAGGATGCAAAGTAAGGACCCTCACACTGCTCGAGTTTCTGGAAAACCCAAAAACTCAAAAAACAAATTGTCCGTAATATTAGGAGGCTTTGATCTCTCTGATGTTTTGTTGTATGGATACAAACTTAGGTATTTATTGTAGTATTACATTAATGCTACATGTTTATAACATCAAGCAACCCAGAAAACCTTAGGATCACATATCAAAATTTGGTCAACTTAGGCACCCGGTAAACTGATATGCTTTCTGGGTTTCTTCAAGAACAGGCTTATGAACACCTATAACGACAGTTTCGTCGCTATAGGGACCTTTGGTGACAGTTTATTTATGAAAATTAACTATTTTATTTATTAAATAGATAAAAATGGTTTTTAATTATTAAAAATGCATAATAAATTCCTAAAAAAATTTTTAAAGTCCGAAAATTAGTTTTTTTATTATTTTGAGTATGTTTCATAAATATTTAGTATTTTTGGAATATAAATGGTATTTAATTTATTTAATTATATTATTAAATAAATTGCTTAGAAATGATTTTAATATGTCAAAAATCATGAAAAATTATATTATGGTATAAGAAAATATTTTTAAGTTATTTTAAATGACTTTTGATATTTTGTGATGAATTTCATTAATAATTTATTATTAATGGTAGTTAATTTATTTAATAAATGTATTAAATAAATTATGGAAAAATAAATTAATGCTTTAAAATTATATGAAAATAATTTAAGTGTTATAAAAATATTTTAAGTTATAAAATATAACTTTTGATATTTTATCATGAAAATATTAATATTTTAATATTAATATCAATTATCGGATAATGGATTTAAGTGTTTAAAAATCATATAAATATGATTTTAAGGTATTAAAATTCTTTGTGATATTATAAATATATTATAATATTATATTATGATTTTTATTGATATTTAATATTAAATTAATATTAATGATTAGGGAATTATGTGGTAATTAAATACGTTACTAATGATTGAAAAATCATGATAATTACTTGAAAATTATTATGAGCCTATGGAAAATTATTTTGACTGATTAATAAATTATCTAAGATATTTGTTAAGTATTTAGACAGAGTTTAATGGAACTTAAACTCGACATTTGACCGACTAGACCGTCGGGATGATTGAATTGTGTCAGTTTCAACTCAAACCGAAATAGTCTGACTTGATGCTAAGTCTTATGTGCTGTATAGACTGATAGGATTATGTGATAATGTGTTTAGGTTATTTTATACTGTGATGATATTATTCTAATATTTGGAGATCGGTATTATCTATATTAGGTCTTCAGATAAAGCTAAGTATATTTCTTAACGGTAATCAACGATACATGCAAGTTTTACTAAACTCTACTAAGAGTTGTTTCATTCAGATATGCTTATGGTTAATCATTGCTGATTGCCATGTAGAATTGTACTCTATACATATTGCATGTATAAGTCAGGTATGAAAGGCTGATCACCTTCATTACCAGTTGGTCCAGATATATTTGTTCATGTTCAATACTTGTTCAGTCAAAAGTTTGTTCGTGCTAGTTCTCAATTATATTGATGAATTATAGCCAGCTTATTATTCTGACTCTTTCAATCATGATATATCCTTAAATATAGTTTAAACTTGCTGGGCAACTTTCATGCTCACCCTTGCTATATCATGATAAAATATTGCAGATTAAGGCGAATGCGTTGATACAAGGAAAAGATAAAGCCAAGCTCAGCTTGGGATTATGTGTGCATCTAGATTTGTAAAAGTAATATATTATAATAACATTGTATGTTAGATAAGATATGAATTGTGTATAAGTTATGGTTACTCGACCTTGGGGATAGTGTATAATGTTTAATGTATAAATAATTTATGTTTATATCTTTCGCAATTGTATAGAAATAGTGCACCAGATCCGTGGTGATTTAGGACTATGGATTTGGGGGCGCTAAAATCTCCATCCTTCGTAAGTCATACAAAATGGGTCTTTGCGTTGACAATATTGCACTTGTACCCGCATATGATCTTCTACTTAATGCGTCGGCTACTACATTCACTTTTCCAAGATGGTATTGGATGGTATGATCATAATCTTTCAACACCTCAAGCCATCGTCGTTGCCTCATGTTGAGTTCCTTTTGAGTGAAGAAATATTTGAGGCTTTTATGATCCGTATAGATCTCCACCTTCTCTCCATACAAGTAATGCCTCCAAATCTTAAGCGCAAAAATGACAGCTGCCAACTTTAGATCATGAGTAGGATAATTCCTCTCATATTCTTTGAGTTATCGAGAAGCATAGGCTATGACTTTCCCATGTTGCATGAGAACACATCCTAACCCTTTGCCCGAAGCATCACTGTAGATGACAAATCCCTCCGAGGCAGATGGTATTGTTAGAACAGGTGCTAAAATGAGTCTTCTCTTGAGTTCTTGAAAATTGTTCTTAGATTCCTCGCTCCAACCGTACTTTGTATCTTTTGGAGTTAGTTGCGTTAATGGAGTAGCGATTCGAGAAAACCTTCTACGAATCTCCGATAATAACCAGCTAAGCCGAGAAAGCTACGTACTTCGGTCATTGACTTAGGTTGCTCCCAGCTTTGAATTGCTTCAATCTTTGTCAGGTCAACTGATATTCCATGATTTGATTACGTGCCCAAGGAAAGCAACTTCCTCAAGCCAGTACTCACATTTCTTTAACTTGGCATATAACTTGTTTTCACGAAGCTTTTGGACTATCAGCCTCAAGTGTTGCTCTTGGTCTTCACGGGTTTTGGAGTATATGAGGATGTCATCAATAAATACGACCACAAAGTGATCTAAATATTCCTTGAATACTCGGTTCATCATGTCCATGAAGGCAGCAGGAGCATTTGTCAATCCAAAAGATATGACTAGGAATTCATAATGTCCGTACCGAGTTCTGAAAGAAGTCTTTGGAATGTCATCAGTTTTAATCTTCAACTGATGATATTCGGAACATAGATCAATCTTTAAAAAGAATTTGGCTCCTTGCAACTGGTCAAATAGGTCATCAATGCGAGGTAACATGTACCTATTTTTGATGGTGACATGATTCAACTACCGATAATCAATACAAAGTCGCATACTTCCATCTTTCTTCTTCACGAATAGAACAGGAACACCCCAAGGAGACGTACTAGGACGAATGAAACCAATGTCTAATAATTCCTGTAGTTGGGTTTTTAACTCCTGAAGTTCAATAGGAGCCATTCGATATGGGGCTTCGGAAATGGGTTTTGTACCGGATTCAAGGTCGATACAAAATTTAATTTCACGCTCTGGGGGTAGGCCAGGAAGTTCTTCAGGGAATACGTCAGGAAATTAATTAACAACAGAAATATCATTCATATCTGACGTATTTTTATTTAAATCGGTGACCTGGGCTAAGAAAGCTTTCCATCCATTTTTCAATAAACGAATAGCTTTATGACTTGATATGACAGTGATTGACTTTAATGGTTTGGTTGCTTGAATTCGTATAATAGGTTGGCTAGGAATATGAAAGCTAACAACCTTATGAAAACAATCAATTTTAGCATAATGAGTAGTTAACCAATCAATCCCTAAAATCACATCAAATTCAAGTATTTTCAAAGAAATAAGATCGACAGGTAACGTGCGGTTACCGATTTGAATCAAACAAGACTTATAAACTGTGGATGTAATGAAGGTTTCTCCCAACGGAGTTTCAACAGATAAGTCAAAGTCTAATTTCTCCGGAGTCAAATTTAAACGTTGAGCGCAAGTAGAAGAAATAAAAGAATGGGTAGAATCGGTATCAAATAAAGTACAAACTTCGCTAGAGTTTATGATTAGCTTACCTGTGATCACCTCGTTCGGATTCCTCGCTTTTTGGGAGGTTACGACAAACGCCTCCTTGAACTCTGGAGTTTTGTCTTGTTTGGGACACCGTTTGATGCCTCCATCCCAGCTGGACTTGACTTTGGTGCACGACAAAATCGGGCTAGGTGACCTTCTTTTCCATAATTATAACACGCTTTAGATTACATCATGCAGTTTGGACTGATATGTCCCTCCCCTCCACATTTATAACATATGATCGGCGGTCGTTCTCCTTCCTTAACAACAGGTGCTGGTGCTGACGTCTTTCCATCCTTGTTGAATCTCATCTTCTTGAAATGTCCACTCTTATTGTCATGTCCATGATTACCACCGAAGTGATTATCATTTCTGGCATGTTGATTCCCTCCACATTTGTTGTCACCGCTTCGATGATTGCTACCACTGGTATTATCGACTTGTCGGTTGCTCTCTCTTGGTTGGGATGACTCAATATCGCGGTCCAATAACTGAGCCCTATTCACAACATTTGAATACAAACACAGTTTGTGAGAAATTAGGTGCGACGCCCCTAAAACAGGTATACATCACCCATCTTGAGTCGCCAGATACATGGTACATAAATTCAAATACAACTTAATTATACAACAGTCGTGTAAAATACGAAAAAACATAACTGAGAGTTTTAATAAGAATATTGTCGTCTAGACAATATCCACACTTAATGGAGTCCTCATTACATTTATTGTCACACTATTTAACATAATAGTGAGGACTACTAATGTTATCATCTGGACCATCACTCCGTTCCTCGACTCGTCCCAGCTATATTCTCATTTCCTGAAGAGAACAGTGAAAGAAAGGGTGAGCTCAACTAGCCCAGTAAGAAATATTATGACTAAGATAATGCAGAATAAATTATCATTAGTCTTCAACAATGTTAAACTGATAAAATACAATAGACAACAAGTTTAACTGTAGTGGAATAAGCAATCCATTAGAAGAGTCAAGTAGAGCATGATATCTATCATCTTCTATGATTTAAAATGTTTTCATCAATTTTTAACGTTGAGACTCAGCTTAATAAATAAAATCGAATCATCCCTACATCACGACCAAGGATATTCATGTAATCATCAATGGTCATAATTATACCGAATAATCCCTTGTCATAATCACACCACAACTGTCCATCAATGAACTACATGCCAATGAGTACTTTCACCACATTCATTTGTCACCTTACGATCATGATTATACCAAAAATCCCTGGTCATAATAATACCAAGTCCATCTATGCACGTAAGCCAAAGATGACTTTCATCACAATATAAACATGAGGATGATGACAATGATATAAGCATTAATCAAACAAAACCAAGGATAAATATTATAGACTTTAAATTTATCCAAATATTATCAATCAATTAATAAACTCATAATCTAAGATTATTAAGATTATAACAATATATTAATCATTTCCTAAACTTATAAATAATTTATTTTAATTATTTACACTTTACCAAATAATGCATTTAATCATTCAAAAATGCCATACTCTTAAGATTTCATCACCAATGATCAAATCCCTCATCAAAAATCTGCATATACCTTATATAGGATTTCCAAGCCATAAAATCCTATTTTTCAATTTTGTTACTTCACATAACGTATTTAATTCATTTACTCATAACTAGTTCATTTTCATGAAAAGTACCAAATCAGGCTCAAAAATATTTCTTTTCTGGGATTTAGCAGAATATAGTCCTATATTGAACATAAATTTTTATCAAAATTTTTAAAATTCATTTACTATTTTTTATATGGCCAAAACTGCCAAATATTTAAACATTTATTAAAAATTATACTTTTGTCCAAAAATTCTGAAATTTACAGTGTATACTGCTGTTATATAGATGTACTCCCAATAAAAATTTTACCAATTTTGGAGTTAACCACAAGGAGTTATAAGGGTTTACTTTTAAAATAGTCTTTTCCCATAAAATTCATAACTCCTAATCTATACATCCAAAAATCGCCATTTTTGGACACAATCTAGAAAACTCATCAAATTATCATTTTAAATTTTTCCTGAATTTTTGAGGGTCAAAAAAATTACAAAACTACCCCTGGAAGAAACCTCTTACTTACAACGGTTGAACGAAAATAATATTCCTTACAAATATTAAACGAAAATAATATTCTTTACGAATATTAAACAAATATAATGGATATTGAACGAGAATAATATTCATACGAATATGAAAAATAATTTCTCTTCAGAATATGAAAAACATAATAACCCTCACGAGTATTGAAAGAAAATAACTCTCTTCATGAATACGAAAGAATAATACCCCTTACCTTAGAAGAAACTGGATACTGGAATAGTGAGGTAGTAGACTTCTCTTCTTCTTTCTCTCTATAATTTCTCTCTATAATAATTACTCTATAGCTTTAGTGAATTGGTGAGAAATGAAGGAAGAAGGAGCTTCTATTTATAGAAAAATATAGTTTCGATAATTGCACGTTTTGGGGCTCGAAATATTACAGTATAATACCTTCCTCTTTTTTTTTTCATTTTTAATTTAGTCCTGCAAGTATTATCAAACTTGCACCATCTCCCCTAATAGTAAATCATGTGAATTAATAGTAAATCATGTGAGTCAATAGTTCTCGACATGTGAAAATATGAATTACAGTATAGTACCTCCATCTATACCTCTATTTTTAACTTAGCCATGCAAGTATTATCAATCTTGCACCAACTCCCCTAATAGTAAATGAATGTGAATCAATAGTACACACATGTGAACAAATAGTTATAATCATGTAAATCAATAGCAATTAATTGCTCATTTATCCGATTAATTACCCGATAACTTCTAGACATCAATTATTATCAAAATAAATGTCGATTTCCACTAACACTAATAATTCCCACACAATGGAACTATCAATTTCATCTTTAATCAACACGAACTTATTCATCATTAATATTATAATTCACAATATTTAACAACCGTGTCGCTCCCGAAAGAAGGGGGCTTCCGATAAAGGATTTCTCCTTATCGCAGCGCATGATAAGGTGACCAAACCTCTCCTTGATAGAACTTCTAGACATTGCCAATATTGCAAATAATAATATAAATAACTTTATCGTCTCAATTATTGATTTAATAATATATCATATTAAGCAGATGATACTGTGAGAATAATTGAATCAATAATATGAGAGATATGATGCAGCAATTACCGTAGCAATAATTGAGTATAACTAAGTGATTTGTCACGTAAGCATCAATAATTAATACCGCGTTCTACTATGCAACCAGACGTATTACTGTACTTTTACTATCGGTTATTTTATGACAAATTGCTTACTTTGAAAAATTTTCACATATCACCCTTAACTTTAAACTTTTATCAATTTAACTATTTACCAAAAAATTAAAATTGAATACTTTTATTTCATAAAATTCGGGATCTCACAATCTCCCCTCCTTATAATATTTTACCCTCAAAATTTACGTACCTTGTAGTTCGAAGAGATGAGAATACCTTGCTTTCTTTTCGGATTGTACCTTCCCGATTATTTCCTCTCTATCATGATTTTCCCATTTCTCATCTCCTGTATTTTAGATATCATTCTAGAATATAGTTTCAAAATAAGGGTTAATTGACATGCCACATATTATCTCTATATTCTGACCGACCCATTAAATACTAAATAAACTTAGGCAGGTCATACTAGCGAAGGAATTCCCCGTCTCTCCCCTCCTAGTTCTTGTCTCGCATCTCAGCCAAGGATCATATTCCTAAGCTTTGATACCAACTGTGATGCCCCCAAAATAGGTATACATCACCCATCTTGAGTCGCCAGATACATGGTACATAATTTTAAATACAACTTAATTATACAACAGTCATGTAAAATACGACAAAACATAGCTGAGAGTTTTAATAAGAATATTGTCATCTAGACAATATCCACACTCAATGGAGTCTTCATTACATTTATTGTCATACTATTTAACAGAATAGTGAGGACTACTAATGCTATCATTTGGACCATCACTCCGCTCCCCGACTCGTCCCAAATTATATTCTCATTTCACGAAGAGAACAAAGAAAGAAAGGGTGAGCTCAACTAGTCCAGTAAGAAATATTATGACTAAGATAATGCAGAATAAATTATCATTAGTCTTCAACAATGTTAAACTGATAAAATACAATAGACAACAAGTTTAACTGTAGCGGAATAAGCAATCCATTAGAAGAGTCAAGTAGAGCATGATATCTACCATCTTCTATGATTTAAAATGTTTTCATCAATTTTTATCGCTGAGACTCAGCTTAATAAATAAAATAAAATCATCCCTGCATCACGACCAAGGATATTCATGTAATCATCAATGGTCATAATTATACCGAATAATCCCTGGTCATAATCATACCACAACTGTCCATCAATAAACTACAGGTCAGCGGTCATGATTATACCAAAAATCCCTGGTCATAATCATACCAAGTCCATCTATGCACGTAAGCCAAAGATGACTTTCATCATAATATAAACATGAGGATGATGACAATGATATAAGCATTAATCAAACGAAACCAAGGATAAATATTAAAGACTTTAAATTTATCCAAATATTATCTATCACTTAATAAACTCATAATCTAATATTATTAAGATTATAACAATATATTAATCACTTCCTAAACTTATAAACAATTTATTTTATTATTTACACTTTACCAAATAATGCATTTAATCATTCAAAAATGCCATACTCCTAAGATTTCATCACCAATGATCAAATCCCTCATCAAAAATTTGCATATACCTTATATAGGATTTCCAAGCCATAAAATCCTTTTTTTCAATTTTGTTACTTCATATAACGTATTTAATTCATTTACTTATAACTAATTCATTTTCATGAAAAATACCAAATCAGTCCCAAAAATATTTTTTTTCTGGGATTTAGCAGAATATAGTCCTATATTGAACATAAATTTTTCTCGGAATTTTTAAAATTCATTTACTATTTTTCATATGGCCAAAACTACCGAATATTTAAACATTTATCAAAAATTGTACTTTTGTACAAAAATTCCAAAATTTACAAGGTATACTGCTGTTGTATAGATGTACTCCCAATAAAATTTTTACCAATTTTGGAGTTAACTACAAGGAGTTATAAAGGTTTACTTTTAAAATAGTCTTTTCTCATAAAATTCATAACTCCTAATCTATACATCCAAAAATCGCATTTTTTGGACACAATCTAGAAAACTCATCAAATTATCATTTCAAATTTTTCCTAAATTTTTGAGGGTCGACAAAATTATGAAACTACCCCTGGAAGAAACCCCTTCCTTACAACGGTTGAACGAAAATAATATTCCTTACAAATATTGAATGAAAAAAATATTCCTTACGAATATTAGACAAATATAATGAATATTGAATGAGAATAATATTCATATGAATATGAAAAATAATTTCTCTTCAGAATATGAAAAACATAATAAATCTTACGAGTATTGAAAGAAAATAACTCTCTTCATGAATACGAAAGAATAATACCCCTTACCTTAGAAGAAACTAGATACTGGAATAGTGAAGTAGCAGACTTTTCTTCTTCTTTCTCTCTAGCTTTAGTGAATTGGTGGGAAATGAAGGAAGAATGAGCTTCTATTTATAGGAAAATATAGTTTCGATAATTACACGTTTTGGGGCTCGAAATATTACAGTATAATACCTTCATATTTTTCTTGATTTTTAATTTAGTCCTGCAAGTATTATCAAACTTGCACCATATCCCCTAATAGTAAATCATGTGAATTAATAATAAATAATGTGAATCAATAGTTCTAGACATGTGAAAATACGAATTACAGTATAGTACCTCCATCTATACCTCCATTTTTAACTTAGTCATGCAAGTATTATCAATCTTGCACCAACTTCCTTAATAGTAAATGAATGTGAATCAATAGTACACACATGTGAACAAATAGTTATAATCATGTGAATCAATAGCAATTAATTGCTCATTTATCCGATTAATTACCCGATAACTTCCAGACATCAATTATTATCAAAATAAATGCCGATTTTCACTAACACTAATAATTCTCACACAATGGAACTATCAATTTCATCTTTAATCAACACGAACTTATTCATCATTAATATTATAATTCACAATATTTAACAACCAGGTCATTCCCAGGAAAGAAGGGGCTTTCCGATAAGGATTTCTTAGGTGACCAAACCTCTCCTTGACAGAACTTCTAGACATTGTCAATATTGCAAATAATAATATAAATTACTTTGTCGTCTCAATTATTGATTTAATAATTAATCATATTATGCAGATGATACTGTGACAATAATTGAATCAATAATATGAGAGATATGATGCAACAATTACTATAGCAATAATTGAGTATAACTGAGTGATTTCTCACATAAGCATCAATAATTAATATCGTGTGCTACTATGAAACCACACGTATTACTCTACTTTTAATACCGGTTATTTTATGACAACTTGCTTACTTTGAAATTTTTTCACATATCACCCTTAACTTTAAACTTTTATCAATTTAACTATTTACCAAAATAGAAAAATTGAATACTTTTATTTCATAAAATTCAGGATCTCACATTAGGTATTGACGTATCTCGGGTTTCAAACCTCTTAGAAACATCTGCGTCATTCTCTCCTCATTATCAACCAAGTGGGACGCAAACCGGGACAACTCGGCAAACTTAGTTTCGTCTTTGCATACGCCACTATCATATTGTTTTGCTCAAGCTTGATGAACTCTACCTCCTTCATGTGACGAATACTTTCTTTGTGAAAGTACATATTGTTGAATGACTCTTGGAACTTCTCCCAAGAAATTTTGAGTCTGCGGCGGAGTTGAGTACGCTTTATGTGATTCCCACCAAGAATCACTTTGCTCATAATACATGAAGGTGGCAAAGGGAACCTTTTGCTCCTTGGAGCATCCTAAGACATCCAATATCTTGTTGATCTCGCTTTATCCACGCCTCTCGCTTTTAAGTGGTTTTGGCTCTCAAAAACTCCGGTGGTCCCAAACTTCTTGAAGCGCTTAGCGGTGACCATCCGAGAGTTGTCGGTGTTTCCACCTCGCATTTTGGACAAGAGCAAATTTCTCTCCGACGATGTTGCATGAATTGAAAAAAGCCTCTGAACGTCCCATCGTTCATCATTTGATCGTTGTTGTTTACCTGAGGATTATTGTCCTCCTGTTGCACATTATCTTGGGTATTTAATCTGTGGTGACTCCACGGTCTCATGTGCATCATTGCTTATCTCCACATTTTCGGATGCCATTTTCAAATACTGCCACAAAACAAGGGTTAATTGACATGTCATATATTATCCATATACTCTGACCAACCAATTAAATACCAAATAAACTTAGGTAGGTCATACTAGCGAAGAAATTCCCCGTCTCTCCCCTCCTAGTTCTTGTCTCACATCTCAGCCAGGGATCATATCCCTAAGCTTTGATACTAACCGTGACGCCCCAAAATAGGTATACATCACCCATCTTGAGTCGCCAAATACATGGTACAAAAAATTCAAATACAACTTAATTATAAAACAAATGTGTAAAATACGACAAAACATATGCTGTGAGTTTTAATACAAATATTGTCATCTTAGACAATATCCACACTCAATGGAGTCCTCAATACATTTGTTATCACACTATTTAACAGAATAGTGAGGACTACTAATGCTATCATCTGAGCAGTCACTCGGTTCCCGACTAGTCCCAAATATATTCTCATTTCACAAGAGAACAATAAAAGCAAAGGGTGAGCTCAACTAGCCCAGTAAGAAATATTATGACTAAGATAATGCAGAATAAATTATCATTAGTCTTCAACAATGTTAAACTGATAAAATACAATAGACATCATGTTTAACTGCAGTGGAATAAGCAATCCATTAGAAGAGTCAAGTAGAGCATAAAATCTACTATCTTCTATGATTTAAAAAGATTTTCATCAACTTTATCATTTGAGACTCAAATTTTAATAAATAAACCACATCATCCCTGCACCACGACCAAGGATATTCATGTAATCATCAATGGTCATGATTATACCAAATAATCCCTGGTCATAACCATACCAATAACTGTCCACCAATGAACTACATGCCAATGAGGACTTTTACCACATCATTCCTCACATTACGGTCATGATTATACCGAATAATCCCTGGTCATAATCATACCAAGTCCATCTATGCACGTAAGCCAAAGATGGATTTAATCATAATATAAGCATGAGGATGATGACAATAACATAATAATAAAACAAGTTCAAGGATAAATTTTAAAGATTTATAATTTAATGTATCCAGAAATTAATAATATCCAAATTGTCAACATGATACTGCTTTGTAGAGTAAAATTCAAGAATGCTTAGAAGAATATTTTCATGAAAAGATACTAGATGAAACACAAATATCCATGATATTCTACTAATTTCATGGAGTATAGAAGCCAAAACTTTAACCAACTGAGTATAATAGAATATATGAACTGTAAATGGATTTTTGCCCACCATACGGTAATCCATGTAGACAGATCATTTCCACAATTTAATAAGGAATAAATACGAAGGATCATTCACCATGCTTGTGGTAATCCACATAGATAGGTTATTCCAACAGAATAATAAAGAATGGAATAACTGAAGAATTCACCATGCATGCGATAGACCGCACAGACAGGTTATTCAAACAGAATAATAAATAATGGAACCAGGTCATGTGAAATCCTCACAGACAGGATATTCCAACAGAATAATAAAGAATAGAACCAGGTCATGCATAATCCGCATAGATGTGGATATTCCAATGTAATAATAAAGAATGGAATAACAGAGAGAATTCACCGTGCATGCGATAGACCGCATGCATACATGGTTATTCCAATGTAATAATAAAGAATGGAACCGTGTCATGCGTAATCCTTGCATGCATATGATATTCTAATGTAATAATAAAGAATGGAATAATGTGACGCCCCAAAACAGTATACATCACCCATCTTGGGTCGCCACTTACATGGTACAAAATTCAAATACAACTTAATAATACAACCGTCGTGTAAAATACGACAAAACATAAACCGAGAGTTTTAATAAGAATATTGTCATCTGATAATATCCACACTCAATGGAGTCCTCATTATATTTATTGTCACACTATTTAACAGAATAGTGAGGACTACTAATGCTATCATCTGGATCGTCACTCCGTTCCCCGACTCGTTCCAGCTATATTCTCATTTCCTGATGATAACATTGAAAGAAAGGGTGAGCTCAACTAGCCCAGTAAGAAATATTATGACTAAGATAATGCAGAATAAATTATCCTTAGCCTTCAACAGTATAACAACTAATAGAATACAATAGACAACAAGTTTTAGATCAACAAATGCAATGAAAATAAGCAATCCATTAGAAGATTCAAGTAAAGCATAAAATCTACTATCTTCTATGATTTAAAATGTTTTTCATCAACTTTATCGCTGAGACTCAGCTTAATAAATAAACCACATCATCCCTGCACCACGACCAAGGATATTCATGTAATCATCAATGGTCATGATTATACCGATTAATCCTCGTCATAATCATACCAACAACCGGCCACCAAATGAACTACAAAATAACAATGAGGACTTTTACCACATCATTCGTTACATTACGGTCATGATTATACCTAATAATCCTTGGTTATAATCATACCAAGTCCATCTCTGCACGTAAGCCAAATATGACTTTCATCACAATATAAGCATGAGGATGATGACAATAATATAAGCATTAATCAAACGAAAACAAGGATAAATATTAAAGACTTTAAATTTATCCAAATATTATCCATCACTTAAATAACTCATAATCTAATATTGTTAATATTATAACAATATTTTAATCGCCTTAAACTTATAAACAATTTAATTTAATTGTTTACACTTTACCAAATAATGCATTTAATCATTCAAAAATGCCATACTCATAAGATTTCATCACCAATGATAAAATCACTCATCAAAAATATTTAACTCATATGTTTGTAACTAAATCATTTTCATGAAAAATTACCAAATCAACTTATTATTTTTCTATCATTTGTCCAAACATATATACATATATTTCATACACAACAAGTATTTTTTTATAATTTTTCAACTTCCTTAAGTATTTTTCAAAAATCAATTTCTAATTAATTCCTTAAGAAATTAGCTATATCAAGTTTAACTCCAGAAATTCCTAAATCTGGCAGAATCTTACACATGTTAACGCGAGCTTCCAGTTTAAATTTTATGATCATCGGAGTTATAGAACTCTGGTTATAGCATTTTTCGTCAAAAAAACCTAAATATTAAAATAGTAATAACTTGCTCATTTTAAGTCGGAATGAGCTCATTTTTGGACATGAGGTAGTTTATACCATATATTTCCATGTCCCAAAAGGCCAGAATTTTTCTCACAAATTAAGTGGCCTAAACAGCCCTTACAAAATTGTGGGCAATAGCTTTTTCTCTTTTTTTTCTTTCACTTTTTCATGTTTTGTTAAAAATAGTCCATACAAAAATCTACAACTCCTCTTTCAGTGATTCCACTTGGAGATGTTAGAAAACTTATCATAATATCCTCCCAAATTTTTCTAGAATTTTGAATGTCCGAAAAATTATGAAACTGCAAATGGATTTTAACCCGCCATGCGGTAATTCATGTAAACAGATCATTTTCACAATTTAATAAGGAATGAATACGAAGGATCATTCACCATGCATGTGGTAATCCACATAGACATGTTATTCCAACAGAATAATAAATAATGTAACTAGGTCAAAGTAATATGCACCGGCGTAATATTCCAATGTAATAATAAAGAATGGAATAACAATGTAAATCACCATGCATGTGATGAAAAAATGCATGCATGTTATTCTAATAGAATAATAAATAATGGAACCATGTCAGGCATAATACGCACCGAAAGGATATTCCAACAGAATAATAAAGAATGGAATAACAACAGAAATCACCATGCATGCGATAGATCGCCCGAATGAGGTTATTCAAAATGTAATAATAATTAATGGAACTGTGTCAAAGTATAATACGCATCGGCGTGATATTCCAAATGTAATAATAAAGAATGGAATAACAGAAGAATTTCACCATGTATGCGGTACTTCGCATAGACAGGTTATTCCAATTGAATAATAAGGAATGGAATAACAATACCTCTCTTCATGAATACGAAAGAAATAATACGCCTTATCTCAAAAAAAAAAGACTGGATACTGGAATAGTGAGGTAATAGACTTCTCTTCTTCTTTCTCTCTATAATTTCTCTCTATAATAATTGCTCTAAAGCTTTAGTGAATTGGTGAGAAATGAAGGAAGAATGAGCTTCTATTTATAGGAAAATATAGTTTCGATAATTGCATGTTTTGGGGCTCGAAATATTACAGCACAATACCTTCAACTTTTCTTTCATTTTTAATTTAGTCCTGCAAGTATCATCAAACTTGCACCACCTCCCTTAATAGTAAATAATGTGAATCAATAGTTCAATCATGTAAATTAATAGTTATAATCATGTGAAAATAAGAATTACAGTATGGTACCTCCATCTATACCACCATTTTTAACTTAGTCATGCAAGTATTATCAATCTTGCACCAACTCCCCTAATAGTAAATGAATGTGACTCAATAGTACATACATGTGAACAAATAGTTATATAAGCATGTGAATTAGTAGCAATTAATTGCTCATTTATCCGGTTAATTACCCGATTGGTCAATATAACCTCCAGACATCAATTATTATCGAAATAAATGTCGATTTTCACTAACACTAATAATTCCAACATAATGGAACTATTAATTTCATCTTTAATCGACACGAACTTATTCATCATTAATATTATAACTCACAATATTTAACAACCAAGTCGTTCCCAGGAAAGAGGGGGCTTTTCGATAAGGATTTCTCCTTATTAAGCGCAATTTTAGATGACCAAACCTCTCCTCGATGTAACTTCTAGACATTGTAAATATTGCAATTTAATAATATGAATAACTTTTTTCGCCTCAATTATTGATTTAATAATATATCATTTTATGCAGATGATACTGTAACAATAATCGAATCAATAATATGAGAGATTTGATGCAACAATTACTGTAGCAATAATTGAGTATAACTGAGTGACTTTTCATGTAAGCATCAATAATCAATACCGTGCTACTATGTAACCACGCCAGACATCGCATTTACTTTTACTACCGGGTAGTTCAATGCTTTTAACGGTAACACTTTTGCCGTTATTTTTATAAAATTATAATTACATCATTTTCTTACTATGATAATACTTCATTTGTGTCATCGTCAATGCATTTGGATATTCTCGACAAACGAATATTCCCCGACTAATCGAATATTATATAACAACTTGCTTACTTTGCAAAATTTATAAATATTACCCACAACTATAACATTATATCAAATCACACATCGTAATATTCAAAAAATATTTTGAGAAATTTAAATCTTTATTCATAAAATTTGGGGTCTCACAATCTCCCTCCTTATGAAATTTCGCCTCGAAATTTACGTCGACGCATTTGTATGAGTCAAGAGATGAGGATACCTTGACTTCATTTCAGATTCTAACTCTTGAGGTATAACCTTTGAGTGTTGAATACGATCATTCTTATCAAAGATTTTAACACGTATCTCCTCATACTTTAAATCTTCTACTATCTCGTCTAGTTCTAATTTAATAATGTGGTTCGGGTCGTCCACATATTTACGTAACAACGATACGTGAAAAACGTTATGAAAACGCGACATACTTAGCAGTAAAACGAGTCTATAGGCCACAGTTCCTACTCCATCGATAATTTCAAATGGGCCAATTAAATCGAGGGTTGAGATAACGCCTTCTTAAACCTTCTTCTTCACATTCATCAGATTCGGGTGTGTAGCTTGAGCAGCTTTAACTTTATCGATTAAAGTCGATTCTTCTTGTATATTCGTTATCTTCACGTGGGTCCCTAGAGTCTTTAACTCTATCTTCATCATTTGTAAGTTATACAAAATGGGTCTTTGTGTTAACAACTTCGCACTCATAAACGTATACGATCTTCTACTCAACGCGTCAGCTACCACGTTCTCTCTTCCACAATGATATTGAATGGTATGATCGTAATCTTCAATGTACGAGCCAACGCTCTTTGGCGCGTTATAATGCTCGCTTTTGGTTGAAGAAATATTAAGGGTTTTAGAAATGGATTTTGTCTCGGGTCAATACAAAAAATTCGATTTCACGCTCTAAGTAGGCTAAGAAGTCTTCAAGAATACGTCAGAAAATTTATTAACAATAGAAATATCATTCAAAACTGTGACTCTCATCCAAGACTTGGATAGCATATGTAATGAAGGTTTCTCCTAACGGAGCTTCAATCGATAAGTCAAAGTCTAACTTCTCCGGAGTCAAATTAAAACGTTGAACGCAAGCAAGAGAGATAAAAGAATGGGTAGAACTGGTATCTAATAAGGTATAGACTTCATTAAAATTTATAATTAACTAACCCATGCTAACTTTGTTCGGGTTACTCGCTTTTTGAGAAGTCACAAAAAACGCTCTTCCTGAAACCAGTGACTTTGTTTTGTCCGTATCCGCCTTTGGTGCCACCGTCCCAGCTGGACTTGACTTCACTATACAACAAAATCAAGCTAAATGACCTTCTCTTCTTGAAATTTACACTTATATTATCTTGGCCATGATTACCACGGAAGTGGTTACCATTCTTGGCATGATAATTTCCCCCACGATGGTCATCATTGTTCCGATGGCCGTTGCCATTGGTACGATTATTATCGTGTTGTTGGTCGTTACCTTTTGGTTGTGCTAACTCATTATCGCGCTCCAATAACTGAGCCCTATTCACAACATCTGAATATAAACAAATTTTATGAGAAATGAGGTATTGACGTATATTGGGTTTCAAACCTCTTAGAAACATTCTTGTCATTCGCACCTCATTATCGACAAAATGGGATGCAAACTAGGATACTTCGCAAACTTAGCCTCGTACTGCGATACGGTCATATTATTTTGCTTCATTGCTTATCTCAACAATTTCAGATGCCATTTTCAAACACTGTCACAAAACAAGGGTTAATTGACATATCACATATTATCCCTATACTCGAATTTCACCAATTAAATACCAAATAAACTTAGGTAGGTCATACTAGTGAAGGAATTCCCCGTCTCTCCCCTCCTAGTTCCTGTCTCACATCTCAGCCAGGGATCATATCCCTAAGCTTTGATACCAACTGTGATGCCCAAAAACAGGTATACATCACCCATCTTGGGTCGCCACTTACATGGTACAAAATTCAAATACAACTTAATAATACAACTGTCGTGTAAAATACGACAAAACATAAATTGAGAGTTTTAATAAGAATATTGTCATCTAGACAATATCCACACTCAATGGAGTCCTCATTACATTTATTGTCATACTATTTAACAGAATAGTGAGGACAACTAATGCTATCATCTGGACCGTCACTCCATTCCCCGACTTATCCCAGCTATATTCTCATTTCCTAAAGATAACAGTGAAAGAAAGGGTGAGCTCAACTAGCCCAGTAAGAAATATTATGACTAAGATAATGCAGAACACATTTTCCTTAGCCTTCAATAGTATAACAACTGATAAAATACAATAGACAACAAGTTTTAGATCAACAACTGCAGCAGAAATAAGCAATCCATTAGAAGAGTCAAGTAGAGCATAAAATCTACTATCTTCTATGATTTAAAATGTTTTTCATCAACTTTATCGCTGAGACTCAGCTTAATAAATAAACCACATCATCCCTGCACCACAGCCAAGGATATTCATGTAATCATCAATGGTCATGATTATACCGAATAATCCCTGGTCATAATCATACCAACAACTATCCACCAATGAACTACAGGCCAATGAGGACTTTTACCACATCATTCGTTACATTACGGTCATGATTATATTGAATAATCCCTGGTCATAATCATACCAAGTCCATCTCTACACGTAAGCCAAAGATGACTTTTGTAAGACCCCAACTTTTTGAATAAAGATGAATTTTCTATAATTATCATTTTTGAATATTATGGAATAAATTTAATATAATGTTATAGTTGTGGGTAGTATTTATAAATTCTGCAAAGTATGCAAGTTGTTATATTATATTCGATTGGTCTGGGAATATTCGCTTTAGCGGGAATATTCGCATAATGGCACAAGAATCATTGGTGGACCCTACAAATGTAATTATTGTGGGATTGAGAAAACGACAAAAATATTTTATAAAAATAACTATGGAAGTTTTACTGCTGATATCTTGTTGAACTACTCGGTAGTAAAAGTACAGTAATACGTGTGGTTGCATAGTAGCATACGATGGTATTGATTATTGATGCTTACGTGAGAAGTCATTCAGTTTTGTTCAATTATTGCTATAGTAATTGTTGCATAATATCTCACGTTATTTGATTCAATTATTGTCGATATTTTATATGTTATTATATTAATAATTGAAATGACATAGTTATTAATATTATAAATTGCAATATTAACGATGTCTAGAAGTTCTGCCAAGGAGAGATTTGGTCACCTAATTGCGCGCCAATAGGGAGAAATCCTTATTGGAAAGCCCCCTCTTTCCTGGGAACGACCTGGTCGATTAATATTGTGAATTATAATAATGATGATAAATGTTGTTAAAAATATTGAGGTGATTTTTATGAAGTATTTATTATAAATATTTGTGTATTATTTGGACCCCCATTTACCTATTTTCGGTAGAAAATTATTTAGTATTTATATAATTATAATTGTGGGGGCCCACAGTTGAATGATATGATTTTGGTGGAAAAGTTGGATGATATGATTTTGGTGGAATAATCCAATAATGCATTCAATGAGCCCATTTTTTCAACTTGACAGGTGATGGTTTTGTGTGCTTTTTTTTAATTGGTTAGCACCTTGAAAATTATGTACGAGTGATAGGATTTTTCTAGAATAACATGTGTTTATATATATATATATATATATATATATATATATATTTTAATTATTAGTTGATTGAAATCGATTCTGCAAAATAAGTTCGTCCATGAACAGTGCCCTTCAATTCTCCTATAAATAGAAGCTCATTCCTTCATTATTTTCTTACGAATTCACTGAAACTCTAGAGAGATAGAAGAAAAGTATTCTGCTACTTCCCTACTCTTATATCCAGTTTCTTTTACGGTAAGGGGTGTTATTTCTTTTGTATTCAAGAAGAGAACTTCCGTTATTTCATTTATTTATTGTTACGTTGAATAACTCAGATACGCCGGCAACCCTATACTTGGTGACATTCTTCTATTATTCATCTATATATTATTCTCATTGGAACATCCTCATGCAGATATTTTACATCGGACTGGTTCCGTCTTTTATTTATTATTCTGTTGAATATCCCATGCATGCGTTTTTTGGGACTTCGGTTCCATTATTTATTATTCCGCATTTATTATTCTGTTGGGACATCCTGTCGGTGTGAATTTCACCTGACCTGGTTCCGTTATTATTATTCTGTTGGAATAACCTGTCTATGCGAAGTACTACATGCATGGTGATTTCTTTTGTTATTCCATTCATTATTATACTCAGTTGGTTAAAATTTTGACTTCTATACTCCATGAAATTAGTGGAATATCCTTGATATTTGCGCTTCATCCAGTATTTTTCATGGAAATATTCTTCTGAGCATTCTTGAATTTTACTCTACAAAGCAGTATCATATTGACAATTTGGACGTTATTAGTTCCTGAATAAATTAATTCGTGAACTTGTTTTATTGAACTCTTATATCATTGTCATCATCCTCATGTTTATATTTTTTTGAAAGTCATCTGTGGCCTGTAGTGCATAGATGGACTTGGTATGATTATGACCAGGGATTTTTCGGTGTAATCATGACTATAATGTTACAAATGATGTGATAAAAGTCCTCATTGGCCCGTAGTGCATTGAGGACAGTTGTTGGCATGATCATGACCATTGATGAATACACAAATATCTTTGGCCCGTAGTGCATGGAATTTGTGGTCGTGACCCTAATGAATATGTGACGCCCCCAAAATAGGTATACATCACCCATTCTGAGTTGTCAATACATGGTACAGAAACAACTATAACTTTATTATTACAACAGTAAAACTGTGAGTTTGAATACAAATATTATCTTCTAGACAATATCTATACTCAAATAAATCCTCATCACATTTATTGATACATTATTTTACAAAATGGTGAGGACTACTAAACAACTCTCTCTAGAACCTTCATTCCATACCCCACTGCTACGTACTCGCTATATTCTCGCCTCCTGAGAAGAAAAATGGAACAAAAAGGAAAAGGGTGAGCTCAACTAGCCCAGTAAAGAATATTATGACTAAGATAATATACAACAAATTATCATTAGTCTTCAACAGGGAAAAAAAATCTAATAGAATACAATAGACAACAAGTTTTAAATCAATATTCGCAGCTAAAATAATAATTCATTAGAAGAGTTAAGTAGAGAATGTAAACTACTATCTTCTATGAATAAATTTAAAAGTTCATCGTCTATCTTTTATCCCTGTAACATCAATCAATATACATCTGGAATCAAATATTCATCTTTGCACTACAGGCCAAAGATATTCATCAGTTGGTCATTCATCTTTGCACTACAGGCCAAAGATATTCCATAATATCATCATTTAAGACTGAGGATAATGAAAAATATTTTTAAAGAAACGAATCCAGTGAAACAAAATGACAAGGATTAAGGATTAAGGATTAAGGATTTTGTTTTATCCACGCGTCCAAATACCTCAAAAATAATCATAGTGGTGTAAAATTCAAGAATGATCAAAACATGGATACAATCAAAGCTAGTATCCAGAATAGATATTTTGGACAAAAAGAAGAAATTTCATTTTTCGGTGAATAGTGCGGTATTCGTGAATAGTCTTAGTATCGTGAATAAAGGCCGTGTATACGTGAATAGTAACTCAACACCAAAAGATAGAAATTTCCCAAAAAAACATCATCACGCTTCGTGAATAGTACTCGTGACTCGTGAATAGTAACTCATGAATAGTAACTCCGACATGAAAAAGTTCCAAATTTGATAAAAATTTCCAACCAATATTTCAGCATAATGATATTGAAGAAATAATATCATTTGAGAAGAAAATAACATCCCTTACCTCGAAAGATCAAGATTTAAATTTGAAACAATCCGAATATAAAGCTATGACTTGAACTTGCACCAGTATAGCAATACTCAAAGTATACTCAAAATACTCACAAGAATACGCTCGATAATATAGAGAGAGAAAACTTCAGTTTCTGGTGTGATTTTCAATTCTAACCTAAGCACCCTATTTATAGAAAAATGCTTAGAACACCAAAGCAGAAAATTTAATAAAATATTAATAAATTTATATAAATCATACGCAAACTTGAAAATTCTGATTTCAGCATATTTTGCAACACATGTTCCTACCAACCAACCACAAAAACGTTTTTGTTATTTTAAACAATTAAAACTTTCAAAAATCAATTATTTCGAAACTCCGGAACTTCAATAATTCACAATAAATAGCCCTTTTGTGAAAATTGAAACTTGCAATTTTTATAGGAAATTCAATTCTCTACAACTTTGCGTAAAGAAAGTTTTTCCAAATTCCAAACAAAAATTGACCGAAATCCACAAACGGGCGATTTTACAGGCTATAATCAAATTTCAGTCAATAAATGGGGTCACCGACATGTTTAACATGTTTTAAACATTTATTGCAACAAAAATACTCTTCCTCCTCGTATACTCATATATCCCACATTCGTTGTAAAAATATCACCATTATTATATTATTAAAATATAATAATATATTTTAATGAATTATTTTATCAGAAAAAGATAAAATTTTAATTTTCAACAATTGTCGCATTAAAAATTTCTCCATCTATATCCACATAAAATCAATATTTTCCTCATCATATGAATCAATAATTAATTATTCACAAATAATATTACAGAATCACAATATTGACAACCGATAGCTCCTCAAGAAAGAGGAGCTTTCAATAAGAATTTCTCCTTCTTGCGCCAAGCAATTAGGTGACCAAACCTCTCCTTAGACGTAACTTTCTAGACATTGCCAATAATGTTATCTAATAATATTATTCGGATAATATGAATTATTGCTTCGATAATGAAAAATACCGTGTAATGACAATTATTGAAACAACAAAGAATATAAAATATCAACGCAAAGAATTATTAAATCAATAAAATAAAATAATCTTGATAAGAATTCTGTAACCATTATTGAGTAGTGCCTTCTTACGTAAGAATCAATAATTGGTGCAATACTGTGTGTAACTCTTGTGTTTTAACCAATTTGTATTTTAACAAAGATTATCTGTGAATAACTACTGCCGCTATTTTTAATCAACTTATATTTGTCGTTTTCTTCATCCAATCGCTTTCACATGGGGCCCACACATGGTCAAGGCTTGCCAAATGCATTTAATATTCCCCGACAAAGATTTAATATTCCCCGACAACAATAAATATTTTATAACCACTTGCTTATTTTGAAATATTTGCGTATTTTACACCTAACTATCCACATTAATCAAATCAACCCTTACTATTTCAAAATAATAAATAGAAAATTAAATTTCATTAATAATAAGTTGGGGTCTTACAACCTCCCTCCTTATGAAATTTCGTCCTCGAAATTGACGTGACGTACTGGTGTTTGAAAAGGTGAGGATACCTCGCTTTCATTTCCGCTTCCAATTCCCGTGTCATTTCCTCTATAGCATGATTCCTCCACGTAACTTTAACTTGTGGTATGACCTTTCATGCGTAGGACATACTCCTTCCTATCCAAGATCTTGACAGGTACCTCCTCATACGTTAAGTCTTCGGCTATCTCATCCGGTTCTAACTCTATAACGTGGTTCGGGTCTTTCACATATTTATGAAGTACAGATATGTGAAACACATTATGAACACGAGACATACTCGAAGGTAACGCGAGTCTATAGGCTACATTTCCTACTCGGTCAAGAATTTGAAATGGACCAATAAATCGTGGATTGAGCTTTCCTCTCTTCCCAAATCTTGTAACTCCCTTCCATGGAGCAACTCGCAATAATACATGATCCCCTATACTAAATTCCACGTCCTTTCGATGAAGATCCGCATAACTCTTTTGTCGATCTTGTGCCGTTTGTATACGTTGTCGAATCATTTGGATCTTTTCCGTAGTCATACGTACCAACTCGGGTTCCAACAATGTTGCTTCACCCACCTCGTCCCAACATACTGGAGAGCGAGACTTTCGTCCATATAATGCTTCAAATGGAGCCACACCTATACTTGCCTGATAACTGTTGTTGTAGGAGAATTCCACCAATGGTAAATACTTATCCCAACTGCCCTTGAAGTCTAGGACACAGAGTCTTAATAAATCTTCAAGAGTTTGAATAGTCCTTCTCGATTGTCCGTCCGCTTTGAGGATGGTATGCGCCGAATCAATCGTAAATGCATGCCCATAGCTTTTTGCAAGCTAACCCAAAATCTTGAAGTGAATCTTGGGTCAAGATCCGAAACTATGGATACTGTAGCATGCCATGCAACCTCACAATCTCATTCACGTATATACTAGCAAGACGTTCAAGGAATAAGTCTCCGTATCGGCAAGAAATGAGCGGAGACTTGGTTAATCTATCAACAATAACCCAAATAGCATTGATGCCTTTAGAAACCGTAGGAAGACCCGTGAATGAAATCCATGGTAATGTGTTCCCACTTCCATTTTGGAATCTCAAGTGGTTGCAACGGACCCTTAGGTACTAGATGCTCCGCCTTTACACGCTGACAAGTTAAACACATTGAGATAAACTTTGCAATCTCTCTCTTCATATTTGTTCCACCAAAATGTATGTCAAAGATCACGATACATTTTGGTACTTCCGAGATGGATTGCAAATGGTGTATTGTAGCCTCCGTCCATAATCTTGTACTTCAAATCGAGTCGTTAGGGACACAAAGTCTAGAGTGGACTCAAGTATTCCTTCTTCATCAATTCTCGCCCCTAATAGCTCCTTCTTGTACTTTCTTCTTCATACGCATCAGCTCCGGCCTATGTGGCTCGAGCAACCTTAACTTTTTCTATTAAAGTTGGCTCTGTCGCATATACTTGACATCATCGCACTCATTCCCCGCATATGATCTTCTACTCAACGCATCACCTACCACGCTTAACTTTTCGTGATGGTATTGAATAGTGTGGTCGTAGTCTTTCAATAGCTCAAGCCAACGTCATTTGCCGCATGTCGTTGAGTTCTTTTTGAGTGAAGAAATATTTAAGGCTTTTATGGTCCGAATATATCTCCACTTTCTCCCCATATAGATAGTGCCTCCATATCTTTAAGCGCAAAACGATCGGCCGCCAACTCTAGATCATGAGTAGGATAATTCCTCTCATACTCTTTAAGTTGTCATGAGGCATAGGCTATGACTTTCCCACGCTGCATGAGAACACATCCTAACCCTTTGCTCAAGCATCGGCAGAGATAACAAATCCATCCGAACCAGGATGGTATTGTTAGAACAAGTTAAAATAAGTCTCCTCTCAAGCTCTTGAAACTCTTCTCGCATTCTTCGCTCCAAACGAATTTTGTATCCTTCCGAAAGTTAGTTGGGTTAATAGAGTAGCGATTCGAAAAACCCTTCCACGAATCTCCGATAATAACCAAATAGACCCGTAAAGTTACGTGCTTCTAACACCGACTTCTGTTGCTCCCAACTTTGTATTGCTTCAATCTTCGCGTCCACGGATACTCCATGTTTTGACACCACGTGCCCAAGAAATGCTACTTCCTCAAGCCGAACTCGCATTTCTTCAATTTGGCATATAGTTTGTTTTCACGAAGCCTTTGGAGTACCAAATTTCAAATGGTGCTCATGATCTTCACGACTTTTGGAATATATGAGGATGTCATCAATAAAGACAACAACAAAAGCCGATCCAAATATTCCTTGAATACTCGGTTCATCATATCCATGAAAGCCGCATGAGCATTAGTCAATCCGAAAGACATGACTAAGAATTCATAATGCCCGTCTCGAGTTTCTAAAGGCGCTTTGGAATATCCTCGCCTCTAATCTTCACCGATGATTTCCGAACGAAGATCGATTTTTGAAAAGAATTGTGCTTTCATGAATCGGTCAAACAAGTCATCAATACGAGGTAGAGGATACCTATTCTTGATGGTGACATGGTTCAATTCCCCGATAGTCAATACAAAGTCGCATACTCCCCTTCTTTCTTCTTTACGAATAAAACAAGAGCACCCCAAGGAGATGTACTAGACGAATGAAACCGGATGTCCAACAATTCTCGTAGTTGGACCTTTAACTCCTGAAGTTCAATAGGAGCCATTCGATATGGGGTTTTAGAAATGGGCTTTGTACCGTGTTCAAGATCAATAAAGAATTCAACTTCACGCTTACGGGGTAGACCGGGAAGTTCTTCAGGAAATACGTCAGGAAAGTCAATAACAATAAGAATATTATTCAAATTTGACGTGTCTTTATTCAAATCTATAACATGGGCTAAGAAAGCTTGACATCCGTTTTTCAATAAACGAATAGCTTTATGATTAGATATGACAGTGATTGATTTTAATGGTTTAGTTGCTTGAATTCGCACAACAGGTTGGTTAGGAATATGAAAACTAACAACCTTACGAAAACAATCAATTTTGGCATGATGAGTAGTTAACCAATCAATCCCTAAAATCACATCAAAAGCAAGTATCTTTAAAGAGATAAGGTCAACAGGTAAGGTGATGGTGCCAACTTGAATCAAACAAGATTTATAAACAAAGGGATGTGATGAAAGTTTCTCCTAACGGAGTTTCCACGAGATAGGTCAAAGTCTAATTTCTCCTGAGTCAAGTTTAAACGATGAGCACATGCAGGAGAGATAAATGAATGGGTAAGAGCACCCAGTATCAAGTAAGGTATAAACTTCGCAAGAATTTATAAATAGCTTACCCGTGATCACCTCGTTTGGGTTCCTCGCATTTTGACCCGATCAACAAACGCTTCTTCCCTAATCGTTGACTTTGACTTTTCTCGGGCCGATCTTTTGAGTCACCGTCTCTCTTGAACTAGGTTTGCTCTACCGTATAATCTCGAAAGCGATATGTCCTTCCTTTCCACAATTATAGAATACCTTGAACTGTTGTGGGCGATTGACCGATATGTCCCTCTTTTTCGCATTTTTAGCATATGACCGGTGGTCGTTCTCCTCCCTTAGAACCGATTCTTCTTAAAGACTATCGTCTTCACATGGTCGTTGTTAAATCTCCTCTTTTAAAATCTCCTCCTGACTTGCTTCTTCTATTTTCATGGCCATGATTACAACCAGAGTGGTTACCATTTTTGTCCGTCTTTTTCTTTCTTCGCTGGTTATCAATGTTTTGTTGACTACCATCTTCGGTATTATCCTGGTTGTGGTCCCTCAGTTGACCGTACTTGTTATCTCGCTCTAATAATTAGGCCCTGTTTACAACATCTGAATAGAGAGAAAATTTATGAGAAATGAGATATCGACGTATCTTGGGGTTTCAAACCTCTAAGAAACATCCGCGTCATCGCTTTCTCATTCTCCACCAAATGAGGTGCAAACCTAGATAACACTGCAAACTTTGCCTCGTCATCGAGACACCGCCATGTTGTTTTGCTCTAATCTGATGAACTCCACTTCCTTCATATGACGAACACTTTCGTGAAAGTATTTGTCATTAAATAGTTTCTGAAATGTCTCCCAAGACATGCCGAAAAGTCTTGTTGGATGGGTACACTTTATGGACTCCCACCAGTAGTCTGCCTCGCCACGGAACATAAAGGTGGGGAATGGAACCTTTTGTTCCTCCGTGCATCCCAAGACATCGAATATCTTGGTAATTTGCTTGACCCATGTTTCCACCATGATCGGATCTGGCTTTCCCTTAAATTCGTGGTCCCAACTCTTTGAACCGCTTGATCGTGATAACCCGTGAATTGCTATCATTTCCTCCTCAGATTTTGAACACGAGTCTCCTCGTCGATTTTGCATAAACCGAAAAAGCTTCTAAACATCCCCTCGCTCATCATCTCGCCAAAGTGTTGTTCACAGAGGAACATTGCCAACTTCACTGCACGTTCTCCTCGTTGGTGAGTACAAAGCGTCTCCACGGTCTCATTTCCATTATTAATATTCTCAAATGACATTCTCAAATACCGCACATAAAATAAGGGTTAATTAAGGAAATCAATATATCACATAATATCCCTATATACTTGACCAACTAACAAATAAGCTTAGGTAGGACATACTAGCGAAGGATTTACTCTTCTCTCCCTCCTAGTTCTATTCCCCGATCTCCACCAGAGATCATATCCCTAAGCTCGATACCAACCGTGACGCCCCCAAAATAGGTATACATCACCCATTCTGAGTTGTCAATACATGGTACGTAAACAACTACAACTTTATTATTACAACAAGAAAAGCGTGAGTTTGAATACAAATATTATCTTCTAGACAATATCTATACTCAAATAAATCCTCATCACATTTATTGATACATTATTTTACAAAAATGGTGAGGACTACTAAACAACTCTCTCTAGAACCTTCATTCCATACCCCGACTCGAACTCGCTATATTCTCGCCTCTTGAGAAGAAAAATGGAACAAAAAGGAAAAGGGTGAGCTCAACTAGCCCAGTAAAGAATATTATGACTAAGATAATATACAACAAATTATCATTAGTCTTCAACAGGGAAAAAAAATCTAATAGAATACAATAGACAACAAGCTTTAAATCAATATTCGCAGCAGAAATAATAATTCATTAGAAGAGTTAAGTAGAGAATGCAAACTACTATCTTCTATGTATAAATTTAAAAGTTCATCGTCTATCTTTTATCCCTGTAACATCAATCAATATACATCTGAATCAAATATTCATCTTTTTGCACTACAGCCAAAGATATTCATCATTGTCATTCATTCTTTTGCTACTACAGCCAAAGATATTCCATAATATCATCATTTAAGACTGAGGATGATGAAAAATATTTTTAAAGAAACGAATCCAGTGAAACAAAATGACAAGGATTAAGGATTAAGGATTCGTACTTTGTTTTATCCACGTCCAAAAATACCTCAAAAATAATCATAGTGGTGTAAAATTCAAGAATGATCAAACACATGGATACAATCAAAGCTAGTATCCAGAATAGATATTTTGGACAAAAAGAAGAAATTTTATTTTTCAGTGAATAGTGCGGTATTCATGAATAGTGCCGTATACGTGAATAGTACCGTATACGTGAATAGTAACTCCGACACCAAAAGATAGAAATTTCCCAAAAAAACATCATCACGCTTCGTGAATAGTACTCGTGAATAGTAACTCGTGAATAGTAACTCATGAATAGTAACTCATGAATAGTAACTCCGACATGAAAAAGTTCCAAATTTGATAAAAATTTCCAACCAATATTTCAGCATAATGATATTGAAGAAATAATATCATTTGAGAAGAAAATAACATCCCTTACCTCGAAAGATCAGTACTTCTAGCTGAAACACCGAATATAGGCTATGACTTGAACTTGCACCGTATAGCAATACTCAAAGTATACTCAAAATACTCACAAGAATACGCTCGATAATATAGAGAGAGAAAACTTCAGTTTCTGGTGTGATTTTCAATTCTAACCTAAGCACCCTATTTATAGGAAAATGCTTAGAACACCAAAGCAGAAAATTTAATAAAATATTAATAAATTTATATAAATCATACGCAAACTTGGAAATTCTGATTTCAAAGATATTTTACAACACATGTGCCTACCAACCAACCACAAAAAACGTTTTTGTTATTTTTTTAAACAATTAAAACTTCCAAAAATCAATTATTTCGAACTCGTAACTTCAATAATTCACAATAAATAGCCCTTTTGTCAGAAAATTAGAAACTTGCAATTTTTTATAGGAAATTCAATTCTCTACAACTTTGCGTAAGAAAGTTTTTCAAATTCCAAACAAAATTGACCAAAATCCACAAACCAGAGCGATTTTACAAAAAGTATAATCAAATTTCAAATAATAAATGGGGCCCACCGACATGTTTAACATGTTTTAAACATTTATTGCAACAAAAATACTCTTCCTCCTCAGATACTCATATATCCCACATTCGCTGTAAAATATCACCATTATTATATTATTAAAATATAATAATATATTTAAATGAATTATTTTATCGAGAAAAAGATAAAATTTCAATTTTCAACAATTGTCACATTAAAAATTTCTCCATCTATATCCACATAAAATCAATATTTTCCTCATCATATGAATCAATAATTAATTATTCACAAATAATATTACGTAATCACAATATCGACAACCAGGCGCCCCGTGAGAAAGAGGGGCTTTCCAATAGAATTTCTCCTTCTTGGTGGCGCTTGATTAGGTGATCAAACCTCTCCTTAGATGTAACTTTCTAGACATTGCCAATAATGTTATCTAATAATATTATTCGGATAATATGAATTATTGCTTCGATAATAAAAAATACCGTGTAATGACAATTATTGAAACAACAAAGAATATAAAATATCAACGCAGAATTATTAAATCAATAAAATAAAATACCGAATAAAGAATTACCGTAACCATTATTATGTAGTGCCTTCTTACGTAAGAATCAATAATTGGTGCAATACTGCAGTACTTCGTGTTTTTAACCAATTTAGTATTTTAACAAAGATTACTTGTGAATAACTACGCCGTTATTTTTAAACAACTTATATTTGTCGCTTTTCTTCATCCAATCGCTTTTTATTATGGGGCCCACACATGGTCACTACTGTCGCATTTAATATTCCTCGACAAAGATTTAATATTCCACGACCAAACGAATATTCCCGACAACAATAAATATTTTATAACCACTTGCTTATTTTGAAATATTTACGTATTTTACCCCTAACTATCCACATTAATCAAATCAACCCTAACTATTTCAAAATAATAAATAGAGAAAATTAAATTTCATTAATAATAAGTTGGGGTCTTCTGACGAATATCCTCGGCCAGAAGTCTGTGTGGTTGATGTGGATTATTTATTAAGTTGAGTCTCGTGATAAAAGTGATGAAAAACTTTTAAATCATAAAAGATAGTAGATTTTATTCTCTACTTGACTCTTTTAATGGATTGCTTGTTCAATACTATGCTTAAACTTGATGTCTATTGTATTTTATCAGTTTAACATTGTTGGAGACTAATGATAATTTATTTTGCATTATCTTAGTCATAATATTTCTTGTTGGGCTAGTTGAGCTCACCCTTTCTTTCACTGTTCTCTTCAGGAAATGAGAACGTAGCTGGGACTAGTCGGGGAACGGAGTGATGGTCCGAGATGGTGTCTTAGTAGTCCTCACTATTCTGTAAAATAGTGTGATAATAAATATAACGAGAACTCTATTTGAGAATGGATATTGTCTAGAAGACAATATTTGTATTTAAACTCACAGCATATGTTTTGTCGTATTTTACACGACTACTGTATTATTAGTTTGTATTTGAATTTTGTACCATGTATCTGGCAACTCAAGATGGGTGATGTATACCTATTTTGGGGGCGTCACAGTTGGTATCAAAGCTTAGGGATATGATCCCTGGCTAAGATGTGAAACAAGAACTAGGAGGGGAGAGACGGGGAATTCTTTCGCTAGTATGACCTACCTAAGTTTATTTGTTATTTAATTGGTTGGTCAGAGTATAGGGATAATATGTGATATGATAATTAACCCTTATTTTGTGGCAGTATTTGAAAATGGCATCCGAGAATGTTGAGAACATCAATGGAGCACAGAAGACCGTTGAGTCTCCACAGATCAATAGTCAGGATAATGTGCATCAGGAAGGTGACAATCCTCAAGCAAACAACAACACTGACCAAATAATGAACGATGGAATGTTCCGAGACTTCATGCAATTCATGCAACAACAGGCGAGAGCGGCTCCTATCCAAAATGCAGGTGGAAACACTGGCAACTCTCATATGGTCACCGCCAAGCAGTTTAAGGAACTGGGACCACCAGAGTTCTTTGGAGAGCCAAAACCACTTAAGGCGAAAACATGGATTAAACATATCAACAAGATATTTGATGTCTTGGGTTGCTCCAAGGAGCAAAAGGTTCCATTTGCCACCTTCATGTTGCGTGCAGAGGCAGATTACTGGTGGGAATCTGTAAAACGTACCCAACCTGCCACACTGAAGATGTCTTGGGAGAAGTTTCAGGAACTGTTCAACGACAAGTACTTTCCTAAAAGTATTCGTCACATGAAAGAGGTAGAGTTCATTAAACTGGAACAAAACAACATGACCGTATCGCAGTACGAAGCCAAGTTTGCTGAGTTGTCCCGGTTTACGTCCCATTTGGTTGATAATGAGGAGAGAATAACGCGAATGTTTTTAAGAGGTTTGAAACCTGAGATACGTCAATATCTTATCTCTCATAAATTCTGTTTATATTCAGATGTTGTTAGTAGGGCTTAGTTATTGGAGCGTGATAATGAGTCAATCCAACCAAAAGAGAGCATCCGACAAAATGATAATACCAGTGAGAATAGTCATCGAAGCGGTGACAACAAGCGTGGAGGGAATCAACAGGCCAGAAATGGTAACCACTTCGGTGGTAATTTGGGCCAAAACAGTAAGAATGGACATTTCAAGAAGAGGAGATTCAACAATGATGGAAAGACGTCAAAGACCAAAGACCAGTTGTTAAAGAAGGAGAACGACCACCTATCATATGCTTCAAATGTGGAGGGGAGGGACATATTAGTCCAAACTGCGCGATGCCGACCAAAGCATGTTATAATTGTGGAAGAGAAGGTCACCTAGCCCGATTTTGTCGTTCACCGAAGACAAGTTCAGCTAGGATGGAAGCACCAAAGGCCATCCCAGAAAAGGCAAAGCCGGTAGTGCAAGGGAGAGCGTTTGTTATGACCTCCCAGAAAATAAAGAACCCGAACGAGGTCATCACGGGTAAGCTAATCATAAACTCTAACGAAATTTATACTTTATTTGATACTGGTTCTACCCACTCTTTCATTTCTCGTACTTGCACTCAACGTTTAAATTTGACTCCGAAGAGATTAGACTTTGACTTATCTGTTGAAACCCCGTTGAGAGAAACCTTCATTACATCCACGGTTTATAAGTCTTGTTTAGCTCAAATCGGCACCCGCACGTTACCTGTCGATCTTATTTCATTGAAAATACTTGCATTTGATGTAATTCTAGGGATTGATTGGTTAACTACACTTCATGCCAAAATTGATTATTTTCGTAGGGTTGTTAGCTTTCATATTCCTAACCAACCTATTATGCGAATTCAAGCAACCAAACCATTAAAATCAATCACTGTCATCTCAAGCCATAAAGTTATTCATTTATTGAAAAATGGATGTCAAGCTTTCTTAGCTCATGTCACGGATCTAAACAAAAATACGTCAGTTTTGAATGATATTTCTATTGTTAATGAATTTTCTGACGTATTCATTGAAGAACTTCCTGGCCTACCCCCAGAGCGTGAAATTGAATTTTGTATTGACCTTGAACCCTTGTGACAAAACCCATTTCCAAAGCCCCATATCGAATGGCTCTATTGAACTTCATGAGTTAAAGACCCAACTGCAGGAATTGTTAGACATTGGCTTTATTCGTCCCTAGTACTTCTCCTTGGGGTGCTCTGTTCTATTCGTGAAGAAGAAAGATGGGAGTATACGACTTTGTATTGATTATCGGGAGTTGAATCATGTCACCATCAAAATAGATACCCATTGCCACGTATTGATGACTGTTTGACCCGCCACAAGGAGCCAAATTCTTTTCAAAGATTGATCTTCGTTCGGATATCACCAATTGAAGATTAGAACCAGATGACATTCCAAAGACGGCTTTCAAAACTTCGGTGCGGGCATTATGAATTCCTAGTCATGTCTTTTGGATTGACTAATGCTCCTCTTTGCGCTTCATGGATATGATGAACCGAGTATTCAAAGAATATTTGGATCACTTTGTGGTCGTCTTTATTGATGACATCCTTATTTATTCCAAAAGCCGTGAAGATCATGAGAAAAATTTGAGGCTGATACTCCAAAAGCTTCGTGAATATAAGCTTTATACTAAGTTGAAAAAATGTGAGTTCTGGCGTGAGGAAGTAGCATTCCTTGGGCACGTGGTATCAAGTCATGGAATATCTGTTGACCCAACAAAGATTGAAGCTATTCAAAGCTGGGAACAACCTAAATCAGTGACCGAAGTACGTAGCTTTCTTGGCTTAGCTGGTTATTATCGGAGATTCGTAGAAGGGTTTTCTTCAATCGCTACCCCATTAACTTAGCTGACTCGGAAAGATACAAAATTCGGGTGGAGTGAGGAATGTGAGAAGAGTTTTCAAGAACTCAAGAGAAGACTCATTTCAGCCCCTCGCTACGACAATACCATCCGCCTCGGAGGATTTGTCATATCATGATGATGCTTCGAGCAAAGGGTTAGGATGTGTTCTCATGCAACATGGGAAAGTCATAGCCTATGCCTCTCGACAACTCAAAGAATATGAGAGGAATTATCCTACTCATGATCTAGAGTTGGCAGCTGTTGTCTTCGCACTAAAGATTTGGAGGTATTACTTGTATGGGGAGAAAGTGGAGATCTTTACGGATCATAAAAGCCTCAAATATTTATTCACTCAAAAGGAACTCAACATGCGACAACGACGTTGGCTTGAACTATTGAAAGATTATGATCATACCATCCAATACCATCCTAGAAAAGTGAACGTGGCAGCGGACGCATTGACTAGAAGATCATATGCGGGTACGAGTGGGATACTGTCAACGCAAAGGCCCATTTTGTGTGACTTGCAAAGAATGGAGATAGAGATAAAGACTCCACGGACCCACGTGATGATGGCGAATATACGAGTAGAACCGACTTTAATTGATAAAGTTAAAACTGCTCAAACTACAGACCTGGAGCTGATGAGTATGAGGAAGAAAGTGCAAGAAGGTACTATGCCGGAAGAAAGAATCGATGATAAAGGAATACTTCGAGTCAACTCCAGACTTTGTGTTCCTAACGACCCTGATTTAAAGTATAAAATCAGGATGGAGGCGCACAACACACCGTTTGCAATCCATCCTGGGAGTACTAAAATGTACCGTGATCTTCGTCATACATTTTGGTGGAGCAATATGAAGAGAGAGATAGCGCTGTTTATCTCAAGGCGTCTAACTTGTCAACGAGTCAAGGCGGAGCATCCAGTACCAAAAGGTCCATTGCAACCACTTGAAATTCCAGAATGGAAGTGGGAGCACATTACCATGGATTTCGTTACTGGTCTTCCTAAGGTTTCTCAAGGCATTGATGCAATTTGGGTCATTGTTGATAGATTGACCAAGTCTGCTCACTTCTTACCAATACGAGAAACTTATACACTTGAACGTCTTGCTCGTATGTACATAAACGAGATTGTAAGACTGCATGGTATGCCAGTATCCATAGTTTCGGATGGTGACCCAAGATTCACTTCACGATTTTGGGTTAGTTTGCAAAAAGCTATGGGCACAGATTTACGATTTAGTTCGGCATATCATCCTCAGACGGATGGACAATCAGATAGGACTATTCATACTCTGGAAGATTTATTAAGACTCTGTATCCTTGACTTCAAGGGAAGTTGGGACAAGTTCTTACCGTTGGTGGAGTTTTCCTACAACAACAGTTATCAAGAAAGCATTGGCATGGCTCCATTTAAGGCGTTGTATGGAAGAAAGTGTCATTCTCCAGTATGCTGGGATGAGGTGGGTGAAGCAACGTTGTTGGGACCGGAGTTTGTACGTATGACTACGGAAAAGATTCAAACGATCCGACAACGTATAAAAACCTCACAAGATCGACAAAAGAGTTATGTTGATCTTCATCGAAAGGACGTGGAATTTGATATAGGAGATCATGTGTTGTTACGTGTTGCTCCATGGAAAGGAATTACGAGATTTGGAAAGAGAGGAAAGTTCAATCCTCGATTTATTGGCCCATTTTTAATCCTCGATCAGGTAGGAACTATGGTCTATACACTCGCTTTACCGCCAAGTATGTCTCGTGTTAATAACGTTTTTAATGTATCCATGTTACGTAAATATGTGAAAGACCTGAACCACATTATTGAGTTAGAACCTAATGAAATAGCGGAAGATTTAACGTATGAAGAGGTACCTGTTCAAATCTTGGATAAGAAGGAACATATTTTACGCTCCAAAGTTATACCTCAAGTCAAAGTTTTGTGGAGAAACCACGATGTTGAGGAAATGACCTGGGAGTTAGAATCTAAAATGAAGTCAAGGTATCTTTACCTCTTCGATATACCAGGTATGTACCCTAATTTCGAGGGCGAAATTTCTTAAGAATGGGAGGTTGTAAGACCCCAACTTTTTGAATAAAGATGAATTTTCTATAATTATCATTTTTGAATATTATGGAATAAATTTAATATAATGTTATAGTTGTGGGTAGTATTTATAAATTCTGCAAAGTATGCAAGTTGTTATATTATATTCGATTGGTCGGGGAATATTTGTTTTAGTAGGGAATATTCAAATAATCTGGTGCAAATCATTGGTGGACCCCACAAATGTAATTATTGTCGGATTGAGAAAACGACAAAAAAATATTTTTATAAAAATAACTACGGAAGTTTTACCATTGATCTTCGTTGAACTACTTTCGGTAGTAAAAGTACGATGTCTGGCATGGTTGCATAGTAGCGCACGGTATTGATTATTGATGCTTATGTGAGAAGTTATTCAGTTTTGTTCAATTATTGCTATAGTAATTGTTGCATAATACCTCGCGTTATTTGATTCAATTATTATCGATATTTTATATGTTATTATATTAATAATTGAAATGACAGAGTTATTAATATTATAAATTTCAATATTAACGATGTCTAGAAGTTCTGCGAAGGAGAGCTTTGGTCACCTAATTGCGCGCCAATAGGGAGAAATCCTTATTGGAAAGCCCTCTCTTTCCTGGGAACGACCTGGTCGATTAATATTATGAATTATAATAATGATGATAAATGTTATTAAAAATATTGAGGTGATTTTTATGAAATATTTGTTATAAATATTGGTGTATTATTTGGACCCCCATTTACCTATTTTCGGTAGAAAATTATTTAGTATTTATATAATTATAATTGTGGGGGCCCACAGTTGAATGATATGATTTTGGTGGAAAAGTTGGATGATATGATTTTGGTGGAATAATCCAATAATGCATTCAATGAGCCCATTTTTTCAACTTGACAGGTGATCGTTTTGTGTGCTTTTTTTTAATTGGTTAGCACCTTGAAAATTATGTACGAGTGATAGGATTTTTCTAGCATAACATTTGTTTATATATATATATTATATTTTAATTATTAGTTGATTGAAATCGATTCTGCAAAATAAGTTCGTCCATGAACAGTGTGAAAGTAGTATGCACACAAGCCAATCATGTTTGATGATAAAGCATATACTTTGTAACAATCTTATTCATTTATTAATAAAAACTATTAATTTATTAAAGGCTTTTAATTATCTACATGATGCTGTTTTATAATATGTGATAAACCCATAGTTTTAAGCAATGCTTTTAGAATAATGATGATGATCATTCTAATGAGATCTAAATTCTTTGAAAGCTTAAAACTAAAATAGTTCCCAATCGTTGGATTACTAAATTGGGAATTAGTGAATCCGGATAGATTGGTACATACGTTGCTTGCTCATTGGATGAGGATGATTGATCTCATGATCATTTGTGTGGAGACACTAAAGCAAGTATGTAGGTGCTTATTGGAGAATAAGTTCACTGAACGTGGCTCGCTAAGGAATACCTAATGGAGTTTTACTTGCACATCAATAGGAATTCTCAGTAGTGATAGTAGTCTACAAGTGATCCTTGGACTTGAGATCATCATAGTATCTTGTGTATGATGAGTTATACTTTGACTTATTCCTTAAGACCCTTAGGGTATATCAAAGGGTATGCTTGGGTATAATAAGTTGTACATGGAGATAATATATGATCAATAAAGAATCTACCACTTATTAAAAGAAGAGAAATGTCCTATGTGATTTGATAAATGACAACCCAAAGAGTCCTTGGCCAAGGCGCGAATGAAATTAAAAGGAGTTTCTAATTTGCATTATTTGGAGTTGTGCATTTAAGAGTCGAAATACATATAATTAAATAAAATAAGACTTGACAATAATTCCATGTCTTATATTTAATTGGGACATTATATGGTGGAAGGATTGAATTATCTTGGTAACTATTTACTCAAAGGTTCTTTTATGATTAATGTTGAAATCTATATTATCCGGAAAGTCGTTGATCGCTAGGGAGGCTTATCCCTATTGTAGAATAAATATTATTTATTTAAATAAATTAATTGTTTAATTTATTTATTTAAATAAGATTAGAATTGTTCTAATTGATTTATTCACAACCTGGTTTAATATGGAGAACCTAAAGGGTCACACCATAAAAGGAAGAATAATTATTTAAGAAGTTAATGGCATAATCGTAATAATATGTTAAGTATATTTAATTTAATCTATGGTGATAGAATAAATTAAATAGCTTAAAATTTATTATTTAATATTTTAGAAATATTAAATATAAATTAATAAGAGGAGTCTTATTAATATTATTACAATTATTATTATTTTAATTTCTAAAAGAGTTTAGGAATTAATTTAATATAAATACTCTCATTTATTCCTAATAGGATTAGGAGGAAAATTATTTAAAGGAGTTTAATTAATTATTCCTAATAAGATTAGGGAGCCCATTTAATTAAAAGAGTTTAATTAAATAATACCTTATTTTCATAGGGTTACTTGATATCTATATAAGAAGAGTCTTATATCAGATATCAAAGATACGTTATTCCAAGAGTTGGAGAGTACGCTCCTTTTCTATAGAGATAGAAAAACTAGGGTTTAGCCAACCATCCATCTTCTTGAATCTTTTTCTTCCTTGGTGGATCACCTCTAGAGGCCAAACACTTGGGTGGCTAACGTTGATCAAAGGAAGGAACCAAACCCGGTGGATTCAAGTTGAACGCGAAAGAGGATTGGAGGTGAACTTGTACCTGAGGAAGCTCGAATCTTCAAGGGTATAATTCTTGTTCTTCATTTTTCGTTTAATTAATAATTGTGCATAAAGGGTGATCCGGGTATATGGTTTGTAAATTTTTCAACTCTGATTTTACACGTTTTCGCTTATTTATGCAATTTGATTGCGTTCTTGAATATTACAAACCTAATAGTGGTATCAGAGCCAAACCTTTATGTTAATTATTAATTATTTTAATTTGATATGTATATTGATATGTGTTTAAAATAATTTAATTGGGCATAATTTTATTGTATAAAATAAAAAAAAAATTGCGAAACAATTTTTTTTTGAAAAATGTTATTGGCAAAACATGTTTTCCGTGATTCAGTGTTGGTTAATATTATACATATAACTAATATATTATGTTTCCTGCAAGTGATTCAAAGATACTTGGAAACATGGAAACATGATTACATGTTATCATTTAAGTTAGTTTTATATATATAATATTAATATGTAATATTAACAGACCACCAAATTTCGCGTGAAAATGGCTGCTGATTTCGTGAATTTGTGAATCCACGTGATTCCAAAAAAACGCATTTTATATTATATTATATATATAATAATAATTTTATAATTAAAATAAATAGTTTATTTTAATCTTAAAATAAAAAGTTTATTTTAATTTTAAAATAAAAAGTTTATTTTAATTTTAAAACTGAATTTCATGCTAACTAATTAGAGTAGGAATTGGATTCCATGATAACTAATTGGAGTTGAAATTGGATTCCATGATAACTAATTGGAGTTGAAATTGGATTCTATTTTTCTTAAATAAAGGAGTTTATTTTGATATGAAATTAGATTTCATATTATTCAAAATAAAAGAGTTTATTTGTGAATAGAAAGAGAATCCTAATTTCCTTAAATAAAGGAGTTTATTTATATATGAAATAAGATTTCATATTATTCAAAATAAAAGTGTTTATTTGTGAATAGGAAAGAAAATTCGTGTTTCCTTTAATAATTTTTTTTTTTACATGGAATTGGATTCCATAATTAATTGAAATAAAGAAGTTTATTTTGATTAAAGATTATGATTAAAATAAAATAGTTTATTTTATTCAAAATTGGATAAATTAAAATAAAATAGTTTTATTTTGATTTAAATTTGATTAAAATAAAGGAGTTTATTTTGATTCAAAACTAGATTTTATACTAACAAAATTTTGCCCATTAAATGATATCAATATATATATTAAATGTTTATTATTCATGAGATGAATATTATTTATTGATGCATATGATGATGTGTATGATAATAAATGGGATTGATTATGGACTATTGACCAATGTGATTGGATTTTATTTTAGTTGGATGCATAAATGTATGGGTTTTATTAAATGGGGTTACTGCATGCCTTGTCTTCTCTAATTTTTTCTTAATGTAAATTCTAACTCCTCTTATGTACTTCCCTCGATCGTTGATCAAGGTTTCTATTTATTTTAAATAGTTTTGTAATAGGAATAGTTAGAATTAATTTTGAAGAATTGGAGATCAAGGAGCAAGCGAGCGCTTGAAGACCCGCTTGTAATGGAGCCCGGGGTTTAAATGTAATAGTTATATTTAAATATTATTTCTTGCACCCCTAGGGTTTGACCTTTTTAGTTCACTTGGTGGCTCTAGTGAACCAAACTAGAATAAAAGTCCATAATCAATCCGGATAGAATATAGTATTCTATATGTGCATGCTTATACTATATATATTATATATTATGCAAACATGCTTCGCATGTTAATTAATATAACGCGTATTTTATATATATATATGCATAAAAATGCTAAACAAGATGAGACATTTAATAATAAATCCTCAATTTTTTTTATATTAAGTCCTAAGCGCTCAAAGATATTTGGAATATCGAACGTCGCCTTTCAGCATGATAAAATTAATAGAGTATTAAATATTTAATATGAGTTTGTTGTGTCACCACAAGGCAAGTATTAAGTATTTAAGATGTTAATTTATCACATTTGATGCTTATAAAGAAAATTGAACAATATTGTTTTGTTGTGTCACCACAAGGATGATATTTTTCTTTTTGAATATATGGAGTGCTAGGTCGGACTTAACTTGGATAATTTTGATTCTGATATGCCACCACTGATCAAAATAATCTAAGAGGCAAAAGAAAAGGAGTTGCATAGTTGATGTAATTGACAAAAGTTGTCTACCTATTTATTTATATATAATTTGTTGTGTCACCACAAGGCTATATAGATTTGAAATGGGATCCTTATTCTCACTAGCAAATCTTTAATTAGATTTTGCCGAACTATATAAGTGAGGGTAATATAGTTTGAAGAAAATAGTGGGAGATACCAATTTAAAACAAGACCTAATTTATTTTGGTAATTAATAAAAGAATGTATGTTAAAATGTTGTTAATTACAAATTCATTTACGAAATTTTACAATGTCTAAAATTACTATCATCATGCGAAGCATATTAGATGCTAAATTAACCGTAATCAATTAAACGGATTGGTTAAGGAATTTGAGAATAGTTCTCATAGCTGAAAAGCTATCTTATGCCCTTAATACGCCTATCCCTGCAATGGTTGTAGACAATGCCTCTAAGGAAGAGATTGCTACTTTTAGAAAGTGGCAAGATGATGTACAGTTGGCTCAATGCATCATGCTCGCATCCATGAGTAACGAGCTTCAGCGTCAGCATGAAACTATGGATGCTCCTACTATATTCCTACACATCAAGTAGTTGATGGTGAGGAAAGTAGGACTGATAGATATCAGATATCTAAGGAGCTCTTCCGATCTAGAATGGCCAATGGCACTATAGTACATACAAAAAGTTCTTAACATAATCAATTTGATTGATCAATTAGGACAACTGGTTTTGTCATGGATGGAGAGTTGAGCCAAGATTTGATCTTGCACTCACTCCCGGACTCCTTTCATAATTGTTGTGAATTTTCATATGAACAAGCTAGATATCAGCTTCGCTGATTTGCTTAACATATTGAAAAATGTTGAGAGTCACTTTCCAACCAAGAAAGATTAAGTTTTACTGGTAGGGGCCAAAGGATCTTCTGAAAAGAAGAACGATTCAAAGAAGTTAAATAGAAAGGCATAAACAAAGGATAATAAGAACAAAACTGATACGGATAGCAAAGGAGCTTGCTTCCACTGCAATAAGCCTGGACACTGGAAAGAAACTGCAAGAAGCATCTTGCAGAGGCTAACCAAAGAAGCTTAGTGAAGTTTCGGTTATAATACAGTTTTTGTTCATGATTGAAATAAATTTTTCTTAAAGTCAAGGTTCTACTTGGGTTTTGGATACCGACTTTGGTTATCATAAATATAGATTTATGAAGGGACCAAGCAGAAGTAGAAAGTTAAACAAGGTATGTAATCCTATGTGTGGGAAATGAAGCAAAGGTTGCTGCATATTAGCCATAGAAACTTATAGTTTAGCAATGCCTACGGGCAAATCTATTAAGTCAATAAGTTGTTATTGTATTCCAGTTTTTGTTAAAATATTATTTCCATTTTATTGTTGGACAATGAAATCTTTGGTATTATAATTAAGAACAATTGTTGTTTCTATTTATAATAATAATGTTTTGTATAGAACTCGAATATTACTTAATAAATTTTGTATACTTGACTTACATGAAAATAATTTTGCATATTCAACAAATTAGTATAAGAAAAGGAGATGATCATTCAAAGAGTTGAATGTGTGTATTTGCTGAAATACAAGTATGAATTATTTGAAAGGTTCAAAGAATTCAGAAGTGAAACAAATTGACAATGTATTAAGATACTTTGATTAGATCAAGGAATAAATACTTGTGAAATAAGTTTATAGATTATCTCAAATGGTTTTCTCATAATGGACGCCTCTCGATACATAATAATTGATTGATGTATCTGAAAGGAAAAATCGTACCTATTTGAACATGGTGCGATCCATAATGATTTTACTGATATTCTAGTATCCTTCAGGATCATGTCCTAGAAATGGTCGCATATCTACGAAAAAGGTAATCTCTAAATCCTACCCCCAAGACTCCATAAAAGTTATGGATGGGGAGGATTCCTAATCTTAAGTATGTTAAGATAAGGGGTTGTCCAACTTATGTGAAACGGTTTCAAAGAATAAGCTTGGGACAAGATTTGACAAATCTGATTTGTGGGACATCCTAAAGTAAGTTTAGGGTAAATGTTCTATAATCCTACTTAGCAAAAGGTGTTTATTATGAAACACGCTTCCTTCTAAGATAAAGGTGTTTATCATTGAAGGGCTAGTGGGAGGATAATAGATCTTGAAGAGTTCAAGAACCACAAAACACTATAAGTCAAATAAGAGGAACTCAGAGATGATGACTGTTATTGTATCACAATTGAATCGTAATCAAATCAAATAGTCTTCAAGATACCTAGGAGGTATGGATTCATCATGGATGATGATGATGAGGTACGCATCATAGAAGATGATGATCCAGAGTTACATACGATGAGGTAAGAGTTTTAGTGTGTACAAAAGGGTCAGTGGGAGCGTCTTGAAATTTCTAGTATTATATGTTGATATACTACGGATGAGAAATTACATACCAATGCTACAATCAGTAAAGATAAAGTTGTCTAAACAATCCTCCATGAATGATTTGGGAAGAGTATCATTATTGGGGATGCAAATCTATATAGATAGATTTAAAAGGATGCTCAACTTAACCCAAGGAATGTATATTCATTTGATGCTAAAGTCGTTTAGCATGGCAAACTCCAAGAGATGTCTCATGTTGATGAGCTATGGAGTGTATCTCCCTTTATAGTCCCCACAGACTTCTGAAAAGAGAGATCGCATGAGTGACTATCATGTATGCAATGAAATATACAAGATCTAATGTTGATCGGTCATATTTTGGAGAAGATCACTATAAGACAGTGAAAAACATCTTAAAGTTCTTAACCGGCACTAAAGATGTGAGCATACATGGTGGGTCTGAATTAAAACTAGAGGGCTTTACAGACTCAAGTTTTTCGAGACGCACTAAGACTTAATCCAAAAATCCACTTTAAGGTAAAGTGTTACCTTGAACAGTAGTGTAGTGAATTTGAAAGGTTCCAAATAGCAAAAGGTTTCTGGTTTAGTGATAAAGACAAAGTATATAGCTATAAATGAAGCTGCAAGTTGATTGTTTGGATTAAAAGTTCATTACAGAACTAGGAATAGTTCCTAAGTCTCATCTTGGATCTAAACATGTGTTATGGCACTTTCATTTGATTATTAGAATCATTGAAAGATGGGAAATCACTATAGAGATAGTGGACTCTCATGAACAACATTACATATCCATTAACTAAAGCTTATCCAACAGTAGGATAATCGTCACTTAGAGAAGAAGAGTATGAGATACCATGATGATTGGCTTTAGTGCAAGTGGGAGATTGAAAGTAGTATGCACACAAGCCAATCATGTTTGATGATAAAGCATATACTTTGTAACAATCTTAATCATTTATTAATAAAAAGTATTAATTTATTAAAGGCTTTTAATTATCTACATGATGTTGTTTTATAATATGTGATAAACCCATAGTTTTAAGCAATGCTTTTAGAATAATGATGATGATCATTCTAATGAGATCTAAATTCTTTGAAAGCTTAAAACTAAAATAGTTCCCAATCGTTGGATTACTAAATTGGGGATTAGTGAATCCGGATAGATTGGTACATACGTTGCTTGCTCATTGGATGAGGATGATTGATCTCATGATCATTTGTGTGGAGACACTAAAGCAAGTATGTAGGTGCTTATTGGAGAATAAGTTCACTGAACGTGGCTCACTAAGGAATACCTAATGGAGTTTTACTTGCACTCATCAATAGGAATTTCAGTAGTGATAGTAAAGACAAGTGGTCCTTGGACTTGAGATCATCATAGTATCTTGTGTATGATGAGTTATACTTTGACTTATTTCTTAAGACCCTTAGGGTATATCAAAGGGTATGCTTGGGTATAATAAGTTGTACATGGAGATAATATATGATCAATAAAGAATCTACCACTTCTATTAAAAGAAGAGAAATGTCCTATGTGATTTGATAAATGACAACCCAAAGAGTCCTTGGCGCGAAATGAAATTAAAAAGGAGTTTCTAATTTGCATTATTTGGAGTTGTGCATTTAAGAGTCGAAATACATATAATTAAATAAAATAAGACTTGACAAAGAATTCCATGTCTTATATTTAATTGGGACATTGTATGGTGGAAGGATTGAATTGTACTGGTAACTATTTACTCAAAGGTTCTTTTATGATTAATGTTGAAATCTATATTATCCGGAAAGTCGCTGATCGCTAGGAGAGGCTTATCCCTATTGTAGAATAAATATTATTTATTTAAATAAATTAATTGTTTAATTTATTTATTTAAATAAGATTAGAATTGTTCTAATTGATTTATTCACAACCTAGGTTTAATATGGAGAACCTAAAGGGTCACACCATAAAAGGAAGAATAATTATTTAAGAAGTTAATGGCATAATCGTAATAATATGATAAGTATATTTAATTTAATCTATGGTGATAGAATAAATTAAATAACTTAATATTTATTATTTAATATTTTAGAAATATTAAATATAAATTAATAAGAGGAGTCTTATTAATATTATTACAATTATTATTATTTTAATTTCTAAAAGAGTTTAGGAATTAATTTAATATAAGTACTCTCATTTATTCCTAATAGGATTAGGAGGGAAAATTAATTAAAGGAGTTTAATTAATTATCCCTAATAAGATTAGGGAGCCCATTTAATTAAAAGAGTTTAATTAAATAATACCTTATTTTCATAGGGTTACTTGATATCTATATAAGAAGAGTCTTATATCAGATATCAAAGATACGTTATTCCAAGAGTTGGAGAGTACGCTCCTTTTCTATAGAGAGAGAAAAACTAGGGTTTAGCCAACCACCCATCTTCTTGAATGTTTTTCTTCCTTGGTGGATCACCTCTAGAGGCCAAACACTTGGGTGGCTAACGTTGATCAAAGGAAGGAACCAAACCCGGTGGATTCAAGTTAAACGCGAAAGAGGATTGGAGGTGAGTTTGTACCTTAGGAAGCTCGAATCTTCAAGGGTATAATTCTTGTTCTTCATTTTTCGTTTAATTAATAATTGTGCATAAAGGGTGATCCGGGTATATGGTTTGTAAATTTTTAAACTCTGATTTTACAGGTTTCCGCTTATTTATGCAATTTGATTGCGTTCTTGAATATTACAAACCTAACACAGTGCCCTTCAATTCTCCTATAAATAGAAGCTCATTCCTTCATTATTTTCTTACGAATTCACTGAAACTCTAGAGAGAGAAAATTATAGAGAGAAAGAAGAAAAGTATTCTGCTACTTCCCTACTCTTATATCCAGTTTCTTTTATGGTAAGAGGTGTTATTTCTTTTGTATTCAAGAAGAGAACTTCCGTTATTCCATTTCTTTATTGTTCTATTGGAATAACCTGTATACGCGGGCTACCCTATACTTGGTGACATTCTTCTATTATTCTGTCTTTATCATTACATTGGAACATCACATGCACATGTTTTACACCGACTGGGTTCCGCTCTTTATTTATTATTCGTCGAAATATCTTGTCTCATGCGTTTACGGACACCGGTTCCATTATTTATTATTCCACATTTATTATTACTCGTTGGGACATCACAGCTTGTGTGAATTTCACCGACACGGTTCCGTTATTATTATTACATTGGAATAACCTCGTCATCGCAATCTTTCGCATGCATGGTGATTTCTTTTGTTATTCCATTCGTTATTATACTCGGTTGGTTAAAATTTTGACTTATATACTCCATGAAATTAGTGGAATATCCTTGATATTTAAGCGCTCATTCAATTATTTTCATGGAAATATTCTTCTGAGCATTCTTGAATTTTACTCTACAAAGCAGTATCATATTAACAATTTGGACGTTATTAGTTCCTGAATAAATTAATTTGTGAACTTGTTTTATTGAACTCTTATATCATTGTCATCATCCTCATGTTTATATTTTTTTTGAAAGTCATCTGTGGCCCGTAGTGCATAGATGGACTTGGTATGATTATGACCAGGGATTTTTCGGTGTAATCATGACCGTAATGTTACAAATGATGTGATAAAAGTCCTCATTGGCCCGTAGTGCATTGATGGACAGTTGTTGACATGATCATGACCATTGATGAATACACAAATATCTTTGGTCCGTAGTGCATGGAATTTATGGTCGTGACCCTAATGAATATCTTTGGTCATAGTGCAGGGATGATGTGGATTATTTATTAAGCTGAGTCTCAGCGATAAAAGTGATGAAAAACTTTTTAAATCATAAAAGATAATAGATTTTATTCTCTACTTGACTCTTTTAATGGATTGCTTGTTCCGCTGCAGTTAAACTTGATGTCTATTGTATTTTATCAGTTTAACATTGTTGGAGACTAATGATAATTTTTTTTGCATTATCTTAGTCATAATATTTCTTGTTGGGCTAGTTGAGCTCACCCTTTCTTTCACTGTTCTCTTCAGAAAATGAGAACGTAGCTGGGACTAGTCGGGGAACGGAGTGATGGTCCGAGATGGTGTCTTTGTAGTCCTCATTATTCTGTAAAATAGTGTGATAATAAATGTAACGAGAACTCTAATTGAGAATGGATATTGTCTAGAAGACAATATTTGTATTTAAACTCACAGCATATGTTTTTTCGTATTTTACACGACTACTGTATTATTAGTTTGTATTTGAATTTTGTACCATGTATTTGGCGACTCAAGATGGGTGATGTATACCTATTTTGGGGGCGTCACAACTTTCATCACAATATAAGCTTGAGGATGATGACAATAATATAAGCATTAATCAAACGAAAACAAGGATAATTATTAAAGACTTTAAATTTATCCAAATATTATCCATCACTTAAATAACTCATAATCTAATATTGTTAATATTATTACAATATTTTAATCACTTCTTAAACTTATAAACAATTTAATTTAATTATTTACACTTTACCAAATAATGCATTTAATCATTCAAAAATGTCATACTCATAAGATTTCATCACCAATGATCAAATCACTCATCAAAAATCTGCATATACCTTATATAGGATTTTCAAGCCCTAAAATCCTATTTACAAATTCTTCAACTTCACATAACATATTTAACTCATATGTTTGTAACTAAACCATTTTCATGAAAAATTACCAGATCAACTTATTATTTTTCTATCATTTGTCCAAACATATATACATATATTTTATACACAACAAGTATTTTTTTTATAATTTTTCAACTCCCTTAAGTATTTTTCAAAAATTAATTTCTAATTAATTCCTTAAGAAATTAGCTACCTCAAGTTTAACTCTAAAAATTCTCAAATCTTGGCAGGATCTTACACATGTTAACGTGAGCTTCCAGTTTAAATTTCATGGTCATCGGAGTTATAGAACTCCGGTTATAGCACTTTTTCGTTGGAAAAATCTAAATATTGAAATAGTCATAACTTGCTCATTTTAAGTCGGAATGAGCTCATTTTTGGACAGGAGGTACTTTATACCATATATTTCTATGTCCCAAAAGGCCAGAATTTTCTCACAAATTAAGTGGCCGAGACAGCCCTTACAAAATTGTGTGCAGTAGTTTTTTCTCTTCTTTTTTTTCACTTTTTTATGCTTTGTTAAAAATAGTCCATACAAAAATCTACAACTCCTCTTTCAGTGATTCCACTTGGAGATGTTAGAAAACTTATCATAATATCCTCCCAAATTTTTCTAGAATTTTTGAATGTCCAAAAAATTACGAAACTACAAATGGATTTTAACCCGCCATGCGGTAATCCAAGTAAACAGATCATTTTCACAATTTAATAAGGAATGAATACGAAGGATCATTCACCATGCATGTGGTAATCCACATAGACAGGTTATTCCAACAGAATAATAAATAATGGAACCAGGTCAGGAATAATACGTATCGACACGATATTCCATTAGAATAATAAAGAATGGAATAACAACAGAAATCACCATGCATGCGATAGTAATCAAGCTGAATGTTATTTGAATGAATAATAAATAATGGAACCAGTCGTGTAATACGACCAACGAGGATATTCCAATAGAATAATTAAGAATGGAATAACAACAGAAATCACCATGCATGCGATAGACCGCACAGACAGGTTATTCCAAAAGAATAATAATTAATGGAACCAGGTCAAACGTAATACGCACCGACAGGATATTCCAACAGAATAATAAAGAATGGAATAACAGAAGAATTTCACCAAGTATGTGGTACTTCGCATAGACGGGTTATTCCAACAGAATAATAAGGAATGGAATAACAATATCTCTCTTCATGAATACGAAAGAAATAATACCCCTTACCTAAAAAAAAGACTGGATATTGGAATAGTGAGGTAGCAGACTTCTCTTCTTCTTTCTCTTTATAATTTCTCTCTATAATAATTGCTCAAAAGCTTTAGTGAATTGATGAGAAATGAAGGAAGAATGAGCTTCTATTTATAGGAAAATATAGTTTCGATAATTGCACATTTTGGGGCTCGAAATATTACAGTACAATACCTTTAACTTTTCTTTCATTTTTAATTTAGTCCTGCAAGTATTATCAAACATGCACCACTTCCCCTAATAGTAAATCATGTGAATCAATAGTTCTAGACATGTGAAAATATGAATTACAGTATAGTACCTCCATCTATACCTCTATTTTTAACTTAGTCATGCAAGTATTATCAATCTTGCACCAACTCCCCTAATAGTAAATGAATGTGACTCAATAGTACACACATGTGAACAAATAGTTATATAAGCATGTGAATTAGTAGCAATTAATTGCTCATTTATCCGGTTAATTACCCGATTGGTCAATATAACCTCCAGACATTAATTATTATCGAAATAAATGTTGATTTTCACTAACACTAATAATTCTAACACAATGGAACTATCAATTTCATCTTTAATCAACATGAACTTATTCATCAATAATATTATAACTCACAATATTTAACAACCATATCGTTCCCAGGAAAGAGGGGGCTTTTCGATAAGGATTTCTCCTTATTGGCGCGCAATTAGATGACCAAACATCTACTTGATAGAACTTCTAGACATTGTAAATATTGCAATTTAATAATATGAATAACTTTGTCGTCTCAATTATTGATTTAATAATATATCATTTTATGCAGATGATATTGTGACAATAATCGAATCAATAATATGAGAAATATGATGCAGCAATTACTGTAGCAATAATTGAGTATAACTGAGTGACTTTTCACGTAAGCATCAATAATCAATACTGTGTGCTACTATGCAACCACGCGTAATACTGTACTTTTACTACCGGGTAGTTCAACAGTTTTCACGATAACACTTTCGCCGTTATTTTTATAAAATGATAATTCTGTCATTTTCTTACTATGACAATACTTCCGTTGTGGCGTCCACCAATGATTGTGCCGTCGTACGGATATTCCCGACAAAAGAAAATTCCTCGACCAATCGAATATTATATAACAACTTGCTTACTTGGCAAAATTTATAAATATTACCTACAACTATAACATTATATCAAATCCACACCATAATATTCAAAAAAATATTTCGAGAAATTTTAATCTTTATTCATAAAATTTTGGGTCTCACAAATAACAGAAGAATTTCACCATGTATGCGGTACTTCGCATAGACAAGTTATTCCAACATAATAATAAAGAATGGAATAACAGAAGAATTTCACCATGTATGCGGTTGCTTGATATAGACAAAGTTATTCCAATGTAATAATAAGGAATGGAATAACAATAGCTCTTTTCATGAATACGAAAGAAATAATACCCCTTACCTCAAAAGAAGACTAGTTATTGGAATAGTGAGGTAGCAGACTTCTCTTCTTCTTTCTCTCTATAATTTCTCTCTATAATAATTGCTCTATTGCTTCGTGAATTGGTGAGAAATGAAGGAAGAATGAGCTTCTATTTATAGAAAAATATAGTTTCGATAATTGCACATTTTGGAGCTCTAAATATTATAGTATAATACCTTCCTCTTTTTCTTCATTTTTAATTTAGTCCTGCAAGTATTATCAAACTTTCACCACCTCCCCTAATAGTAAATCATGTGAATCAATAGTTCTAGACATGTGAAAATATGAATTATAGTATAGTACCTCCATCTATACCTCTATTTTTAAATTAGTCATGCAAGTATTATCAATCTTGCACCAACTCCCCTAATAGTAAATGAATGTGAATCAATAATACACACGTGTGAACAAATAGTTATAATCATGTGAATTAATAGCAATTAATTGCTCATTTATCCGATTAATTACCCGACTGGTCAGTATAACTTCCAGACATCAATTAATATCGAAATAAATATCGATTTCCACTAACACTAATAATTCCAACATAATGGAACTATCAATTTCATCTTTAATCAACACGAACTTATTCATCATTAATATTATAACACACAATATTTAACAACCAGGTCGTTCCCTGAAAAGAGGGGGCTTTCCGATAAGGATTTCTCCTTATTGGCGCGCAATTAGATGACCAAACCTCTCCTTGACAGAACTTCTAGACATTGTAAATATTGCAATTTAATAATATGAATAACTTTGTCGCCTCAATTATTGATTTAATAATATATCATATTATACGATGATAATCTTGTGACAATAATCGAATCAATAATATGAGAGATATGATGCAAAGAATTATCGTAATAATAATTGAGTATAATCGAGTGACTTCTCACGTAAGCATCAATAATCATTACCGTAGCTACTATGCAACCACGCCAGACATCTTGTTTTTTACTACCGAGTAGTTCAACGGCTTTAATGGTAACACTTCCGCCATTATTTTTATAAAAGATAATTACGCTGCTTTCTTCTTCTACGACAATACTTACATTAGGGGTCCACCAATTTTTGTGTCATCGTACGAATATTCCCTGTTAAAATGAATATTCCCCGACCAATCGAATATTATATAACCACATGCTTACTTTGCAAAATTTGTAAATATTACCCACAACTATAACATTATATCAAATCCACACCATAATATTCAAAAATATATTTCGAGAAAATTATTCTTTATTTATAAAAGTTGGGGTCTTATAGCTGATGACTTCAAGAAAAAAGTCCGAAAGCAGTGAAGCATTTAATTGTGGTCGACTCCGGATAGTACACCCATCGCTTCTCGACTGCTTCGAGGAGGCGAAGACTGTAAGTGCGTTGTATTTAGTTATTTATGTGTCAAGTTCTCACACAAATACTTAAGACCTGTTTTATAAATGTTTTTATTAGGCATTAGAGAGGACCTTGGGCCGAGATCCTACCATTCTAGAGTTTTGGGATCGAGCCCACACGCCTAAGGACGAGCGTGCTTTGTCTCATGCAGCTTTAGCTATACGGGTAAAACTCATCTTACTATTTAGCTTTTAATAATATTCAATCGTAAATAAAATGCTATAATTAACATACGTATATGGAATACATTACAGGACCAATTTCAGAGGCTTCAGGATGAGTGTATAGCTAAGTTGGAGGCTATTAGGAGGGGTTCTGAGCCGTTAGATTCTGCCACCCCTCTTCCCGATATTGTATTAGATCGGGATGAGGAGCTGAGACTATGGGTCGTGTCTCAGGATCCCCCTACTAGCAGTACCGACAGATATCGAGTGTTGGGTCTGCCGAGGATACTCACATATACACTTCCTAGAGGTAATATTTTATTATGTTTCACAAAATAATTATCCGAATTTATCACATTATATAAATTATTATTAGTAATCGAATTTGTATCTCTTTATAGGCTCCAGCCAGCGCCAGTGTATGAGAGCACATGTCGGACCATCTCATACAGGCGTTGGCTTGGATGACAATATCTTCCGGCGGCTGATAGGGGCCGTGTCGGATAGGTTCCGTACCGATCCGGTCTTTCGGCGTCAGCAGTTGCCTTCCAATTCACGTCTTCACCAGATTGCTCAAGATATTATAGCAGGGGCCTCTATAGAGAGTACGTGATTACCATGGGAGCAGTTCGACGCTTGGAGCGTCGAGATGCTCTGGATGGTGATTATCCTCTTGGAAGAGCTTTTTCGATACATTTCCCACCTACTCGTGTATTTTTATTGTTTATGTTTTTTTTTTAATTAAGGCTAGCTTGTTAATTCTCATATATATATATATATATATATATATATATATATATATATATATATATATATATATATATATATATATATATATACGATTTAATGATTTATATATTTGATTCTATCAATGTGGTGGCGATGGCGATGGCGATGGGCGATGACGAGCATTCGCATTTACGACGACGATTTCTATACACACGGAAAAAAGAGCGTTCACCTCACTTTGATGATGATACTTTAACTAGTTTATAGTTCATTTGTATTCATGTTATTATAGAACATTTGTATATATTGTAGAGTCTAATTGTGTCTGTATAAGTATTGTAAATTATATTATTTATTATTTATGGAAAATTAGCTTATATTTGTAATTGGTTAACTTATAATACGTTTTGGTGGATATTTGAATGTGAATGTGAATGATAATGAGTTAAAGATTACGTTTTAGTGCGACATTGCATATTTGAATGTGAGAGCCCTGTTATATTACTGTGTATTGGGTTGTGACAGGTTACAGGTACATTAATGGGTTTAAATAGCTGGAAACTGAAAATTTAAAATCTGTATTAAAAAAAACATTTAATTCCGTAGGAATAAGGTATTTCCGACGGAACTTCCCTTGAATTTAACAAATAACCATTTTTTAATATATTACGAAATATTCTAATTTTCAGTCGGAAATAAGTCACCTTCGACGGAATATGCCCGTCAGAAATATGTTATTTCCGACGCAATTTTTGTCGGAGTTAATAATGAGCCATTTTTAATAAATACTGGATTATTTGAATTTTCAGTCGAAAATAGGATAATTCCGAGGGAATATGTCTGTCGGAAGTATGGTATATTATTCAATGAAAAGTTTCGTCCTGTATATTTTGTTGAAGGTAGCTTATGCTCGACGAAATTTCTTCGGAGTTAAGTTTGTCGAAGATACTAAATATCCGACGAAATTTTTAACGGAACTTATCTTCGACGCTAATATATACGACTGAAATTCTGACGAAAAATTTCGTCGAAAATAATATATTTTCGACTGAGTAGGGCTATGTCCGATGGAATATTTCGTCGAAAGTAAGCTTTTTTCTTGTAGTGGTGGTTTGAGAGGATCCTTCTTAAAGTACCCTGACCGGTCCATTTGTAGCTATGAAGGAAAAGTGTTAGACACGCCCTACTTCCCACTTAGAATAGGCTCTAAATATGATTAAAGGACTGACGTTTCTTCTAATATTGGGGTCAACTGCATAGGCTAAAATTGATCCGCAGTGTTAACATTCACAGTCAAACTCCACTGATGCATATAAGGGGGATGAGGTGAAATATATGATGGGAGTTCCTCTTCAGCATCTAATGGGATGTCAGACACATAAGGGGATCCTTTACTATATTAACTGAATGGATCAAGACCGAAAAATGACATTTCTTGGGTAAATTGATCTTCTGGAACGTTGGGGATGGTTTTGTGGGGATATTCAAAAAGTCCCTGGTACTCTTCATTAAACAGTACCGATCTTACATACCACTCCTCGTACACATGGCGAGGGTTATGAACATGTGGTTTTAAAAGGAGGTTTCATACAAAATCTCAAGCTGCCTTGATCTGTATATATCTCAGTATAAATTTCATTAGCAAGAAGTATGTAATATGTTATAAATTTACAATGTAAAAAACCTTACAAAGAAACTCACAAGGTTTGCATCTTTGTACTGACTAAATAAGCCATGTGATGTATTCGCTCCGCACCTCAATATAATCAAATGAGTGAATCCCTTCCTACTCTCGGTGGAGTTTGATCATATATATTAGGGCCTACGGAATGTCCTGCAGTTCCCCAAATTGTCTCAATACATGATCTGGCATTTAAAATTCAACCACGTCGAGCCAAATGAGGGGAATACGTGAGGCCCCATTATACCATGCTGCCTGGTACTTTTGTTCCACTAAATGATTGAAATTTGAATACAACATCCACCATACCATGACAACTGTCATCCCATCAAATTCCCCCCCCAGTAAAAATTTTGGTCGTGATGGGGGCATGGTCTTCTTGCCTCTTGCATCGTATACAGTTTTCTTCAGTAGGCACAGCTCTCTTACGTGGGGCAACCAATAATCGACCCGTCTTGCATAATTAGTCTGACCGATTGATAGGCATTTATAGGCCCACACCTGTGTCATAAGATTTGAATTTAAAAGGTATAGAGACAAAAAAAATTACTTGAAGAAGTGTTAAACACCCAAAAAAGCTTTTAACATCGAGGCGAGTTGCTTTATGTAAGTTGCGGAACAAACAAGACAACACTACAACTCCTCATGCATAATCACTTACTTTATTAATAAACTCTAAAAATAAAAGATACCTTGCATGTATGATGTCGCGGTGTGTCGATGCAAATAATACCTTCCCCAAGATAAACAGTATGTATGCTTTGGTGTAAGTCACCACTATTTCCCAATCGGCATCTAAAGGAACTTGGCAAAATCTGAAAGTAGTATGCACGCAAGCCAATCATATTTGATATGATGGAGCATATACTCTATAATATTATTTTGTTTATTAATAAAATAATTAACTTATTAAAGGCATTTTACTTTATCTAAATGGTTCTGTTATATTAAATGTGATAAACCCATAATTTTAAGCAACGCTTTTAGAATCATGATAATGATCATGCTAATGAGATATAAATTCTTAGAAAGCTTAAAACTAAAATAGTTCCCAATCGATGGATTACTAAAACGAGGATTAGTGAATCCGGATAGAATGGTACATACGTTGCTTGCTCATTATATGAGAATGATTAATCTCATAATCATTTGTGTGGAGACACTAAAGCAAGTATGTAAGTGCTTATTGAAGAATAAGTTCACTGAACGTGGCTCGCTAAAGGAATATCTAATGGAGTTTTACTCGACTATCAATAGAAATTTCTATAGTGATAGTAGTACAAGTGATCCTTGAACTTGAACGAGTTATGCTTTGACATATTTCTTAAGACCCTTAGGTTATATCAAAGGGTATGATTAGGTATAATAAGTTGTACATGGAGATAATGAATGATCAACAAAGAATCTACTACTTCTAGTATAAGAAGAGAATGTCCTATATGATTCGATAAATGTAACGCCCCGAAAAATTGAACATTTTGTAATTACTTTTAATAATGAATAAAATAATATTATTTATTATTATTACGTGTTGAGAAGATGAATGTCGTTGTATAACCTAGAAACCTCGGAATATCGTAGTATTTTAACTACGTGAATGAATTAAGGTGTTTGAATTTCTAAGACGAAAATAAAAGCTTTCCGAGAAATTTTCCGAAAAACATTATTCATCGATTTCTGCTCGGGAATTATTTTTAAATTTCTGAGAAATACATAACGTTATAATATCAAGGCGATATTGATTATGTAATAATAATCTAAGTATGAAAAACGTAATATTTTGCATGTGGACCTAATTTGGGAATGTTAGGTTTATTAAGCATTAAGGAAATAAAGTTGTGATCATATAATGTGTATACATTATATGAAGTAATGGATGTAAGTATAATACGACGTATTGTACTATTATGTATGAAGAATGAAATAACGTATATTACGAATTAATATACGAGTTAGTATATGAAGATTATACGTGGGGTATAAATGTTAAGTTATGTAAATTAAGGTAATGGATTTGTAGGATTAATTAATAGCCTAATATAGAAGTCCAATATAATGTGACAATCAAGCCCAAGTGTTTTATATATCATTAGTCCAAACTATGTAGCACAAGCCCATGAAGAAAGTAGTTAGATTAATTATCAAAGCCCAATGAAAAGCCTTGATCCATGGGTCAAACCTAGTAGGAAATGGGTAAGCTTGATGGACAAACAAAAAGTGTGGTGACCAAGTTTTAGAAGTGGCTAGCAAGTTTACTTAATGGCTAGGTTATGAATAGTAAGGAGGTGGAGGATTGAGGAGGTGGAATAAGGAGGTGGGATGGTGTAATGACCATTTTACCCTAGCTTTGAGTGGCCTATAAATACCAAGCTTCATTTCATTTTGTTGCTTGATCAAATTTCATCCAACTCCTCTCAAGATAAGCTACTTATTTGGTAGAGAGAATAAGCCACTTAAGCATTGATAAGCCACTTCAACCTTTGTTAGATTTTCCAAAGTGAATTGAAGTCATAGTCTTCAAGGGTAAGACTCATATATATTATATCTTTATCTCTTCTATGATAGGATTGATAGAGAAGTGGGATTGGTTGTTAAGAACATGTAATAAGTTATTAATGAATGAACTTAAGCCGAATAAGTTGAATAAGCAACTTGAACTTTAATAAGTTGTTAGAATCATGAAGAACCTAGCATATGTTTGGCTTATGATGTTAGTATGTTGAATATAGTATGAGAACATTGATTGATGGACTTAAGTTTATAGTAAGTCATAAGCATGAAGAATTGTAGTTCATAAGTTAATTAAGTTATTAACTTATGAGAATAAGTCAAGACCTACTTTGATTATAAGTTGGTGTAATAAGTAACTTGTGATGATCATATATTGGTTGAAATCCATTTAGAATCATTAAGAATGTAGTTTCATTTAATTCACACGATTGATTTATTATCGTCGAATTCGTGAAATTCTCAGAATGGAAGTCGTATTTTGTGTTTGAAGTCGGAAACGTTGGGTTTTGATGGAGACAAGTCATATTTGGCATTATAGAGTTGCGGACTCAAAAATGACCGAATTCCGACTTAGAACGAAGAAACGAGCGTTGAACGTTCACGGACGTTTATCGTTTTCGTTAAAAATGAACTCGTAGGTAAAATTTTAGCAAACGAAGTTAAATAGATAAATTCTAGCATGAACACATAGAGTATGAAAGTTTTGAACCGTAGGCTTTTGAACGGACCAATTCGGACTTATAACGAAGAAGTTATGCGTCCGGGAAGTTCGTAAAATTTTTAAATCTGCAAAATTATCTGAGGCACAGAGTCCGCGGCGCGACTCATAGCCTTAAAGCCCACGCCATGCATGAAATTTCGAACCATGCATACCGCTAACTCAAGGCCATGGCATGAGATGCAGAGTTAAGTGTGGCGTCGCGGCGCCAGTCCTAGAATTTTGATGGACAAAAATGTTTACAAGTGTAGAATGAAAAGGAACTTGTTAGTAATGAACTGAGATATAAACATAACATTGTAAGGTACTTGTAAGACACTAATGCATGATGATTAAGAGTTAATAATCAATTGAAAGTGAACGTAATGTGAATGACGTAATGAAAGCCGGAAACACATAATAGTAGATCTAAGTCAGGATTTACATTGAGATGAAGGGTAAGATATAATAGTATACATACTTGATTATATATAACCTAATGTGGTATGTTATATGATCATGTATTATAGAAACGTAGAGACTTAAAGTGTACGTGTGTGTTAATCAAGAAGCGGTATCAAGGCAAGTATTATAACCCTTGTTCCAGCCTCGATCCGGACAAGTTTTGTAATTCATGTATTCTTTTCGCATGAAGTTTTGAACGATGAAGTCTAAAGCCAATTCTTTCTTGCTAGACTTATATTATGATTCTCATCAAGCATGATTTATGTTTACCAAGTTATATCGGTATGGTTTTCAATCGAAGACCAAGTATGTTAAAATGTTTTTGTCGTTTAACGACAAGTACGTGAGGTTGCCACAACTTAAACGTATACACGTTTAATGAATGTAGTGTTGATCAACATAGAGTACTATAAATCGATCACCCGTAAGTGATCGTAAGCTATCCCGGGACTTATGGACTTAGTGTCGGGTTGTCCTTTTCAAAAGAAATTATAAACTGCTCATAGTTCCGAGCCTTAGTTGATATTCTACTGAATATTGTTATTGGAAAACGTTTTGAATGAAAAGAAGTGTTATTTTGAATTATCGATAGTACTTCATAACTATTGTTCAGTTACTGAAGATATATAAGTTCTATGTTTCAATCATGTTGTTTATTAGAATTGTAGTACTTGCTGAGCTAGTCATGCTCACTCTTGCTTGAACCATATGAACACAACCAAGATTGAGTGGACCGAAGGCTCAGGCAAGGACAAGGTCAAGGCGAAGACAAACCCTTAGATTACTTATGTAATAGTATAGGTGAACGATTGTAATATATTTGATATTATGATAAGAACAAACGAATGGGTTACAAAGAACCTGGGGAATGTAATATTATTTTGGTTATATAGAAGTTATATTAGTCCTTTTGAGACTATTCAATTGAATGAATGAATGAATGAATGTCAATACCGTGTAGCACCATCTGTCGGGTTGGAAGAGACCCGGATTTGGGGGCGTCACGGGTTGGTATCAAAGCATTAGGTTATAAAACTTAAGGGGGGAGATTAAAAACCTTAAGTCATAACCTTAAGAGAAGTCAAAGAAGTACAAGAAGAAAATAACCTTATAAAAATGTATTATGATTATGTTATGTGTTTTTATTATTCTACTGACGTGTACTAATCAACTTAATTGTTTTGTGTAGATGTCAGGAGTAAATGGGATGATTGTTAATGAGCAAACCATTAGTGAAGAATCGGTGAACCAAGTAGAGGTTATATCGAACCCTATAGCAGTAGAGCCAGATGTAATGATTATTAAGTCTGGAGACTCAGATGATGCTGACTACATGTCAGTATTCTACGGGATGATAGAGGAGGAAGTAGAGACAGTGTCCTTTAATCTGGTAGCTATAGCAGCCGAGATAGCTCCTAGAGGGTCAATGATGTCTCTGTTTATGTTAGTGTTGGATAGAAATATCCATTACTATCAGGAGGTCAAGGAGCTGAAAGCAGAGCTCCAAATGGTTAAAGAGGACAAGACTGATGTCAAGTCCATGTGGGAGCAGGAACATAACGAGAGGATTTTGGCTAAGGACAAAGTCCACGATTTAAAGCATGAGGTCTTTGAGCTCAAGGAGGAGCTAAAGACCAAGGTGCAGAAGATAGGGAGGATGTCCTATATCTATAGGAGTTCTCACATAGATTTCCAGCAGCAAGTAGCTGGATATCCTGTAAAGGTAGGGCAAACACGGCATACTATTAGCCGTGATATCATTGCCGGTCTTGCCAAGACAGATTTTAAGAATGCCTTGACTAGTAGTAGTTTGAGTAGTATGTAAATATTTTGTAAGTAGTAGTGACGTAAAGCCCTTTTTGTATAGTTAAGGGTAGTCTTTTGTAAATCCCAATTTTTTGAAAGTGATAGCGGAAAAGTAATGTAAGCAGCTTATGCTATGTATGTAACCGATGTAGTATTATACTACGAAGAATGAATATAAGTCCTTTTTATGGAAATCAATGAGTTATGGATGTTGGAGTTATTGTTTAATATTAAATGATAACTAATAAAGAAAGGAATAATAACGCAATGTGTTTATTGTATCAGCAAAATGTCGCCAAGAAGAGTGCAACGTAATCAAGGTACGAACGTGAATCAAATGGAGGGAGGTCCGGTTAATCCGATGCAGAAGTTTGTTAATCTGATAACAGTTGCCTTTAATAAAACAGGGGCTAATATCCCCGTAAATCCAGGAGTAGCATGAGCTACTACCTTTAAGGATTTCAAGAGCGTGGGTCTGCCGGAGTTCAAAGGAACTATGGACCCTATTGAAGCCCAAACGTGGGTTAAGGAGATAGAGAAGGCATTTGTAATAGCAAATGTCGACGAGGCCCAAAAGGTTGCCTTTGTGACCTATATGATGAAGGGAGAGGCCAACTTTTGGTGGGAAGCCAATCAGGCTAGAGCCGTGATAGCGAATCTGACGTGGGATAGGTTCAAGGAGATATTCTTCGGGAACTACTTTCCCACGAGCATGCAAGGGAGGATGGAGATGCGGTTTCTGGAGTTAAAATAAGGGGACATGACGATTCCCCAATACGCTGCAAAGTTCAATGAATTGGCGCGGTTCACTCCTCACCAAGTGGATACGGAGGTGAGGAAGGTGCGACTGCCGAAAGCGGCTTTGAAACCTCGCTCTATAACCGTATATCGGTGTTCCAAAGTACTTCTTTCTTGAAACCATTTTAGAGAAGGCGATAATCACCAAGGTGGTAGTGAGGCGCCGAGCCAATACCACAAAGAAAAGAAAAATAAGGGTAAGGTAGATGGGGGAGTAAAGATCGAGGGAGCCGATGGTAGTGGCGAGGGTCAAAAAAGGAAGGTATTTAGCTCTGGGAATACCGGAGTGAAGCAAGGAGACCCGAAGAAAAGAATGGAGGCCTGCAAGACCTGTGGGAAGACTCACTTAGAAGTCTATCTCAAGGGGAAGGTCGTCTATTATAATTGTGGATAGGAGGGGCACATTGTGCCTAATTGTCCGAGTCCAAAGAATAACAATGGATGCTTTGTGTGTGGATCAACTGACCACGTGGCAAAGAACTGCCCGAAGAAGGGGACGGACGGGAACCGGGGCGCTAATAGCGGTAAGTTAGCTATTAGTGGACCAGTGCAGCCAGGTAGGCCGATGGGCCATAACTTTAACATGATAGTCCAAAATGCAGTTGCATCAGGGGACGTCGTCGCAGGTATTATTCTGATTAACGATATCAATGCGTACGTGCTATTTGATTCGGGTGCTACTTGTTCGTTTATAGCATGCGATTTTGCTAGACGATTAGGATTACTTCCCGAAAAGTTGCTTATACCTTTAAATATTAAGGTAGCAAATGAAAAGATAATTCTTGTTGAAGATGTTCATAAAAGTTGTTGTGTAGATATACGTGGTTGTAAATTATCAGTAGATTTGTTACCGATAAAGTTAGGAGAATTCGATGTAATTCTCGGAATGGATTGGTTAGTAAACCATGGGGCAATTATAGATTGTCAAAATAAATGTGTGAACATTAAGACATTAGAACAACCTCGAGTAGTATTTTACGGGAATAGATCGTCAGGACGTTCGTGTTGTCTAACCATGACACAAACTAGGAAATTACTGAGAAAGGTATGCGTAGGTTATCTATATCATGTTGTTGATACCCAGAGAGTGGTAGCAACCATGGAACAAATACCTATAGTGAGAGAATTCACCGATGTATTTTCGAGTGAATTGCCGGGTCTTTCGCCGAATAGGGAGACAAAGTTTGTGATAGACATTGTGCCAGGAGCGGCACCAGTTTTCAGGGCACCGTATCGTATGGCACCAGTGGAGATGAAGGAGTTGATGGTACAGTTGCAAGAACTGTTAGACAGGAAGTACATTCAACCGAGTGTTTCGCTGTGGGGAGCACCGGTACTATTTGTCAAGAAGAAGGACGGATCGTTAAGACTGTCTATCGACTATCGAGAGTTGAACAAGTTAACGATGAAGAATAAATACCCATTGCCCAAGATCGACGATCTTTTTGATCAGTTGAAAGGGGCTAAGTATTTTTCAAAAATAGACTTAAGAATGGGGTATCATCAGTTGAAGGTTAGGAAGGAGGATGTGCCAAAGACAGCATTCAGGACTCGTTATGGTCATTACGAGTTTCTAGTGATGTCGTTTGGGTTGACAAATGCACCAGCTGCATTTATGGATATGATGAACAGAGTGTTCAAACAATATTTGGACAAGTTCGTTGTGGTGTTTATAGATGATATTCTAGTCTATTCTAAGACACCGGAAGATCATGTTGAACACCTAAGATTAGTGTTGGAGACACTTAGGAAGGAGAAATTGTATGTGAAGTTCACTAAGTGTGAATTTTGGTTAGAGAAGGTGCAGTTTTTAGGTCATGTCATTGACCATGAGGGGATTTCAGTAGATCCAGTGAAGGTGGAAGCCGTAATGAATTGGGAACAGCCGAAAATGCCGACTGAGGTGCGGAGCTTCCTAGGGTTAGCGGGTTACTATCGAAGATTTATCCTGGATTTTTCGAAGATAGCTACTCCGTTGACTAACTTGACTAGGAAGACGGTGAAATACGCTTGGACCGACAAGTGCGAGGACGATTTTCAAGAACTAAAGAAGAGATTGAGTGAAGCGCTGTTTTGTCATTGCTTCATGACACAGAAATTTTAGTTTATAGCGATGCTTCGCATAGAGACTTGACTGCATGCGTCATGTAGCATGGCAAGGTCATTACGTATGCATCTAGGCGGTTTGAAGGATTATGAGAAAGTTTATCCTACTCATGATCCGAATCGGCCGCAGAGTTTTTGCTCTAAAGATATGGAGACATTATCTTTATGGAGAAAAATGTGAGATATACACGGACCACAAAATTCTAAAATATATCTTCACACAGAAGAAGTTGAATATGAGGCAGAGGAGATGGCTGGAGTTGATTAAGGATTACTACTGTGAAATCCTGTATCACCCGGGAAAAGCCAATGTAGTTGTCGACGCCTTATGTAGGACGGGTCGGGAAAAGTTGTCTTTGTTAACGGCTCAAATTGAGTTAATAACAGAGATGGTTAGGATGGAGTTGGAAGTGAAGCTGCTAAGTGAAGGAGAATAAATGTTGTTTGCAATAGAGATGCAACTGACCATCGTAGAAAGAATTAAGAAGGTATAACTCAAAACTGATGAGTGTGACCGGATGAAGGAGCGTCTGGCCAATGAAAAAGATATTAAGTACATTCTTGATAATGAGGGATTATTGAGATTTGAAGGAAGAATTTGGGTTTCGAGTGAGACGGAATTAAGGGAGCAGGTTCTACAAGAGGCTCATAGTTCAAGGTTTTCGATTCATCCTGGTAGCACTAAGATGTATCAAGATCTTCGACAGAGTTTCTGGTGGCCGAACATGAAGAGAGAAATAGCTGAGTACGTGAGTAGGTGCTTGACTTACCAAAGAGTTAAGGCCGAACATCAACGACCCTGTGGCTTGCTAAAGTCATTAGAAATTCCGGAGTGGAAATGGGAGAATATCACAATGTACTTTGTGGTGGGACTTCCGACTACTCAGAAAGGGTATGATGCGATTTGGGTAATAATAGACCGATTGACAAAGTCGGCTCACTTTTTGCTAATTAGAGTTAAGTATAACTTAGATCAGTTAGCTAGACTCTATATTAAGGAAATAATCTTCAGACATGGAGTACTAGTATCGATTGTGTCAGATCGTGACCCACGATTCACATCGAACTTTTGAGGAGTCTCTGAGCGAGCTGGAGGGAACGAGTTGAAGCTAAGTACAACGTATCATCCACGAGACGGATGGACAGAGTGAGAGGACAATTCAGACGTTAGAAGATATGTTAAGATCTTCAAGGCATGGATCTCAAGGGTAGTTGGGATGATCATCTACTATTAGTGGAGTTTGCATGATAACAATAGTTAACATGCAAGCATAGGTATGCTTGCCTTACAAAGCTTTGTATGGGAGGAAATGCGAACGCCACCAGTATTGGGATGAGGTAGGAGAACGCCAATGTTGGAACCAAAATTGGTGCAATGAGAGAAACGGATATTGTCAAGAAGATACAAATGCGTCTTCTAGCAATTTCAAGACATGCATGTAAGAAGTTTACGGATCTGCATAGAGAGAATCGAGAGTTTGAAGTAGGTTCGTACGTATTCCTAAAAGTATCTCCCTGGAAAGGAAAGATACATTTTTGAAAGAAAGGAAAGTTAAGTCCGAGGTTTATAGGATCTTTTGAGGTATTAAAACGGGTAGGTGAGGTAGCTTATATGATAGCATTACCTCCAGACCTAGAACGAATACATAATGTATTTCACGTATCCGTGTTACGTCCTTATAAGCCAGATTATAAGCACGTGATAGAATATGAGCCTATTCATATCGAGAAGGACTTAACGTACGAGGAAACGCCGATTCAAATTGTCGATAAAAAAGAACAAGTTCTACGAAACAAAGTCATACCTTCAGTAAAGGTGATATGGAAGAACCACGATGCAGAAGAAGCAACGTGGGAGTTAGAAGAAACAATGAAAAAGAATTACCCTCATTTATTTGTGTAATTTTTTTTAGCAAGATTCTGGGGACAGAATCCTTATAAGGGGGAGAAAGTGTAACGCCCCCAAAAAATTGAACATTTTGTAATTACTTTTAATAATGAATAAAATAATATTATTTATTATTATTACGTGTTGAGAAGATGAATGTCGTTGTATAACCTAGAAACGTCAGAATATCATAGTATTTTAACTACGTGAATGAATTAAGGTGTTTGAATTTCTAAGACGAAAATAAAAGCTTTTCAAGAAATTTTTCGAAAAACACTATTCATCGATTTCTGCTCAGGAATTATTTTTGAATTTTTGAGAAATACGTAACGTTATAATATCAAGGCGATATTGATTATGTAATAATAATCTAAGTATGGAAAACGTAATATTTTGTATGTGGACCTAATTTGGGAACGTTAGGTTTATTAAGCATTAAGGAAATAAAGTTGTGATCATATAATGTGTATACATTATATGAAGTAATGGATGTAAGTATAATACGACGTATTGTACTATTATGTATGAAGAATGAAATAACGTATATTACAAATTAATATACAAGTTAGTATATGAAGATTATACGTGGGGTATAAATGTTAAGTTATGTAAATTAAGGTAATGGACTTGTAGGATTAATAGCCTAATATAGAAGTCCAATATAATGTGACAATTAAGCCCAAGTGTTTGATATAACATTAGTCCAAACTATGTAGCACAAGCCCATGAAGAAAGTAGTTAGATTAATTATCAAAGCCCAATGAAAAGCCTTGATCCATGGGTCAAACCTAGTAGGAAATGGGTAAGCTTGATGGGCAAACAAAAAGTGTGGTGACCAAGTTTTAGAAGTGGCTAGTAAGTTTACTTAATGGCTAGGTTATGAATAGTAAGGAGGTGGAGGATTGAGGAGGTGGAATAAGGAGGTGGGATTGTGTAATGACCATTTTACCCTAGCTTTGAGTGGCCTATAAATACCAAGCTTCATTTCATTTTGTTGTTTGCACTACTAGAAAAACAAGAATACGTGACGGAATTTTGTGATAGTTTTTAAAAACAATCACAAAAGATAGTAATTTGTGATGGACTTTTTAAGCAATCACAAAATAATAGTATATATGATGGCTCTTAGTGATGACTATTCTTGCCATAAATGTATTATAATTGTGATGGCCATGTCAATCACACCAATTTTTTATGCAAGATAAGTTTTCTTTTTGTGATGCACGAAGTCATCACTTATAGATATACCCTTGTGTGATTGCATTTAAGCTATCACTAATATTTTAATGTAAGAAATAATCAAAACAATATTTTATGACAGTCGTGACAATCAATAAAAAAGATAGATTTTTTTGACGACTTTTATTTGCAATTACAAAAAGAAAGTATTTTGTGATGGAATTTTCAAGTCATCAAAAAACAATAAAATATATGATGGCTCTTAGTGATGACTAATTTTACCATCATTATAGAGTATTTGTGACTACCATTGCAATCACCAAATCTTATGTGGAAGTAATTTTTTTTAGTAAGTCAACTCACATATGTTTCCTTTTATATTTTGTTTTAAAATTATAATCATGATCTGGACTTTGGTGTAGTGGTAATACTCGTTATTTAGTTTGCAAATGGGAGAGGGTTCGAATCCTACAAGTATCATTTGATACAATTAATATAGATATAATTAATACAGTGAAATAAATTATATGTAAGTAGAGATTCACGTTCTTTCATTTGATCCCTAAAGTCTTATTTTTTTGTGATGACTTTGACAATCACAATAGATTATATGTTAATGTGATTGTATTAATCATCACCAAAGCACTAAGTGTTTGCGTGATTGCCAAAACCATCACGTAAAACCTTTCATGATGGGCGTATACAAGACAGCCATTGTGATGCTTAAAGCCATCACGTAAACCTTTCGTGATGGTTTTCCTACTTTTTATGATGGATTTTGGCCATCACAAATGACCATTTTTTAGTTGTGTTGATCAAATTTCATCCAACTCCTCTCAAGATAAGCTACTTATTTGGTAGAGAGAATAAGCCACTTAAGCACTTATAAGCCACTTCAACCTTTGTTAGATTTTTCAAAGTGAATTGAAGTCATAGTCTTCAAGGGTAAGACTCATATCTATTATATCTTTATCTCTTCTATGATAGGATTGATAGAGAAGTGGGATTGGTTATTAAGAACATGTAATAAGTTATTAACGAATGAACTTAAGCCGAATAAGTTGAATAAGCAACTTGAACTCTAACAAGTTATTAGAATCATGAAGAACCTACCATATGTTTGGAATATGATGTTAGTATGTTGAATATAGTGTGAGAACATTGATTGATGGACTTAAGTTTATAGTAAGTTACAAGCATGAAGAATTGTAGTTCATAAGTTGATTAAGTCATTGACTTATGAGAATAAGTCAAAACCTAATTTGATTATAAGTTTGTGTAATAAGTAACTTGTGATGATCATATGTTGGTTGAAATCCATTTAGAATCATTAAGAATGTAGTTTTGCCGGAATTCACACGATTGGACGATTATCATCGAATTCGTGAAATTCTCGGAATGGAAGTTGTATTTTGTATTTGAAGTCGGAAATGTTGGTTTTCGATGGACACAAGTCATATTTGGCATTATAGAGTTGCGGACTCGAAAATGACCGAATTCCGACTTAGAACAAAGAAACGAGGGTTGAATGTTCACGGACGTTTATCGTTTTCATTAAAAATGAACTCGTAGGTGAAATTTTAGCAAACGAAGTCAAATAGATAAAATTCTTGCATGAATGCATAGAGTATGAAATTTGTGAACCGTAGGCTTTTGAACGGACCAATTCGGACTTATAACGAAGAAGTTATGCGTCCGAGAAGTTCGTAAAATTTTCAAATCTGCAAAATTATTTGAGGCACAGAGTCCGCGCCACGGCGCGACTCATAGCCTTAAAGCCCACACCGCAGCGCGAGGCTGGAACTGTGCATACTGCTAACTTGCGCCACTGCGCAAGATGTAGAGTTAAGTGTGGCGCCATGGCGCCAGTCCTAGAATTTTGATGGACAAAAATGTTTACAAATGTAGAATGAAAAGGAACTTGTTAGTAATGAACTGAGATATAAACATAACATTATAAGGTACTTGTAAGACACTAATGCATGATGATTAAGAGTTAATAATCAATTGAAAGTGAACGTAATGTGAATGACGTAATGAAAGCCGGAAACCCATAATATTTGATCTAAGTCAGGATTTACATTGAGATGAAGGGTAAGATATAATAGTATATATACTTGATTATATATAACCTAATGAGGTATGTTATATGATCATGTATTGTAGAAACGTAGAGACTTAAAGTGTACGTGTGTTAATCAGTAAGCAGATGCTGAAGGCAAGTATTCTAACCCTTGTTCCAGTTCAGTCTGGACAAGTTTTGTAATTCATGTATTCTTTCGCATGAAGTTTTGAACGATGAAGTCTAAAGCCAATTCTTTCGGCTAGACTTATATTATGATTCTGTCAAGCATGATTTATGTTTACCGAGTTATATTGGTATTGTTTTCAATCGAAGACCAAGTATGCTAAAATGTTTTTGTCGTTTAACGACAGGCACGTGAGGTTGCCACAACTTAAACGTATACACGTTTAATGAATGTAGTGTTGATCAACATAGAGTATTATGGGTCGATCACCCGTAAGTGATCGTAAGCTATCTTGGGACTTATGGACTCGGTCTTGGGTTGTCCTTTTCAAAAGAAATTATGAACTGCTCATAGTTCTGAGCCTTAGTTGATATTCTACTGAATATTGTTGTTGGAAAACGTTTTGAATGAAAAGAAATGCTATTTTTTATTATCGATAGTACTTCGTAACTATTGTTCAGTTACTGAAGATATATAAGTTCTATGTTGCAAGCATGTTGTTTATTAGAATTGTAGTACTTGCTGAGCTAGTCATGCTCACTCTTGCTTGAACCATATGAACACAGCCAAGATCGAGCGGACCGAAGGCTCAGGCAAGGACAAGGGAAAGGCGAAGACAAACCCTTAGATTACTTATGTAATAGTATAGGTAAACGATTGTAATATATTTGATATTATGACAAGAACAAACGAATGGGTTACAAAGAACCTAGGGAATGTAATATTATCTTGGTTATATAGAAGTTATATTAGTCCTTTTGAGACTATTCAATTGAATGAATGAATGAATGGTAGTACCGTGTAGCACCATCTATCGGGTTGGAAGAGGCCCGAATTTGGGGGCTTCACAATAAATGACAACTCAGTAGTCTTTAGCCAAAGCAGAATGAAATTAGAAAGTTGTTTCTAATTTGCATTAATCAGAGTTGTGCATTTAGGATCGAAATACATATAATTAAATAAAATAAGACTTGACAATAATTCCATATCTTATATTTAATTGGAACATTGTAAGGTAGAAGGATTGAATTGTACGGTAACTATTTACTCAAAGGTTCTTTTATGATTAATATCTATCTGAAAAGTCGTTGATCGCTAAGGAGGATTACCCTTATTGTAGAATAAATATTATTTATTTAAATGAATTAAATAATTTAATTTATTTATTTAAATAAGATTAAAATTGTTCTAATTAGTTTATTCACAATCGATTTAATATGGAGAATCTAAAGGGTCACACCATAAAAGAAAAATAATTATTTAAGAAGTAAGTGGCATAATCATAATAATATAGTTAAGTATATTTAATTTAATCTATGGTGATAGAATAAATTAAATAGCTTAATATTTATTATTTAATATTTTAGAAATATTAAATATAAATTAGTAAGACGAGTCTTATTAATATTATTACTATTATTATTATTTAATTCCTAAAGGAGTTTAAGAATTAATAAATAAGAGTACTCTCACATATTCCTAATAAGATTAGGAGACTACTTAATTCAAAGAGTTTAATTAATTATTCTTAATAAGATTAGGAAGCCTAATTAATTCAAATAGTTTAATCAATTAAAATAAAACCCTAATCCTAAATGGTTTAGGAGGGTTGCCTACATCTATAAATAAGAGGAGTCTTATTTTGATTTAGGGCTAATGAAACTTCCAAGAGTTGGGAGAGTACTTACAACTTCTATAGAGATAGAAACTAGGATTTTGCCAAACACCCATCTTCTTGAATACGTATTATTCCTTGGTGCATCACCTCTAGAGTCCAAACACTTGGGTGGCTTGCATTGATCTAACGAAGGAATCACATCGGTGGAATTAAAGGAGAACGCGAAGCAATTCGAGGTGATCTACGACTAAGCTGTGATCTACGAGGGTATGATTCTATATCTCTGTCTCTTTCGTTTAATTGATAATTGTTCACAAAGATGATCTCAATTCTAGTTTGTATAAAAATTTTAAATTCTGATTGTATCGCGCTTCCGTACTATTTATGTGATTTAATTACGTAATTGCACTATATACAAACCTAACAAAATCTACTACCCAACCACGACAACATAATGCCCCCTCGACTATACACTTTCTCATCCCCCACAATATATTTATTAATTTCGTTATCAATAAAAATTTGTTTAGGGTTATGGATTAATGTACATGTTATAGGATTCCCTATAATCGGTAATCCTAAAATGAAATGTACATCTTCAAGGGTTACTGATCATTTCACCAGTCGGGAAGTAAAATGTATTGGTCTCACTACGCCAACGCTCTACTAATACTTCTATCAACGAAGCATCTAATTGGTTACAGACATTAGTGTATGCAAATACCCCAAAACCCCATTCGCGTAATACTTCTTTTTGGGTATCACTTAAAACTCACAGTTCCAACGATCGTCCACACTCATCGGTTCTTAATGATCTAATGTAATGGGGATTGTCCCATACGACTGTTGAAATGTGATTTGGTGGATCCCACAATAAAGTATTGACAGTAGGTGTGATGCCCCCAAAAAAGGTATACATCACCAATCTTGAGTCACCAAATACATGGTACAAAATTCAAATACAACTTAATTATACAACGGTCGTGTAAAATATGACAAAATATAATCTAAGAGTTTTAATAAGAATATTGTCATCTAGACAATATCCACACTCAATGGAGTCCTCATTACATTTATTGTCACACTATTTAATAGAATAGTAAGGACTACTAATGCTAAAATCTGGACCGTCAATCCGTTCCCCGACTCGTCCCAGCTATAATCTCATTTCCTGAAGAGAACAATGAAAGCAAAAGGGTGAGCTCAACTAGCCCAGTAAGAAATATTATGACTAAGATAATGCAGAATAAATTATCCTTAGCCTTCAACAGTATAACAACTGATAGAATACAATAGACAACAAGTTTTATATTAACAACTACAGTGGAATAAACAACCCATTAGAAGAGTCAAGTAGAGCATAAAATCTACTATCTTCTATGATTTAAAAAGTTTTTCATCAACTTTATCGCTAAGACTCAGCTTAATAAATAAAATTGAATCATCCCTGCATCACGGCCAAGGATATTCATGTAATCATCAATGGTCATGATTATACTGAATAATCCCTGGTCATAATCATACCAACAACTGTCCATCAATGAACTACAGGCCAATGAGGACTTTCACCACATCATTCGTCACATTACGATCATGATTATACCGAATAATCCCTGGTCATAATCATACCAAGTCCATCTATGCACGTAAGCCAAAGATGACTTTTATCACAATATAAGCATGAGGATGATGACAATGACATAATAATTCAATAAAACAAGTTCAAGGATAAATTTTAAAGATTTATAATCTAATTTATCCAGAAATCAATAACGTCCAAATTGTCAACATGATACTGCTTTGTGGAGTAAAATTCAAGAATGCTCAGAAGAATATTTCCATGAAAAGATACTTGATGAAGCGCAAATATCAAGGATATTCTACTAATTTCATGGAGTATAGAAGCCAAAACTTTAACCAACTGAGTATAATAGAATATATGAAACTGCAAATGGATTTTCGCCCGCCATGCGATAATCCACGTAGACAGTTCATTTCCACAATTTAATAAGGAATGAATATGAAGGATCATTCACCATGCATGCGGTAATCCACATAGACAGGTTATTCCAACGGAATAATAAAGAATGAAATAACAGAAGAATTCACCATGCATGCGATAGACCGCACATATAGGTTATTCCAATAGAATAATACAGAATGGAATAACAGAAGGATTCATCAGGCATGCGATAGATCGCACGCACGAGTTATCCCAATGTAATAATAAAGAATGGAATAACAGAAGAATTCACTAGGCATGCGATAGACCACACAGACAGGTTATTCCAATAGAATAATAAAGAATGAAATAATAACCCTTACGAGTATTGAAAGAAAATAACTCTTTTCATGAATACGAAAGAAATAATACCCCTTACCTTAGAAGAAAACTGGATACAGGAATAGTGAGGTAGCAGACTTCTCTTCTTCTTTCTCTCTATAATTTCTCTCTATAATAATTTCTCTTGTGAAACTTAGTGAATTGGTGAGAAATTAAGGAACATTGAGCTTCTATTTATAGGAAAATATAGTTTCAATAATTGTACATTTTGGGGCTCAAAATATTACAGTATAATACCTTCCTCTTTTTCTTCATTTTTAATTTAGGTCTGCTAGTATTATGAAACTTGCACCACCTCCCCTAATAGTAAATCATGTGAATCAATAGTAAATCATGTGACTCAATAGTTAAAAACATGTGAAAATTTTAATTATAGAATAGTACCTTCATCTATACCTCCTTTTTTAATTTAGTCATGCAAGTATTATCAATCTTGCACCAACTCCTCTAATAGTAAATCATGTGAATCAATAGTACACACATATGAACACATAGTTATAAACATGTGAATTAATAGCAATTAATTACTCATTTATCCGATGAATTACTCGATTGGTCAATATAACCTCCAGACATTAATTATCATCGAAATAAATATCGATTTTCACTAACACTAATAATTCCCGCACAATGGAATTATCAATTTCATCTTTAATCAACATGAACTTATTCATCATTAATATTATAACTCACAATATTTAACAACCAGGTCATTCCCAGAAAAGAGGGGGATTTCCAATAAGGATTTCTCCCTATTGGCGTGCAATTAGATTATCTAACCTCTTCTTGACAGAACTTCTAGACATTGTCAATATTGTAATTAATAATATGAATAACTTTGTCGTCTCAATTATTGATTTAATAATATATCATATTATGCAGATGATATTGTAACCATAATTGAATCAATAATATGACAGATATGATGCAGTAATTACTTTAGCAATAATTGAGTATAACTGAGTGACTTCTTACGTAAGCATCAATAATCAATATCGTGTGCTACTACGCAACCACGCCAGACATCGTACTTTTTACTACCGGGTAGTTCAATAGTTTTAACGGTAACACTTTCGCCGTTATTTTTATAAAAAGATAATTCTGTCATTTTTTTACTACGACAATACTTCCGTTGTGGGGTCCATCAATGATTTTGCTGTCGTACGGATATTCCCCGATAAAAAGAATATTCCCCGACCAAACGAATATTTTATAACAACTTGCATACTTTGCAAAAAATTTCACATATCACCCTTAACTTTAACCTTTTATCAATTTAACCATTTATGAAATAAAATAATAATTACAAGAAAATTGAATACTTTCATTTCATAAAATTTGGGGTCTTACAACCTGCCCTCCTTATGAAATTTCGTCCTCGAAATTTACGTATGTACTTGGTATGCCGAAGAGGTGAGGATACCTTGACTTCACTTCATATTCCAACTCTTGAGGTATAACCTTTGAGTGTCGAATATGATCCTTCTTATCCAAGATTTTAACACATATCTCCTCATAAGTTAAATCATCTGCTATCTCGTCTAGTTCTAATTCAATAATGTGGTTCGGGTCGTCCACATATTTACGTAACATCTATACGTGAAAAATGTTATGAAAACGCAACATACTTGGCGGTAAAACGAGTCTATAGGCCACAGTTCCTACTCGATCGAGGATTTCAAATAGACCAATAAAATAAAGGGTTGAGATTTCCTCTCTTCATCGACTCTTACTTCTAGAATAACGCCCTCTTGAACCTTCTTCTTCACATTCATCAGCTCCAGGTGTGTAGTTTGAGCGGCTTTAGCTTTATCGATTAAATTTGATTCTACTCGTATATTCGTTATCATCACGTGGGTCCCTAGAGTCTTTAACTCTATCTTCATCATTTGTAAGTTATACAAAATGGGTTTTTTTTTAACAACATCGTACTCGCATACGATCTTCTACTCAACGCGTCAGCTACCACGTTCGCTCTTCCACAATGATATTGAATGGTATAGTCGAAATCTTCAACAGCTCGAGCCAACGTCCTTGGCGCATGATACGTTCGTTTTGGTTGAAGAAATACTTGAGGGTTTTAGAAATGGGTTTTATACTGGGGTCAATACAAAATTCGGTTTCACGCTCTAGGGATAGGCTAGGAATGTGACGCCCCCAAAACAGGTATACATCACCCATCTTGGGTCACCAGATACATGATACAGAATACAACTATAACTTAATTATACAACTATCGTGCAGAATATATATGACAAAACATAGCTGAGAGTTTACATGAATATTGCCTCATAAAAAGTATACAAACTCAAATTCAGTCCTCATTACACTTATTATCACACTAAGTAGTGAGGACTGCTATAGCCACCATATCGGACCATTAATCCGTTCCCCGACTCATCCCAGCTATATTAATATTTCCTGAAGAGAATAGTGAAAGAAAAGGGTGAGCCCAACTAGCCCAGTAAGAAATATTATAACTAAGATAATGAAGAATAAATTATCCTTAGCCTTCAACAGTATAACAACTGGTAGAATACAAAAGACAATAAGTTTTAGATCAACAACTGCAGCGAAAATAAGCAATCCATTAGAAGGGTCAAGTAGAGCATAAAATCTACAATCTTCTATGATTTAAAAGTTTATCATCAATTTTATCCCTGTAATACTCATCAACAGTTCTTTATTATACCCAAGACAAATAGAACTTTCATCACCTGTCTTCACCTGAACCACCAAAGATTTTAGTTAAATTCACAATTCATGTTTATAATAATGTGAATCAACAATTTCTCCTTGCCACAAAGGCTTAATAGAACATTTACTCGATATCCTTACCCCAAAGGCTAAAGATATTCAAATGTAATAACAATGATCATACCATTCAGTTGTCTATCTTTGCACTACTGGCCAAAGATATTCAACTATAAAACCAATGGTCATGATAATACCAATCAATTGCATGTCAATACACTAATGCCAAAGACATTCAACTGTTAACTAATGGTCATGATCCTGCCAATCACATCATCGAATTATCCATGCACCACGACCAAGGATATTCATTAGTATCACAAGTGGTCATGATCATGTCATACACCTGTCCATCTTTGCACTACGGGCCAAAGCTATCAATTAACAGTTCATCTTTGTACTACGACCAAAGATATCAATCAACAGTTCATCTTAGCACTTAAGTCAAAGATATACTACTGTAAAACCAATAATCAACAGTCCATCTTTGCACGTAAGCCAAAGATATATAACTATAAAATCAATAATCAACAATTCGTCTTTGCACGTAAGCCAAAGATATACAACTGTAAAACCAATAATCAACAGTCCATCTATGCACGTAAGCCAAAGATGACTTTCATCACAATATAAGCATGAGGATGATGACAATGATATAAGCATTAATCAAACGAAATCAAGGATAAATATTAAAGACTTTAAATTTATCAAGAGTTTAAAAATATCCAAATTGTTAACATAATACTGCTTTGCGGAGTAAAATTCAAGAATAATATTCATGTACCAACAATAATTTGGACAGAAAAGAAATATATTTTTCGGGTAAATAGTACCCCGTAATAGTACCCTATGAATAGTACTTCGGGAATAGTACCTCGTGAATAGTACCCCGGCGTATAAAGTACTCCAAATACCCGAGTGAATAATATTCGGGTGAATAGTAATTTGGGTGAATAGTAACCCGTGAATAGTAACTCGTTAATAGTACTCCGACATGTAAAGTGCCCCGAATACCCAAGAGAATAATATTAGAGTGAATAATAACTGGGTGAATAGTAATCCGTGAATAGTAACTCGTAAAAAAAATACCAAAGAAAATGATATTTCATGACGAGTTCAAAAGAAATGATATCTCAGACGAGTATAATAGAATATACGAAACTACAAATGGATTTTCACCCGCCATGCGGTAATCCACGTAGACAGAACATTTTCACAATTTAATAAAGAATGAATACAAAGGATCATTCACCATGCATGCGGTAATTCACATAGACAGGTTATTCCAATAGAATAATAAAGAATTGAATAACAGAAGAATTCACCAGGCATGCTATAGACCGCACATATAGGTTATTCTAACAAAATAATAAATAATAGAACCCAAATCACGCGTGAATGTCGCGTATGTGATATTCCAATGTAATAATAAAGAATGGAACCAGTCACGCGTAATCCAGATGTATAGGATATTCCAAATGAATAATGGAATAATGAAGAATTTCACCATGTATGCGGTACTTGATGTATAAAGTTATTCCAACATAATAATAAAGAATGGAATAATGTAAGAATTTCACCATGTATGCGTACTGATTGCATGATTGCGTTATTCTAACATAATAATAAAGAATGGAATAACAGAAGAATTTCACCATGTATGTGATGCCCCCAAAATAGGTATACATCACCTATTCTGAGTTGTCAATACATGGTACAGAAATAACTACAACTTTATTATTACAACCGTAAAACTGTGAGTTTGAATACAAATATTATCTTCTAGACAATATCTATACTCAAATAAATCCTCATCACATTTATTGATACATTATTTTACAAAAATGGTGAGGACTACTAAATAATTCTTTCTAAAACCTTCATTCCATACCCCGACTCGTACTCGCTATATTCTCGCTTCCTGAGAAGAAAAATGGAACAAAAAGGAAAGGGTGAGCTCAACTAGCCCAAGAAAAAGAATATTATGACTAAGATAATATACAACAAATTACCGTTAGTCTTCAACAGGGAAAAAAATCTAATAGAATACAATAGACAACAAATTTTAAATCAATATTCGCAGCGGAAATAATAATTCATTAGAAGAGTTAAGTAGAGAATGCAAACTACTATCTTCTATGTATGAATTTAAAATTTCATCGCTCATCTTTTATCCCCGTAACATCAATCAATATACATCCGAATCAAATATTCATCTTTGCACTACAAAGCCAAAAAGATATTCATCACCGGGTCATGTTCATCTAAACACTGCTCATCTTTGCACTACTACCAAAGATATTCTTCAGAAATCATTCATCTTTGCACTACAAAAGCCCAAAGATATTCCATAATATCATCATTTAAGATCAAGATGATGAAAATATTTTAAAGAAACGAATCCAAAGAAACAAAATGACAAGGATTAAGGATTAAGGATTCGTACTTTGTTTTATCCATGTTTTAAAAATAACTCAAAAATAATCATAGTGGTGTAAAATTCAAGAATGATCAAAACATGGATACAATCAAAGCTAATATCCAGAATAGATATTTTGAACAAAAAGAAGAAATTTTATTTTTCTATGAATAATGTCGATATCGTGAATAGTGCCGTATACGTGAATAGTAACTCTGACACCAAAAGATAGAAATTTTCCCAAAAAAACATCTTCACGCTTCATGAATAGTACTCGTGAATAGTAACTCGTGAATAATAACTCATGAATAGTAACTCGTGAATAGTAACTCATGAATAGTAACTCATGAATAAAGAACCCCGACATGAAAAAATTCCAAATTTGATAAAAGTTTCAACCAATATTTCAAAGATAATGATATTGAAGAAATAATATTATTTGAGAAGAAAATAACATCCCTTACCTCGAAAGATTAAGTACTTAAATTGGATATCTGGGATATAGTCTTTCAAGGAACTTGCACCGCCTAACAATACTCAAAGTATACTCAAAATACTCACAAGAATACGCTCGATAATATAGAGAGAGAAAACTTGATTTACGGTGTGATTTTCAATTCTAACCTAAGCACCTTATTTATAGAAATTGCTTAGAACACCAAAGCGTAAAAATTTAATAAATTAATAATATAAATATATAAATTTCCTACACATGCCTAGAATCTGATTTCAGCCATCAAACACATGCCACATTCTAGAAAAAGTAAGAAAAACGTTTTTCTAATTTTAAATATTTTAAACTTCCAAAAATCAATTATTTTGAGCTTGAACTTCAATAATTCATAATAAATAGCCCTTTCATCAAAAATTCGAATCACGCGAGTTTTTATAGGAAATTCAATTCTCTACAACTTTACAGAAGAAAGTTTTCCAAATTCCAAATAGAAATTGACCGAAATCCACAAACTACGATTTTACAAACCTATAATCAAATTTCAATTAATAAATGGGGTCCACCGACATGTTTAACATGTTTTAAACATTTATTGCAACAAAAATACTCTTCCTCCTCGATACTCATATATCCCACATTCGTTGTAAAAATATCACCATTATTATATTATTAAAATATAATAATATATTTAAATGAATTATTTTATCGAAAAAGATAAAATTTCAATTTTCAACAATTGTCACATTAAAATTTTTCTCCATCTATATCCACATAAAATCAATATTTTCCTCATCATATGAATCAATAATTAATTATTCACAAATAATATTATAGAATCACAATATCGACAACCGTGCGGCCTCCCAGAAAGAGGGCTTTCAATAAGAATTTCTTCTTCTTGCGCAGCAATTAGGTGACCAAACCTCTCCTTAGATGTAACTTTCTAGACATTGCCAATAATGTTATCTAATAATATTATTCAGATAATATTAATTATTGTTTCGATAATGAAAAATACTTTGTGTAATGACAATTATTGAAACAACAAAGAATATAAAATATCAATGCAAAGAATTATTAACTCAATAAAATCTTCAATAAAGAATTATCGTAACCATTATTGAGTAGTGCCTTCTTACGTAAGAATCAATAATTGGTGCAATCACCGTGTGCTACTCGTGTTTTAACCAATTTAGTATTTTAACAAAGATTAATCTGTAATAACTACTGTAGTTATTTTTAACCAACTTATATTTGTCGCTTTCTTCATCCAATCGCTTTTCCAGTTATGGGCCCACACATAGCTACTGTCAGTAATTTAATATTCCCCGACAACAATGAATATTTTATAATCACTTGCTTATTTTGAAATATTTATGTATTTTACCCCTAACTATCCACATTAATCACATCAACCCTTACTATTTCAAAATAATAAATAGAAAATTAAATTTCATTAATAATAAGTTGGGGTCTTACAACCTCCCTCCTTATGAAATTTCATCCTCGAAATTGACGACGCATTACACAGTGTTTGAAAAGGTGAGGATACCTCGTTTTCATTTCCGTTTCCAATTCCCAGGTCATTTTCTCTATAGCATGATTCCTCCATAAAACTTTAACTTGTGGTATGACCTTTGCGCGTAGGACATGCTCCTTCCTATCTAAGACCTTGACAGGTACCTCCTCATACGTTAAGTCTTCGGCTATTTCGTTCGGTTCTATTTCTATAACGTGGTTTGGGTCTTTCACATATTTACGAAGTACAGATATGTGAAACACATTATGAACACGAGACATACTTGGAGGTAACGCAAGTCTATAGGCTACATTTCCTACTCGGTCAAGAATTTGAAATGGACCAATAAATCGTGGATTGAGCTTTCCTTTCTTCCCAAATCTTGTAACTCCCTTCCATGGAGCAACTCGCAACAATACATGATCCCCTACACTAAATTCCACGTCCTTTCGATGAAGATCCGCATAACTCTTTTGTCGATCTTGTGCTTGCTTTGTATATCGTTATCGAATCATTTGAATCTTTTCGGTGATCATATACGTATTAACTCTAGCCCCAAACAATGTTGCTTCACCCACCTCATCCCAACATATCGAGAACGACATTTTCGTCCCATATAATGCTTGAATGGAGCCACACCTATATACTTTGCACGATAACTGTTGTTGTAGGAGAATTCCACCAATGGTAAATACTTATCCCAACCGCCTTGAAGTCAGGACACAGAGTCTTAATAAATCTTCAAGAGTTTGAATAGTCCTTTCTCGATTGTCCGTCTGCTTTGAGGATGGTATGCCGAATCAATCAGAACTCCGTGCCCATAGCTTTTTGCAAGCTAACCCAAAATCTTGAAGTGAATCTTGGGTCACGATCCAAAACTATGGATACAGAGGCATGCCATGCAACCTCACAATCTCATTTACGTATATACTAGCAAGACGTTCAAGTGAATAAGTCTCCGCGACGGCAAGAAATGAGCGAGACTTGGTTAATCTATCAATAATAACCCAAATAGCATTGATGCCCGAGAAACCGTGAGGAAGACCCGTAAATCGAAATCCATGGTAATGTGTTCCCACTTCCATTTTGAAATCTCAAGTGGTTGCAACGGACCCTTAGGTACTAGATGCTCCGCTTTTACACGTTGACAAGTTAAACACATTGAGATAAACTTTACAATCTCTCTCTTCATATTGTTCCACCAAAATGTATGTCAAGATCACGATATATTTTAGTACTTCCAGATGGATTGCAAATGGTGTATTGTGTGCCTCCATCATAATCTTGTACTTCAAATCGTAGTCGTTAGGAACACAAAGTCTAGAGTGGACTCAAGTATTCCTTCTTCATCAATTCTTGCTTCCTAATAGCTCATTCTTGTACTTTCTTCTTCATACGCATCGTTTCGGCCTGGCTGGCGAGCAACCTTAACTTTTTCTATTAAAGTTGGCTCTATGCGTATACTTGACATCATCGCACTTCGCTCCTGCATATGATCTTCTACTCAACGCGTCGGCTACCACGTTCGCTTTTCGGGATGGTATTGAATAGTGTGGTCGTAGTCTTTCAATAGCTCGAGCCAACGTCAACGCCACACATGTTGAGTTCTTTTTGAGTGAAGAAATATTTAAGGCTTTTATGGTCCGAATATATCTCCACTTTCTCCTATATAGATAATGCCTCCATATCTTTAAGCAAAAACGATCGGGCCGCTAACTTTAGATCATGAGTAGGATAATTCCTCTCATACTCTTTAAGTTGTCGCGAGGCATAAAGCTATGACTTTCCCACGTTGCATGAGAACACATCCTAACCCTTTACCTCAAGCATCCTCAGAGATAACAAATCCATCCAACCAGATGGTATTGTTAGAACAGTCTTAAAATAAGTCTCCTCTTAAGCTCTTGGAAACTTTTCTCGCATTCTTCGCTCCAAACGAATTTTGTATCCTTCCGAAAGTTAGCTTTGAGTTAATGGAGTAGCGATTCGAGAAAACCCTTCCACGAATCTCCGATAATAATCACCAAGCCCAAAAGCTACGTATTTGATCCACCGACTTTTGTTGCTCCCAACTTTGTATTGCTTCAATCTTTCTTGGATCAACAGAGATACTCCATGTTTCGACACCACGTGCCCAAGGAATGCTACTTCCTCAAGCGAACTCGCATTTCTTTAATTTGGCATATAGTTTGTTTTCACGAAGCCTTTGGAGTACCAACTTCAAATGGTGCTCATGATCTTCACGACTTTTGGAATATATAAGGATGTCATCAATAAAGACAACAACAAACCGATCCAAATATTCCTTGAATACTTTGCGGTTCATCATATCCATGAAAGCCGCAGGAGCATTAGTTAGTCCGAAAGACATGACTAAGAATTCATAATGCTCATACCGAAGTTCTCAAGGCGCTTTTGGAATATCCTCGCCTAATCTTCATTGATGATATCCGAATCGAAGATCGATTTTGAAAAAGAATTGTGCCCCTTAGAATCGGTCAAACAAGTCATCAATACGAGGTAGAGGATACCTATTCTTGATGGTGACATGGTTCAATTCCCGATAGTCAATACAAAGTCGCATACTCCCGCCTTTCTTCTTTACTGAATAAAAGGGAGAGCACCCCAAGGAGATGTACTAGGGCCGAATGAAATCGATGTCCAACAATTCACCGAGTTGGACCTTTAACTCCTGAAGTTCAATAGAGCCATTCGATATGGGGTTTTAGAAATGGGCTTTACTGTGTTCAAGATCAATAAAGAATTCAACTTCACGCTCTAGGGGTAGACCAGGGAAGTTCTTCTGAAATACGTCGGAAAGTAAATAACAACAGAATATTATTCAAATTTGACGTGTCTTTATTCAAATCCATAACATGGGCTAAGAAAGCTTGACATCCGTTTTCAATAAATGAATAGCTTTATGATTAGATATGATAGTGATTGATTTTAATGGTTTAGTTGCTTGAATTGCATAAACAGTTGGTTAGGAATATGAAAACTAAAAACCTTACGAAAAACAATCAATTTTGGCATGATGAGTAGTTAACCAATCAATCCCTAAAATCACATCAAAAGCAAGTATCTTTAAAGAGATAAGGTCAATGGGTAAGGTAATGGTGCCAACTTGAATCAAACAAGATTTATAAACAAAGGATGTGATGAAAGTTTCTCTAACGGAGTTTCCACAGATAGGTCAAAGTCTAATTTCTCCTCGAGTCAAGTTTAAACGCTGAGCACAAGCAGGAGAGATAAATGAATGGGTAGCACCGGTATCAAGTAAGGTATAAACTTCGCAAGAATTTATAAATAAACTTACCCGTGATCACCTCGTTTGGGTTCCTCGATTATGACCAATACAACAAACGCTCTTCCTAATCATTGACTTTGACTTTTCTCGGGATGATCTTTTGAGTCACCGTCCCCATTGAACTAGGTTTCACATCTTGTATAATCTCGAGCGATATGTCCTTCCTTTCCATAATTATAGCATACCTTGAATCATTGTGAGCGGTTTGGTGATATGTCCCTCTTTCCGCATTTATAGCATATACCGGGGTGGTCGTTCTCTCCTCTTTGAAACCGCTTTCTTGCCAAGACTGCTGCCTTTTCACATAATCGTTATTAAATCTCCTCTTTTTAAAATCTCCTCCCGACTCGCTTCTTCTATTTTCATGGCACATGATTACCACCAGAGTGGTTACCATTTTGTCCGTCTCATTTCTTTCTCCGTGGTTATCATTATTCTATTATTCGCTATCTCTGCACGATCCTCGTTGTGGTCCTCAATTGACCGTGACTCGTTATCTCGCTCTAATAATTGAGCCTGCTTTTATAACATCCGAATAGAGAGAAAATTTATGAGAAATGAGATCTTGACGTATCGCCGGTTTCAAACCTCTAAGAAACATCCATGTCATACGTTCCTCATTCTCCACCAAATGAGGTGCAAACCTAGATAACTCTGCAAACTTTGCCTCGTCATCGAGGCACCGCCATATTTGTTCGCTTCGGTCTAATAAACTCCACTTCCTTCATATAGACGAACACTTTCGTGGAAGTATTTGTCATTAAATAGTTTCTGAAATGTCTCCCAAGACATCTTTGAAAAGCGGCGGATGGGTACGCTTCACGAGACTTCCACCAATGAGTCCGCCTCGCCACTTAAACATAAAGGTGGCGAATGGAACCTTCGTTCTTCCGTGCATCCCAAGACATCGAATATCTTGGTAATTTTCTTGACCCATGTTTCCGCCATGATCGGATCCGCTTTCCCAAAATTCGTGGTCCCAACTCTTTGAATCGCTGGGTTGTGATGACCCATGAATTGCTATCATTTCCTCCTCAGATTTTGAACACGAAGTCTCCTCGTGCGATTTTGCATGAATCGCAAAAAGCTTCTAAACATCCCTCGCTCATCATCTCGCTCAGGTGGTGTTGTTCACGGGAGGAACATTGCCACTGTTGCTGACGCTCTCCTCGTTGGTGGTGAGTACAAAGCGCCACCACCAGTATCATTTCCATTGTTAATATTCTCGATCGACATTCTCAAATACCGCCATAAAACAAGGGTTAATTAAGAAATCAATATATCACATAATATCCTTATATACCCACCAACTAAAAAATAACCTTAGGTAAGACACACTAGCGAAGGATTTACTCGCTCTCCCTCCTAGTTCTATTCCCCGATCTCCGCCAGAGATCATATCCTAAGCTCGATACCAAACCGTGACGCCCCCAAAATAGGTATACATCACCTATTCTCGAGTTGTCAATACATGGTATGTAAACAACTACAACTTTATTATTACAACCAGAAAGCTGTGAGTTTGAATACAAATATTATCTTCTAGACAATATCTATACTCAAATAAATTCTCATCACATTTATTGATACATTATTTTACAAAAAATGGTGAGGACTACTAAACAATTCTTTCTAAAACCTTCATTCCATACCCCACTCCGTACTCGCTATATTCTCGCCTCCTGAGAAGAAAAATGGAACAAAAAGGAAAAGGGTGAGCTCAACTAGCCCAAAGAAAGAATATTATGACTAAGATAATATACAACAAATTACCGTTAGTCTTCAACAGGAAAAAAAATCTAATAGAATACAATAGACAACAAATTTTAAATCAATATTCGCAGCGGAAATAATAATTCATTAGAAGAGTTAAGTAGAGAATGCAAACTACTATCTTCTATGTATAAATTTAAAAGTTCATCGTCTATCTTTTATCCCCGTAACATCAATCAATATACATCCGAATCAAATATTCATCTTTGCACTCTGAGGCCAAAGATATTCATCGATTGGTCATGTTCATCTAAACACTGTTCATCTTTGCACTACTACCAAAGATATTCTTCAGAAATCATTCATCTTTTGCACTACAAAGCCAAAGATATTCCATAATATCATCATTTAAGATCAAGATGATGAAAATATTTTAAAGAAACGAATCCAAAGAAACAAAATGACAAGGATTAAGGATTAAGGATTCGTACTTTGTTTTATCCATGTTTAAAAAATACCTCAAAAATAATCATAGTGGTGTAAAATTCAAGAATGATCAAAACATGGATACAATCAAAGCTAGTATCCGTATAGATATTTTGGACAAAAAAGAAGAAATTTTATTTTTTGGTGAATAATGTCGATATCGTGAATAGTGTCGATCGTGAATAGTAAACTCGACACCAAAAGATAGAAATTTTCCCAAAAAACATCTTCACGCTTCATGAATAGTACTCGTGAATAGTAACTCGTGAATAGTAACTTCGCTGAATAGTAACTCGTGAATAGTAACTCATGAATAGTAACTCATGAATAAGAACCCCGACATGAAAAAATTCCAAATTTGATAAAAAGTTTCAACCAATATTTCAGCATAATGATATTGAAGAAATAATATCATTTGAGAAGAAAATAACATCCCTTACCTCGAAAGATTAGTACTTCTAGCTGGAATACCGGATATAGTCTTTGAAGGAACTTGCACCGTCTAACAATACTCAAAGTAAACTCAAAATACTCACAAGAATACGCTCGATAATATAGAGAGAGAGAAAACTTCAATTTCTAGTGTGATTTTCAATTCTAACCTAAGCACTCTATTTATAGGAAATTGCTTAGAACACCAAAGCAGAAAATTTAATAAATTAATAATATAATTATATAAATTTCCTACACATGCCTAGAATCTGATTTCTGCCATCAAACACATGCCACATTCTAGAAAAAGTAAGAAAAACGTTTTTCTAATTTTAAATATTTTAAACTTCCAAAATCAATTATTTTGACTTGAACTTCAATAATTCATAATAAATAGTCCTTTCATCGTAAAATTCAATCTTGCGAGTTTGTATAGGAAATTCAATTCTCTACAACTTTACGGAAGAAAGTTTTCCAAATTCTAAATAGAAATTGACCAAATCCACAAACAGACGATTTTACAACTTTATAATCAAATTTCACCAATAAATGGGGTCCACCAGACATGTTTAACATGTTTTAAACATTTATTGCAACAAAAATACTCTTCCTCCTCGTATACTCATATATCCCACATTCATTGTAAAAATATCACCATTATTATATTATTAAAATATAATAATATATTTAAATGAATTATTTTATCGTAAAAAAGATAAAATTTCAATTTTCAACAATTGTCACATTAAAATTTTTCTCCATCTATATCCACATAAAATCAATATTTTCCTCATCATATGAATCAATAATTAATTATTCACAAATAATATTACTGAAATCACAATATCGACAACCAGCAGCTTCTGGTGAAAGAGGGGCTTTCCAATAAGAATTTCTTCTTCTTGGCCGCAATTGATTAGGTGACCAAACCTCTCCTTAGTATGTAACTTTCTAGACATTGCCAATAATGTTATCTAATAATATTATTCAGATAATATTAATTATTGTTTCGATAATGAAAAATCTTGTGTAATGACAATTATTAAAACAACAAAGAATATAAAATATCAACGCAACAATTATTAACTCAATAAAATATCGAATAAGAATTACTGTAACCATTATTGAGTAGTGCCTTCTTACGTAAGAATCAATAATTGGTGCAATACCGCAAAGCTACTTGTGTTTTAACCAATTTAGTATTTTAACAAGATAACGATAATAACTACGCCTGTAGTTATTTTTAACCAACTTATATTTGTCGCTTTCTTCATCCAATCGCTTTTCCGTTATGGGGCCCACACATGGTCATACCGTCATACGAATATTCCCCAACAACAATGAATATTTTATAACCACTTGCTTATTTTGAAATATTTGCGTATTTTACCCCTAACTATCCACATTAATCAAACCCTTACTATTTCAAAATAATAAATAGAGAAAATTAAATTTCATTAATAATAAGTTGGGGTCTTACAATGTATGCGGTACTTCGCATAGACAGGTTATTCCAACATAATAATAAAAAATAGAATAACAGAAGCTCTTTTCATGAATACGAAAGAAATAATACCCCTTACTATAATAATAATATCCCTTACCTTAGAAAAACTGGATACTGGAATAGTGAGGTAGCAGACTTCTCTTCTTCTTTATCTCTATAATTTCTCTCTATAATAATTGCTCTATAGCTTTAGTGAATTGGTGAGAAATGAAGGAAGAATGAGCTTCTATTTTTAGGAAAATATAGTTTCGATAATTGCACATTTTGTGGCTCAAAATATTACAATACAATACCTTCAACTTTTCTTTCATTTTTAATTTAGTTATGCAAGTATTATCAAACTTGCACCACCTCCCCTAATAGTAAATCATGTGAATCAATAGTAAATCATGTGACTCAATAGTTATAAACATGTGAAAAAATTAATTATAGTATAGTACCTTCATCTATACCTCCATTTTTAACTTAGTCATGCAAGTATTATCAAACTTACACCAACTCCCCTAATAGTAAATCATGTGAATCAATAGTACACACATGTGAACACATAGTTATAAGCATGTGAATTAATAGCAATTAATTGCTCATTTATCCGGTTAATTACCCGATTGGTTAATATAACCTCCAAACATTAATTATTATCGAAATAAATGTTGATTTCCACTAACACTAATAATTCCCACACAATGGAATTATCAATTTCATCTTTAATCTACACGAACTTATTCATCATTAATATTATAACTCACAATATTTAACAACCAGGTCGTTCCCAGGAAAGAGGGGGCTTTTCGATAAGGATTTCTCCTTATTGACGCGCAATTAGGTGACCAAACCTCTCCTTGACAGAACTTCTAGACATTGTCAATATTGCAAATAATAATATGAATAACTTTGTCGTCTCAATTATTGATTTAATAATATAACATATTATGCAGATTATATTGTGACAATAATTGAATCAATAATATGAGAGATATGATGCAGCAATTATTGTAGCAATAATTGAGTATAACTGAGTGACTTCTCACGTAAGTATCAATAATCAAAGATACTGTATAATACCGTGTGCTACTATGCAACCACGCGTGTTACTATACTTTTATCACCAATTATTTTATGATAACTTGTTTACTTTGAAACTTTTTCACATATCACCCTTAACTTTAACCTTTTATCAATTTAATCATTTACTAAATAGAATAATTATAAGAAAATTGAATACTTTCATTTCATAAAATTTGGGGTCTCACAATCTCCCCTCCTTATGAAATTTTGCCCTCGAAATTTACGTACCTGGTAGTTCGAAGAGATGAGAATACCTTGCTTTCTTTTCGGATTGTACCTTCCCGGTTATTTCCTCTCTATCATGATTTTTCCATTTCTCATCTCATATATTTCAGATATCATTCTAGAATATAGTTTCAAAATAAGAGTTAATTGACATGTCACATATTATCCCTATACTCTGACCAACCAATTAAATAACAAATAAACTTAGGTAGGTCATACTAGCGAAGGAATTACCAGACTCTCCCCTCCTAGTTCAAGTCTCACATCTCAGTCAGTGATCATATCCCTAAGCTTTGATTCCAACTGTGACGCCCCTAAAACAGGTATACATCTCCCATCTTGGGTCGTCAGATACATGGTACAGAATACAACTACAACTTAATTATACAACTATCGTGCAGAATATATAAGACAAAACATGGCTGAGAGTTTACATGAATATTGCCTCATATACAGTATACAATCTCAAATTCGGTCCTCATTACACTTATTACCACACTAATTAGTGAGGACTGCTATAGCCACCATATCGGATCATCAATTCGTTCCCCGATTCGTCCCATCTATATTCTCATTTCCTAAAGAGAACAGTGAAAGAAAAGGGTGAACTCAACTAGCCCAGTAAGAAATATTATGACTAAGATAATGAAGAATAAATTATCCTTAGCCTTCAATAGTATAACAATTGATAGAATACAATAGACAATAAGTTTTAGATCAACAACTGCAGTGAAAATAAGCAATCCATTAGAAGGGTCAAGTAGAGCATAAAATCTACTATCTTCTATGATTTAAAGGTTTATCATCAATTTTATCCCTATAATACTCATCAACAGTTCTATATTATACCCAAGACAAATAGAACTTTCATCACCTGTCTTCACCTGAACCACCAAAGATGTTAGTTAAATTCACAATTCATGTTTATAATAATGTGAATCAACAATTTTTCCTTGCCACAAAGGCTTAATAGAACATTTACTCAATATCCTTACCCCAAAGTCTAAAGATATTCAAATGTAATAACAATGATCATACCAATCAGTTGTCTATCTTTGCACTACAAGCTAAAGATATTCAACTATAAAACCAATGGTCATGATCATACCAATCAATCAATTGTATGTCGATTACACTACTGACCAAAGGCATTCAATCATTAATTAATGGTCATGATCCTCGCCAATCACATCATCGAATTATCCCTGTACTACGATCAAGGATATTCATTAGTATCACAAGTGGTCATGATCATGTCATACACCTGTCCATCTTTGCACTACGGGCCAAAGCTATCAATTAACAGTTCATCTTTGCACTACGACCAAAGATATCAATCAACAGTTCATCTTAGCACGTAAGCCAAAGATATACTACTATAAAACCAATAATCAATAGTCCATCTTTGCACATAAGCCAAAAATATACAACTATAAAACCAATAATCAATAATTCGTCTTTGCACGTAAGCCAAAGATATACAACTGTAAAACCAATAATCAACAGTCCATCTATGCACGTAAGCCAAAGATGACTTTCATCACAATATAAGCATGAGGATGATGACAATGATATAAGCATTAATCAAACGAAATCAAGGATAAATATTAAAGACTTTAAATTTATCCAGAGTTTAAAAATATCCAAATTGTTAACATGATACTGTTTTGTGGAGTAAAATTCAAGAATAATATTTATGTACCAAAAATAATTTGGACAGAAAATAAATATATTTTTTGGGTAAATAGTACCCCGCAATAGTACCCTATGAATAGTTCTTTAGGAATAGTACCTCGTGAATAGTACCCCAGCATGAAAAGTACTCCAAATACACGAGTGAATAATATTCAGGTGAATAGTAATTTGGGTGAATAGTAACCCATGAATAGTAACTCGTGAATAGTACTCTCACACGAAAAGTGTCTCTCCAATACTAGAGTGAAATAATACTAGAGTGAATAATGCTCGGGTGAATTGTAATCTGAATAATAGTAACTCGTAAAAAAATACCAAAGAAAATGATATTTCATGCGAGTACAAAAGAAATGATATCTCGATTTAGTATAATAGAATATACTGAAACCTATGAATGGATTTTCACCCGCCACGCAAAGAATCCACGTGAACAAATCATTTCCACAATTTAATAAAGAATGAATACAAAGGATCATTCACCATGCATGCGATAATCCATATAGGCGAAAGTTATTCCAAATGTAATAATAAAGAATGGAATAACAAAAGAATTCACCAAGCATGCGATAGATCATGATGCATGTGTTATTCCAATGTAATAATAAATAATGGAACGAATGTCATGCGTAATACGCATGCATGTGAGGATATTCCAACGAGTAATAATAAAGAATGGAACCAGGTCATGCGAATACGCATGCACGTGATATTCCAATAGAATAATAAAGAATGGAATAACGTAAGAATTTCACCAAGTATGCGGTACTTGCATAGTATGTGTTATTCCAACATAATAATAAAGAATGGAATAAAGAAGAATTTCACCATGTATGCAGATTGCATAGATCGTAGTTATTCTAACATAATAATAAAGAATGGAATAATGTAAGAATTTCACCATGTATGCGGTTGTGATGTATAAGTTATTCTAACATAATAATAAAGAATGGAATAACAGAAGCTCTTTTCATGAATACGAATGAAATAATACCCCTTACTATAATAATAATATCCCTTACCTTAGAAAAACTGGATACTGGAATAGTGAGGTAGCAGACTTCTCTTCTTCTTTATCTCTATAATTTCTCTCCATAATAATTGCTCTATAGCTTTAGTGAATTGGTGAGAAATGAAGGAAGAATGAGCTTCTATTTATAGGAAAATATAGTTTCGATAATTGCACGTTTTGGGGCTTGAAATATTACAGTACAATACCTTCAAATTTTCTTTCATTTTTAATTTAATCATGCAAGTATTATCAAACTTGCACCACTTCCCCTAATAGTAAATCATGTGAATCAATAATAAATCATGTGACTCAATAGTTCTAAACATGTGAAAAAAATTAATTATAGTATAGTACCTTCATCTATACCTCCATTTTTAACTAAGTCATGCAAGTATTATCAAACTTGCACCAATTCCCTTAATAGTAAATTATGTGAATCAATAGTACACACATGTGAACACGTAGTTATAAGCATGTGAATTAATAGCAATTAATTGCTTATTTATCCAGGGTTAATTACCCGATTGGTCAATATAACCTCCAGACATTAATTATTATCGAAATAAATGTCGATTTGAACTAACACTAATAATTCCCACACAATGGAATTATCAATTTCATCTTTAATCTATACGAACTTATTCATCATTAATATTATAACTCACAATATTTAACAACCAGGTCGTTCCCAGGAAAGAGGGGGCTTTCCGATAAGGATTTCTCCTTATTGACGCGCAATTAGGTGACCAAACCTCTCCTTGACAGAACTTCTAGACATTGTCAATATTGTAAATAATAATATGAATAACTTTGTCGTCTCAATTATTGATTTAATAATATAACATATTATGCGATTTAATCTTTGTGACAATAATTGAATCAATAATATGAGAGATATGATGCAGCAATTATTGTAGCAATAATTGAGTATAACTGAGTGACTTCTCACGTAAGTATCAATAATCAAAGATAATTTACAATACCGTGTGCTACTATGCAACCACGCGTATTACTATACTTTTATCACCAATTATTTATGACAACTTGTTTTCTTTGAAAATTTTTCACATATCACCCTTAACTTTAACCTTTTATCAATTTAACCATTTATTAAATAGAATAATTATAAGAAAATTGAATACTTTCATTTCATTAAATTTGGGGTCTCACAAGGAAGTTCTTCAGGAATACGTCAGGAAATTTATTAACAATAGAAATATCATTCAAAACTGTGACTCTCATCCAAGACTTGGATAGTACGTCACATTGATACCTATCAACTTGCCACCGTTGTTCACGATGTCCCCTACGGATATTCTGGCTTCGGTGTATTCCAAGACTTGGAAGTCACCAGCGAAAGGCTCGGGGCTCTTTACTTATGGCTTGATATGACAATGATTGACTTTAGTGGTTTCGTTGCTTGAATTCACATAACAGGTTGGTTAGGAATATAAAAGCTAACAACCTTACGAAAAGCATGATGAGCAGTTAACCAATCGATTCCTAAAATCACATCAAAGGCAAGTATTTTTAAAGAGATAAGATCGACAGGTAACGTGAAAGTGTCGATTTGAATCAAACAAGATTTATAAACAGTGGAGGTAACGAAGGTTTCTGCTAATGAAGTTTCAATCGATAAGTCAAAGTCTAACTTCTCTGGGGTCAAATTTAAACGTTGAGCGCAAGCAAAAGAGATAAAAGAATGGGTAAAACCGGTATCTAATAAGGTATAGACTTCGCAAAAATTTATAATTAACAAACCCGTGCTAACTTCGTTCGGGTTACTCACTTTTTGAGAAGTCACGAAAAACGCCTTCTTGAAACCACCGACTTTGTTTTGTCCAGATCCGCCTTTGGTGCCACCGTCCCAAATTGAACTTGACTTTGGTGCATGACAAAAATCGGGCTAGGTGACCTTCTTTTCCACAATTGTAACATGATTTGGATCGCATCACGCAGTTTGGACTGATATGTCCCTCCCCTCCGCATTTGAAGTATACAATTATTGGTCGTTCTCCTTCCTTGAAAACGGGTGTTGGTGCTGCTGTCTTTCCATCGTTGTTGAACCTTCTTTTCTTGAAATTTCCACTCCTATTATCTTGGCCATGATTACCACCAAAGTAGTTACCATTCTTGGCATGATAATTTCCCCCACGATGGTTATCATTATTCCGATGGTCGTTGCCACCGGTACGATTATTATCGTGTTGCTGCTTGTTATCCTTTGGTTGGGATGACTCATTATCGCACTCCAATAACTGAGCCCTATTCACAACATCTGAATATAAACAAAGTTTGTGAGAAATAAGGTATCGACTTATCTCAGGTTTCAAATTTCTTAGAAACATTCGCGTCATTCGCTCCTCATTATCGACTAAATGGGATGCAAACCGGGATAACTCCGCAAATTTATCCTCGTATTGCGACACGGTCATATTGTTTTGCTCCAACTTGATAAACTCCACATCCTTCATGTGACGAACTCTTTCGGAAAAGTACTTGTCGTTGAACAGCTCTTGGAACTTCTCCCAAGATATCTTGAGTGCATCAGTCAGGTACGCGTTTACTGATTCCCACCAAGAATCCGCCTCTTCACGCAACATAAAAAAGGTGGCAAAGGGAACCTTTTGCTCCTCGGAGCATCCCAAGACATCAAATATCTTGGTGACCTGCTTTAACCATGTCTCCGCCTTACGTGGTTCTGGCTTTTCCAAAAACTCTGGAGGTCCCAGCTCCTTGAACTGCTTAGCGGTGACCATCCGAGAGTTGCCATTGTTTCCACCTGCATTTTGAATAGGAGTCTCTCTCGCCTGATGTTGCATGAATTGAATAAAGCCTCTGATCATCCCATCGTTCATCATCTGATCAGTGTTTTTGTTTACTTGAGGGTTATTATCTTCCTGTTGCACATTATCCTGGGTATTGATCGTTGGTGACTCAACGGTCTCATGTGCTTCATTGCTGATCCCAACATTTTCAGATGCCATTTTCAAACACTGTCACAAAACAAGGGTTAATTAACATGTCACATAATATCCCTATACTCTGACCGACCAATTAAAAACCAAATAAACTTAGGTAGGTCATACTAGTGAAGGAATTCCCCATCTCTCCCCTCCTAGTTCTTGTCTCACATCTCAGCCAGGGATCATATCCCTAAGCTTTGATACCAATTGTGACGCCCCCAAAATAGGTATACATCACCAATATTGAGTCGCCAGATACATGGTACAAAATTCAAATACAACTTAATTATACAACAGTCATGTAAAATACGACAAAACATAATCTAAGAGTTTTAATAAGAATATTGTCATCTAGACAATATCCACACTCAATGGAGTCCTCATTACATTTATTTTCATACTATTTAACAGAATAGTGAGGACTACTAATGCTATCATCTGGACCGTCAATCTGTTCTCCGACTCGTCCCAGCTATATTCTCATTTCCTGAAGAGAACAATGAAAGCAAAAGGGTGAGCTCAACTAGCCCAGTAAGAAATATTATGACTAAGATAATGCAGAATAAATTATCCTTAACCTTCAACAGTATAACAACTGATAGAATATAATAGACAACAAGTTTTAGATCAACAACTGCAGCGGAATAAGCAATCCATTAGATGATTCAAGTAGAGCATAAAATCTACTATCTTCTATGATTTAAAAAGTTTTTCATCAACTTTATCGCTGAGACTCAACTTAATAAATAAAATTGAATCATCCCTGCATCACGGACAAGGATATTCATGTAATCATCAATGTTCATGATTATGCCGAATAATCCCTGGTCATAATCATACCAACAACTGTCCATCAATGAACTATAGGCCAATGAGGACTTTCACCACATCATTCGTCACATTACGGTCATGATTATACCGAATAATCCCTGGTCATAATCATACCAAGTCCATCTATGCACGTAAGCCAAAGATGACTTTCATCACAATATAAGCATGAGGATGATGACAATGACATAATAATTCAATAAAACAAGTTCAAGGATAAATTTTAAAGATTTATAATCTAATTTATCCAGAAATCAATAACGCTCAAATTGTCAACATGATCTTCGCTTTGTGGAGTAAAATTCAAGAATGCTCAGAAGAATATTTCCATGAAAGATCTTTGGATGAAACGCAAATATCCAAGATATTCTACTAATTTCATGGAGTATAGAAGCCAAAACTTTAACCAACTGAGTATAATAGAATATATGAAACCGCAAATGGATTTTACCATTATGCAGAATCTACGTAGATGCATCATTTACATAATTTAATAAGGAATGAATACGAAGGATCATTCACCATGCATCAGTAATCCATATAGTATAAAGTTATTTTAATAGAATAATAAAGAATGGAATAATGAAGAATTCACCATGCATGCGATAGATCGCATGCATAAAAGTTATTCCAATAAAATAATAAAGAATGGAATAACGTAAGGATTAACCGAGCATGCGATAGACCGCATGAGAAGTGTTATCCCAATGTAATAATAAAAAATGGAATAACAGAAGAAATCACCAGGCATGCGATAGACCGCACAAATAGGTTATTCCAACAGAATAATAAAGAATGAAATAACAACCCTTACGAGTATTGAAAGAAAATAACTCTCTTCATGAATACGAAAGAAATAATACCCCTTACCGTAGAAGAAAACTGGATACTGGAATAATGAGGTACCAGACTTCTCTTCTTCTTTCTCTTTATAATTTCTCTCTATAATAATTGCTCTTGTGAAACTTAGAGAATTGGTGAGAAATGAAGGAAGAATGAGCTTTATTTATATAATAATTGCTCTTGTGAAACTTAGAGAATTGGTGAGAAATGAAGGAAGAATGAGCTTCTATTTATAGGAAAATATAATTTCAATAATTACGCATTTTGGGGCTCAAAATATTACAGTATAATACATTCCTCTTTTTCTTCATTTTAATTTAGTCCTGTAATTATTATCAAACTTGCACCACCTCCCCTAATAGTAAATCATGTGAATCAATAGTAAATCATGTGACTCAATAGTTCTAAACATCTAAAAAATTTAATTATAATATAGTACCTTCATCTATACCTCCATTTTTAATTTAGTCATGCAAGTATTATCAATCTTGCACCAACTCCCCTAATAGTAAATCATGTGAATCAATAGTACACACATGTGAACACATAGTTATAAGCATGTGAATTAATAGCAATTAATTACTCATTTATCCGGTGAATTACTCGATTGGTCAATATAACCTCCAGACATTAATTATCATCGAAATAAATGTCGATTTCCACTAACACTAATAATTTCCACAGAATGGAATTATCAATTTCATCTTTAATCAACACGAACTTATTCATCATTAATATTACAACTCACAATATTTAACAACCAGGTCGTTCACAGGAAAGAGGGGGCTTTCCAATAAGGATTTCTCCATATTGGCGCGCAATTAGATTATCTAACCTCTCCTTGACAGAACTTCTAGACATTGTCAATATTGTAATTAATAATATGAATAACTTTGTCGTCTCAATTATTGATTTAATAATATATCATATTATGCAGATGATACTGTGACCATAATTGAATCAATAATATGAGAGATATGATGCGTAAATTATCGATAGCAATAATTGAGTATAACCGAGTGACTTCTTACGTAAGCATCAATAATCAATATCGTATGCTACTATGCAACCACGCCAGATTCTCGTACTTTTACTACTACCGTAGTTCAACAGTTTTAACGGTAACACTTTCGCCGTTATTTTTATAAAAAGATAATTTTGTCATTTTCTTACTACGACAATACTTCCGTTGTGGGGTCCACCAATGATTGTGCAGTCGTACGTATATTCCTCGATAAAAAGAATATTCCCCGACCAAACGAATATTTTATAACAACTTGCAAACTTTACAAAAAATTTCACATATCACCCTTAACTTTAACCTTTTATCAATTTAACCATTTACGAAATAAAATAATAATTACAAGAAAATTGAATACTTTCATTTCATAAAATATGAGGTCTTACAATAGGTCTAGGATTGAATTCCATTTCTATAAGTAACACAAAGAAAATAAACATATATCAACAACACAAACAAAATAAAAACAAATTTTCATTTTTGTAACCAACACAAAAAGAATACACATCAATCAATGTTTAAATACAATATAGATATTTTTAAAAATATATACATATCACTAATTTTACTCTATACATATATGTTGGATTTAGCAATGCTTTTATGTGACGCCCCCAAAATAAGTCCAAACAACCCATTCTGGGTCACCAAAATACACACTACTAAATTCAAATACAAACTTCCTATTTACAACTATTAAACTATCGTACAAAATACGACAACACATAAGCTATGAGTTTCAATAAAAATATTGTACTGAATATAATACGACAATATACACACCCAAATTATTACAATGCCATATAAAATACAACAACAAATATTTCAAGTCTTCAAAGGAACACGAAAAGATTTATGTCCTCCTCATTCTAATTGGATGTATTTTTGACGCTTTCAAAGTCGAGTTCTCATTACCCTATTGTTGTTCACCAAAATTAACTATTAAACGCCGAATAAAATACGACACGCACATTTTAAGTCCAAAATACAATCATATATTGTCATGCTATTTTGTAATGTATTGAGAAACTTTAACAGTCACTGACCATCACTCTATTCCCCTGTCATCCCCTCTCGACCCAGCTACACTCTTATTACTTGAAAGGAATTGTGAAGTAAAAGGGTGAGCACAAATAGCCTAGTAAAGAATATTATGACTAAGATAATATAGAACAAATTATCCTTAGTCCTCAACAAGGAAAAATCTGATAGAATACAATAGACAACAAGTTTTAGATCAACAACTACAGCGGAACCAACAATCCATTAGAAGAGTCAAGTAGAACATAATGTCTACTATCTCTTCCAAATTAAAAGTCTATTATTAATATTTCATCACTGTAATACCCATCAACAGTTCTTTGTTGTACCCAAGACAAAGAGAACTTTCATCACCTATCTTCACCTTAACAACCAAAGATTATAGTTAAATTCACAATTCATGTTTATAATAATATAAATCTACAGTTTGTCTTTTCCACAAAGTCTTAATAGAACTTTAACTCAATGTCCTTGTCATAAAGGCTAAAAACACTCAGTAATCATATCGTCTTTAACCCTTACACCAAAGATATTCAAATGTAACAATAATGGTCATGATCATATCAATCAATTGTCTATCCTTGCACTACGGACCAAAGATGTTCAACTGTACAACCAATTATCAATAGTTCATCTTTGCACTACGGGCCAAAGATATATAACTGTAAAATCAATAATCAACAGTCCATCTTTTTACTACGGGCCAAAGACACATAACTGTAAAATCAATAATCAACAGTCCATCTTTTCACTATGGGCCAAAGATATAAAACTGTAAAACCAATGGTTATGATTATACCAATACACAATTCCGGTTATGAATATACCAATACACAATTCCTGGTCATAATCATACCAATCAACAGTTCATCTTTGCACTACGGGCCAAAGATAACTTTCTAACACAAATTTAAGTCTGAGGATTATAACAATAATATAACGAATCAATCAAGTGAGATCAATGATAAATATTAAATATTTATAATTCAATTTATCCAGAATTCAAGAATGTCCAAATTGTCAACATGATAACTAATGGTGGAGTAAAATTCAAGATTTATATTCACGTATCAAAAATAATTTGGATAGAAAGAAACCAATTTTGTCATGAATAGTATACTATGAATAGTACCCGAATAATTAGTACCCCATCATGCAAAGTACCCCGAATGAATAGTACCCCGTCATGCAAAGTATCCCAAATGAATAGTACTCTGCTATGAATAGTACCCATAAATGGAGAATACAAAAGAAAACGATATATCTTGACGAGTACAAAAGAATGACATCTCATACGAGTATAAAAGAATATACGAAACTGCAAATGGATTTTCACCCGTCATGCAGTAATCCACGTAGATAGATCATTTCCACAATTTAATAAAGAATGAATACAAAGGGTTATTCACCATGCATGCGATAATCCGCGTAGACAGGTTACTCTCGCAGATTAATAAAGAATGAATATGAAGGGTTATTTACCATGCATGCGGTAATCCACGTAGATAGGTTACTCCCATAGATTAATAAAGAATGAATACTAAGGGTTATTCACCATGCATGCGGTAATCCGCGTAGACAGGTTACTCCCGTAGATTAATAATAAATGAATACGAAGGGTTATTCACCATGCACGTAGTAATCCGCGTAGACATGTTACTCCCACAAATTAATAGGGAATGAAATGACAACCCTTATGAGTTTGAGGTAAATAACATCTTTAACGAATATAAAAGAAATAATGCCCCTTACAAATATGAAAAGTAATATCCCTTACGAAAATAACATCCCTTACCTTAGTAGAAGATTGGATACTACAATAATGTAGTAGCAGAATACTCTTCTTCTTTCTCTCTATAGTTTCTCTCACTATAACTTGTGATTATAACTTTGCTCTTCAAATTGGTAGGAAATAATGAATGGATCTTCAAATTGGTAGGAAATAATGAATGGATGAAGGAGTATTTATGGGCTAGGAAGATGTGCTAAATTACAAGGTTAATTATACTTCAGTACCTTCAACTTTGCCTCTATTTTTTAATTTAGTCCCTCAAATATTATCAATCTTACATAACCTCCCCTAATAGTACTTGCATATGAATCAATAGTTCCTTGCATGTGAACTAATAGTAATTTATTGCTCATTTATCCGATTAATTGCCCGTTTGGTCAATTTAACATCCAAAAATCAACTATTATCGACATAAATGTTGATTTTCACTAACATTAATATTCCCAACACAATGGAAATATTTTTATCAACAATTTTATCTTTGAATTTTTGACTTTTTGACCAAAAAGTCAACTATTGACTTTTTGACCAAAAAGTCAACCTCGACAAATTTTGTGTTTATTGTCTATTTTGACTAACTTAATCGTCCCAGACTCAAATATCTCATCCACGTCTCCAAATTCAACTCCAAACTCAAACTCGAATTTTAATTTCATTTTCTTGTGTTTTATACACACTTTTGCTTTCTTAGTTAGTTCAAACTATTTAATTAGTCTTGACTAACTATTAAATTAAATCTCATCATTTATCGCTAATATATAACACATTTTTAATCTTTCAATTATTATTCATCATTTAATATTATAACTCACAATATTGACAACCAGATTGTTCCCAAGAAAGAGGGGGATTTTCAATAAGGATTTCTCCTTACTGGCGCACAATTAAATAACCAAACCCCTTTCCTCGACAGAACTTTCTAGACATTGTCAATAATACAAATAATAATATGAATAACTATTTCGTCTCAATTATTGATTTAATAATATAAAATATTGTACAGATGATACTATGACAATAATTGAATCAATAATATGAGATACTATACAACAACTATTGTGGTAATTATTGAATGAAACTGAGTGACTTCTTACGTAAGCATCAATAATAAGAGATACTGTGCAATATCGTGTGATATTGTGCAATAACGCGTATTATTATACTATTATCACCGGGTATTTCAACAGTTTAACGGTAAAAGTTTTGCCATTATTTTATGAAAAGGTTATTTTTATCACATTCTATATCTGACAATTATTCCGTTGTAGGGTCCACCAATGATTGCTTCGTCATAAGAATATTCCCTGACAAAAAGAATATTCCCCGACACAATAAATATTTTATGACAACTTGCTTACTTTATAAAAATTTCACATATCACCCTTAACTTTAACCATTTACTGAATAGAATAATAATTATAAGAAAAATTGATTACTTTTATTTCTTAAAATATGGGGTCTTACATGTTAGGTTAGTTGTAAGGATTTGTCGATCTTCTTTTGCTTGGTTTGTTTTTCTTTCAACTTCGCAGAAAATATTTTTGGTTTGATTGCTTAGATCTCAAATGGACAAGACGGAACCTTTAGATTTTGGAAAGAGTCCGCAGTTTAGTTTTGCGGACAATGTACACTTAATAATTACCAGTTCTATACAAAATCGTTTCACAAACCTAGCGTCCACAATATTAAACTGCGGACGAAGATGTTCCCAGTTCCACACGGTGTCATTTCAAATATTAAAATGACACCCCCACATTAAAACGACCTCGTCTTTTGTACATTAAAATACTACTACGGACAGGGATGTTCCTAGTTCCATACGGCGTTATTTCATATACCTAGCGTCCGCAATATTAAACTGTGGACAGGGATACCTAACGGAACCGTTTTAATATTAAAATATCACCCCCATATTAAAACGACCTCGTCTTTTGTACATTAAAATACCATAAAATGTGGACTTATGTTTGTATTACAAACGACACTGTATTATGAGTAAAACATTGTCCGCAATATTAAACTGTGGATGGGGGACTTTAGATAAGAACAGATTAATTTAAAACTTAGTCTTCCAGTTCTCCTGGATATTCTTGTTGCAGATTCATCTTATGGGATGATGATAAGAATACCCTATAACAACTACTAAACTTAATAGCTTTAAATCGAACTAAACTCGTCACAGATTGGTACTGTAAAAATGAGATGAGATCAAAAATATACCTTAAGTTCACACTGTTAGCTATGGATCGGTCCCCAACTTATTAAAGCTAAAAATCATCTATTTCTGTTTCATATTCTTGTTAGTTGTTACAGATTCATGTAATATGGGATGATGAGACACATCCATGGCTAAACAAGTGGAAAATTGATATATACCAATGGGGTGAAGTGTTTTCAATATATCTTTCTAATTGTTAGCCATAAATTTGCCTCATTATCATAGAAAACATGATTCATGTTCAAACAATAGGAATACGCAAAAAGAGATAGAAAATTCTTGAGCCTTAATTCAAAAGCTTAATACCATTAAATCGAACTACACTCTTCCAAGATCGGTACATTAAAAATGATTTTAGATCCATAAATATAAATAAAAAATCATTAAAGCTTAAAATCATCTAGTTCTATTTGCATACTCTTTCAAGTTGTTCCATATTCAAGTCATCTAGTATGATGAGAAATATAAATGGCTAAACAAATGGAAGGATACATAAAAAAAATCATTATACAACTCTTCAATTGTTTCAGCAACGATCCTTCCATTTATAAGTCATTCACGACGCTTCATGTAAGACCCCAACTTTTTATGAATAAAGATTTAATTTTCTCTAAATATTATTTTGAATAGTAAGGTGTTGATTTGATATAATGTTATAGTTATGGTTGATATGTGCAAATTTTGCAAAGTAAGTAAGTTGTCATAAAATATTTGTTTGGTCGGGAAATATTCTTTTTATCGAGGAATATTCGTATGATGGCGCAATCATTGGTGGACCACATGATGGAATAACTGTTGGATATAGAAAGCGACAGAAATAACCTTTTCATAAAATAACGGCAAGACTTTTACCGTTAAACTGTTGAAATACCCGGTGATAAAAGTAAAGTAATACGCGTTGTTGCACAATAGCACACGGTATTGCACAGTATCTCTGATTATTGATGCTTACGTAAGAAGTCACTCAGTTTCATTCAATAATTACCACAGTAGTTGCTATATAGTATCTCATATTATTGATTTAATTATTGTCACAGTATCATCTGCATAATATTTTATATTATTAAATCAATAATTGAGACGACATAATTATTCATATTGTTATTTGCATTATTGACAATGTCTAGAAAGTTCTGTTGAGGAAAGGGGTTTGGTTATTTAATTGCGCACCAGTAAGGAGAAATCTTTATCGGAAAACCCCCTCTTTCTTGGGAACAATCTAGTTGTCAATAATGTGAGTTATAATATTAAATAATGAATGATTATTGAAAGATTAAAAATGTGTTGATTGAAGATAAGTGATTTATGGTAAATATTTATTCAATTTTTGATATAAATAGAGGGATTGGTCATGAGGCGTTTGTTGTAAGTTTGGTTTATTATTCCATAAGGAGATGTGCTAATTTTTTAGACCGTTGTTTGAAGTTGTAATAATGAATAAATAGGGACTGTTGGTTGAAGTTATAATAGTAAATCAATATGGACCGTTGGTTGAAGTTATAATAGTAAATCAATATGAACCTTTGGTTAAAGTTTTAATAGTAAATCAATATGAACCGTCCGTTTACTAGTAAATCAATCAGGACCGTTCGTGAATCAGGTACTATTTAGTTGATTCTCCTATAAATAGAAGATCATTACTTCATTCTTTCTTACGAATTCACTAAAACTATTGAGAGAGAAACTATAAAGAGAAAGAAGAAGAGTATTCTGCTACTTCACTATTGCAGTATCCAATCTCCTACTAAGGTAAGAGATATTATTTTCTATTTTCGTAAGGGGTATTATTTTCTTTCGTGTTCGTAAAGGATGTTATTTGCTTCATACTCATAAGGGTTATAATTTTATTCCTTATTAATCTGTGGGAGTAACTTGTCTACGCAAATTACCACATGCATGGTGAATAACCATTCGTATTCATTCTTTATTAATTTGCGGGAGTAACCTGTCTATGCAGATTACCGCATACATGGTGAATAAACCTTCTTATTCATTCTTTATTAATCTGCGGGAGTAACCTGTCTACGCGAATTATCGCATGCATGGTGAATAATCCTTCGTATTCATTCTTTATTAATCTGTGGGAGTAACTTGTCTATGCGGATTACCACATGCATGGTGAATAACCCTTCATATTCATTCTTTATTAATATGCGGGAGTAATCTGTCTAAACGGATTACCGCATGCATGGTGAATAACCCTTCATATTCATTCTTTATTAAATTGTGGAAATGATCTGTCTACGCGGATTACCATATGACGGGTGAAAATCCATTTGCAGTTTCGTATATTCTTTTATATTCGTATGAGATATCATTTCTTTTGTACTCATCAAGGGATATCGTCTTCTTTCATATTTCTCCATTTATGGTTCGAATTTATTGTTTGTTTCCATAACCTTATTATTAAATGGTGAAAACCCTTAAAATTAGTTGAATATTCTTAATAGTTTGTGCTTCATCTAGTATCATTCCACTATTGGTCTGAACTTTCTTATAAAATGGCGGGATACTATTTATGTCGGGGTACTATTCATTTGGAATACTATTCATTCAAAATACTATACATTTGGAATACTATTCATTCGGGGTACTTTTCATTCGAGTACTATTCATTCGGGGTACTATTCACGAGGTACTATTCACGACAAAATTAATTTCTTTTCTGTCCAAATTATTTTTGATACATGAATATCATTCTAGAATTTTACTCTACAATTAGTGATCATGTTGACAATTTGGACATTCTTGATCTTTGGATAAATTAAATTATAAATCTCTAATATTTATCCTTGATCTCACTTGATTGATTCTTTATATCATTGTCATCATCCTCATGCTTATATTGTGTTGAAAGTCATCTTTGGCCCGTAGTGCAAAGATGGACTGTTGATTAGTATGATTATGACCATGAATTATGTATTGGTATAATAATGACCTTTAATGTTACAGATAAAGGTTTGTGGTGAAAGTCCTCTTTGGTCCGTAACGGATAGATGGACAGGTTTTTGACATGATCATGACTATTGGTGATACAAATGATTATCTTTGGCCCGTAGTGCATGGATAATTTATTTATTGGAAATATTTATTGATTGGTGTTACAGGGATAAATTATTGATGATGGACTTTTAAATCATAGAAGATAGTAGACCTCATTCTCTACTTGACTCTTCTAAGGGATTTTTGTTTTCGCTGCAGTTGTTGATTTAAAACTTGTTGTCTATTGTATTCTATCAGATTTTTCCCTGTTGAGGACTAAGGATAATTTGTTCTACATTATCTTAGTTATAATATTCTTTACTGGGCTAGTTGAGCTCACCCTTTTCCTTTTGGTTCCATTGTTCTTCTCAGGAGGCGAGAATGTAGCTGGGACTAGTTGGGGAGTGGAGTAATGGTCCAAGATGATTATTATAGTAGTCCTCACTATGTTGTGAACAGTATGACAATAATTGTAATGAGTAATTTATTTGATTTTGGATATTGTCTACAAGACAATATTTGTATTAAAACTCACAGCTTATGTGTTGTCGTATTTTACATGACAATTGTATTAATAAAGTTTGTATTTGGATTTTGTAGCACATATATCTGGTGACCCAGAATGGGTTGTGTGGACCTATTTTGGGGGTGTCATAGTTGGTATCAGAGCATAGGGATATGGTTTCTGGCGGAGATTTGAGGTTAGAACTAGGAGGAGTGAGACGAGTTAAACCTTCGCTAATGTGTCCTTCCTAAGTTTATTTGTTATTTAATTGGTCAGAAAAAATATAGGGATAATATATGACATGACAATTTCTTTAATTAACCCTTGTTTTGTGACAATATTTAAGAATGACATCTGAAAATTAAGAGATGAACTCATATAGAGTTTTAAGTGACGAATTGAGGAGAATTTTATAATCGAAATATAGAACTGCAAGATCGTATTCGTGAGTTAGAAGAGCAGGGTGAAGAGAGGCAGGTGGTTATGAAATAAATGGATGCAACAATTCAAGATTTTGCTACCCGATATGCGAACAAAATCTCTCTTTGACAGAGTATATGATAATAAAGTTAGAATCTGAGAATACAAATGTCAAAGATCATCTGAAAGAAGAAACAACTGAACTAGTGAGAATGGAGGATGCATGGATAAAGGTCGCACGACGCGTTGATATTGTAGAAAGAGATGTCCGATCCAAGAAGGCTAAAATAGATGATATGTATTTCTCTTTTGGGACGGCAATTGGGAGAACCCAACATCGAGTTTGGAATTACCCTGTACAGAGCGGTCAACCCCAATTCGATATGGATCGAAGATTAATGATTCAGATCATGGATCAAGAGTAAGACAAAGCAGTTGAGGGTGGAATGTGCCCTATAGCGAAGTCAAGTCCAGCGGTAATGATGACACTAAAGGTTGTCCTGGACAAGTCAAAGTCAGTGATTCAAGGGAGAGCATTTTTCGTGACTTTCCAAAAAGCGAGGAACCCGAACGAAGTTATCACGGGTAAGTTAATCATAAACTCTTGCAAAGTCTATACCGTATTCAATACCGGTTCAACCCATTCTTTTATTTCATTTGTTTGTGCTCAACGTTTAAACTTGACTCCGGAGAAATTAGACTTTGACTTATCGGTTGAAACTCCGTTGGGAGAAACCTTTGTTACATCCACCATTTATAAATCTTTTTTTATTCAAATCGATACCCTCACATTACCTATTGATCTCATCTCTTTTAAAATACTTGCATTTGATGTGATTTTAGGCATTGATTGTTTTCATAAGGTCGTTAGCTTTCATATTCCTAACCAACCTGTTATGCGAATTCAAGCAATCAAACCACTAAAGTCAATCACTGTCATATCAAGTCATAAAGCCATTCATTTATTGAAAAATGGATGTCAATCTTTCTTAGCCCATGTCACCGATTTAAACAAAAATACGTCAGATTTGAATGATATTTCTGTTGTTAATAAATTTTTTGATTGCAACAGTAAGAAGTCACTCAGTTTCATTCAATAATTACAATAGTAGTTGTAGCATAATATCTCATATTATTGATTCAATTATTGTCACAGTATTATCTGCATAATATTTTATATTATTAAATCAATAATTGAGACGAACCAATTATTCATATTATTATTTGTATTATTGACAATGTATAGAAAGTTCTGTCGAGGAAAGGGGTTTGGTTATTTAATTACGCGCCAGTAAGGAGAAATCCTTATCGGAAAGCCCCCTCTTTCCTGAGAACAATCTGGTTGTTAATATTGTGAGTTATAATATTAAATATTGAATAATTGTTGAAAGATTAAAAATGTTTTGATTGAAGATAAGTGATTTGTGGTAAATATTTATTCAATTTTTGATATAAATAGAGGGATTGGTCATGTGGCGTTTGTTGTAAGTTTGGCTTATTATTCCATAAGGAGATGTGCTAATTTTTCAGACCTTCAGTTGAGGTTATAATAATGAATCAATATGGATGAAGTTATAATAGTAAATCAATATGGACTACTAGTTGAAGTTATAATAGTAAATTAGTATGGGCCGTCGGTTGAAGTTTTAATAGTAAATCAATATGAACCGTCCGTTTACTAGTAAATCAATCAGGACCATTCGTGAATCAGGTACTATTTAGTTGATTCTCCTATAAATAGAAGCTCATTACTTCATTCTTTCTTACGAATTCACTAAAACTATTGAGAGAGAAACTATAGAGAGAAAGAAGAAGAGTATTCTGCTAATTCACTATTGCAGTATCCAATCTCCTACTAAGGTAAGGGATATTATTTTTTGTATTCATAAGGGGTATTATTTCTTTTATATTTGTAAAGGATGTTATTTGCTTCATACTCATAAAGGTTGTCATTCTATTCCTTATTAATCTGCGGGAGTAACCTGTCTACGCGGATTACCGCATGTATGGTGAATAACCCTTCGTATTCATTCTTTATTAATCTGCGGAAGTAACCTGTCTACGCAGATTACCGAATGCATGGTGAATAACCCTTCGTATTCATTCTTTATTAATTTGCGAGAGTAACCTGTCTACGCGGATTACCGCATGCATGGTGAATAACTCTTTGTATTTATTCTTTATTAATTTACGGGAGTAACCTGTCTACGCGGATTACCATATGCATGGTGAATAACCATTCATATTCATTCTTTATTAATCTGCGGGAGTAACTTTTTACACCGGATTACCGCATGCATGATCAATAACCCTTCGTATTCATTCTTTATTAATCTGCGGGAGTAATCTGTCTACGCGGATTACCATATACATGGTGAATAACCCTTCGTATTCATTCTTTATTAAATTGTGGAAATGATCTATCTACGCGGATTATCGCATAATGGGTGAAAATCCATTTGTAGTTTTGTATATTCTTTTTTACTCGTATGAGATATCATTTCTTTTGTACTCTTCAAGGGATATCATCTTCTTTCATATTTCTCCATTTATGGTACGAATTTATTGTTTGTTTCCATAACCTTATTATTAAATGGTGAAAACCCTTGAAATTAGTGGAATATTCTTAATAGTATGCTTCATCTAGTATCATTCCACTATTGGTCTGAACTTTCTTATTAAATGGTGAGATACTATTTATGTCGGGGTACTATTCATTTAGAATACTATTCATTCAAAATTCTATTCATTCGGGCTACTATTCATTTGGGGTACTTTTCATTTAAGTACTATTCATTCGGGGTACTATTCACAAGGTACTATTCATGACAAAATTGATTTTTTGCTGTCCAAATTATTTTTGATACTTAAATATCATTCTTGAATTTTACTCCATAATTAGTGATCATGTTAACAATTTGGACATTCTTGAACTCTGGATAAATTGAATTATAAATCTCTAATATTTATCATTGATCTCACTTGATTGATTCTTTATGTCATTGTTATCATCCTCATGCTTATATTGTGTTGAAAGTCATCTTTGGCCTGTAGTGCAAAGATGGACTGTTGATTGGTATGATTATGACCAAGAATTATGTATTGGTATAATCATGACCTTTAATGTTACAGATAAATGTTTGTGGTGAAATTCCTCTTTTGTCCGTAGTGCATAGATGGACAGGTGTTTGACATGATCATGACCACTGGTGATACAAATGATTATCTTTGGCCCGTAGTGCATGGATAATTCATTGATTGGAAATAATTGTTGATTGGTGTTACAAGATAAATTATTGATGTTGGACTTTTAAATCATAGAAGATAGTAGACCTCATTCTCTACTTGACTCTTCCAATGAATTATTGTTTCCGCTGCAGTTGTTGATTTAAAACTTGTTGTTTATTGTATTCTATCAGATTTTTCCCTGTTGAGGATTAAGGATAATTTGTTCTACATTATCTTAGTCATAATATTCTTTACTGGGCTAGTTGAGCTCACCATTTTTCTTTTGGTTCCATTGTTCTTCTCAGGAGGCGAGAATGTAGCTGGGACTAGTTGGGAAGTGGAGTAATGGTCCAAGATGGTTATTATAATAGTCCTCACTATGTTGGGAAATAGTATGACAATAATTTTACTAAGGAATTTATTTGAGTTTGGATATTGTTTACATGACAATATTTGTATTAAAACTCACATTTTATGTGGTGTCGTATTTTGCACAACAGTTGTACTAATGAAGTTTGTATTTGGATTCTGTACCATGTATTTTGATGACCCAGAATGGGTTGTGTGGACCTATTTTGGGGGAGTCACACTTTAATCCCAAATCACGTGAATCAGTAATGTGACTCCCCCAAAATAGGTATAAATCACCTATTTTGAGTCGCCAAATACATGGTACAGAATACAAATACAATCTTTAATATACAACAAGAGAGCTGTGAGTTTTAATATAAATATTGTCTTCTGCACAATATCCACTCTCGTAATAAGTCCTCATTACATTTATTGTCACACTATTTAATGTAATAGTGAGGACTACTAATATTATCATCTCGGATCGTCACTCCGCTCCCTAGACTAATCCCTGGACGCTTCTCATTTCCTGAAGAGAACAGTGAAATAAAGGGTGAGCTCAACTAGCCCAGTAAGAAATATTTTGACTAAGATAATGTAGAATAAATTATCATTAGTCTTCAACAATGATAAACTGATAAAATACAATAGACATCAAGTTTAACTACAGCGGAACATACAATCCATTAAAAGAGTCAAGTAGAGAATAAAATCTACTATCTTTATGATTTAAAAGGTTTTTCATCACTTTTATCACTGGGACTCAACTTAATAAATAAATCACATCATCCCTGCACTACGGCCAAGGATATTCATTAGTATCACAACCACAAATTATCCATGCACTACGGGCCAAGGATATTCGTGTATTCATCAATGGTCATAATCATGCCAACAACTGTCCATCAATGCACTACGGGCCAATGAGGACTTTTACCACATCATTTGTAACATTACAGTCATGATTACACCGAATAATCCCTGGTCATAATCATACCAAGTCCATCTATGCACTACAGGCCACATATGATTTTCAAAAAAAATATAAACATGAGGATGATGACAATGATATAAGAGTTCAATAAAACAAGTTCAAGAATTAATTTATTGAGGAACTAATAACATCCAAATTGTCAACATGATACTTCTTTGTAAAGTAAAATTTAAGAATGCTCAGAAGAATATTTTCATGAAAAGATACTGGATGAAGTGCAAATATCAAGGATATTCCACTAATTTATTGGAGTATAGAAGTCAAAACTTTAACCAACTGAGTATAATAAAGAATGGAATAACAAAAGAAATCACCATGCATGTGGTACTTCGCATAGACAAGTTATTCCAACAGAATAATAAATAACGGAACCAGGTCAAGCAAAATACGCACCGATGCGTGATATTCCAATGTAATAATAAAGAATGGAATAACAAATGAAATCACCATGCATGTGGTATCAGATGTATGTGTTTATTCCAACGAATAATAAATAACTTAACCGTGTCCCACAGAAACGCATGCATGTGATATTTCAACGTAATAATAAAGATTTTTAACCAGTCCGTACAGAAAACGCATGCATGTGATATTCCAATGTAATAATAAAGAATGAAATAACAACAGAATTTCACCATGTATGTAGTACTTCGCATAGACGGGTTATTCCAGCAGAATAATAAATAATGGAATAACAGAAGAATTTCACCAAGTATAGGGTAGATCACAGATACAAAGTTATTCCAATGAATAATAAAGAATGGGATAATGTAAGTTCTCTTCATAAATATGAAAAAAAAATACCCTTACCTTATAAAGAAGAGTACTCACTCAGTGATAGGGCGAGGATATACTTGAAGAAACATGCACTACGCTCAAAGCTTTCTTAAACGCTAAAGAAATACGCTCAAGATTATAGAAGAAGAATTCTCTCTATAGTTTCTCTCTCCAGAGTTTCAAAGAATTCGTAAGAAATAATGAAGGAATGAGCTTCTATTTATGAAGAATGGATGAATAAGAACCAATCTATGAACTAGTCTAGATTGATTTACTATTAAACAGACGATCCAGATTGGTTTACAATAAAATATAATATATTCTATTTATAATCTAATAAAACGAATAACTTTATAAAATTATTCTATTTTATATAAAAAGATTTTACTATACAAACACTATGCAGGCACTATGCAAACACTATGCATAATAAAATATAATATATTCTAATTATTGTCTAATAAAATGTATAACTTTATAAAAGTATTCTGCTTTTATATAACAAGATTTTTCTATTAGCTTTAATAAAACGAATAACTTTATAAAAGTATTCTATTTTATATAAAAAAAAATTTTGTTTTATTACATTAATAATACTAATAAAAAAAAACTTCATCATCATTATCATAATTCACACTATTAATCGACCGTGTCGCTCCCCAAGAAAGAGGGGCTTTCAATAAGGATTTCTCCCTATCATGCGCCAATTAATTAGGTGACCAAACCTCTCCTCGGCGTAACTTCTGACATCATTAATAATGCAAATAATAATATTAACAACTTTGTTATCTCAATTAATTATTTAATGATATATAAAATATTGACAATAATTGAATCGAATAACGTGAGATACTATGCAGAAATTACTGAAGCAATAATTGAACAAAACTGAGTGACTTCTCACGTAAGCATCAATAATCAATACTGCTGCTTCTACTATGAAACCACGCCAGATTCTCATACTTTTAACACTGGGTGTTTCAACAGTTAACGGTAAAACATCCGCCGTTATTTTCATAAAATATATTTATTTTTTTTGTCATTTTCTCAATCCGACAATAATTCTGTTGTGGGGTCCACTAATGATTGTGTCGTCGCATTTAATATTCCCTCGTTAAAATGAATATTTCCCACCAATCGAATATTATAAACAACTTGCACAGACTTTACAAAATTTCTAAATATTACCCACAACTATAACATTATATCAAATTCATTCCATAATATTTAAAAATGATAATTATAAAAAATTCATCTTTATTCATAAAAGTTGGGGTCTTACAATCTCCCCTTCTTATGAAATTTCGCCCTCGAAATTAGGGTATACGACTGGTATGTCAAGAGGTAAGGATACCTTGATTTCATTTCAGATTCTAACTCCCAGGTCATTTTCTCAACATCGTGGTTCTTCCATAAAACTTTGACTTGAGGTATAACCTTGGAGCATAGAATATGTTCCTTCTTATCCAAGATTTGAACAAGAACCTCTTCATGCGTTAAATCTTCCATTATTTCATCCGGTTCTAACTCAATAATGTGGTTCGGGTCTTTCACATATTTACATAACATGGATATATGAAAAATGTTATGAACATGAGACATACTTGGCGGTAAAGCGAGTCTATAGGCTACAGTCCCTAATCGATCGAGGATTAAAAATGGGCCAATGAATCGAGGATTAAGCTTTCCTCTCTTTCCAAATCTCGTAACTCCTTTCCATGGAGCAACACGTAATAACACATGATCTCCAATATCGAATTCCACGTCCTTTCGATGGAGATCAGCATAACTCTTTTGTCGGTCTTGTGAGGTTTTTATACGTTGTCGGATCGTTTGAATCTTTTCCATAGTCATACGTACCAACTCCGGTCCCAACAACATTGTTTCACCCACCTTATCCCAGCATACTAGAGAATGACACTTTCTTCCATACAACGCCTCGAATGGAGTCATGCCAATACTTGCTTGATAACTATTGTTGTAGGAAAACTCCACCAAAGGTAAGAACTTGTCCCAACTTCCCTTGAAGCCAAGGACACAGAGTCTTAATAAATCTTCAAGAGTTTGAATAGTCCTCTCTAATTGTCCGTCCTTCTGAGGATGATATGCCGAACTAAATCGTAAATTCGTGCCCATAGCTTTTTGCAAACTAACCCAAAATCTTGAAGTAAATCTTGGGTCTCGATCAGAAACTATGGATATTGGCATACCATGCAATCTTACAACCTCGTTTATGTACATACGAGCAAGACATTCAAGTGTATAAGTTTCTCGTATTGGTAAGAAATGAGCAGACTTGGTCAATCTATCAACAATGACCCAAATTACATCTATGCCTTGAGAAACCTTGGGAAGACCAGTAACGAAATCCATGGTAATGTGATCCCACTTCCATTCTGGAATTTCAAGTGGTTGCAATGGACCTTTTGGTACTTAATGTTTCGCCTTGACTCGTTGACAAGTTATACACCTTGAGATAAACAGCGCTATCTCTCTCTTCATATTGCCCCACCAAAATGTATGTCGAAGATCATGATACATTTTGGTACTCCCAGGATGCATTGTAAACGGTGTGTTGTGCGCCTCCATCATGATTTTATACTTTAAATCGTGGTCGTTAGGAACACAAAAGTCCGGAGTTGACTCAAGTATTCCTTCTTCATCGATTCTTGCTTCCAAAGATAGCACCTTCTTGTACTTTCTTCCTCATACGCATCAGCTCCAGGTATGTAGCTTGAGCAGCTTTAACTTTATCGATTAAAGTCGGTTCCACTTGTATACTCGCCATCATCCCTTGGGTCCTTGGAGTCTTTATCTCTATCTCCGTCCTTTGTAAGTCATACAAAATGGGCCTTTGCGTTGACAATATCGCACTCGTACCCGCATATGATCTTCTACTCAATGCGTCAGCTACCACGCTCGTTTTTCCAGGATGGTATTGAATGGTATGATCAAAATCTTTCAACAATTCAAGCCAACGTCGATGTTGCATGTTGAGTTCCTTTTGAGTGAAGAAATATTTGAGGCTTTTATGATCCGTAAAGATCTCCACTTTCTCCCCATACAAGTAATGCCTCCAAATTTTAAGTGCGAAGACAACAGCTGCCAACTCTAGATCATGAGTAGGATAATTCCTCTCATATTCTTTGAGTTGTCGAGAGGCATAGGCTATGACTTTCCCATGTTGCATGAGAATACATCCTAACCCTTTGCCTGAAGCATCACTGTAGATGACAAATCCCTCCGAGCCAGATGGTATTGTTAGGTTTGTAATATTCATGAACGCAATCAAATTGCATAAAAAGTACGAAAACGTGTAAAATCAGAGTTTTAAAAATTTTACAAACCATATACCCGGATCACCCTTTATGCACAATTATTAATTAAACGAAAAGATATGAAGAACAAACATACCCTTGAAGATCCGAGCTTCCTCAGGTACGAGTTCACCTCCAATCCTTTTCGGGTTCAACTTGAATCCACCGGGTTTGGTTCCTTCCTTTGATCAACGTTAGCCACCCAAGTGTATGGCCTCTAGAGGTAATCCACCAAGGAATAATAAGAATTTAAGAAGAAGGGGTATTGGCTCAACCCTAGTTTTCTATCTCTATAGAAAGGGCGTACTCTCCAACAAATTAGAATTATGTCGTATGTTGTAAAAGTCAACAACCCCACCACCCATAATAAGACTCCTCTTATTTATAGATGTGGGCAACCCACCTTAACAATTAAGGAATTGGGATTTATTTAATTAATTAAATTCTTTTAATTAATTAAGCTCCCTAATCTTATTAGGGATAATTAATTAAACTCCTTTAATTAATTTTTCTTCCTAATCCAATTAGGAATAAATGAGAGTACTTATATTAAATTAATTCCTAAACTCTTTTAGAAATTAAAATAATAATAATTGTAATAATATTAATAAGACCCTCTTATTAATTTATATTTAATATTTCTAAAATATTAAATAATAAATATTAAGCTATTTAATTTATTCTATCACCATAGATTAAATTAAATATACTTAACATATTATTACGATTATGCCATTAACTTCTTAAATAATTATTCTTCCTTTTATGGTGTGACCCTTTAGGTTCTCCATATTAAACCTAAGTTGAATAAATCAATTAGAACAATTCTAATCTTATTTAAATAAATAAATTAAACAATTAATTTATTTAAATAAATATTATTTATTCTACAATAGGGATAAGCCTCCCCAGCGATCAACGACTTTCCGGATAATATAGATTTCAACATTAATCATAAAAGAACCTTTGGTAAATAGTTACCGACAATTCAATCCTTCCACCATACAATGTCCCAATTAAATATAAGACATGGAATTACCACAAGTCTTATTTTATTTAATTATATGTATTTCGATCCTTAAATGCACAACTCCAAATAATGCAAATTAGAAACTCCTTTCTAATTTCATTCTCGCCTTAACCAAGGACTACTTGGGTTGTCATTTATCGAATCACATAGGACATTTCTCTTCTTTTATTAGAAGTGGTAGATTCTTTATCGATCATACATTATCTCCATGTATAACTTATTATACCCAAGTATACCCTTTGATATACCCTAAGGGTCTTAAAGAATAAGTCAAAGTATAACTCATCATACACAAGATACTATGATGATCTCAAGTCCAAGGATCACTTCTACTACTATCACTACAGAATTCCTATTGACAGCAAGTAAAACTCCATTAGGTATTCCTTAGCGAGCCACATTCAAAGGAACTTATTCTCTAATAAGCACCTACATACTTGCTTTAGTGTCTCCACACAAATGATCATGAGATCAATCATCCTCATCCAATGAGCAAGCAACGTATGTACCAATCTATCCGGATTCACTAATCCCCAATTTAGTAATCCAATGATTGGGAACTATTTTAGTTTTAAGCTTTCTAAGAATTTAGATCTCATTAGAATGATCATCATCATTATTCTAAAAGCATTGCTTAAAACTATGGGTTTATCACATATTATAAAACAAAGATCATGTAGATAATTTAAAAGCCTTTAATAAATTAATACTTTTTATTAATAAATGAATAAGATTGTTACAAAGTATATGCTTTATCATCAAACATGATTGGCTTGTGTGCATACTACTTTCAATCTCCCACTTGCACTAAAGCCAATCGTCATGGTATCTCATACTCTTTCTTCTCTAAGTGACGATTATCCCGATGTTGGATAAGCTTTAGTTAATGGATATGTAATGTTGTTCATGAGAGTCCACTATCTCTATAGTGATTTCCCATCTTTCAATGATTCTAATAATCAAATGAAAGTGCCACAACACATGTTTAGATCCAAGATGAGACTTAGGAACTATTCCTAGTTCTGTAATGAACTTTTAATCCAAACAATCAACTTGTAGCTTCATTTATAGCTATATACTTTGTCTTTATCACTAAACCAAAGAACTTTTCTTTGCTTGGAACCTTTCCAATTCATCGCACCACTCGCTCAAGATAACGCTTTACCTTAAAGTGGATTTTCTCGTCATCTTGGTCTCCGTCTCGAAAAACTTGAGTCCTTAAAGCCCTCTAGTTTTAATTTAGACCCACCATGAATATGATCACATCCTTAGTGCCTGCTAAGCACTTAAAGATGTTTTTCACCGACTCATAGTGAACTTCTCCATAATATGACCGATCAATATCGTGTCTCATATATTTCATTGCATACATGATTATCACTCATGCGACCTCTCTTTTCGTGAGTCCGTGGGACTACTATTAAGAGAGATACACTCCATGGCTCATCAACATGAGACATCTCTTGAGTTTGCCATGCTAAACGACTTTAGCATCAAATGAATATACGCCCTTGGGTTAAGTCGAGCATCCTCTTAAATCTATCTATATAGATTTATATCCCCAATTTAGATACTCTTCCAAATCATTCATGGAAGTTATGTTTATACAACTTTATCTCTACTCGATTGTAGCATTGGTATGTCATTCCTTATCCGTAGTATATCAACATATAGTACTAGGAATGTCACGATGCTCTAATCGACCCTTTGTACACACTAGGTTCATTCTTATTTTGATAAAATCAAACTCTTTTGATCGCCTCATCAAAATGAATGTTCCATATTTGAGAAACTTGCTTCAATCCATTTCTCCGAGTGTCTACAACACTTACCTCATCGTATGTAATCGGATCATCATCTTCTATGATGTGTACCTCATCATCATCATCTATGATGAATCATACCTCCTAGGTATCTTGATGACTATTCCGTTATTTATGATTCTGCCAGGTGGTATGGAGGTCTATCTATAGGTTCCTCTTATTTGACTTATAGTGTTTTTGTGGTTCTTGAACTTTTCAAGATCTATTATCCTCCCACTAGCCCCTTTTAATGATAAACACCTTTATCTTAGAAGGCGGCGTGTTTCAGAACAAACACCTTTTGCTAAGCGAGAATTATAGAACATATACCCTAAACTTACTTTAGGATGTCCCACAAATCAGTATTTGTCAAATCTTGTCCCAAGCTTATCCTTCAAACCTTTTCACATAAGTTGACAACCCTTATCTTAACATACTTAAGATTAGAATCCTCCCCATCCATAACTTTTATGGAGTCTTGAAATGGATTTCGAGGTTACCTTTTCGTAGATATGCAGCCATTCTAGGACATTATCCCAGAAGGATACTGGAATGTCGGTAAAATCATTATGGACCGCATCATGTCCAACAAGGTACAATTTTTCATTCAGATACATCAATCAATTATTGCGTATCAGGATGTGTCCATTATGAGAAAACCATTTGAGATGATCTAGAAACTTATTGCACAAGTATTTATTCCTTGATCTAATCAAAGAATCTTAATACTTTGCCAATTTATTTTATTTCTGAATTCTTTGAACCTTACAAATAATTCACAATTGTATTTCAGCAAATACACACATTCAACTCTTTGAATGATCATCTCCTTTTTCTTATACTAGTTTGTTCAATTTGCAAAATAATTTTTACATAAGTTAAGTATACAAAATCCATTAAGTGATATTCCAGTCCTATACAAAACATTATTATTATAAATAGAACAACAATTGATCTTAATTATAATACCAAAGATTTCATTGTCCAACAATAAAATGGAAATAATATTTTTAACAAGAACTGGAATACAATAACAACTTATTGACTTAATAGATTTACCCGTAAGCATTGTTAAACTATAAGTTTCTATGGCTAATATGGCAACCTTTGCTACATTTCCCGCACATAGGATTACTTATATTTGTTTAGCTTTCTACTTCTGCTTGGTCCCTTCATAAATCTATATTTATGATAACCAAAGTCGGTATCCAATACCCAAGTAGAACCTCGACTTAAAGAAAAATTTATTTCAATCATGAACAAAAACAGATTATAAACCAAAACTTCACTAAGCTTCTTTGTTAGCCTCTGCAAGATGCTTCTCGCAGCTTTCTTTCCAAAGGTGTCGAAGCTTATTGCGGTGGAAGCAAACTCCTTTGCTATCCGTGACGCTTTTGTTCTTATTATCCTTTGTTTACTCCTTTCTGCTTACCTTCTTTGAATCGTTCTTCTTTTCGGAAGATCCTTTGGCCCCTACCAAGAAGACTTGATCTTTCATGGTTGAAAGTGACTCTCAACATTTTTCAATATGTTAAGCAAATCGCCAAAAGTTTATATCTAGCTTGTTTATATGAAAAATTCACAACAATTGTGAAAGGAGTCCGGGAGTGAGTGCAAGATCAAATCTTGGCTCAACTCTCCATCCATGACAAAACCCGTTGTCCTAATTGATCAATCAAATTGATTATCATTAGGACATGTGTCTGATCTGTAGTGCCTTCGGTCATTCTAGATCGGAAGAGCTCCTTAGATATCTCGATATCTATCGGTCCCCACTTTCCTCGCCATCAACTACTTGATGTGCGGGAATATAGTAGGAGCATCCATAGTTTCATCTTCGACGGTGAAGCTCGTTACTCATGGATGCGAGCATGATGCATCGAGCCAATCAGGCATCATCTTGCCACTTTCTAAAAGTAGCAATCTCTTCCTCGAGGCATTATGCGCAACCATTGCGGGATAGGCGTATTATGACATAAGATAGCTTTTCAAATATGAGAACTATTCTCAAATTCCTTAACCAATCTGCTTAATTGATTGGCCCGTTAATTTAGCATTTAATATGCTTCGCAGATGATAGTAATTTTAGACATTGTAAAATTACAGAAATGAATTTGTAATTAACAACATTTTAACATGCATTCTTTTATTAATTACCAAAATAAATTAGGTCTTGTTTTAAATTGGTATCTCCCACTATTTTCTTCAAACTATATTACCTCACTTATATAGTTTGGCAAAATCTAATTAAAGATTTGCTAGTGAGAATAAGGATCCCATTTCAAATGTATATAGCCTTGTGGTGACACAACAAACTATATATAAATAAATAGGTAGACAACTTTTGTCAATTACATCAACTATGCAACTCCTTGTATTTTGCCTCTTAGATTATTTTGATCAAGTGGTGGCACATCCGAATCAAAATTATCCAAGTTAAGTCCAACCTAGCACTCCATATATTCAAAAAGAAAAATATCATCCTTGTGGTGACACAACAAAATAATATTGTTCAATTTTCTTTATAAGCATCAAATGTGATAAATTAACATCTTAAATACTTAATACTTGCCTTGTGGTGACACAACAAACTCATATTAAATATTTAATACTCTATTAATTTTATCATGCTAGAAAGGCGACGCTCGATATTCCAAATATCTTTGAACGCTTAGGACTTAATAAAAAAATTTGAGGGATTTATTATTAAATTGTCTCATCTTGTTTAATGCTGCATTTATTATATATATATATAAAAAATACGCGTCGTATTAATGAACATGCGAAGCATGTTTGCATAATATATAATATATATAGTATAAGCATGCACATATAGAATACTATATTCTACCCTTGATTGATTATGGACTTTTATTCTAGTTTGGTTCACTAGAGCCACCAAGTGAACCAAAAGGTAAAACCCTAGGGTGCAAAAAATAATATTTAAATATAACTATTACATTTAAACCCTGCTCCATTACAAACGGGTCTTCAAGCGCTTCTTGCTCCTTGATCTCTAATTTTTCAAAATTAATTCTAACTATTCCTATTACAAAACTATTTAAAATAAATAGAAACCTTGATCGCAAATCGAGGGAAGTACATAGGAGGAGTTAGAATTTACATTAAGAAAAATTAAAGAAGACGAGGCAAAATACTGTAATTCCCATTTTATAAAACTTCATACATTCATGCATCCAACTAAAATAAAATCCAATCATATCGTCAATAGTCCATAATCAATCCCATTTATTATCATACACATCACCATATGCATCAATAAATAACATTCATCTTATGAATAATAAACATTTAATATATATATTGATATCATTTAATGGGCAAATTTAGTTAGTATAAAATCAATTTTTGAATCAAAATAAACTCCTTTATTTTAATCAAAATTTAAATCAAAATAAAACTATTTTATTTTAATTTATCCAATTTTGAATAAAATAAACTATTTTATTTTAATCAAAATTTTAATCAAAATAAACTCCTTTATTTTAATTAATTATGGAATCCAATTCCATATAAAAAAAAATTTATTAAAGGAAACACGGATTTTCTTTCTATTCACACAAATAAACTCCTTTATTTTGAATAATATGAAATCTTATTTCATATCTAAATAAACTCCTTTATTTAAGGAAATTAGGATTCTCTTTCCTATTCACAAATAAACTCTTTTATTTTAAATAATATGAAATCTAATTTCATATTTAAATAAACTCCTTTATTTAAGGAAATACCGATTCTTTTTCCTATTCACAAATAAACCTTTTATTTTTGAATAATATGAAATCTAATTTCATATCAAAATAAACTCCTTTATTTAAGGAAAAATAGAATCCAATTTCAACTCCAATTAGTTATCATGGAATCCAATTCCAACTCTAATTAGTTAAGATGAAATCTAATTTTAAAATTAAAATAAACTCTTTTATTTTAATATTAAAATAAACTTTTATTTTAAAATTAAAATAAACATTTTATTTTAATTATAAAATAATTAAGAATAATATATATATATATATAGTATATATATATAATGTAATAAATGTTACAAGATTATACATATATTATATATATATATATATAATAAAAACGTGGTAATATATATATATATATATATATATATATATATATATATATATATATTACATTTGAATCCTGCCATCCTTTTAAATCTTTGTATCTTGATTTCCGTGCATAGCCTGATTTCGATAAACATTTTGGAAGTTCACACGGTTTTTTTTTTTTTTTATGAAGGCTGTACGTTTTTTTTTATGTTGCATGGAAATCCTTGATTGCCCACGCCTTTAAGATTTCCGTGGAGGACTTTTGTTATTCAGGCATGCGAATCCTTGTATAAAAAAAAATAAACAGTTTCGTTTTTTTTTTTTTAAATAAATTTTATACAATAAAATTATGCCCAATTAAATTGTTTTAAACACATATCAATACACATATCAAATTAAAACAATTAATAATTCGCATAAAGGTTTGGCTCTGATGCCACTGTTAGGTTTGTAATATTCATGAACGCAATCAAATTGCATAAAAAAGTGCTAAACGTGTAAAATCGAGTTTTAAAATTTTACAAACCATATACCCTTGGATCACCCTTTATGCGATACAATTATTAATTAAACGAAAAGATATGAAGAACAAACATACCTCAAGATCCGAGCTTCCTCAGGTACGAGTTCACCTCCAATCCTTTTCGCGTTCAACTTGAATCCACCGGGTTTGGTTCCTTCCTTTGATCAACGTTAGCCACCCAAGTGTATGGCCTCTAGAGGTGATCCACCAAGGAAGAATAATAATTCAAGAAGAAGGGGTATTGGCTCAACCCTAGTTTTTATCTCTATAGAAAGGCGTCTTCTCCAACAAATTGGAATTATGTCAGATGTTGTAAAAGTCAACAACCCCACCACCCATAATAAGACTCCTCTTATTTATAGATGTGGGCAACCCACCTTAACAATTAAGGAATTGGGATTTATTTAATTAATTAAATTCTTTTAATTAATTAAGCTCCCTAATCTTATTAGGGATAATTAATTAAACTCCTTTAACTAATTTTCCTTCCTAATCCAATTAGGAATAAATGAGAGTACTTATATTAAATTAATTCCTAAACTCTTTTAGAAATTAAAATAATAATAATTGTAATAATATTAATAAGACCCTCTTATTAATTTATATTTAATATTTCTAAAATATTAAATAATAAATATTAAGCTATTTAATTTATTCTATCACCATAGATTAAATTAAATATACTTAATGTAAGACCCCAACTTATTATTAATGAAATTTAATTTTCTATTTATTATTTTGAAATAGTAAGGGTTGATTTGATTAATGTGGATAGTTAAGGGTAAAATACGCAAATACTTCAAAATAAGCAAGTGGTTATAAAATATTCATTGTTGTCGGGGAATATTCGTTTGGTCGTGAAATATTACGTACTATCTGGGAATATTCGTATGCGACCACAGCGATGTGTAATTATGGGCCCATAACTGAAAGCGATTGGATGAAGAAAACGACAAATATAAGTTGTTTAAGAATAATAACAGTGGTTATATCAAGTAATACTATTAAAATACTTTGTGGTTAAAACACAAGAAGACACTCGGTATTGCACCAATTATTGATTCTTACGTAAGAAGGCACTACTCAATAATGGTTACAGATGAATTACTCGCTCAAGATTTTATTGATTTAATAATTCTCATGCGATATTTTATATATTCATTGTTGTTTCAATAATTATCATTACACAAGATTTTTCATTATCGAAGCAATAATTCATATTATCCTAATAATATTATTAGATAACATTATTGGCAATGTCTAGAAAGTTCGGTCTAAGGAGAGGTTTGTCACCTAATCAAGCGGCCAAGAAGGAGAAATTCTTATTGGAAAGCCCCTCTTTTCCTTGAACCGCACGGTTTGTCAATATTGTGATTCTCGTAATATTATTTGTGAATAATTAATTATTGATTCATATGATGAGGAAAATATTGATTTTATGTGGATATAGATGGAGAAAATTTTGATGTGACAATTGTTGAAAATTGAAATTTTATCTTTTTCTGATAAAATAATTCATTTAAATATATTATTATATTTTAATAATATAATAATGGTGATATTTTTACAACGAATGTGGGATATATGAGTATACGAGGAGGAAGAGTATTTTTGTTGCAATAAATGTTTAAAACATGTTAAACATGCTCGGGGACCCCATTTATTGATTTGAAATTTGATTATAAACTTGTAAAATCGCCCATTTGTGGATTTCAAATCAATTTCTATTTGGAATTTGGAAAAACTTTCTTCTGCAAAGTTGTAGAGAATTGAATTTCCTATAAAAACTCGCGAGATTCGAATTTTCTGATGAAAGGGCTATTTATTATGAATTATTGAAGTTCCGAAGCTCCGAAATAATTAATTTTTGGAAGTTTAAAATATTTAAAATTAGAAAAACGTTTTTTCTTACTTTTTCTAGAATGTGGCATGTGTTTGATGGCTGAAATCAGATTCTAGGCATGCGTAGGAAATTTATATAATTATATTATTAATTTATTAAATTTTCTTCGCTTTGGTTTCTAAGTAATTTCCTATAAATAGGGTGCTTAGGTTAGAATTGAAAATCACACCGTAAATCAAGTTTTCTCTCTATATTATCGAGCGTTATTCTTGTGAGTATTTTGAGTATACTTTGAGTATTGTTAGACGGTCTAAGTTCCTTCAAAGACTATATCCCAGATTCCAATTAGAAGTACTAATCTTTCGAGGTAAGTGATATTATTTTTTTAAATGATATTATTTATTCTAATATCATTATGTCAAGTATTAATCTGAACTTTTAATCAAATTTGGAACTTTTAGTGTCAAGGGTTACTATTCACGATACTGACACTTATTCACGATACTGATTATTATTTACTAATCATTTACTTATTCATCGAAAAATGAAAATTTTTTCTTTTCGTCTAAAAATATCTATTGTGGATACTAGCTTTGATTGTATCCATGTTTTGATCATTCTTGAATTTTACACCACCGTGATTATTTTTGAGGTATTTTTGGACGTGAATAAAACTAAGTACGAATCCTTAATCCTTAATCCTTGTCATTTTGTTTCACCGGATTCGCTTTCTTTAAAAATATTTTCATCATCTTCACCTTAAATAATGATATTATGGAATATCTTTGGCCAGTAGTGCAAAGATGAATGATTTCTAGAAGAATATCTTTGGTCGTAGTGCAAAGATGAATGTGTGTTTAGATGAACATGACCAATCGATGAATATCTTTGGCACAGTAGGTAAAAGATGAATATTTGATTCCGTATGTATATCGATTGATGTTACAGGGATAAAAGATAGACGATGAACTTTTAAATTCATACATAGAAGATAGTAGTTTGCATTCTCTACTTAACTCTTCTAATGAATTATTATTTCCGCTGCGAATATTGATTTAAAATTTGTTGTCTATTGTATTCTATTAGATTTTTTTTCCCTGTTGAAGACTAACGGTAATTTATTGTATATTATCTTAGTCATAATATTCTTTACTGGGCTAGTTGAGCTCACCCTTTTTCTTTTTGTTCCATTTTTCTTCTCAGGAGGCGAGAATATAGCGAGTACGAATCGGGGTATGGAATGAAGTTTTTAGAAAGAATTGTTTAGTAATCCTCACCATTTTTGTAAAATAATGTATCAATAAATGTGATGAGGATTTATTTGAGTATAGATATTGTCTAGAAGATAATATTTGTATTCAAACTCACAGTTTTACAGTTGTAATAATAAAGTTGTAGTTGTTTCTGTACCATGTATTGACAACTCAGAATAGGTGATGTATACCTATTTTGGGGGCGTCACACTTAACATATTATTACGATTATGCCATTAACTTCTTTAATAATTATTCTTCCTTTTATGGTGTGAACCTTTAGGTTCTCCATATTAAACCGGTTGTGAATAAATCAATTAGAACAATTCTAATCTTATTTAAATATATAAATTAAATAATTAATTTATTTAAATAAATAATATTTATTCTACAATAGGATAAGCCTCCTAGCGATCAATGACTTTCCGTATAATATAGATTTCAACATTAATCATAAAAGAACCTTTGAGTAAATAGTTACTGCACAATTCAATCCTTCCACCATACAATGTCCCAATTAAATATAAGACATGGAATTACCATCAAAGTCTTATTTTATTTAATTATATGTATTTCGATCCTTAAATGCACAACTCAAATAATGCAAATTAGAAACTCCTTTCTAATTTTATTCTCGCCTCGCCAAGGACTCACTGGGTTGTCATTTATCGAATCACATAGACATTTCTCTTCTTTTATTAGAAGTGGTAGATTCTTTATCGATCATACATTATCTCCATGTATAACTTATTATACCCAAGTATACCCTTTGATATACCCTAAGGGTCTTAAAGAATAAGTCAAAGTATAACTCATCATACACAAGATACTATGATGATCTCAAGTCCAAGGATCACTTGTACTACTATCACTACAGAATTCCTATTGACAGCAAGTAAAACTCCATTAGGTATTCCTTAGCGAGCCACATTCAAAGAACTTATTCTCTAATAAGCACCCTACATACTTGCTTTTAGTGTCTCCACACAAATGATCATGAGATCAATCATCCTCATCCAATGAGCAGCAAGCAACGTATGTACCAATCTATCCGGATTCACTAATCCCCAATTTAGTAATCCAATGATTGGGAACTATTTTAGTTTTAAGCTTTCTAAGAATTTAGATCTCATTAGAATGATCATCACCATTATTCTAAAAGCATTGCTTAAAACTATGGGTTTATCACATATTATAAAACAACATCATGTAGATAATTTAAAAGCCTTTAATAAATTAATACTTTTTATTAATAAATGAATAAGATTGTTACAAAGTATATGCTTTATCATCAAACATGATTGGCTTGTGTGCATAATACTTTCAGGTATTGTCAGAATAGGTGCTGAAATGAGTCTTCTCTTGAGTTCTTGAAAACTCTTCTCACATTCCTCGTTCCAACTGAATTTTGTATCTTTTCAAGTCAGCTGAGTTAAGGGAGTAGCGATTCGAGAAAACCCTTCTACGAATCTCCGATAATAACCAGCTAAGCCGAGAAAGCTACGTACTTCGGTCACTGATTTAGTTTTCTCCCAGCTTTGAATAGCTTCAATATTTCCTGGGTCAACAGATATTCTATGAATTGATACTACGTGCCCAAGGAATGCTACTTCCTCAAGCCAGAACTCGAATTTCTTTAACTTGGCATAAAGCTTATATTCACGAAGCTTTTGGACTATCAGCCTCAAGTGTTGCTCATGATCCTCACGGCTTTTGGAATAAATAAGGATGTCATCAATAAATACTACCACATAGTGATCCAAATATTCCTTGAATACTCGGTTCATCATATCCATGAAGGCAGTAGGAGCATTAGTTATTCCAAAAGACATAACTAGGAATTCATAATGCACGTACCGAGTTCTGAAAGCCGTCTTTGGAATGTCATTGGTTCTAATCTTCAATTGGTGATATCCGGAACGAAGATCAATCTTTGAAAAGAATTTGGCTCCTTGCAACTGGTCAAATAGGTCATCAATACGTGGCAATGGGTACCTATTTTTGATGGTGACATGATTCAACTCCCGATAATCAATACAAAGTCACATACTCCCATCTTTCTTCTTCACGAATAGAACAGGAGCATCCCAAGGAGAAGTACTAGTACGAATGAAACCGATGTCTATCAATTCCTGCAGTTGTATCTTTAACTCCTGAAGTTCAATAGGAGCCATTTGATATGGGGCTTTGGAAATAGGTTTTGTACCGGGTTCAAGGTCAATACAAAATTCAATTTCACACTCTGGGGGTAGGCCAGGAAGTTCTTCAGGGAATACGTCAGGAAATTCATTAACAATAGAAATATCATTCAAAACTGACGTATTTTTGTTTAGATCCGTGACATGAGCTAAGAAACATCCGTTTTTCAATAAACGAATAGCTTTATGGCTTGAGATAACAGTAATTGATTTTAATGGTTTGGTTGCTTGAATTCGCATAATAGGTTGGTTAGGAATATGAAAGCTAACAACCTTATGAAAACAATCAATTTTTGCATGATGAGTGGTTAACCGATCAATCCCTAGAATTACGTCAAATACAAGTATTTTTAATGAAATAAGATCGACAGGTAATGTGAGGGTACCGATTTGAACCAAACAAGACTTATAAATAGTGGATGTAATGAAGGTTTCTCCCAACGAAGTTTCAGCAGATAAGTCAAAGTCTAATTTCTCAGGAGTCAAATTTAAACGTTGAGTGCAAGTAGGAGAAATAAAAGAATGGGTAGACCCGGTATCAAATAAGGTATATACTTCACTAGAGTTTATGATAAGCTTACCCGTGATGACCTCGTTCGGGTTCCTTACTTTCTGGGAGGTCACGACAAACACTCTCCTTTGCACTACTATCTTTGACTTTTCTGGGACGTCCTTTGGTGCCTCCATCCTAGCTGAACTTGTCTTCGGTGAACGACAAAATCGGGCTAGGTGACCTTCTCTTCCACAATTATAACATGCTTTGACTAAGATCGCGCAGCTTTGGACTGATGTGTCCTTCCCCTCCGCATTTGAAGCATATAATAGGTGGTCGTTCTCCTTCCTTAACCACGGGTGCTGGTGCTGACATTTTTCCATCATTGTTGAATCTCCTCTTCTTGAAATGTCCATTCTTATTGTTTTGGCCATGATTACCACCGGCGGTTACCATTTCGGCATGTTGATTCCTCCACGCTTATTATCACCGCTTCAATGATCAAGTATCATCGGTATTATCATTTTGTCACCGCTTCTCTTTTGGTTGGGTTGACTCATTATCACGCCCAATAATCGAGCCCTATTAACAACATCTAAATATAAACACAGCTTTATGAGAGATAAGATATTGACGTATCTCGGGTTTCAAACCTCTTAGAAACATTCGCGTCATTCTCTCCTCATTATCAACCAAATGGGACGCAAACAGGGACAACTCAGCAAACTTGGCTTCGTACTGCGACACGGTCATGTTGTTTTGCTCCAGCTTAATGAACTCTACCTCTTTCATTCGTTGAACAATTCTTGGAACTTTCCCAAGTCATCTTCAGTGCGGCAGATTGAGTACATTTTACAGATTCCCACCAGTAATATGCCTATGCACGCAACATGAAAGTGGCAAAGGGAACCTTTTGCTTCTCGGAGCATCCCAAGACATCAAATATCTTGCAGATCTGCTTTATCCACGTCTCCGCCTTAAGTGGTTTTGGCTCTCCAAAAAACTCCGGTGGTCCTAGTTCCTTGAACTGCTTAGCGGTGACCGTCCGAGAGTTTCCAGTGTTTCCACCTGCATTTCGGATAGGATTCTCTCTTGCCTGATGCTGCATGAATTGCAGAAAGCCTCTGAACATTCCATCGCTCATCATTTGGTCAATGTTGTTATTTGCATGAGGATTGTCGCCTTCCTGATGCACATTGTCCTGATTATTGATCTGTGGAGACTCAACGGTCTCTTGTGCTCCATTGATGTTCTCAACATTCTTAGATGCCATTTTCAAATACTGCCACAAAACAAGGGTTAATTAACATATCACATATTATACCAATACTCTGACCGACCAATTAAATACCAAATAAACTTAGGTAGGTCATACTAGCGAAGGAATTCCCCGTCTCTCCCCTCCTAGTTCTTGTCTCACATCTCAGCCAAGGATCATATCCCTAAGCTTTGATACTAATCATGGCGCCCCCAAAATAGGTATACACCTATTTTGAGTCGCCAAATACATGGTACAGAATACAAATACAATCTTTAATATACAACAAGAGAGTCAGAAGTTTTAATACAAATATTATCTTCTGTACAATATCCACTCTCGTAATAAGTCCTCATTACATTTATTAACACACTTATTTAATGTAATAGTGAGGACTACTAATACTATCATCCGGACCGTCACTCCGCTCCCGGACTAGTCCGCTACGCTTCTCATTTCTCAAGAGAACAAAGAAATAAAGGGTGAGCTCAACTAGCCTAGTAAGAAATATTATGACTAAGATAATGCAGAATAAATTATCATTAGTCTTCAACAATGTTAAACTGATAAAATACAATAGACATCGAGTTTAACTGCAGCGGAACATACAATCCATTAAAAGAGTCAAGTAGAGAATAAAATCTACTATCTTTATGATTTAAAAGGTTTTTCATCACTTTTATCGCTGGGACTCAGCTTAATAAATAAACTGCATCATCCCTGCACAACGACCAATGATATTCATTACTATCACAACCACAAATTATCCATGCACTACGGGCCAAGGATATTCATGTATTCATCAATGGTCATGATCATGCCAACAACTGTCCATCAATGTACTACGGGCCAATGAGGACTTTTACCACATCATTTGTAACATTACTACCATGATTACACCGAATAATCCTTCAGTATAATCATACCAAGTCCATCTATGCACTACAAAACCACAAAATGACTTTCAAAAAAAAATATAAATATGAGGATGATGACAATGATATAAGAGTTCAATAAAACAAGTTCAAGAATTAATTTATCAAAGAACTAATAACATCCAAATTGTCAACATGATACTTCTTTTGTAGAGTAAAATTTAAGAATGCTCGTAAGAATATTTCCATGAAAAGATATTTGGATGAAGCGCAAAATATCAAAGATATTCCACTAATTTCATGGAGTATAGAAGTCAAAACTTTAACCAACTGAGTATAATAAAGAATGGAATAACAAAAGAAATCACCATGCATGCGGTACTTTGCATAGACATGTTATTCCAATGTAATAATAAATAATCTAACCGGTCCCACAGAAAACGCATGCATGTGATATTCCAATGTAATAATAAAGAAGACGGAACCGTGTCCGGCGTAAAATGCATGCATGTGATATTCCAATGTAATAATAAAGAATGGGATAACAACATAATTTCACCATGTATGCAAAGATTGCAAGATAGACAGTGTTATTCCAAAGTGAATAATAAATAATGGAATAATGTAAGAATTTCACCAAGTATAGGGTAGAAACAGCGATATCAAAGTTATTCTAACAAAATAATAAAGAATAGAATAATGTAAGTTTTCTTCATGAATATAAAAAAATATTAATACCCTTACCTTATAAAGAAGAGTACTTTCGACTAAGTAGGCGGGGATATACTTGAAGAAACTTGCAGACTACGCCAAAAGCTTTCTTAAACGCTAAGGAAATACGCCAAGATTATAGAAGAGGAATTCTCTCTCACGCTTTCTCTAGAGTTTTAGTGAATTCGTAAGAAATAATGAAGGAATGAACTTCTATTTATAGAAGAATGGATTGAATAATAACCAATCCATGAACTATCTGCATTGATTTACTTTTAAACTAGACGGTCCGTATTGGTTTATAATAAAATATAATATATTCTATTTATAATCTAATAAAACGAATAACTTTATAAAAGTATTCTATTTTATATAAAAAGATTTTACTATGCAAATACTATGCAGTAATTGTGCAAACACTATACATAATAAAATATAACATATTCTAATTATTGTATAATAAAATGTATAATTTTATAAAAGTATTCTGCTTTTATATAACAAGATTTTACTATTAGCCTAATAAAACGAATAACTTTATAAAAGTATTCTATTTTATATAAAAAACTTTTCTATTTTATTATATTAATAATACTAATAAAACAAAACTTCATCATCATTATCATAATTCACACTATTAATCAACCAGGTCATTCCCATGAAAGAGGGGGATTTCCAATAAGGATTTCTCCCTATTGGCGCACAATTAGGTGACCAAACCTCTCCTTGGAAGAACTTCTAGACATCGTTAATAATGTAAATAATAATATTAACAACTTTGTTATCTCAATTATTGATTTAATGATATATAAAATATTGACAATAATTGAATCAAATAACGTGAGATACTACGCAAAGAATTCTTTCAAGCAATAATTGAACAAAACTGAGTGACTTCTCACGTAAGCATCAATAATCAATACCGTATGCTACTATGCAACCACGCGTATTCCTGTACTTTTAACATTGGGTGTTTCAACAGTTAACGGTAAAACTTCTGCCGTTGTTTTCATAAAATATATATATATTTTGTCATTTTCTCAATCCGACAATAATTCTGTTGTGGGGTCCACCAATGATTGTGCCTAAATGCATTTAATATTCCCCGTTAAAACTAATATTCCCAGAACCAATCGAATATTATAAAACAACTTCATGTATTTTACAAAATTTCTAAATATTACCCACAACTATAACATTATATCAAATTCATTCCATAATATTTAAAAATGATAATTATAGAAAATTCATCTTTATTCATAAAAGTTAGGGTCTTACAAGTAAGAATAAGAATATGCAAGAATAAATAGAAAATTCTTGAGCTTTAGTTCGAACTCTTCATATTATCCAGATTTGTTTGGTGTCGTTTATATAGGGGATCTAGCGTTCGCAGTATTAAACTGCGGATGGGACCTTTCAGTGTTAAGAAGGATACGACGTCGTTTATGTAGGGGAATTATCTTCCGTAGTATTAAACTACGGACGCGACCTTTCAGTGTTAAGAATGATACGACGTCATTTATGTATGTGAATTAGAGTTCACAGTATTAAATTGCGGACGATACATTAACTCAACTGCCAGGATGGTCCAATTGTTTAGGTCTTTGATGCAAACCCTGAAAGTACCAGCACAACATATTGAGGTTTATTCATGAATAACCTCAAGATGTTGTGATGGACACTCCAGAGTTTACTTGAAAGAACTTAACAATTAACCCATCCTAGCAGTACATTTTGAGACATCTAGGCGTTAAAAATATTATGTCATGCATGTCTCTTCGAGACAAATCACATGAATTAGTAACAATAAGAATTTGTAAGAAGAAATAGAAAATTCTTTTGCTTAAATTTGAACTCTTCTGCGTATTCAGAGCAGTTTGCAGTACCATGTGTCTTATATATGGGAAACCTAGCATCCGCATTTTAATCCTGCGGAGTGACTTATCGTTTTTTGGCGTCGTTTCATAGACCTAGCGTTCGCGGTATTAACCTACGGACGGGACCTTTAAGTTTCCAAAGGAATACGACATCGTATGATTGCCAAAGGAATGAATTAGCGTTCGCAGTATTAAACTGTGGATGGGGAACTTCTTATAGAGGGGCATTTCGGTCTTCTATCCCTTCTGTAGTATTAAACTGTAGAATACTGAAAACTAAACTGTGGACGACCTCCCTATTTAACTGTTCGATCGTCAAATGGAGGGTCGCGGTGTATTGTAAGGATAATCTTAAGTTGACAACGTTAATTATGGATCGGTCCCCTATATATATAGAGGACGAATTTAAAGCATACATCTTAAATGGCTAAATGACACTTATGTCCCTTCAAGTTGCCACCCACTTTCAAAGTTGTCCCTAAAATTTATTTTTCGTCAATTAGGTCCTTAAAGTGGCATTTTTTGGCGTTTCCGGTCCTTCTACCCGATTTTACCCCAACCTGACCCATTGTCACCAAATTTCAACCAGACCCAGTTTGACCCACTCCCAATTTTTAATATTTTAAAATAAATTAAATATTTTTAATATTTTGAAATAAAATAAATATTTTTAACATTTTAAACTAAAATATTTTTTAAAAAATATTAATAATTTAAAATAAAATATTATTTTTAAAATAATAGTTATATTTAATATTTTAAAATAAAATATGTTTTTAAATACTTTTTAAATAATTATTATTTTAATAATTTAAAATAAAATAATTTCATATTTAATATTTTAAAATAAATTATTAAATAAAATAGTTTAATAATTAATACTTTTTAATATTATTAAAATTATTATTTTTTAATAATTTATTTTTATTTGATTTTTAAAAAAAATAATATTTTCATTTAAAATATTAAAAGTAATAATTATTTTAAAAATATATTATTTTAAAAAATAATTATTATTATTATTTTAAAAAATTATTTTAAAATATTAAAAATATTTATTTTTAAAATAATTATTATTTTAAATTATTTAAAAAATAATAATTTATTTTAAAATATCAATTATAATTATTATTTTAAAAATAATATTTTATTTTAAAATATTTAAAATATGTATTTTTAAAAAATATTAAAAATTGGGATTGGGTCAAACTATGTCAGGTTGGATCAAAATTTGGTCAAAATGGGTCAGGGTGGGGTTAAATCGGGTAGAAGAAACAAAAATGCCAAAAAAAATAACACTTTAAGGATTCAATTGATAAAAAATAAATTTTAAAAATAATTTTAAAAATCAGTGACAACTTGTAAAGACGTAAGCGTCATTCAACTAATTAATAAATCCTATTACTAATACTGCCCCACTACAAATAAAAAACAGACCCGTTATGTCTTTTATATCATAGCATTTACATTTATGTATGAAGAGGCGAGATCGGCTGTTCTCTGGTTGGACTATGGAGACGATCTTAATAATTCATCAAATTATTTATCCTCTTAAATTAATCCTTGTTTTTGACATATCTAGCTAGTTCAATTTTGTTAGTAATTAGTGTTGTAATACTGCTTCAAATTTTATATTGTTGTATGTCTGGTTTTGATTAATTTTATGGGCTTGTTTGTGTTTGGTTTCTGATCACTTTGATTCCCCTTTTATCCATTTAAAAAGTTAATTGTAAAGTAATTACACTACATTTGGTTAATTTATATGCTACAAAGCATTAAGCACTATATATATATATATATATATATATATATATATACACACACACACACGGGAAGTGATCCACAACTTTAGTTAGTTAACTCATCTATTACTGTCTAATGGAAGATCTAAGGGCTTGACTGGGGTCAACCGCTACTCTCTCACAGCTAGCCAATTTTTTTTATATTGGTCGCTACTCTCTCTAGTGGTCAGTGATCAAAACAACTGGCCGTTAAAGAGAGTAGCGACTAACATAAAAGAATTTGACTGATCGGCATGAAAGGTCGTAGAAATTAATTATGGGACTTAATGTAATTATAATTTAATTTTAAAAAATATAACTAATTAATACTCTACTCGCTAATTGGTTTACAAATATAAAGAATTATAAAATGAGTAGTAGTAGAGTAATATAAAGAATAGTACTTGACTAGGTAATTTAGGAGTATCAATTGACCACATAATTTGTTTATAGGTAGGAATATAATATAAACTCAATCACCAATTCTTATATGGATTGAGTTTATATTATATTCCTACTCACAAAGAAATTACTTAGTCAACTACTACTCCCAAATTACATAGTTAAGTACTATTTCTTATATTAGTCTACTACTCATTTTATAATTCTTTATATTTGTGAATCAATTAGCAAGTGGAGTATTAATAAGCTACATTTTTTAAATTTAATTTATAATTACTTTAAGTCTCATAATTAATTTCTACGACCTTTCATGTCGGCCAACATAAAAGAATTTGATTGGCCGTAAGAGAGAGTAGTGGTCGGTCCTAGTCAAACCCTTAGATCTTCCATTGGACGACAGGAGATGAGTTAACTTGAATAGTGCACATAACTAACGTAAGCTATGAATCATTTCCTATATATATATATATATATATATATATATATATATATATATATATATATATATACACACACACACACACATATAGGGATTTAATCTGTGGCAAACGATTGCCATAGGCACTGTTCAGCAACCAAGTTTACATCCGTTTATCTATACATTTAATGGCTGAGATTGGTCAAATTTTCTCCCTGCCGCTACAGCTTGTAGCGGTAGCTCACATCCCCAAATATATAGCTAAGTTACTGAATTGCCCCTCCAAAATTTGACCACCCTACCGTATGAGCTTGTAGCGGCAACTGACAATTCTTTGGAAAGATCACCACTAATGTAGCGGAAGTACAAATTCAACTTTAGAGCCTTGATGAGACTCAAATATTTGTATGTTTAATAAGCTTATCAAATTAAGCTATTAGTACGTTTTTGTTTTTTTGACAAAGTATGGAGTACTAGTATTGATTATCCAACATCAAAGCATTACAAACAAAGGGAGGTGGAGAACCTATCCAAACATGGCTACCAGACCTAGAACCCGACGCACGAGCTAAGGAATGTGCGACACCGTTCGCTGACCGCCTAATAAAATAAATACGACAATCCTCAATATCAAGGAGGAGTTGCTTACAATCATCAATAACCAAACCTAAAGGACTCGAAAAAAAATCAGATCCCCGAATAGCCTGAACAAGATTGAAAGCATCTGATTCAAGGATCACTTTCGCTGCTTGACGAGTCTTTAACCAGCTAAGGGCCTCTCTGTAGCTGATTGCTTCCGCCATTTCAGGATCTAAATGACCCACAAAAGAGCCACACCCAGTAGCAATCAAAGAACCAGCGCAGTCTCTAATCATCCAACCATAACCAAGCTTTGCCTCCTGATTAAAAACGGCACCATCTACATTATATTTGATCCAACTTGTTCCTGGCCTAGACCAACAAATATGCCCATATTCAGATATGGAAGTATTGCCATTAACAAACTTTTCTTGAGCGACAGTCCATTGGAAAAGATAAGAACTCGCAAGATTTAGTAGGCTAGCTAGCTTTTGGACCCGATTATTCCATAACACCTCATTTCGATTCCGCCAAATACACCAAATTATCATACAAGCTAGCTTAATCTCCTCTTGTGAACCACTAACCAACAAACTAGAAAACCACTCAAAGAAGTCTTGGTTACTTGGGGGAATAAAACGACATGGATGAGATGACCTCCACATTCTTTTCGCAAAAGGGCAGGAGGTAAACACATGATGATTGGATTCTGCTGCAGAGTTACACACGGGACAAGTACCATCCACAATGACTCTTTTCTTCAAAAGGTTATCTTTGGTGGGTAGACTGCCATTACACAAACGCCATAGAATATGTTTCACTTTCGGAGGGATACGAACCGCCCAGAGTTTCTTCCAAGTTGAAGCATCATGACGAGGGTGAAGAGTGCTCAGGTCAGAGGTCAAGAAGTCATAAGCGCTCTTCACCGAATAAAACCCCCTTCTTTCGAATCTCCAATACAGACGATCCTCCTGACACCTACTGCTCAATGAAATATTAGAAATCAACGAAGAGTCACGAGCATCAAATAAATCCCTTACTAAATTAGTGTCCCAAGAAAGCGCATCAGGGAGCATGAGATTGTTCACAGAAGCATGCTTCATCCCTGGAACAAAGGAAGAAGACAACCAAGGATTATCATCGTCAGGCAGCCAAGGCTCCGTCCAAATATTAATGCTTTTCCCATTGCCAACACGCCATCTGGCACCTTGCTTTAAGAGAGGTTTGGCAGCCATAATACTAGACAAGATGAAGCTGGGATTATTGCCTTTGTGAGCACAGAAGAAAGAAGAAGAAGGGTAATATCTGGCCTTAAAAATCCTCGCAACCAGTGAAGATGGACGAGTCACCAAACGCCACCCGCTCTTACCAAGCATGGCCAAGTTGAAGTCATAGAGACTCTTGAAACCTAAGCCCCCATGCTCCTTCCGAGCGCATAATTTCTTCCAACTAACCCAATGAATTCCTTTGGACTGATTAGAGCCCAACTCCCACCAAAAGCGAGCCATTGAACTTTCCAACTCCGAGCAAAGGTCATTCGGCAATAAGAAGACACCCATAACAAAAGTGGGAAGAGCCTGAGCCACATTCTTTATAAGAACTTCTTTACAAGCTTTGGAGAGTAACTTTGTCTTTCAGCCGGATAGACGACTCCACATACGCTCCTTGACAAAAGATAGTGCCTGCTTCTTATTCTTCCCCATATAAGATGGTAAGCTAAGGTACTTCCCATAATCAGAGGTAACCCTAACCTGAAGAATGCCACTAACCACATTTTGAACAGTCACAGGCGTATTAACACTGAAAAGAATAGAGGATTTCTAAAAGTTTATCTGCTGACCTGAGGCAGATTCATATAACTGGATGCATTCCTTTATATGCTGACATTCTGAGGTAGTCGCCCTGAAAAACAAATAACTGTCGTTGGCAAAAAATAGGTGGGACACAACTGGAGCACCTTGAGAGACTTTACAGCTGTGGATTAGCCCACGACGCTCATAATGATGAAGCAAGGCAGAAAAACCTTCGACACAGAGGATAAATAAATACGGCGGGAGAGGGCAACCTTGCCGTAAGCCTCTCGAAGGAATGATTGGTTCCAACTCACAACCATTATGAACTATAGAATATTTCACAATGGAAACACACAACATAATCCACCGAATCCAAACCGAAGGAAAACCCATACAAACCATGATTTGGTGCAAATAGTCCCATTCAAGTCTATCATAGGCTTTGCTCATATCAATCTTCAGCGCAGAGAATCCTGACTTCCCTTGCCTTTTCCTCTTTAGATAGTGAAGTAACTCATAAGCAATCATAATGTTGTCAGTAATCAGCCTTCCCGGAATGAACGCACTTTGCTGCTCTGAGATAATAGAATCAATCACATGTTTGAGGCGATTCGCAAGAATTTTCACAACTATCTTGTAAATAACATTGCATAGAGAAATTGGCCTAAGATCAGTAACCAACACAGGCTTTGACTTCTTAAGAATTAGCACAATATTTGTTTCATTGAAGCCCTCTGAAAATACCCCTTGATGAAGGAAGGAGAGACAAGTGGCAGTCACAGAATCGTCCACAATATCCCAAGAACGTTGATAGAACGCGAGGTTCATACCATCCAGCCCCGACACTTTATCAGGATGCATAGAGAACAGAGCCTCCTTGACATCGTCCTTCAAAAAGGGAGCAATAAGAAAATTGCTCTGCTGATCAGAAATATAAGAAGTAATGCACTCCGTTACATCCTGAGTTTTCCCTCCTTGAGATGTGAAGATCTCCTGAAAATAAGAGTGGAGCAGGTTCGGCAACCCATTATCCCAATATAACCAGCGACCACTATCATCCTTGAGCTCCAAAACCGTATTATTCTTTCGATGGGCAGAAGCAGAAATATGAAAAAATCAGGAGTTTGAGTCCCCAAAATTGAGCCACAGTTGCTTAGAACGTTGTTTCCAAAAAATCCTCTTGTTGAGCCAATAACAGATTGAACCTTGAGCGACAATTAGAGTACTGGGCAATAGAATCTTGGTCAGTAAGAGACCTAAGGCCTTTCATCTGCCTTTTACAATCAGCAATATCCTTACAAAAATGAGAGGCAAGACCAGACCCCCACCTCATTAAATCAACCCCACACTGATGAATTTGAGTTTGAATAGGACTCCCCGAGCTCCTAGACCAGCTATCCGAGATAATAGTCCGACATTGGGGCTCCCTAAGCCAAAAATTTTCAAACCTAAATTTGCGAGTTTTGTATACTTGGCTAGACAGCAAAAAATCAAGCATAATAGCTGAGTGATCCGACATAGAAGCCTCTATATTCCGTAGCTTCGCATGGGGAAAAGTAGAAAGCCAAGTAGAAGAAACAAGCGCGCGATCAAGACGTTCCTCAATCCAATCCGGAAAACCCCTACGACGCTCCCAAGTGAAAGGATGCCCCTCCATACCAATATGTAGCGCACTATCATCAACAGCCCTTCGGAACCCATCAAAGAGCCACTGAGGGTAGTCAATACTCCCACGCTTCTCACTTGAAGATAAAAGATCATTAAAATCTCCGATACAACACCACGGGAGAGTAGAGTGACTACTAAGTTGTCGGAGGAGATTCCAAGACAAAATATGATTATTTCTAGCGGCATGGCCGTAGAACCCAGTGATGCACGATTGCAACATGTTAGGAATGTTAACAACAACGTCAATATGATGATCCGAGTAAGAAAGTAAACTGGAAACATTTTTATCTTTCCACAATAGGACAATACCCCCTCCATGGCCAACACTTCTCACAGCAAAAACACCTTCGTAACCCAATTTTAGTTTGATTACATCCAAACGATCTCGAGGCAACATTGTTTCAATAAGAAATACAAAAGTAGGCTTTAAATAGCGGACTAACTCCGCAAGGACCTGAATTGTACGCGAGTTGCCCAACCCGCGACAATTCCAACTAAGGGTCGTCATTGGTCTCGGTGGGCCTGAATAACAGCGACCACCTTCAATCCATTTTTTGGTGTCGGATTAACCAAAATATTGTTAGGTTTGTAATATTCATGTGCGCAATCAAATTGCACAAATTAAGCGGAAGCGTGTAAAATCAGAGTTTAAAAATTATTTACAAACCATAAAACCCGGATCACCCTTTATGCATAATTATTAATTAAACGAAAAGATAAAGAATAAATCATACCCTTGAAGATCGAGCTTCCTCAGGTACAAGTTCACCTCCAAATCCTTTCGCGTTCAATCTTGAATCCACCGGGTTTGGTTCCTTCCTTTGATCAACGTTAGCCACCCAAATGTTTGGCCTCTAGAGGTGATCCACCAAGGAAGAAGAAAATTCAAGAAGAAGGGGTGGTTGGCTAAACCCTAGTTTTTCTATCTCTATAGAAAAAGTGTACTCTCCCAACAATTGGAATTATGTCCTATGTTGAAAAAGTCAACAACACCCTTTTCACCCATAATAAGACTCCTCTTATTTATAGATGTGGGCAACCCACCTTAACAATTAAGGAATTGAGATTTATTTAATTAATTAAATTATTTTAATTAATTAAGCTCCCTAATCTAATTAGGGATAATTAATTAAACTCCTTTAACTAATTTTCTTTCCTAATCCAATTAGGAATAAATGAGAGTACTTATATTAAATTAATTCCTAAACTCTTTTAGAAATTAAAATAATAATAATTGTAATAATATTAATAAGATTCCTCTTATTAATTTATATTTAATATTTCTAAAATATTAAATAATAAATATTAAGCTATTTAATTTATTCTATCACCATAGATTAAATTAAATATACTTAACATATTATTACGATTATGCCATTAACTTCTTAAATAATTATTCTTCCTTTTATGGTGTGACCCTTTAGGTTCTCCATATTAAATCGGTTGTGAATAAATCAATTAGAACAATTCTAATCTTATTTAAATAAATAAATTAAATAATTAATTTATTTAAATAAATAATATTTATTCTACAATAGGGATAAGCCTCCCTAGCGATCAACGACTTTCCGATAATATAGATTTCAACATTAATCTTAAAAGAACCTTTGAGTAAATAGTTACCGTGACAATTCAATCCTTCCACCATACAATGTTCCAATTAAATATAAGACATGGAATTACCGTCAAGTCTTATTTTATTTAATTGTATGTATTTCGATCCTTAAATGCATTAACTCAAATAATGCAAATTAGAAACTCCTTTCTAATTTTATTCTCGCTTTAAAGGACTACTGGGTTGTCATTTATCGAATCACATAGACATTTCTCTTCTTTTATTAGAAGTGGTAGATTCTTTATTGATCATACATTATCTCCATGTACAACTTATTATACCCAAGCATACCCTTTGATATACCCTAAGGGTCTTAAGGAATAAGTCAAAGTATAACTCATCATACATAAGATACTATGATGATCTCAAGTCCAAGGATTACTTGTAGACTACTATCACTACTGAATTCCTATTGACAGTGAATAAAACTCCATTAGGTATTCCTTAGCGAGCCACGCTTCAAAGGAACTTATTCTCTAATAAGCACCTACATACTTGCTTTAATGTCTCCACACAAATGATCATGAGATCAATAATCCCCATCCAATGAGCAAGCAACGATGTACCAATCTATCCGGATTCACTAATCCCCAATTTAGTAATCCAATGATTGGGAACTATTTTAGTTTTAAGCTTTCTAAGAATTTAGATCTCATTAGAATGATCATCATCATTATTCTAAAAGCATTGCTTAAAACTATGGGTTTATCACATATTATAAAACAGCATCATGTAGATAATTAAAAGCCTTTAATAAATTAATACTTTTATTAATAAATGAATAAGATTGTTACAAAGTATATGCTTTATCATCAAACATGATTGGGCTTGTGTGCATACTACTTTCAATCTCCCACTTGCACTAAAGCCAATCGTCATGGTATCTTATACTCTTCTTCTTTCTAAGTGACGCTTTATCCTGTTGTTGGATAAGCTTTAGTTAATGGATATGTAATGTTGTTCTTGAGAGTCCACTATCTCTATAGTGATTTTCCATCTTTCAATGATTCTAATAATCAAATGAAAGTGCCACAACACATGTTTAGATCCAAGATGAGACTTAGGAACTATTCCTAGTTACAGTAATGAACTTTTAATCCAAACAATCAACTTGCAACTTCATTTATAGCTATATACTTTGTCTTTATCACTAAACCAAAGAATCGCTTGTGTTTGGAACCTTTCCAATTCAACGCACCACCGTCCAAGATAACGCTTTACCTTAAAGTGGATTTTCACATCATCTTGGTCTGCGTCGAAAAACTTGTCTGTTAAGCCCTCTAGTTTTAATTTAGACCCACCATAAATATGATCACATCCTTAGTGCCGATTAAGCACTTTAAGATGTTTTTCACCGACTCACAAAGAACTTCTCCGAATTATGACCGATCAACATCGTGTCTCGTACATTTCATTGCATGCATGATTATCACTCATGCGACCTCTCTTTCGTGAGTCCGTGGGGACTATTAAGAGATACACTCCATAGCTCATCGACATGAGACATCTCTTGAGTTTGCCATGCTAAACGACTTTAGCATCAAATGAATATACGTTCCTTGGGTTAAGTCGAGCATCCTCTTGTATCTATCTATATAGATATTATCCCCAATTAAGATACTCTTCCCAAACCATTCATGGAGGAATGTTTAGACAACTTTATCTTTACTGATTGTAGCATTGGTATGTAATTCCTCATCCGTAGTATATCAACATATAATACTAGAAATTTTACGACGCTCCCACTACCCTTTTGTACACCACTAGAACTCTTACCTCATCGAATGTAACTCGGATCATCATCTTCTATGATGTGTACTTCATCATCATCATCCATGATGAATCCATACCTCTAGGTATCTTTGGTACTATTCCGTTATTATTGATTCTATTGGTGGTACAAACAGGTCTATCTACGTGTTCCTCTTATTTGACTTATAGTGTTTTGTGGTTCTTAAACTCTTCAAGATCTATTATTCTCCCACCAAATTTTTTCAATGATAAACACCTTTATCTTAGAAGGCAGCGTGTTTCGTAACAAACACCTTTTGCTAAGTAGAATTATAGAACATATACCCTAAACTTACTTTAGGATGTCCCACAAATCGACACTTGTCAAATCTTGTCCCAAGCTTATTCTTTGAAACCTTTTCACATAAGTTGGACAACTCCTTATCTTAACATACTTAAGATTACGAATCCTCCCTATCCATAACTTTTATGGAGTCTTGGGGGCCGGGATTTTGAGGTTACCATTTTCGTGAGATATGCGACCATTTCTAGGACATTATCCTGAAGGATACCGGAATGCTCAGAAAATCATTATGGACGGCACCATGTCCAACAAGGTACAATTTTTCCTTCAGATACATCAATCAATTATTGCGTATCAGGATGTGTCCATTATGAGAAAACCATTTGAGATGATCTAGAAACTTATTGCACAAGTATTTATTCCTTGATCTAATCAAAGAATCTTAATACTTTGCCAATTTGTTTCACTTCTGAATTCTTTGAACCTTTCAAATAATTCACACTTGTATTTTAGCAAATACACACATTCAACTCTTTGAATGATCATCTCCTTTTCTTATACTAATTTGTTCAATATGCAAAATTATTTTCATGTAAGTCAAGTATACAAAATTTATTAAGTAATATTCCATTTTCTATACAAAACATTATTATTATAAATAGAACAACAATTGTTCTTTATTATAATACCAAAGATTTCATTGTCCAACAATAAAATAGAAATAATATTTTTAACAAGAACTGGAATACAATAACAACTTATCGACTTAATAGATTTGCCGTAGGCATTGCTAAACTATAAGTTCCTATGGCTAATGCAAAGAACCTTTGCTTCATTTTCCACACATAGGATTACTTATATTTGTTTAGCTTTTCTACTTCGTCTTTGTCCTTCATAAATCTATATTTATGATAACCAAAGTCGGTATCCAATACCCAAGTAGAACATCGACTTAAAGAAAAATTTATTTCAACCATTAACAAAAATCGATTGTAAATCAAACTTCACTAAGCTTCTTTGGTTAGCCTCGGCAGATGCTTCTTGCAGCTTTCTTTCCAAATGTCCGTGCTTATAGCGGTGGAAGCAAGCTCTTTTTGCTATCCGTGATCGGTTTGTTCTTATTATCCTTTGTTTTTGCCCTTTCTATTTATACCTTCTTGAATCGTTCTTCTTTTCGTAAGATCCTTTGGCCCCTATCGGTAAGACTTGGTCTTTCTTGGTTGAAAAGTGACTCTCAACATTTTTCAACATGTTAAGCAAATCAAATAAGGTCGATATCTAGCTTGTTCATATGAAAAATTCACAACAATTGCGAAAGGAGTCCTGGAGTGAGTGCAAGATCAAATCTTGGCTCAACTCTCCATCCATGACAAAACTCGTTGTCTAATTGATCAATCAAATTGATTATCATTAGGACATGTGTCTGATCAGTAGTGCCTTCTTGGCCATTCTAGATCGGAAGAGCTCCTTAGATATCTCGATATCTATCGGTCCCACTTTCCTCACCATCAACTACTTGATGTGCGGGAATATAGTAGAGTATCCATAGTTTCAGTCGACGTGAAGCTTGTTACTCATGGATACGAGCATGATGCATTGAGCCAATCAGTGCATCATCTTGCCACTTTCTAAAAGTAGCAATCTCTTCCTCGAGGCATTATGCGCAACCATTGCGGGGATAGGCGATTAAGGACATAAGATAGCTTTTCACCATGAGAAACTATTCTCAATTCCTTAACCAATCCGCTTTAATTGATTCCGATTAACTTCGCAAAGTGATAGTAATTTAGACATTGTAAAATTCTGTAAATGAATTTGTAATTAACAACATTTTAACATACATTCTTTTATTAATTACCAAAATAATTTAGGTCTTGTTTTAAATTGGTATCTCCCACTATTTTCTTCAAAATATATTACCCTCATTTATATAGTTCTAAAAAAATCTAATTAAAGATTTGCTAGTGAGAATAAGGATCCCATTTCAAATGTATATAGCCTTGTGGTGACACAACAAACTATATATAAATAAATAGGTAGACAACTTTTGTTAATTACATCAACTATGCAACTCCTCAGATTTTGCCTCTTAGATTATTTTGATCAAGTGGTGGCACATCCGAATCAAAATTATCCAAGTTAAGTCCCACCTAGCACTCCATATATTCAAAAAAAAAATATCATCCTTGTGGTGACACAACAAAACAATATTGTTCAATTTTCTTTATAAGCATCAAATGTGATAAATTAACATCTTAAATACTTAATACTTGCCTTGTGGTGACACAACAAACTCATATTAAATATTTAATACTCTATTAATTTTATCATGCTAGAAGGCTACGCTCGATATTCCAAATATCTTTGAACGCTTAGGACTTAATATAAAAATTGAGGGTTTGTTATTAATTTGTCTCATCTTGTTTAGCGCATGCACATATATATATAAAATACGCGTCGTATTAATGAACATGCGAAGCATGTTTGCATAATATATAATATATATAGTATAAGCATGCACATATAGAATACTATATTCTACCGGATTGATTATGAACTTTTATTCTAGTTTGGTTCACTAAAGCCACCAAGTGAACCAAAAGGTCAAACCTTAGGGGTGCAAGAAATAATATTTAAATATAACTATTACATTTAAACCCTGCTCCATTACAAACGGGTCTTCATGCTTTCTTGTCCTTGATCTCCAATTTTTCAAAATTAATTCTAACTATTCCTATTACAAAACTATTTAAAATAAATAGAAACCTTGATCGTGATCGAGGGAAGTACATAGGAGGAGATAGAATTTACATTAAGAAAAATTAGAGAAGACGAGGCACGCATGAGACCCCATTTAATAAAACCCATACATTCATGCATCCAACTAAAATAAAATCCAATCACATTGGTCAATAGTCCATAATCAATCCCATTTATTATCATACACATCACCATATGCATCAATAAATAACATTCATCTTATGAATAATAAACATTTAATATATATATTGATATCATTTAATGGGCAAATTTAGTTAGTATAAAATCTAATTTTTGAATCAAAATAAACTCCTTTATTTTAATCCAAATTTAAATCAAAATAAAACTATTTTATTTTAATTTATCCAATTTTGAATAAAATAAACTATTTTATTTTAATCAAAATCTTTAAAAATAAACTCCTTTATTTTAATTAATTATGGAATCCAATTCCATGTAAAAAAAAAAAATTTATTAAAGAAAACACGGATATTCTTTCCTATTCACAAATAAACTTCTTTATTTTGAATAATATGAAATCTTATTTCATATTTAAATAAACTCCTTTATTTAAGAAAATTAGGATTCTCTTTCCTATTCACAAATAAACTCTTTTATTTTGAATAATATGAAATCTTATTTCATATCTAAACAAACTCCTTTATTTAAGGAAAGATGGATTTACTTCCCTATTCACAAATAAACTCCTTTATTTTAGGAAAAATAAAATCCAATTTCAACTCCAATTAGTTATTATGGAATCCAATTCCAACTCTAATTAGTTAGCATGAAATTCTAATTTTAAAATTAAAATAAATTTTATATTTTAATATTAAAATAAACTTTTTATTTTAAAATTAAAATAAACTTTTTATTTTAATAATAAAATTATTAAGAATATATATTATATATAATATATATATGAAACGAAATATATATTATATATATAATATATAAGTAATCATAAGATTACTTTTACAAATATCCTTTACTTTTATTGCTAAATTCCTTTTTAACAAATCCTTGCATGTCTCCTGTAACTACCAATCACGTGAACCATTGATTGTCGAATAACTACCTTCATGTATGCTCACTTGATTTCTTGTTTAACATGATTTCTGTTACTTAAGCATGTAAAAACCATGAATTGTTGCTGCCGTTTTTTCAAACGCAAATCATGCCTTGAAATCCGTGCATGATCAGCAGCTTATTTAGTAACGTGACCTGCTATTACGTTTTTTTTTTTTTTTAAATTTTATACAATAAAATTATGCCCAATTAAATTGTTCTAAACACATATCAATATACATATTAAATAAAACAATTAATAATTCGCATAAAGGTTTGGCTCTGATGCCATTTGTTAGGTTTGTAGATATTCATGCCAAAGAATCAAATTGCACAAATTAAAGCGAGCGTGTAAAATCAGAGTTTAAAAATTATTTACAAACCATAAAATCCGGATCACCCTTTATGCATAATTATTAATTAAACGAAAAGATAAAGAATAAATCATACCCTTGAAGATCGAGCTTCCTCAAGTACAAGTTCACCTCCAAATCCTTTCGCGTTCAATCTTGAATCCACCGGGTTTGGTTCCTTCCTTTGATCAACGTTAGCCACCCAAATGTTTGGCCTCTAGAGGTGATCCACCAAGGAAGAAGAAAATTCAAGAAGAAGGGGTGGTTGGCTAAACCCTAGTTTTTCTATCTCTATAGAAAAAGTGTACTCTCCCAACAATTGGAATTATGTCGTATGTTGAAAAAGTCAACAACACCCTTTTCACCCATAATAAGACTCCTCTTATTTATAGATGTGGGCAACCCACCTTAACAATTAAGGAATTGAGATTTATTTAATTAATTAAATTATTTTAATTAATTAAGCTCCCTAATCTAATTAGGGATAATTAATTAAACTCCTTTAACTAATTTTCCTTCCTAATCCAATTAGGAATAAATGAGAGTACTTATATTAAATTAATTCCTAAACTCTTTTAGAAATTAAAATAATAATAATTGTAATAATATTAATAAGACTCCTCTTATTAATTTATATTTAATATTTCTAAAATATTAAATAATAAATATTAAGCTATTTAATTTATTCTATCACCATAGATTAAATTAAATATACTTAACATATATTATTACGATTATGCCATTAACTTCTTAAATAATTATTCTTCCTTTTATGGTGTGACCCTTTAGGTTCTCCATATTAAACCTAGGTTGTGAATAAATCAATTAGAACAATTCTAATCTTATTTAAATAAATAAATTAAATAATTAATTTATTTAAATAAATAATATTTATTCTACAATAGGATAAGCCTCCCTAGCGATCAACGACTTTCCGGATAATATAGATTTCAACATTAATCTTAAAAGAACCTTTGAGTAAATAGTTACCGCATAATTCAATCCTTCCACCATACAATGTCCCAATTAAATATAAGACATGGAATTACTTGTCTGTCTTATTTTATTTAATTATATGTATTTCGATCCTTAAATGCACAACTCCAAATAATGCAAATTAGAAACTCCTTTCTAATTTCATTCTGCCTTGGCCAAGGACTACTGGGTTGTCATTTATCGAATCACATAGGACATTTCTCTTCTTTTATTAGAAGTGGTAGATTCTTTATTGATCATACATTATCTCCATGTACAACTTATTATACCCAAGCATACCCTTTGATATACCCTAAAGGTCTTAAGGAATAAGTCAAAGTATAACTCATCATACATAAGATACTATGATGATCTCAAGTCCAAGGATTACTTGTACTACTATCACTACAAGAATTCCTATTGACAAAAATAAAACTCCATTAGGTATTCCTTAGCGAGCCACGCTCAAAGAAACTTATTCTCTAATAAGCACCTACATACTTGCTTTAGTGTCTCCACACAAATGATCATGAGATCAATCATCCCCATCCAATGAGCAAGCAACGTATGTACCAATCTATCCTGGATTCACTAATCCCCAATTTAGTAATCCAATGATTGGGAACTATTTTAGTTTTAAGCTTTCTAAGAATTTAGATCTCATTAGAATGATCATCATCATTATTCTAAAAGCATTGCTTAAAACTATGGGTTTATCACATATTATAAAACAGCATCATGTAGATAATTAAAAGCCTTTAATAAATTAATACTTTTTATTAATAAATGAATAAGATTGTTACAAAGTATATGCTTTATCATCAAACATGATTGGCTTGTGTGCATACTACTTTCAAATATTACTCACCGAATTTGCCAGACCAGAAGACCCATCCAAGCCATCTGCATAATTATTATTGTTCAATGTTCGGCGCCATTTCTGCTCCGCTAGAATAATACCCCCTGAATTGCTCCCCTCAATAATTGGAGTATCAATCCCATGCATGGGAGGAAGGTTAGAAGACAATTCCGTAGATACCGGGGGAAGTTTCAGAGTGGGAGGAATCACGTCTGCGTGATTCAAGGAAGTGGAGGTTTCCTTGCCATGCACAGAAGTTACCAAATGTGATTCCTGAAAATGCGAAGTTCCCACATCCATCGCCGATTCATCGTCCACCGCACCAGACACCGAGGGAGGGCTCGCCTGAGCAGAAGTCCTGATCCACTGATCGGCCGATCGACTACCTTGACTACGCGGTTGAGCCCGAAGCCATTTACCATACACAAATTGAGACAGAGGAACAGGATTATCGAACCGCAACGCAGAAAACTTATCAGAGTGTCCCATAACTCTACAATAAAAGCAGAATGTAGGAAGCCTTTCATATTTAAAAGTAACCCAAATCCAATCTCCACCACTCCTCTTCAGCTTCATCTTTCGGGCAACAAGCTTGTTCACATCCATGTCCACCCTCACTCGGATGAAAGTTTTAATCTGGCCATCGAAGTTGCGAGCATCTGAGGCAACAAACTTTCCTATGTAATTGTCAATAGCAATCCCAACCTTCTCCGACATAAAGCCAATAGGAAGATCATAAACTTGAGTCCAAAGTTCGACCATATGCAGGGGAACTTGAGAAGGTTGCTCACCTGGAAGCAAATGTCTCAGCAGCAAAATATGGTTAGTAAAAGACCACGGACCATCAGAAATAACACGATTCAGATCTCACTCATGAAAAAATTGAAACAAATAACGGCCATCTTCAAACTCCTTTACATCAATACCCTTCACCGGTTGCCATATCGGAATGAGAGTATCTTCATAGCCCCAAAATTCACAGGCTTTTTCGTAAGAAATCTGCCCACCAAGCAGAAAGTATAGTCAGAATCGTCCACCAGTTCATTCTCACCCTCCAAAACCAAACCCCCATCATCCTCTCCTTCGAGTGTGAGGTTTCGGCAAGCTTTAGTCAGATCGGAATCCATGATAGTAGGAAAAAAGGGCAGGCAAGGCAAGAGAGAAAAACTTGTCAGAGGACAAGAGATAAAACAGTATGTATTTTTAATTGTACTAGAGCTATTAGTACGTTTGATAAGTATTATTATATATGTATCTGGAGAAAATAACATATTAATATTACAATTATTATTGTAAAAATATTAAATATATTAATATTTTTATTATTATTATTACATAATATTAAATTAATTATGTAATAATATTATTATTAATTTAATATTATGTAATAATATTAATTAATATTATTAAATAATTAATTTAATATTATGTAATAATAATAATAAAATATTAATATTGAAATTAATATTAATATTAATATTACTTTGGAAAGCTTGTAGCGGCACCATTTCTTACAATTTCTTACAATTATTATTGAATTCACCATTAATTTCACCATTACAATTATTATTGTAATATTCACATATTATTATTATTATTAACATGTCTAATAATAATAATAAAAATATTAATATTAAACATAATGGTGAAAAAATATTGATATTAAACATAATAATAAAAACATAATATTAAACATATTAATATTACAATTATTATTGTAAACATATTAATATTATAATTATTATTATAAGAATATTAAACATATTATTATTTTTATTATTATTATTACATAATATTAAATTAATAATAATATTAATTAATATTATTACATAATATTAAATTAATAATAATATTATTACATAATTAATTTAATATTATATAATAATAATAATAAAAATATTAATATGTTTAATATTTTTACAATAATAATTGTAATATTAATATGTTATTTTCTCCAGATACATATATAATAATACTTATCAAACGTACTAATAGCTTAATTTGATAAGCTTATTAAACATACAAATATTGGGTCTCATCAAGGCTCTAAAGTTGAATGTGTACTGCCGCTACATTAGTGGTGATCTTTCCAAAGTAATGTCAGTTGTCGCTACAAGCTCATACGGTAGGGTGGTCAAATTTTGGAGGACCAGTTCGGTAACTTAGCTATATATTTGGGGGATGTGGACTACCGCTACATGTCATGGCGGGGAAAAAATTCACCAATCTCACCATTAAATGTATAGATCAACTGATGTAAACTTTGGTTGTTGAGCAGTCTTATGACAACCGCTTTTGCCACGGATTAAATCCCATATATATATATATATATATATATATATATATATATATATATATATACACACACAACAATTTGTCATGCATGGAGTATATTATTAAATAATTCATTATTAAGGAATTAATACATGGACTTTTTTATAATGTGTGGCATTAGATTATAACTAGTTAAGTTCCTCAAAGCACGTTTTTTTTTCAAATAACAAATTTTAAATTTTTATTATTTTATATTTAATAATTATAAACTATTTTTTAAAATTTTACAAATTAATTTAATATTGCTTATATTGAAATGTCTACAAATTTTGCTTGAAAAAAAGAGACAGAGTTCGGCTGCCAAGAGACGGAGGAAATGAGTGAGTTCAATCAACAAGAAGGAAGGAACAAGAAGATCAAAACAAAGAAGAGCAACCACAACAACTCGGTATAAACCCTAATCTATTTAAAAGTGTAAAAATCTTTTTTTTTTATGGAAATAATTAGGTCCTATGTATACTTAAGGTTATTTTGAAGATATATATATATATATATATATATATATATATATATATATATGAAAATGATTTATAACAAGTATTTACTATGGATGAAAATTTAACAAATAACATCATAACAATTCATTACATAAATTAAGGGTTGGGATTAAAAATCAAACACGCCTTCCGCTGGTTCAACTAGCGGACCATAAAACAATAATTTAGGACCAAATTGCCCCAAGTCTCATTTTCAGTCCGCTAGCGTACGAGCACCTTCAATTCCTAAATCAAACCCTCCCTCCTGCTGCGATTTCGAAAATCAAACCCTTCCTCCTGCAACCATCCCTCCTGCTGCGATTTTGCTCCTGCATGCAACCCTCCCTCCTGCTACGATTTCGAGTCCCTAAACCAAATCCTCCTGCTGCGATTTCGAAAACCAAACTGCGATTTCGAGAACCCTCCCTCCTGCTGCGATTGACCGTATTTTTGCTTCTTATTCAGTGCTCATTACTTTGATCTGCATTATATTTTGGAACAAACTCTCTAGGTTTATCCTCTTCTGAACCAAATCTCGAGTCATAACATAAATCTTCCTTTCTTCCTAGATTCTGTTTTTCAGCAGTGTGGCTCGTCACCAAAGGATGCTTATGCGTTTGACCAACCAAAGTCTCGTCTGATATAATCAGAACAAAACTATCACTCGGAAGAAGTGAAGTGAAGGATATACTTTGAATTTAATAAAAAAGAATAATTAAATAAATAATATGATATATACAAGAAGAATTAGCTAAGAAACATAGCAGAATAAAGTTGTTCCCATCACATTTAAAGTAAATCAATAAATTTAGAATTGTTCAATCAATGGGTTTTACTGAATTGCTAAATTAGACCAATGTACTAAAGTATCCTTTATTTCCGGAATTGCAAAATTAGACAAAGATGTCCTAATCTTTTCAGGAAAGCTGTTAATTCAGGGAAAAGGTGAGCAGTGTTAATTCAGGGAAAGCTGTTAATCAGTTGGAGTGAAACAGTGTTTGGCATGTTCAAGGTGAGCAGTTCTATTTCTTTCTTTGTATTTTCTACCTTTCACCTTTGATGTGCAGTTCTACTAATGATGCTTACATGATACTTTTAAAAGTAGAGGAGCATGAAATGATGATCAGAAGCCAAGGAGTGATAGCTTTTAGTTTTTAATTGAGGTCATGCAACATACTTTATAACTTGTAATCTGTGGTAGAGCTGTTATTTCTAATTTAATTAAATGATAAAAACACTAGCAGTAGTTCTAGTACAGAGGCACCTAGACAGAATCATTGACTCACTAAACCCCCTTGTATCTTTTCAATGGTCCAAAATTATTAAAGTCGAGTAGATAGTTAGTCTTAGGAAGAGCAAGCTCCTAAGAATGTCTTGATTGTACATAATCCTTGAAGTGTATAATATATGGTCTGTTAATGTTCTTTTTTTTGGATAATTTTGTTATCTTCTGCATTGAAACAATTTCATGCTGTTCTGCTTCATGAAACTTGGGAGATCCTGCGCAACCATAGAAGTAGGAAACTCCTGTATGTGCTTTTTGAGCTATTCATGTCATTTTATATTTAGTGCTACTTCATTCGTTCAGAGCCTTCATCTTGGTTGAGACTTGAGAGTACTTCTGAACATTAAACAACTGTACGAGTGTGCTATTGAGTGCTTCTGTTTTTCCAGTTGCTAGTATTTTTGTGTTTTTCTTGGTTTCAATTCTTTTCAGGACTTGCTCTTTATGACTAAGCTATTCTGTTAAGCAGTGATAGTAACTGGTGTTTTGCTTTTCCATTCCAATTACTTCTTTCATTCTTTGTCTTTTCGTGCAGAAATTGGTTCGTGCTGTAGGTCTGTTTGCTGGCTCCATTGTTTTAATGCGGAATTATGGTGATCTCATGGCCATTTGAAGACACGTGATGGGCCTTGACGATTACTCGTATTTTCTTTTCTCAAAATGAGTAGGCGCTTACATAAAATTATTGGGTTTTGTTAAAGGATGACCTCTTTTGTTTAGCATCAGTCAGGAGGACATCTTGTAGTTTAATAACCTTTTTTGGGATCATAAAATGTATTTGTGTTCAAAGTGATGAATTATCTTTATTTTCATCATGTCATAGTTATTGGCTTTTCAGATTGCTTTGTTATCCTGTGAATTGGTTCTCAATTCTTTCAGTAGTTGGCAGCTTTGATGAGTAATGTATGGTTTCCTCTGTCTTTGTTAACTTCCTTTGAAGTTGTCCAATCATTTTAAAACATGACAAGTAAAACACTCCAATTTATCTATTTCCAGATTATGCAAGTTTTCTGAGTCAACTCTGCCTACTAGCAGAGAGGGCAACATATGTTCTTACTATGTTTTTTGCTTTACCGTAACAACTTGAGGGATAATATGAATGTCTGGTTTGCTGGCCAAGATGTGAGAGTTCAAAGATCTTTTGATTTAGGCAGTCAATATGAGTAATCTATTGAAGTATATCCCACCTAAAGAATCACAATAGTGATCCAAAAATGAAAATGAGGATGAAGACACAAGTGTGATTATTGCTTACTGCTGCATTAAAAAGAGATTTTATATTTCAAGTATAAAGCAGCATGCATTGATATTCCTTATAAAATTCTACCATTTAGAAGGCAGAGACTGTAAAAACGGTTGTTTTTTGATATTGAAAGTTTGCAACAGATTTCATTTGTAAATTTGTGGTATCTATGAAGTTCATAACATATTTCAGAGCTCAACCACTGGAGAGTCCTGAGGATATATCAAAGATCTATACCAACAATGTCCTTGCAATAAAAAAAGTTCAATATCTGTCTACAGTTACTTTAATCAAATAAAAAAAAACTCGAGCCAAAACCAAAATTAAGAAAACATTAGAAGTCTGATGTTATGGTCATCTTGTAAGGACTGCTAGAGAAACAATTAGAAAAAAAAAAAGGAAATGCAATTAATAAGTGCACATCCAACATCGGGTCCATAAATTGCTTCAGAACAAGCACCAATTCCAATCTACATGATCATTTTAATCCCTAAAAACCATAAAGCAATAAATAAACCTATATGATTACATTACAGGGAAGACGTGTTGAATAGATAATTGTATTCCAACACTGGCTAGCAATTAACTATCATTTAAATATTTGTGCCATTTAAAATGTAAGATTTACGATTTATTACAAGGAAGATGATACATGTTTGCTTCTACATGACCCAATCAGAAAGTTGAAATCCATTTATAGTTATACTACACCTTGACCCACATGATCAGGTTGTGCTCATAACATGCAGTCTGTTCTTGCTGGCAATCTCCTGAAGAAATTGAGCGGCACCGAAGGAAGTTTGTGACAGAACCTTGGATGTCTTAACACATAAAATCCAGCGAGCAGAGCCACAACTTGGAAAGGAGTGACATAGAGCATGATAGCAGCAACTAAACAGAAAATTACAAACAACGCTGTAGCTCTAGGATCTCTCCAGCATAGCAATGACTGTAGCCTCTCCCCCTGAGTTGCCCAGTCACCAAAACCACAATTAGAACAGTGGTAATGGGGTTCTTCAAATTGCAAATCTGATCAAACCATTTTCCTACAGTAATTAACCCACCCAAAACTCCCATAATTCTGAAGAAATTGGCTTTACTTCTTCTCATACTCCACATGTGAGATCCCACATCCAGTAAATACTCCACCACCCTGCATATAATGAAGCTTCCCAAATCTAAATTAAGGTTGATTTTACAAATAGCAAGTGCTCACCGAGAACAGAACATGGGAACATAAATCAGGCTGTTATGCCATTAGAACTATAACATGAGGAAAAATAACTTGCAGAATTACCTATACTAGGCATCTAGGAACTATACTTGGTAGTTTCTTAGGGAGTCTTAAGTGCATGAAATGAGTCAAAAAGGTAACACACACACACATATACATATATCACGGTTTGTTTTCCCAGTCCAGCGACCTGTCCCTAAACATATTACAACAATTTACATGGCATCATTGGGCTCTTTCCTTGTAATAAAAAAAGAATGGCATCATAGAGCGAGTCACTATAGTATCCATACCTACGCAGTCTGCACCTCTTGTGCATAGGTTGGTGATACTGTTGTTACAATGTCAGAGAACACGATGGCACCCTGAAAAAGACAAGAACATGTTAACATACACTACCTTAACTTGATAAAATCACTCCAAGTAGGCCATAGCTGAATAAAAGTCCCACTACAAGTGGGATCAGGAAGCCTTGTGTAGTTAATTGAAGGCTACTTCCATTTCCATTTTTGAGAACTTAACAAAAACGGGTCACAATAATTAATTTTTTTGGTGAACCAATTAATAATGCTATAAACAATATATTCTGTAATCTTCTAGGTTCATGCTAATTCGAAAAAGGGGGTTTTACTTTTAGTCCTTCTTAAATAATGTAGTACTAAAAAAACTACTACTAATACAGAAAAATGTAACAATAAAGGACCTGATTTCCCTTAAAACACTTGTCAGTGTCATAAAAGGGAAGCCTGAGAACAAACTTTTTAAAGGTTTATTATCCCAATTCCGCGTTGGACTGTTTTACCATAAAGTCATATATTTACATAAAAGCATATAAAGGTTACTACAGTAAATAAATGGCCCTCCTTGTAAACTAAAAACAAAAAAATATATGGTCCTAGCTCGTTTCAGAAAACACAGACCATAGGCAAACATAATTTAGCAAATACAAAACATTTATCTCACATATAAAAAGATTTTTATGAATAAAAGTACTTGTGATGCCATTATTGCCCATGCTGCTCCAGCGATACCATAGCCTCAGAATGTGCATAGGACCACATCACCAATTCCATTTATAGCACTGGCGACTGCCAAAGCCTTCAAAGGTCCCCATGAATCTTTCATTTCAAGACTGTACCAAAAGAACAACTGCTAAAAAGTTACCAAACTAAACTTATCATGCAACCTGCAATTCAGAAGTAAAAATAGCACTGATGTAAGTGTCCCCTGGTGCCACATCATGTTTAAATAAGGGGTTTGTCAGAAGAGACATGGCTAAACACATGAATCGAAATCTCGCGAAATCGCAGCAGGACTCGAGATTTGGTTTAGAAGAGGATAGACCTAGAGAGTTTGTTCCAAAATATAATGCAGATCAAAGTAATGAGCACTGAATAAGAAGCAAAAATATATGGTCAATCGCAGCAGGAGGGAGGGTTGAACTCGAAATCGCAGTTTGGTTTTCGAAATCGCAGCAGGAGGGTTTGGTTTAGGGACTCGAAATCATAGCAGGAGGGAGGGTTGCAGGAGCGAAATCGCAGCAGGAGGGATGGTTGCAGGAGGGAGGGTTTGGCTTTGGAAATCGCAGGAGGGAGGGTTTGGTTTAGGAATTGAGGGTGCTCGTACGCTAGCGGACTGAAAAGATAATGAGACTTGGGGTAATTTGGTCCGAAATTATTGTTTTATGCGTTCGCTAGTAAAACTAGCGGATGGCGTGTTTGCCTTTTATAATTCCAGCCCTTAATTTATGTAATGGACGATTATAATGTTATTTGTCTAATTTTTATCCATAACAAATATTTACTATGGATCATTTCATATATATATATATATATATATATATATATATATATATATATATATATATATATACACTCTCAGATTTCATAAGAGGCTTTGGCGTGGATTTTTTTGGGATACTGACGACGATTACCCATCGCCATATATATTTAAAATAGCTTTATGTATGCAATGAAACCGTCATTATAATTCAAAAAAATCGCCATCAGACGTTTTTATTTTATATATATATATATATATATATATATATATATATATATATATATATATATATATATATATATATATATATATCAATGGATCATGGAGAAAAAGATGAAAGTACAAAGAAAACAAGGAAAAAACATAATAGTGTTAAAAAACCCTAAACTAGTTCTTATAAATATTTTATGTTGTAAATATGTGTGTATTTAAATTTGTATATGCTAATAATAGATAATAACATGTTAAGGTGTTATAATATGAACTATAACAAAAGAAATCAAAGATCCTACAAAAAACAAGAAAAGAAAAGGTCATTAACTGACATCAGAAGTTATTTTTATTTTTATTTTTTTTTAACCACACAATTATCGAAAAAAAATAAAAAATAATAGAAGCAAGTTTGAATAAATAATCAGAAAAAAAGTATTTTTATTGAAAAACACCGTAACTGCTTTTCGTGTGTTTTTCAATAAAAATATACTTTTTTACAATTTTTAATGAGACCCCAGATTTTATCAATAAAGATTTAAATTTTGTCGAAATAATTTTTTAATATTATGGTGTGAATTTGAGATAATATTATAGTTGTGGGTAGTATTTATAAATTTTGCAAAAGTATGCAGTGGTTATATTATATTCGATTGGTGGGGAATATTCGGTTTAGCATGGAATATTCGTGACAACTACTTCAATCATTGGTGGACCCTCTATAATGTAATTATTGTCGGATTGAGAAAAACGACAAAAATATTTTATTGAAATAACTATGGAAGTTTTACTGGTTGATACTTGTTGACTACCTTTAGTAGTAAAAGTACAATAATAAGTGTGGTTGCATAAGAAGCACCTGTATTGATTATCATGCTTTATGTAGAAGTCACTCAACATTCCATTATTATCGATTAATAATATGAATTATTATAATGATAATGACGCTTTTATTTTATTCAGATTATTAACGTAATAAAACAAAAAACATCTTTTATATAAAATAGAATCTTTATTAAAGTTATTCTATAAATAGAATATATTATATTTTATTATGATAGTGTTGCATAGATTTTTAATAAGTGTTTTGATAAATAACAGTATAGTGTTTGCATAGTAAAATGTTTTTATATAAATAGAATATATTATATTTTATTTAAAAGATTTTGCTTTAAATATGGATCGTCGATTAAAGTAAATCAATCTGGACCGTTAATGGATTAATTACTATGCATTCTATTTTCCTATAAATAAGCTCATTCCTTCATTATTTTCTTACGAATTCACCGAAACTCTGTAGAGAGAAATTATAGAGAGAAGCTATAGAGAGAAAATCTATAGAGAGAGAAGAAGAAGAAGTATTACAGTACTTCACTACTTTGATATCCAAAGGTCTTTTACTAGTAAGGGTATTATTTGTTGTACCGTAAGTGGTGTTATTCTTTCTTATTCATGAAGAGAACTTCAGTTATTCCATTCATTATTATTCTGTTGGAATAACCTGTAAAAGTGGTATACCCTATACATAACCTGTATATGCGACATACCCTATACTTGGTGAAATCTTTATGTTATTCCATTCTTATTTATTCTGTTGGAATAACTCAGATACGCTTAATCCCCTATACTTGGTGATCTTCTTCATTATTCCATTCTTTATTATTCTCATTGGAATATCCCATCGTGTGTTTTACACCTAACCGGTTCCATTGTTTATTATTCCGCATTTATTATTCTCATTGGAATATCCTCGTCGCAATGTGTTTTACACCTAACCGGGTTCCATTGTTTATTATTCAAAGATTTATTATTTTGTTGGATCATCCTGCTTGTGTGAATTTCACACGACCGGTTCCGTTATTATTATTCCGTTGGAATAACTTTCGCCTATCTCAAGCAATCGCATGCATGATGATTTCTTTTGTTATTTCATTCTTTATTATACCCAAATAAGTTAAAACTTTGACTTCTATACTCCATGAAATTAGTAGAATATCCTCGATATTTGCGTTTCATCCAATATCTTTTCATGAAAATATTCTTCCGATCATTCTTGAATTTTACTCTACAAAACAAAGATCTTGTTGACAATTTGGGCGTTACTTAATTCCCTGATAAAATAATTCTTGAACTTGTTTTATTGAATTATTATGTCATTGTCATCATCCTCGTGATATATTATGTTATCTTTGGCTTACGTGCGTAGATGAACTTAGTATGATTATGACCAGGGGTTCATTCGGTAGATAATCACGGCTTGATATAAATGATGTGACAAAAGTCCTCGGTGGCACTGTAATGCGATGATGGATAGTTTTTGGTATGATTATGACCAGGGGGTGATTCGTATAGTCATGACCATTGATAATTTGATGAAAATCCTCGACCGTAGTACAAGGATGATTAGATATTGTGGTTTATTCACTAAACCGAGTCTTAGTGATAAAATTGATGAAAACCTTTTAAAACCTAAAAGATAGTAGACTTTATTTTCTACTTGACTCTTTTAATGGATTGCACATTCCACTGCAGTTAAACTGGTTGTCTATTGTATTTTATCAGTTTAACACTGTTGAAGGCTAATGATAATTTATTCTGCATTATCTTAGTCATAATATTTCTTACTGGGCTAGTTGAGCTCACCCTTTCTTTCACCGTTTCTCTTGAAAAATGAGAATATAGGCGGACGAGTCGGGAAAAGAGTGATGGTCCCGAAGATAGCATTAGTAGTCCTCACTATTCATTAAATAGTGTGACAATAAATGTAATGAGGACTCCTTGAGTATGGATATTGTCTAAATGACAATATTTCTATTAGAACTCTCGCTTTATGTATTGTCGTATGTTACACTACGTATGTATAATTAAGTTTGTATTTGAATTTATGTACCATGTAAGTGGCGACCCAAGATGGGTGGCGACGATACCTAATTTTCAAAATCAATTTTTTTTGTTCAAACTTGCTCTATTATTTTTTTATTTTTTTTCTGATAATTGTGGTTAAAAAAAAACACATGTACCAGTCGTTAATCCGGTATAATGTGTACCGGACACCCCCAACCCAAACAAAGTTTGTTGAAGTTTTCAGCAAAATAGGGTAAAAACCCTAAAAGAGAGCCTAATTTTGCAACGAATAAAACTTTTAGTGTATTTTGAATTTTTGAGTAAAGTTTGTTGGGACATATAGATCTATAAGTTAACTAAAATCATATATAGGTTTGATGTCTAAATTGCTTGCAAATTATTTTTGGTGAAGTTTCTAGCAAAAGAGGACATATTGGGTAACTTTCTGACCTAATTTTTCAAATGAAGGTTCTGGACTGTTAAAAGAGGAAATAAAAGCAGGGCTTTGGGGTATAAAATGTATTTTTACCTAAGAATGAACAAAAACAGACTAGTAATGAAGGACTTGTGACCAAAATAAAATCAGGGTTTTTAAAATAAAAATAGTTATAACTTGAGTTCTACAATTCAGTTTAAAATGAAATTTTGGGTAAAAGTGTATTTTGATGTAAGGAAGATATTATCCATAATTCATAATTTTTGGACTTAATTTCAAATTTTAAAGAATTTTGCAAGATTCAGACAAAAATAGGTTTAAAATAAATATTAATAATGCTGGAAAAAATCTAGAAAAACTAAAAGCTATCTAAAATATAATTACCTAGGTGGGGCCGGAAGGAGAAAAAATAATAAAATGGTTAAAGTGGTTTAATGGATAAAGTAAAATATAAAAAATTTATGAAAAATTAATTAAAGAAAAATAAAAAATATATAATATATTTTACCGACTAAAATCTGCCAAAATAGAACGTATACGGCTATGTGAGTGATAAATAAACATTATAATAAGATTATAAATTGTGTAGAAAGGTACTCGAGAATAAATTTATGATACCCAAAAATACCGAAACAAAGTTATGGATAGTTACCGACGATAACTATTAATTAATTGAATAAATACTTATGGATGGTGTATGTTACTGTTTGGAGATGGAAAATAACCTAAACAAGGAAAGTGCGCCCAAAACAGGCAAGTTCTGGCACTTATATGCATTTGAAATTCGTTATTTATTGAACTATAAATTATTTCGTAATTCTTCTTAATTGGTCCGTCTATAAAAGAAGTTTATGTCATTTATTCGGCTAAACTCAGTTGTTATGTTTCTATCAATTTATTAAATTGTTTATGATTCTTTGGAGATATTTAATTAAATCTCATCTAAATTGCTTTGGTGCGGATTCTGATATTATGATCGAGTATGAACAACCCTATAAATAAGCGATATTAGGTTATGGTCGGGTAATCGACATACGCTGTAGAAATACAACGTGAAGAAGATGATACGTGTAACATGGAGTATTGTTAGGTTGATTACATGATGATACCCTGTAAAGTTTGTGACTGTTGAACATTTTGGGAAGAGTTTGTAGTCTTTGTGATTGCTGAACATTAATAAAGAGTTTCAGTCTAGAACTGAGGAACATGTAAGCTAGTTCATGGTCTCTACGACCACTCAGTTACCTACAATTTCCCTTACGAATATAACAAATTTTGAGATTCCAAAAATTTAATTCTATTCGGAAATTTAAAGTTTCAACAATTCTGTAAAGAAATTTTCATTCATTTTCTTGATTTGTCATTAATATTAATTTTTTCTAAATCTTTGAATATTGATTCATTCTCAGTTATTTCTATTTTTGTTTTAAACTTCTATACTTGCTAAACAAATTAATTGCTTAATCTTGCATAAATTTCATGTTTACAGCTAAGATAGAAGAACCCAAAGGGTCCGATATAAAGGATAAGAGGAAAGGCAAGGCAAATGAGAAAATAACTAAATGATAATGTATTAGTTAATAAATAATTAATAATGTAATATTTTGGAACTAATGTATTAATTCTTGTTATATAAGTAAAACCTGAGCATGTATGATCAGTAAATAATATAATGAATAAAATGTATTTATGTAACTTAGCTTATATTAATAGTTAGTTATTTTGAATATGAATGAATAGTACTGAGTACCAAGTCTGCTGCAACGAGTATACGGATTTGGCAGCATCACAACTGAAATGTTTCTCTATATATGGATGCATTTTGGTCAAAAATTACATAAAGTTGTTATTTTTACAAGGAGATATAGCTTTGGTTTCTTTGATATTTTTGTTGAAGGACAAATGATGTTTATATGGATGTCCCACTTCCACCATAAACTAATTTTTTTTAAAAGTACCCTGATGTTTATATGAATGTCCCACTTCCACCCTAAACTACTTTTTTTTTTCCAAAAATACCCTTACGTTTCAAAAAGCAGGTCACCCGTGCCCCTGCTGTTAACAGAAGACGAATGGGGTTAAAATGTTAAAATTCAAAACATAACATACTTACATCAAATACTAATTAAAAAAAAATACTAAAATACTAATTAAAAAAAACTAAAATACTAAAAATAATCAAATTAAAAAAAACAAAAATTCAAATTATTTTGTTAATTAATCAAAACAACAAAAATTCAAATTACATCATTAAAATACTAAGATAATAATACTAAATACTAATTGATATAAAATACTAAAAGATATAAAAATATTAACGTTATTTAATACTAATTAGTATTTTATATTAATAAATTGATGACGTTATTTAAAACTAAAAGATATAAAAATATTAATGTTATTTAATACTATTTAGTATTTTATATCAATTAGTATTTTAACGTTATTTTATATCAATTAGTATTTTTAAAACTGGATTATTATGATTAATTTTGTGGGCAAAAAAATCGTGCCTTGCTAGGGTTAGGGTTTCGTGTTGGCTGAGGATGAGAGAAATTCATGAAGAGCACGGAATTGATTGATTAATTGATTGAAGAGGGGAGAACAACAGGTGGGCGATTACTCCAATGACGCGTGGCAAAACCCCTAGAATTCGGAAACCGTGTTAGGGTTATTGGGATTCCAAGAGCCTTCTTGAGTGTCCTTCGAGTTGAGAGAAATGTCCAAACCCCTTTAGTGCTTTTAGGTGGAATTTCCAAGCCTTTAAGTCACCAAAAGGGTCCCTTTGATCTTCCAAGAGTCCAAGTCTTGAGTCCCAAGAGAAGTCCCCTTCCCAATGGAATGGAAGGAGTATTTATAGGGTTTTCTGGAAAGTAGTCATGTGCCAGCACATGCTTTCAGAAAAATTCCAGAAATACCCTTTAGTGATTAGAATAATGCCCATGCTGCCCTGTCCTTCTAGCCACCAATCCAATCCCTCAATCAATTCCCAAAAATGAGCCGCCTCCACGAGTCTTCTGCCTTGGGATACGTGGAGGCTTCTCCCGAGTCTAGCACATTTATTTCTGACTTTTCCATCTTCGTTCCATTAGGTTATGCAAACCCTAATTATGTATTTAATTTAATTAGGTCATGTGAACCCTAATTTTGCACCTGGGCCCACAATTGCCCCCTGCGTGAGAGTCACATTTCCAGATAGACGATCGTGCAAGAATGCTTTAAGCTTTTGAACGATTTTGCGGGCCTTCACTTTTACGGGTCCCCCTAGGGAGCCAAACCCTTAGGGTTAAACCCTAGGGAGGCAAAACCTAGCAGGGATCTTCCTTGAACATATTAGGAAATCCTCAAAAATATGTCCACCACTTGCCCTAGATGTGTTTCTTTATTTTTTCTGGAAATTGAAAACAAGGAAAATAATCAAATATCACTAAATAAAATTAAATCTAATAAAATCCTTCTTTTGGTAAATCACATCTTTCCCTTTTTACCAAATCAGATCTTAATTAATAAAATCAAATTTTAACTTTATTTTGGAAATAAAATCAAAGCTTTCTTTTTTTAAATAAAATCAAATCTTTCTTTATTTTGAAGCAAAAGATTTTTATATTATATATATTTTTTATTATTTTCTTTCTCATATATATATATATATATATATATATATATATATATATACATATATATATATATCTATATTCGAAAATTACCCCTTGTTGGGGAATAAAATTAAATCTTCTTTATATTTAGCAAATAATATTTTTAATATATTTCTATTTAAAAGAAAGATTAGATCCACTTATCTTTTGGAAAACCGCTCAAATCTTTCCTAAATAGGAACACGATAAACGCCTCTTCTTCTTCTTCTTCTTCTTCTTCTTCTTCTTCTTCTTTCTTTTGTAAGTAGACTTTGAAAGCTCTATGCGCATTCCTCTAAAGTTCTTTGTTTTCTTCACCCTTGTTTTGCAAATTTGACGCAATATTTCCTCGATCAATTGTCACGCTACAAACGCTCGTCGTGTAGGGTAAGTTTCAACTTCTCATATGAATAATCCTTTGAAGTTATTTAATAGTCGTGTAGGCTCGTCTTTATTACTTCATCTTTTTGTCTTTTTAGGTAATTGTAGTCTTTCTTTTGTCTTCCGAGCCCCATCACCTTGATTATATCTTGGTTTTTCCCCTCGAAATTCATTAGAAAAAGGCTATATCTTCGCGGCGAAGGAGCATTCATCCCAATAAATTGATTGGTAGAGCAACAGGACCTCAAAGGTACGAAGGGTAAAAGGAACACCCCCTAGGGGGCCGAACCCTACTCAATATATATATATATATATATATATATATATATATTAGGGGAAGGAACACCCCCTAGGGGGGTCGAACCCTATAGGAGCCGAACCCTAGGGGGGCGAACCCTATTCAATTTTTTTTAGGGTGAAGGAACACCCCCTAGGGGTGCCGAACCCTATAGGAGCCGAACCCTACTCTTTTTTTTCAATCTTTCTTTTGTCTTCCGAGCCCCATTACCTTAATTACATCTTGGTTTTTTCCCTCGGATAATAAAGAAAGGCTTAACATTTTTCGACGAAAACGCAATCGTAAAAAAAAATGATCTGCTTGCATGTGGCAAAACCACCCCTTTTGACCGAACCCTAGGGGGAAAACCCTAGGAGGTCGAACCCTAGGGGGACGAACCCTAGGGGGCGAATCCTAGGGGATGATCAATGTTTAGGCGAAAAAATGAAGTTTGGGAGGTGTAGTTACTATTTGGATAGTAACTTTTGACTCGTTTGGAGTTTCGGGGCCCATAATATATCAAAACGAAGATATCGATGAGCCCTACAAAAGTCATCGCCTATGGCCATGATATATGATGTTATAAGTCCAAAAAAGGCTCTGAAGGATGCCTTTTGGCCTTCCAAAGTTTTTTTTAAAATTTTTGGGAAATTTTTTCTTCCATAATTGTGATTCCTAACTCTTTCTGACATTGTTTCTTCTTCTTTTTTTCGTGTTTTCAAGCTTTACTCTCGATTTTCCTCTTTCCATGGTGAGTACTTCAAGCTTAAATACTTTATTTGACATCCTTTCTTTGCTTTATTTAGAATTGTTTAATAAACTTCCCCTTGCTTGTAGGCCCTTTTCACCTAATGCTCTAGAGACCACGAACTACCAAGGAGTCCCCTTCATCACCGATTGGGGAGAGCTCCTTCTTCCTTCCTTCCGACATCTTTTGGGATAGAGTTAAAGACTACGACCGTATGAGGATTTTTCCTCCACCAGAGAAAGAAGGCTTGTTTCTATACGCCCCATCTTACGGAGGTTGGGATGACTTCCCCCATGCCAATTGCATTCCCCACCTATGCATAGAGAAGCAAGAGTACCCTTTCAGTCCCCTTCGCTTCCTGTCTGATTCATCTAATCGCCTTCAAGGATGGCAGGATTGGACCGACGAGATCCTTGGAAATGCTGAATACGTGGAAATACTCAAGAATGCGAGCATCTTTCGTTGTGTTCAACTGTGTAGAGACCTACGTATCCACCATGACCATAACACTCTTACTGTGTTGATCTCCCGATGGTGTTCCTCTACTTGCACATTCATCACTGCCTGGGGGGAATTCACCCCTACTCTAGAGGATGTCTATGCCCTCTATCAGTAAGTTCTCTTCTTTTATTCCTTTAATTCATTCTCATTTTTCTGAAACATATATATTTATTTTTGAATTACATCTTGTAGCCTTCCATTTGTTGCCTCGAACTCATGCGACCCTTCTAGCATGTCCACTAGAGATGACGACTGTGTTGCCTACTTGATGGAAGCCTTCAAGCAATCTTTCCACTTCACTTCCCGCTTCAAAGGCGATACACTCCTTCCAGACTTCGAGACCTCCAGTCGGCAGAAAAATTCTTAGTTATCCTGGGTATGTTACTTTTTCCGTGACTACAAGACCAACCAGTGGGACAACTCTATTCATGACAAATCTGTTCTTGCCCTCCGTGGAGAGACTTGTCCTTTTCCTCTGGCAGCTTATCTGGCTATATGGCTGTCCCACTTCCTCTTCCCTAGATCTCCCACAGACGGTCCTTCTACCCGTATGTTCAGCTTGGCAGCGTTATTATCCCGGGGATCAGAGATTCCCCATGATTCTCTCTTCTTAGGGACCTTATATCGTCGCCTAGATGAAACAGCCCTTGCCATAAAAGAATCCGTTGGGAGGTAATCACTTTATATATATATATATTTGTCTTTACAACCGCACTTCTTTTCCTTTAATTTTTTCTTATTTGACTTTTATTCATTTAGGTACGATGTCAATTGCTTCCTTCCATGTTCCTTCCTTCAGATTTTTCTTTTCGAACGCTTTTCGGGTTATTCCTCTAAGCAGAAGAAGAAATCTCCTCTCTTTTCATCACCCAACGTCATTCCTCGCATGGCACGTTGGATTGATCACCGATTTAGCCTTGATAGTACTGATTTGCGGCCTTTCCTTGATGATTATTCATGCTTCACTGCCCGTCCCTACACCATTACTTCAGAGGGTTGTGGTCATCTACCTCATTTTTACAAGCACAAATTTCAGACTTCTACTCAAGCCTCAACAGACCAAATTTGAGTGGTTCTCAGATGTCTTTCGTTCATTTTCCTTCTATCTACAGAGCTTCCCTATTTCCTTGAGAATAATAGTTTTGCATCAGATCATATTCTCCTCACAGTGTCATGAGATAATTCGGATATGACCAGAACGCCTTTTCGTCACACCGCGGGGAATTATGAGGTCGTTTTTCTCAATTTCATCTCAGATTTCTCTCTTTATATGGGCATTTTTGAGGCTACCAAGTGATCCTTATAGACCCTTCCTTTTCATATACCAAATAATTCCCAGAGCGGCAATATACTATCGGGCGAACGAATTATCGGGCAAAATAATCTTAAAAGATGGGAGGATGATACCTTGATTTCTCCATTTCCAGTTTTTATCCCAAAATGTCTCCAATGGGGACGACTGCTATGCTCTCCCAAGCCCAATGTTCGCCAAGACTGCCACCAAGAGTCGGTCAATCGAGCGTGACATTTTGATGCCTAAGTCGTCTCCCCCTCAGTTAGCAGATATTCCTCTTTGAGATGATCTAGCTACACTCTTCCCTCACAGGCCACCACTACTTCCAGGAGTCTTCCACCCGAGCTCCACTTCGGATGTATTCTTCAGCTCCTCCCCAGGGATCTTCTGATGCCGAGGAGATGAGAGTTACTCATTCTAAAACTAGAGCAACTACTACTACTGATTCTGAGATAGCTCCTCCTATTGCTTCTGTCGTGATTCCAATCAGTTGTCCTCCTATCAGGCTTATCATAAAGCCATTAGAGAAATGCCCCCTTGATGATGTTGATCCTAGTATCCCGGCAGTCGAGGATCCAATCAAGAAACGCCGTAGGAATTTGATAATTTTTGTTGTACTATTCTCGTTTTTTTATTACTACTTTCAAATATCATCGAGTAATTGTTTCCTTTATTTATTTATTTATTTATTTTATATATTTTTTTTAGGTTACCGTGGTTGATGAAGATGATGATGATGATGACATTCCTCTTGGGCTTATGTATAGTACTGCCAATGAGGCGGTCGCGGTGGTTTCCACTAGTCATAAGCCTTCCCAACATGTACTTAATTATTGATATTGAGTCATCTACTCCTCGTGATGATTGTGTTAGCCTAGATGCTAAGGATACCTTATCCGATGTGAGCTCGAGTCCTGCTATGGGTGATACAACTATTTCTTCACACCCTCCTATGCCTGCTCCCTATGATGAGTGTGAAGATGTTGATGAGGCTCTTACTTCACCGAGGGGGAATCATTCTGCAATTATTGGTGATGTTCATCCTCCTCAAAAGGATTCTACCGAGTTTGTGATTGCTCGGGAGGGCATTGTTGATAGCACTTTGGGTGGGTTGAATGACATTCCCCTTTCTGTGGCATCTCCCGACTCATTTTCCATTGACTATATTGTGAGTATCCTTCTTTAATCAACATATGATTTGTCTTGAATTTCCTTTCTTTCTTTGTTTTTAATATATTGTGCTTTGACATTTTGTTTTTCAGAGCGAGAAGATGAAAGATTTGCCTTTGCCTGTTGAGGCACTCGCTTTATTTGATGTTCTCCATCCGGATGTTGCCCACTCGCTATATAGTGACCTTGGTTATCCTCCAGGTGACCAAGGCTTCGAGGATTCCTCAGCCCCACAGCATCTATCTGTTCCTCCATCTCTTGCCTCAATAAATTCCACGATGGCCTCTAATGTAGTTCTTACCGGAGCTTCCTTCAATCCAAAGGGGGATCTTATTTCTTGGAGGGGTTTCCAGATATCATCTTCTAGTCAGAAAAATTTGGAGAGCCTCTTAGCTCGGTTCCCGCAGATACTTGATCGGTTGATTATTAAGGAAACTTCCACCCAAACCTTCTTCCTAGATCATCTCGCAGGCCTTATTCTTGGGTCGCACACTCTTTCTTTATATTCTTTACTAGTTGAGGACTTTAAGAAGTTTAGCGATAATTCAGACGATCTTACAGCCATAGGTGTTTATATGTCTCTGTTTCGTGATAGGTTGGCTCTTCTTAAGTCAAGTTTTGATTTTGTTTCATTACGTTCAGAGGTTGTTGTACGTAAGTGTAAAGATGAATCCTTTTCAGTGCAGCTTTCTGAGCTTGACGAAGCCGCCAAAAAATTGAAGATCAAATCTCAAGATTTAGAGGGCCAGCTTTGGGAGGTAGGGCGCCAGCAACGGGACTTAGAGTTAACTACCCGACAGGTTAGGGAACTGAAAGCTGCAAATCTTAAGATTTGAGATGCTGTCGTTGCTGGCTTAGAAGCTTTAACTGTGCCTCCATTTTATTTTGATATGTCTTGGCCTTTTAGATCATAACTTGTTGTAGTAGTTTTTTTTTTGATTTCCTGTTTCAGAAACTGATTTACACATATTTCATTTTATCAAAATGTAGCTTCTTTAACCTTGTTGATTGCTTTTAATTTGAATAATTCCTTAAAACTCAATATTTATCATTGAATCTCAAGTTATTCAAATTAATATTCCAAGACAACAATAGGTATTATAAGCAAGTAAACATGAATTTTATCAAAACATGTATATATATATATATATATATATATATATATATATATATTCAAAACCAACACTTAACTTTATATTCTTTTTTATAGAAATTTTAAAAAAACATTCAAGTATAAGTGAAAGTTTGTCAATTTATTGATAATCAAATTGCTTTTAACTAAAAGCATAACGCTTTCATTAGTAAATCTTGCTTTTGTCGAAGAAAGCATAACGCTTTTCCACTTTTAGAGGTAAAGTGTAACTTTCTTTGCTTTTGTCGAATAAAGCATAACGCTCATTACTTTTAAAGATAAAGTGTAACTTTCGGGGTCGAGGGCTTATACTCAAAAGTGCCTCACCACTTTTGAAGTTGAAAGTGTAACTCCCCACTTCGATCACTTTTGAAGTTGAAAGTGTAACTCCGAGGGTCAGATTAATCGTGCCTCGATCACTTTTGAAGTTTAAAGTGTAACTTCCGAGGGTCAAGTAATGTGCCTCGATTACTTTTGAAGTTGAAAGTATAACTTTTCACTTTTTCTTAGTGAATATTTCTTTACCCACTTCAAGTTTAATGGGCCAGAGACAAGATCCGATCCCACACAGATATCTTGCAATACCCACTTTCGAGATCTCTCAGACCCTATACGGTCTTCCCATTTGGGGTAAAATTTGTGGTCAGTCCCCTCATGACTTGAGTTATTGCTTTTAGCACCAAGTCTCCCACCGTAATTTGTCGTTCGCCAGTATTTTATTGTCGCCGCAGATCTTCCAGCTTCTTTTTCTTTAGCCTTGTCTCGAAGTCAACTACCCAAGGCATATGGTCGGTCTTCAAGTCTCATTCAAGTCAAGGTATTTCTATTTCAATGTTCGATATTCTTCACCATAAACCAAAGCTATTGGTAGTTGAAGCTTCCTTTTTTAAAGTTCGATATTTTAACGCTATCGTAATTGTTTTGTCTCATCGCTCAGGTTTTCATAAATTTTTATCAAGGTTTTGTTTGTAGCCTCTCGCTTGTCCGTCATTTTCGTAAGAAGGTGATGATTTGTAATGTTTCACCCCAGATCTTTCCATTAAATTTTTGACATCCCTATTGATGAAGGGAGTTCCATTATCCGACAAAATGATCTTCGGATCCCGAAATGGCAAATGTTGTGCTCCTTGATAAAATTTGCCACCGGGTCCCGGCCTTCTTCAAGGGTATTGCCTCCACCCACTTTGTGTACATCTCTCAGGGCGCTTAAAATCCATATGTTACCCTTGGAATTAGGGTGAATAGACCTATAAGATCCATTCCCCATGTATGAAAGGGCCATGGTGTTGCTAAGGTTCGCAAATCCACTATGGGGAGCATGGATCAAGTTTCCATGTATTCGACAAATGTGGCACTTTTTAACAAATTCTAGACAATCTCCTTCCATCTTTGGCTAAGAGTAACTATGATCGATAAGTTGTTTATACAACTTGCTCCCCTCGTGTTCATCCTCAGCATTTGGTAAACCAAATCTTTGGCTTCACCTAGTTCCGCATAATCGTAGGGCTTGCCATCAATCCCTTTCTAAATAATTCTCCATTCTTCAAGAAGAAACGTTGTGACTTCCTCTCGATTATAATCAGGTCCTTCTTTTCTACCCTAAGAGTCCCACTTTGTAAGAACTCCACATAAGGGATTCGCTAATCCACTATGTCTTCAATGAAGGCATATTCATCCTCCCTGTGGTATTCTTGGAATGAAACACATCAAGCGTTGTAGGGCATCCGCTTCCTTCTTCATTTCGTGCCAATAATACCTCGACGCCAGCAGCCTCACGATATAAGCATATGTCCGCTTAATCTACAGCTTCTAGCCACGCACCGTCAGTAAGACTCTATTTGCTTCCTCGCCTCCCTAAGCATCGTGTCAATACACCGCTTCGCTTTTTTGATACAAGACACCTTTGATGATGTTGACTTTTTGTAATTTCACCAGAGGTATTGTTCCTCCTTTGTTTGCAATCGATGGGAGATGTCATATCACCAATCATCTATCATATCTTTGGGGAACAAATTTAGCACCATGGTTGGAGGGTTTCTTCATTACCTTTACATCCAAATCCTCACCTTGACATAGACTCGAGACGCCATCGCTGTTAGTGCATCGTGTTGTTTATTATATCCTCTTCGCACATATTCAATCACCACCTTCTTAAAAGCCTCCATCACCTTTTTGCTACATATTCGATATGGCGCCAAGATAGGTTCCTTCACTCTAAATTGACCTTATCTGTCAGACTATGAGGTTTGAATCTCCTTTACTTTAAGATGTTTGCTCCCCAATTCTTGAGCCGCCAACAATCCTAGTATGAACACCTCATATTCTCGCTTTCATTGTTTGTGCAAGGAAATCCAATTTGTATGACAAGGCCACTTCATTTCCTTCTTTCGTGGTCAACACCACTCCCGCTTCCGCTTTTACCTTCCGCAGATGATCCATCAAAAGCCAAACTCCACCATTCTAGGTCCTCATCCATCAACTCGATTGATTCTACTTCTCCCCTAAGATCCTCGTAAGGGGGTTCATATTCTCCATTTGGAAATTGAGTCAAGTCCGCGCCAAGGCTTGACATCGGATTGCTTCTTCTTACACACACTTGATGTCGATTCTGAAAGAATCATCATCCATCCGCGTGTCTTCCTACTAATGTCGGGCTTAGTTAATAGATATCCGATTGATCGGCCTTCGCTGCAAGCTTTACTCGTGTGCTAAAAAATAATGCCGCATTTTCTGCGCAATGAACACCAATGCTAGGCAATGCCTCTCCACCTGTGAATACCTGGTTTCCGGTCCTCTGATTATCCGGCTAATGTAATACACAGGTTTTTCTTCTCCATCCACCTCCTGCTTGATCAATCAACCTATAGATTTCTTGGTAGATGTAATGTACAACTGCAACGACATTCCTCTTCATGCACCACCATCATCATTCAGGCCGGCCAAAATTCTTTTCACCTTCTCAAAGGCCTGTTGTTGGTCTTGCCCCCAGTCCCATTGTGCCTTTCCTTTTAGCAATTTGCCGAAAGGTTCTGTGACTTCGGCTAATGCTGGCATGAATCTTCTCATGTATGAAACTTTCCCTAAGAAGCTCTTCAACTATTTCTGCATTTTTGGTGGGGGCATCTCTGTGATTGCTTTCACTTTGCTTAGGTCCACCTCTAAGCCTCTGTTGTGTTCCAAGAAGCCCATGAATTTTCCCCCCGTCATTCCAAATGAGCACTTCTTCGGATTCATCCTCAATTTGTACCTTCAGCATCGCTCAAACACCTTCCTCAAGTCCTCCACATGAGTTGTTGCCTTCTTGGATTTCACTACTATATCGTCCACGTAGTCCTCCACTATATCATGAATCATGTATTGAAATATAGCATGCATTGCCCTTTGATAAGTTACCCCCCGCATTCTTCAACCCGAATGACATTACTACATAGTAGAAATTCCGAAACGGGGTACGAAAGGCTGTCAACTATGCATCTTCTATGGACATCTTTATCTGATTGTAACCCACAAACCCGGCCCATGAATGACATCATCTCATGATTAGCCATCAGATCTACCAAAGTGTCTATGTTGGGTAATGGATACATGTCCTTTGGGTATGCCTTGTTCAAGTCTCTCAAATCCACACATATTCGTGAATCATGCCCATTTGATTTCTTTACCTGCATAAATGTCGGATAGCCATATTGATGTTGAATCGGCTTGATGAACCCTACTTCCAAAGAACTTTTCGATCTCTTCCTTTATTTGAGTTTCGACTTCGGTGCATAATCATGAGGTGCTTGCTTCAATCGGGCTTCATTCCCGGCTTATGTTTAGATTGTGGTTCCACAAGATCCTTGTCAATTCCATGCATCTCGTCAGAATTCCAAGCAAAGACATCCCTATACTCTCAAATAATTGTACAAGCTCCTCCTTCCGTTAAGCATCTAACTTCTTGTCGACATAAGCTTGGCTTTCATGCTCTTCCCTTCAAGCTCCAAATCAACTTCCTCTAATTCATTTTGTTGAGGTTTTGGCCTATACTCGAAGCATTCTGGAGCTGGTTCTACCTTCTGTTGTACAACTTCTCCTTCTTCATTATTGCTGGAGTGGGGGACCTCTCCTGAGCCATTGGGAACGCATGTTTCCTTGTGCTCTTCCCCCTTGCACTGTCACAATCGAAACACCACCTTTCCGTTGGGTTTAACAACCCTCTCCCATTTTGTCTTCTAGCCATCCTCAGATTATGTCATCCGCTTGGCATTTATTATATTTCTGGCATCTTTAGGGTCTGCTGGCCTTTTCTTTTCTTCTCTTCCTTCTTTCTCTAGTTCTACTACCACTGGCTTCTTGTTTTTGGAACATTCTCCGTGTTCCGAGGTTTTCTTCTTCTCTTTTTCTGCAGGCACAAACTTATCTTCCTGCACTTCCTTCCAACTTGCTAGTCTTAGGGAATCAGCCTCAGAATTGTTCTCTCTCTTTCAAATGACATCATCAAAGAAAGTTGCTTCAATGATGTGTGCCTCCTCCGTCCAAAGGGATTTCGAAGTTGTTGGTACCTTCACTTCTCTCCTTTCCCAGAATAGCCTTTCAGCATCGATGAAAGACCGAGGGTACCACCCCATAGTCATTTTGCCAAGCCCTTCCTAGCAAGACATGATATGTCATGATCCACTTCGGCAACATGGAAACATTACAGTGCCCTCAAATCTTCCCAACTCTGCATGTCCACCTTTTATGTGTCCCAAGGTTCTTGTACTTCGTCATGAATCCTCAGAATGTTTGTTTGTTCCTTTACAATCTTCTTCTCTCTGCAGCCTAACCGCTTTTAAATATGGTGTAGGCATAATATTTACAGACGCTCCATTGTCAATGAATGCCCTCCGCACCTCGATGCCATTGATTATCATTGCCACATACAAATGCCTATCAGGGGGTATCTTATTTCTATCGCCTTTAGAGAAAGATATCTTATTTTCTTCTTCCTCCATCGCCTTCACAAATCCTTTGCTTATGGCCATGCAAGTCTCTTGCGTCTCTACAAATTTTGATAATTTCCTGTTGCCTCAATCCTCGCTTCTCGCCAATCCTATCCGATCGAAAAAATTTCCTCTAAACTTGGCCCCATTCATCAACTCCACACCGCAGACGCTCGGGTCACACTCCTCCTTTTCTTCCATCATCATCTCCACTTCGGGATTATGTTTGTGAATAACAAAGGTCAGACGCTTTTTTCCCTCAGGATTTGGTAGTGGCTTGTCAAGAACGCTACTTTCCTTTCCAAGTTTAATCTCCCCATTTGCCACCTTCTCGTGGAATATCCTCCGCAGCTATAACAATCCATAGTTGAGTGTCCCGCCAGATTGGTGGAATACATGTAAGTCCGGTCTTCTCTTCATTTCTTCCACACTACAAATCTAGGCCTTGGGGTTTCACCACCCCATGTTCAACCCATTGTTCATACAGCACCTCAATGCTTTCTCACCGCATGTGATAGCTTCCGGACCGCTTTCTTCGTGATATTTTCTCCGTGCCTTCCTCTAGTTCGGGTAAAAATTCTTCTCATGCTTCTCCTTCTTGCCCCTTATGGTTTTTGACCGAGAGTCACCTAAAGCCACAGCTTGTCGCCCTCTTGCCCTTCCATGTAACCGTCGTGATGGCTTAGTGGGCAATGTCATGATTCCTCCCAAGTCTTGTGCAAAAAAGACGAGAGGGTCGCTAAGAATCACAAGCCTTGTGATGATGAGGGGCTTGAAGTATCTAAGGCACCATTGTTGCAAATGTCGACTAAGTTCTTTTCTTCAATCGGCTCGCACACTTCGCGTTCGGGCCCCAACTCACAACGATTCTCGACAACTCTCATTCTTGGCTTTCTTCTTGAACCGCATAAGCTCTACAATGGTTACCTGCTTCGCATTATAGAAAAAAAATTCTTAAAAATTATAATTTTAGGTCATCCCAATCATGGATCAACCTTCTCCAAATCAGAGTACCAACTAAAGGCACTATCCACAAAGTCTTGTTGAATTCCCGCATCAAAAAGTTGTGGTTATTCACTTCATCATATCCGAGCCACGGAGACATCGACTCTACAAACCTCGCAATATGTTCCCCGGCATTTCCTTTTCCCGTCAGATTTTGGAAATCGCGGGGGATGCTCAATATACCCCATTGGGTAAGGTTGCCTCCGAATGTGTGCCGGGTAAGGAGGAGTAAAGTCCAACTCGAGGGTCGGGATGTCCGTCTGCGGTTGATTGATCACGCCGATCATATCATCCTTCGCCACATCGGGCTTGTGCGCGTGAACTCTCCGGGGTGTTGTGATATATATCACGCATCGGTGGTGTGTATGGTAGAGAGATTGGTCGATGCACACTTGCATCATGCATACCGCACCGCACTGTGGTGGTGAAGCTCATTGATTCACTCACCGGACATTGCTTGAATGGTTGGCATTTACACCGTGGAAAATGATGGGATAGCAATTGGATGATGTTTGTTCGAGGTCGGGCTTGCTTCCAACCTAGGTCAGGCACGCCACCACCGCTCGGGCCTCCAAGTTGATTATTGGAACCGATTGACTTTCCGTCGATGGAGGTACAATCTGTTCTCTTTGTTGTTGCTACCATTATTGTTGTCTTCCACTCCGCTTGTTCCCCATGCGAACTTCCCGAACATGTCCTTGAAAGTGGAATCTGATCAACCGCCGCATGGAAATTCCCCATCTCCTCTTGCTTTCTCTCGCATTTCCAAAGATCATGGCCATCATCATCCTTGCCCTTCTCATGCTTCCTTCAATGCCTCGAGCATCTCCAGTTGCACAACATTCGCCCTCGCCTCCACCGCATCCTCGCCTTTGCCTTCCCGCTTAGTTTGTTGTTGATCGCCATATATAATGATGTCAACTCCTTCTGCCGCGTCTTCAACAAGTGGTCGGTCAAAATCCAAATTTTCAGACCTCCTCGAATGCTTGAGTTACTTGCCTTGAACCGATCCTGGTGAGGTAATGCTATTTGTTGGTAAAATGCTTCTTCCTGTATGTAAGACCCCAACTTTTATAAATAAAGATGAATTTTCTATAAATATTATTTTTGAATATTATGGAATAAATTTGATATAATGTTATAGTTGTGGGTAATATTTATAAATTTTGCAAAGTAAGCAAGTTGTTATAAAATATTCGTTTGGTCAGGAAATATTCTTTTGTCGGGGAATATTCGCATTTACTACTCAATCATTGGTGGACCCCAAACGGAAGTATTGTCGTAGTTAGAAAACGACAAAATTATCTTTCTATAAAATAACTACGAGGTGTTACCGTTAAAACCGCTGAACTACCCTATGGTAAAAAATGCAAGAATACGCCATGGTCAGATAAGAAGCACACTCAGATTGATTATCGATGCTTACGTGAGAAGTCACTTAGCTATACTCAATTATCAAGCTACAAAGAATTGCCGTGATCATATCTCTTATATTATCGATTCAATTATCACACAAAGATCATCTTGTATAATATGTTATATTATTAATCGAGACGACAAGTTATAAATGATTAATAATTGTTGAAAGATTAAAATGTGTTGATTAAAAATAAAATAATTTGTGGTAATATTTATTCAATCCTCGATGTATATAAAGAGTTTGTTATGAGACGCTTGTGGTAAGTTTGATTATTTTATGGGGGGCCATATCTCATCATCTAAGAGTCTCTTCACAATAGTAATTACCTTTGTAAATAGTAATTACCTTTGTGAATATAGTAATTACCTTCGCCAATAGTATTTACCTTCAATAAATAGTAATTACCTTCTTCAATAGTATTTACCTTCAATAATAATAATTACCTTCACACCTCATAGTAATTACCCCTTCACCCCTTCGCAAATAGTAGTTGTCCTCTTCATATTACCAAGAGTTAATCGCCTTTTGGTGTTCCAAAGGTTAATTACCCTTTCACAAATAGTAGTTGTCTCTTCAATATTACCAAGAGTCATTTTGACCCTTCATTAAGACCAAGAGCCACCCTCGCTTTTTCTATAAATAGAAAGCTCATTCCTTCATTATTTCTTACGAAATTCATTGAAACTCTAGAGAGAGAAACTATAGAGAGAAAGAAGAAAAGTATTCTCGCTACTTCACTTTTCCAATATTCATTTCTAAGGTAGGGAATATTATTTGTTGTACTCGTAAGGGTGTTATTCTTTCTTATTCATGAAGAGAACTTCATTATTCCATTCTTTATTATTCTCGCTGAATAACTCGTAAAGTGGCATACCCTATACATAACCTTTGATACGCGGCATACCCTATACTTGGTGAAATCTTATGTTATTCCATTCTTATTATTCTCGCTGGAATAACCTCGATAATGTTTTTACCCTATACTTGGTGACATTCTTCTATTATTCTCATTGGAACATCCTGTTGTGTGTGTTTTACACCTACACAGTTCCGCCTTTATTATTATTCTTCTGGAACATCCGTCATGTGTGTTTTACATCGACCTCGGGTTCCGCTCTTTTATTATTATTCGCTGAACATCCTGTCATGCGCTTTTACGCCGACCGTTCCCGTTATTTATTATTCTGTTGAATAACTCCGCCTGCGCGGTCTATCGCATGCATGATGATTTCTTTTGTTATTCCATTCTTTATTATACCCAAATTGGTTAAAACTTTGACTTCTATACTCCATGAAATTAGTAGAATATCCTCGATATTTCATGCTTCATCCAAAGATCTTTTCATGGAAATATTCTTCTCGATCATTCTTTAATTTTACTCTACAAAACAAAGATTATGTCGACAATTTGACGTTAATAATTCATGGATAAAATAATTCTTGAACTTGTTTTATCAATTCTTATATCATTGTCATCATCCTCATGTTTATATTATGTTGAAAGTCATCTCGTATTCAGTAGTGCATAGATGGACTTGGTATGATTATGACCAGAGAGACTATTCTGGTGTAATCATGACCGTAATGTTACAAATGATGTGATAAAAATCCTCAAAGGTCAGTAGTGCATCGATGGACAAATGTTGGCATGATCATGACCATTAATGAATACACAACTATTCTCGGCCAGTAGTGCATGAATAATTGTGGTCGTGATATTAAAGAATATCCTCGGCCATAGTAGTGTAAGTGATTCGATGATGTGGAATATTTATTAAAGTCCGAGTCTCAAATTTATAACAAAGATGAAAAACCTTTTAAATCATAAAAGATAGTAGATTTTATTTTCTACTGACTTTTTTAATGGATCATTGTTTCACCAGTAGTTAAACTTGATGTTCATTATATTTTATCGCTTAACATCGTTGTGAGGCTAATGATAATTTATTCTCGCATTATCTTAGTCATAATATTTCTTCGAGCTAGTTGAGCTCACCCTTTCTTTCACCGTTTTCTTCGTGAAATGAGAATATAGATGGGACGAGCCTGGGAACTCCGAGTAATGGTCCGGAGGATAAGATTAATAGTCCTCACTATTCGTGAAATAAAGGTGATAATAATTGTAATGAGGACTCCTTTTGAGTTTGTATAATATCTAGTAGACAATATTTGTATTCAAACTCACGCTTTATGTCGATTGCATACCTACGCTTATATTAGTAAGTTGTCAGATTTAAATTCATGCACTATGATTTGACTACCCAAGAGACGGGTGATGTATACCTAATTTTGGGGCGCCACAACAGGTATCAAAGCTTAGGATATGATCCCCGCTAAGATGTGAGAATAGTACTAGAGGGGGAGAGACGGGAATACCTTCGCTAGTATGACCTACCTAAGTTTATGTGCTATTTTTTATTGGCTCATCGTAATATAGAGATAAATTGTTACATGTCAATTAACCTTTTGTTTTGTGGCAAGATTCAAAATGACATCCGAGAATGTTGAGAATAGCAATGGAGCACAAAGCGATCGCTGATTCACCACATATCAATAATCGTGATAATGTGCATCGTGAAGGCGACAAATCCTCAAAACAACAACAACACCGACCAAATGATGAATGATCAAATGTTCGAGGCTTTATGCAATTTATGCAACAAAGAAAGAGAGCGACTCCCGTCCAAAACGTAGGTGGAAACACTTGAAAACTCTCTGCTGGGTCACCGCTAAACAATTCAAGGAGCCGACCACCGGAGTTTAAGGGAGAGCCAAAACCACTTCAAGCTAAGCATGGATAAAGCAGATTACCAAGATATTTGATGTCTTGATGTTGCTCCGAGGAGCAAAAGGTTCCTTTTCGCTTTTTATGTCATGCGGCGAGAGGCAGACATCGGGGTGGGAATCGGTAAACGACTCAACTCATCAGATCAAGATATCTTGGGAGAAGTTCCAGAGAGTCGTTTCAACGACAAATACTTTCCCGAAAGTATTTTCCATACGAAGGAGGTGGAGTTTATCAAGTTGGAACAAAACAATACGACCGTGTCGCAATACGAGGCAAAATTTGCGAGTTATCACGGTTTATATTCCCACTTGGTGGATAATGAAGAGAGAATGGCGCTAATGTTTTTAAGAGGTTTGAAGTCGAGATACGCCAACATCTTATTTCTCAAAACCGTGTTTGTATTCGATGTTGTAAATAGGGCTCGCTTAGTGGAGCGCGATAATAACGAGTCAACGCAACTAAAAGAGAGCAACCGCAAAAATTATAATACCAAATGAGAGAGAGTCATCGGGCGGACAACAAGCGTGGAGGGAATCAACAGTGCCAGATATGGTAACCACTTGGTGGTAATCGTGGACAAAACAATAAGAATGGACATTTCAAGAAAAGGAGATTCAACAATGATGGAAAGACGTCAAAGACCAAAGACCCGTTGTTAAGGAAGGAGAAAGACCACCTATCATATGCTTCAAATGCGAGGAGAGGGACACATCACCGAATCAAGCCATGCCGTCCAAAGCATGTTATAATTGTGGAAGAGAAGGTCACTTAGCTCGATTTTGTCAAGCATCAAGACAAATTCAACTAGGATGGAGGCACCAAAGGCCGCCCCCGCAAAAAGTCAAACCTAGAGTGCAAGGGAGAGCGTTTGTTGTGACCTCCCAGAGAGCAAGGAACCCAATGAGGTCATCACTGTAAGCTTATCATAAACTCTAATGAAGTCTATACTTTATTTGATACCGGTTCTACCCATTCTTTTATTTCTCCTACTTGCGCCATCGATTAAATTTGACTCGAGAAATTAGACTTTGACTTATCTGTGGAAACTCCGCTTGGAGAAACCTTCATTATTATCCAATCGCTTATAAGTCTTGTTTGGTTCAAATCGGCACCCTCACATTACTCGTCGATCTTATTTCATTAAAAATACTTGCGTTTGACGTGATTCTAGGGATTGATTGGTTAACTACTTATCATGCAAAAATTGATTGTTTTCGTAAGGTTGTTAGCTTTCATATTCCTAATCAACCTATTATGCGAATTCAAACGACCAAACCATTAAAATCAATCACTACTATCTCAAGCCATAAAGCTATTCGCTTATTGAAAAACGGATGTCAAGCTTTCTTAGCTCATGTCACGATTTAAACAAAAATACGCCGCTTTTGAACGATATTTCTATTGTTAATAAATTTCTTGACGATTCTCAAGAACTTCCCCGGCCTACCCTCAGAAGCGTGAAATTGAATTTTGTATCAACCTTGAACCCAGTGACAAAACCTATTTCCAAAGCCCCATATCGAATGGCTCCTATTGAACTTCGTGAGTTAAAGACCCAACCGCAGGAATTGTTAGACATCGGCTTTATTCGTCCCTAGTACTTCTCCTTGGGGTGCTCCCGTCTCTATTCGTGAAGAAGAAAGATGGGAGTATGCGACTTTGTATTGATTATCGGAGTCAATCATGTCACCATCAAAATAGGTATCCATTGCCACGTATTGATGACTTGTTTCGACCAAATAAAGGAGCCAAATTCTTTTCAAAGATCGATCTTCGCTCCGGATATCACCAATTGAAGATTAGAACGTACCGACATTCCAAAGACGGCTTTAACTCCTAGACGGCATTATGAATTCCTACCATGTCCTTTGATTAACTAATGCTCCGCCGCCTTCATGGATATGATGAACCGAGTATTCAAGGAATATTTAGATCACTTTGTGGTCGCCTTTTATTGATGACATCCTTATTTATTCCAAAAGCCGTGAAGATCATGAACAACACTTGAGGTCGACACTCCAAAAGCTTCGTGAATATAAGCTTTATGCCAAGTTGAAGAAATGCGAGTTCGTCAAGAAGTAGCATTCCTTGGGCACGTGGTATCAAGTCATGGAATATCCGCTGACCCAAAGAAAGATCAAGCTATTCAAAGTCGGGAACAACCTAAATCAAAGGATCAAGTACGTAGCTTTCTCGCTTAAATGGGTTATTATCGAGATTCGTGGAAGGATTTTCTCGAATCGCTACTCCATCGACTCAAATTTACTCGAAAAGATACAAAGTTCTGATTGAGCAAAGAATGTGAGAAGAGTTTTCAAGAACTCAAGAGGAGACTTATTTCAAAGACTGCTCGACAATACCATCCGCCTCGGGGGATTTGTCATCTACAAGGATGCTTCTGCAAAAGGGTTGGGATGTGTTCTCATGCAACATGGAAAAGTTATAGCCTATGCCTCATGACAACTCAAAGAATATGAGAGGAATTATCCTACTCATGATCTAGAGTTGGCAAACCGTTGTCTTTCAGACTTAAAATTTGGAGGCATTACTTGTATGGGGAGAAAGTGGAGATCTTTACGATCATAAAAGCCTCAAATATTTCTTCACTCAAAAGGAACTCAACATGCGACAACGACGCTGGCTTTGAACTGCTGAAAGATTATGATCATACCATCCAATACCATCCTCGAAAAGTTTAACGTGGTAGCCGACGATCGAGTAGTAGATCATATGCAAGTACGAAAAGTGCATTATTGTCAACGCAAAGGCCCATTTTGTGTGACTTGCAAAGGATGGAGATAGAGTTAAAGACTCTGTGACGCATGTGATGATAGCGAGTATACGAAAGAGAACCGACTTTTAATCGATAAAGTTAAAGTCGCCAAGCTACGCACTGAGTCGATGCGCGTATGAGGAAGAAAGTGCAAGAAGGTGCTATGCCGGAAGCAAGAATCGATGAAGAAGGAATACTTCGAGTCAACTCCCGACTTTGTGTTCCTAACGACCCTGATTTAAAGTATAATATCATGATAGAGGCGCACAACACACCATTTGCAATCCATCTCGAGTACCAAAATGTATCATGATATTCGCCATATACATTTTGGTGGAGCAATATGAAGAGAGAGATAGCGTTGTTTATCTCAAGGTGTCTAACTTGTCAACGAGTTAAAGCGAGCATCAAGTACCAAAAGGTCCATCAGAACCACTTGAAATTCCGTAATGGAAGTGGGAGCACATTACCATGGATTTCAAGCTATCGGCCTTCCTAAGGTTTCTCAAGGCATTGATGCGATTTGGGTCATTGTTGATAGATTGACCAAGTCCGCTTTCATTTCTTACCGATACGAGAAACTTATACACTTGAACGCCTTTGCTCAGATGTATGTATATAAACGAGATTGTAAGACGCATCGTATGGTATGCCAAGATCCATAGTTTCTAATCGAGACCCAAGATTCACTTCACGATTTTGGGTTAGTTTGCAAAAAGCTATGGGCACAGATTTACGATTTAGCTCGGCATATCATCCTCGTATCGGATTTGACAATGGAGAGGACTATTCAAACTCTTGAAGATCTATTAAGACTCAGGTCCTTGATTTCAAGGGAGTTGGGACAAGTTCTTACCATCGGTGGAGTTTTCCTACAACAACAGCTTATCAAGCAAGTATCGGCATGGCTCCATTCAAGCGTTGTATGGAAGAAAGTGTCGCTCTCCAAGATGCTAGGATGAGGTGGGTGAAGCAACGTTGTTGGGACCGAGTTGGTACGTATGATGACTACTAAAAAAGATTCAAACGATCCGACAACGATAAAAAAACCTCACAAAATCGATAAAAGAGTTATGCCGATCTTCATCGAAAGGACGTGGAATTCGATATAGAGATCATGTGTTGTTAAGAGTTTCTCCATGGAAAGGAGTTACAAGATTTGGAAAGAGAGGAAAACTTAATCCTCGATTCATCGGTCCATTTTAATCCTCGATCGAGTAGGAACTCAGGCCTATAGACTCGCTTTTACCGCCAAATATGTCTCGTGTTCATAACGCTTTTCACATATCCATGTTACGTAAATATGTGAAAGACCCGAACCATATTATTGAAGTTAGAACCGATTTAAATAGCGTAAGATTTGACGTATGAAGAGGTTCCTGCTCAAATTTTGATAAGAAGGAACATATTCTACGCCCAAGGTTATACCTCAAGTCAAAGTTTTGTGGAGGAACCACGATGTTGAGGAAATGACTTGGGAGTTAGAATCAAATGAAATCAAGGTATTCTTACCTCTTCGACATACCGTGTATCGCATTCCTAATTTCGAGGGCGAAATTTCATAAGAAGGGAGGTTGTAAGACCCCAAACTTTTATAAATAAAGATGAATTTTCTATAAATATTATTTTTGAATATTATGGAATAAATTTGATATAATGTTATAGTTGTGGGTAATATTTATAAATTTTGCAAAGTAAGCAAGTTGTTATAAAATATTCGCTTGGTTTGGGAAATATTCTTTTGTTTGGGAATATTCGTGACGACTTTACCAATCATCAGGTGGACCCCACAACTAAGTATTATCGTAGTTAGAAAAACGACAAAATTATCTTTCTATAAAAATAACTACGGAGGTGTTACCGTTAAAACCGTTGAACTACCCGATGGTAAAAGTACAAGAATACGCTGGGTTGATAAGAGCACACCATATTGATTATCGATGCTTACGTGAGAAGTCACTTAGCTATACTCAATTATTGCTACAAAGAATTACACGATCATATCTCTTATATTATCGATTCAATTATTGTCACAAAGATTATCTCGTATAATATGTTATATTATTAATCGAGACGACAAGTTATAAATGATTAATAATTGTTGAAAGATTAAAAATGTGTTGATTAAAAATAAAATGATTTGTGGTAATATTTATTCAATCCTCGATGTATATAAAGAGTCTCATATGAGACGCTTGTGGTAAGTTTGATTATTTTATGGGGGCCCATATGTCATCATCTAAGAGTCTCTTCACAATAGTAAATTACCTTTTAGTAATTACCTTTGTGAATAGTAATTACCTTCATCAATAGTATTTACCTTCGTCAATAGTATTTACCTTCACATAGAATAGTAATTACCTTCTTCAATAGTATTTACCTTTGTCAATAGTATTTGCCTTCGTCAATAGTAATTACCTTCTTCAATAGTAGTTGTCCCTTCAATATTATCAAGAGTTAACCGCTTCTTCTTGTTCCAAAGGTTAATTACCCCTTCAAAAATAGTAGTTGTTGTCTTCAATATTACCAAGAGTCATTTCACCCTTCATTAAGACCAAGAGCCACCCTCAGTTTTTCTATAAATAGAAAGCTCATTCCTTCATTATTTCTTACGAATTCATTGAAACTCTAGAGAGAGAAACTATAGAGAGAAAGAAGAAAAGTATTCTGCTACTTCACTTTTCCAATATTCATTCTTCTAAGGTAGGGAATATTATTTGTTGTACTGTAAGGGGTGTTATTCTTTCTTATTCATGAAGAGAACTTCATTATTCCATTCTTTATTATTCTGTTGAATAACTCAGAAAAGTGGCATACCCTATACATAACTCATGATACGCCAGTATACCTATACTTGGTGAAATCCTTATGTTATTCCATTCTTATTATTCTCGCTGGAATAACTCAGTAATGCTGTTTTACACTATACTTGGTGACATTCTTCTATTATTCGCATTGGAACATCCATCCGTCTCATGTGTTTTTACACCTGGACCGGTTCCGCCTTTTTATTATTATTCGCTGAACATCCTGTCTCATGTGTTTTACACCGACCGGGGTTCCGCCTTTTTATTATTATTCTCGCTGGAACATCCTCGTCTGCATGTTTTTTCGCCGACCGGTTCCGTTATTTATTATTCTCGTTGAATAACTCGCTCGTGCAAGGCCTATCGCATGCATGGTGATTTCTTTTGTTATTCCATTCTTTATTATACCCAAATGTTAAAACTTTGACTTCTATACTCCATGAAATTAGTAGAATATCCTCGATATTTGCGCTTTCATCCAAAGATCTCTTTCATGGAAATATTCTTCCGATCATTCTTGAATTTTACTCTACAAAACAAAGATCATGTTGACAATTTGACGTTAATAATTCATGGATAAAATAATTCTTGAACTTGTTTTATCAATTCTTATATCATTGTCATCATCCTCATGTTTATATTATGTTGAAAGTCATCTCAGTGGCCTCAGTGCATATGATGGACTTGGTATGATTACGACTGAGACTATTCTTGTGTAATCATTAATCGTAATGTTACAAATGATGTGATAAAAATCCTCAAAGGGTCAGAGTGTGCATCGATGGACGCTTGTTGGCATGATCATGACCATTAATGAATACACAACTATTCTTGTCCCGTAGAAGCATGAATAATTGTGGTCGTGATACTAAAGAATATCCTCGGCCAGAAAAGTGGGGGTGATTCGATGATGTGGAATATTTATTAAAGTTTCGAGTTTCAAATATAATAAAGATGATGAAAAACCTTTAAATCATAAAAGATTGTAGATTTTATTTTTACTGACTTTTTTAATGGATTCATTGGTTCCACCAGTAGTTAAACTTGATGTTCATTATATTTTATCGCTTAACATCATTGTTGAGGCTAATGATAATTTATTCTCGCATTATCTTAGTCATAATATTTCTTCGAGCTAGTTGAGCTCACCCTTTTCTTTCACCGTTCTCTTTAGGAAATGAGAATATAGCGAGGACGAAGCCTGGGAACGGAGTAATGGTCCAGAGGATAGCATTAGTAGTCCTCACTATTCTATGAAATAGTGTGATAATAATTGTAATGAGGACTCCTTTTGAGCTTGTATAATATCTAGTAGACAATATTTGTATTCAAACTCATAGTTTATGTCGTATTGTACACGATAGTTATATTAGTAAGTTGTATTTAAATTCTGTACCATGTATTTGACTACCCAAGATGGGTGATGTATACCTAATTTTGGGGGCGTTGTAAGACCCCAACTTTTATAAATAAAGATGAATTTTCTATAAATATTATTTTTGAATATTATGGAATAAATTTGATATAATGTTATAGTTGTGGGTAATATTTATAAATTTTGCAAAGTAAGCAAGTTGTTATAAAATATTCGTTTGGTTGGGGAATATTCTTTTTTGTTTGGGAAATATTCGTATGACTACTCAATCATTAGTGGACCCCATTAATCGGAAGTATTGTCGTTGTTAGAAAAACGACAAAATTATCTTTCTATAAAAATAACTACGCGGAGGTGTTACCGCTTAAACCGTTGAACTACACCGTTGGTAAAAGAAATACAGATGTCTGGCGTGGTTGCATAGTAGCACACGGTATTGATTATCGATGCTTTACGTGAGAAGTCATTTAGCTATACTCAATTATTGCTACAAATAATTGTTAACATCATATCTCTTATATTATTGATTCAATTATTGTCACAAGATCATCCGTATAATATGTTATATTATTAATTGAGACGACAAGTTATAAATGATTAATAATTGTTGAAAGTCATCTCGTGGATTGTAGTGTATAGATGGACTTGGTATGATTATGACCGAGACTATTCGGTGTAATCATTAATCGTAATGTTACAAATGATGTGATAAAAATCCTCGTGGCCGAGTGCATTGATGGACAGCTTGTTGGCATGATCATGACCATTAATGAATACACAACTATTCTTGCCCGTAGTGCATGAATAATTGTGGTCGTGATACTAAAGAATATCCTTGGCAGTAGTAGCGGGGTGATTCGATGATGTGGAATATTTATTAAAGTTTGAGTCTCAAATTATAACGATGATGAAAAACCTTTTAAATCATAAAAGATTGTAGATTTTATTTTCTACTTGACTCTTTTAATGGATTGTTGGTTCCACCAGTAGTTAAACTTGATGTTCATTATATTTTATCGCTTTAACACTCATTGTTGAGGCTAATGATAATTTATTCGCATTATCTTGGTCATAATATTTCTTCTTGAAAGCTAGTTGAGCTCACCCTTTCTTTCACCGTTTCTTTAGGAAATGAGAATATAGCGAGGACGACGAGTCTGGGAACGGAGTAATGGTCCAGAGGATAGCATTAGTAGTCCTCACTATTCTGTGAAATAGTGTGATAATAATTGTAATGAGGACTCCTTTTGAGTTTGTATAATATCTAGTAGACAATATTTGTATTCAAACTCACAGTTTATGTCGTATTGTACACCCTTACGCTTATATTAGTAAGTTGTATTTAAATTCTGTACCATGTATCTGACTACCCAAGATGGGTGATGTATACCTAATTTTGGGGGCGTCACAGTTGGTATCAAAGCTTAGGGATATGATCCTTGGCTAAGATGTGAGAATAGTACTAGGAGGGGAGAGACGGGGAATTCCTTCACTAGTATGACCTACCTAAGTTTATGTGCTATTTTTTTGGTCGGTTCGGTAATATAGGGATAATATGTTACATGTCAATTAACCTTTTGTTTTGTGGCGATCCTGAAAATGACATCCGAGAATGTTGAGAATAGCAATGGAGCACAGCGATCGTTGATTCACCACATATCAATAATCGTGATAATGTGCATCGTGAAGGCGACAATCCTCATGCAAACAACAAGATCACCAAATGATGAATGATCAAATGTTCAGAGGTTTTATGCGAATTCACGCAACAAAGAAAGCGAGAGCGACTTTCGCCCAAAACGTGGGTTGAAACACGGAAAACTCTCGAGGTCACCGCTAAACAATTCAAGGAGCTGGGACCACCGAGTTTAAGGGAGAGCTAAAACCACTTCAAGTGGAAGCATGGATAAAGCAGATTACCAAGATATTTGATGTCTTGGGATGCTCCGAGAGCAAAAGTTCCCTTTTCTACCTTTATGTTGCAAGTGGAGAGGCGATTCTCGGTGGGAATCGGTAAAACGTACTCAACCTGCTGTACTAAAGATATCTTGGGAGAAGTTCTAGGAGCTGTTCAACGACAAATACTTTCCTGAAAGTATTTGCCACATGAAGGAGTTGGAGTTTATCAAGTTGGAACAAAACAATATGACCGTGTCGCAATATGAGGCAAAATTTGCGGAGTTTTCATGGTTTCAAGGTCCCACTTGGTGGATAATGAAGAGAATGGCGCGAATGTTTTTAAGAGGTTTGAAGCGAGATACGTCAACATCTTATTTCTCATAAACCGTGTTTGTATTCGATGTTGTAAATAGGGCTCGATTAGTGGAGCACGATAACGAGTCAACTAAAAGAAAAGAGAGCAAAATGAAAAATTATAATACCGGTAGTAGTAGTCATCGAAGCGGTGACAACAAGCGTGGAGGGAATCAATAAAGCGGATATGGTAACCACTTCTTGGTAATCGTATGCGAAAAAATAAGAATGGACATTTCAAGAAAAGAAGATTCAACAATGATGGAAAGACGTCAAGACCAAAGACCCGTTGTTAAGGAAGGAGAAAGACCACCTATCATATGCTTCAAATGCGAGAGAGGAACACATCATCCGAATGCAGCCATGTGCCAGTCCAAAACATGTTATAATTATGGAAGAGAAGGTCACTTAGCTCGATTTTGTCGCCATCAAGACAAATTCAACTAGGATGGAGGCACCAAAGGCCGCTCCGAAAAAGTCAAAATCGGTAGTGCAAGGAGAGCGTTTGTTGTGACTCCCCGAGAGCAAGGAACCCGAATGAGGTCATCACGGGTAAGCTTATCATAAACTCTAATGAAGTCTATACTTTATTTGATAAGGTTCTACCCATTCTTTTATTTCTCCTACTTGCGCTCATTGATTAAATTTGACTCGGAGAAATTAGACTTTGACTTATCTGTGGAAACTCCGTTGGGAGAAACCTTCATTACATCCACTTGCTTATAAGTATTGTTTGGTTCAAATCGGTACCCTCACATTACTCGTCGATCTTATTTCATTAAAAATACTTGCATTTGACGTGATTCTAGGGATTGATTGGTTAACTACTTATCATGCAAAAAATTGATTGTTTTCGTAAGGTTGTTAGCTTTCATATTCCTAATCAACCTATTATCACGAATTCAAACGACCAAACCATTAAAATCAATCACGGTCATCTCAAGCCATAAAGCAATTCGTTTATTGAAAAACGGATGTCAAGCTTTCTTAGCTCATGTCACAGATTTAAACAAAAATACGCCGCTTTTGAACGATATTTCTATTGTTAATAAATTTCCGACGATTCCCCTCAAGAACTTCTGCCTACCCCCGGCGTGAAATTGAATTTTGTATCGACCTTGAACCCGGTGACAAAACCTATTTCCAAAGCCCCATATCGAATGGCTCCTATTGAACTTCGTGGAGTTAAAGACCCAATTGTAGGAATTGTTAGACATCGGCTTTATTCGGTCCTAGTACTTCTCCTTGGGGTGCTCCTGCTCTATTCGTGAAGAAGAAAGATGGGAGTATGCAACTTTGTATTGATTATCGGGAGTTGAATCATGTCACCATCAAAATAGGTATCTATTGCCACGTATTGATGACCCGTTTGACCAAATTGTAAGGAGCCAAATTCTTTTCAAAGATTGATCTTCGTTCCGGATATCACCAATTGAAGATTAGAACCGCTGACATTCCAAAGACGGCTTTCAGAACTCGGTACGGGCATTATAAATTCCTAGTCATGTCCTTTGGATTGACTAATGCTCCTGCTGCCTTCATGGATATGATGAACCGAGTATTCAAGGAATATTTAGATCACTTTGTGGTCATCTTTATTGATGACATCCTTATTTATTCCAAAAGCCGTGAAGATCATGAGCAACACTTGAGGCTGACACTCCAAAACTTCCTGAATATAAACTTTATGCCAGGTTGAAGAAATGCGAGTTCGCTTGAAGAAGTAGCATTCCTTGGGCACGTGGTATCAATTCATGGAATATCTGTTGACCCAAAGAAAGATTGAAGCTATTCAAAGCGAAACAACCTAAATCGATGGATCAAGTACGTAGCTTTCTCGGTTTAGTCAAGGTTATTATCGGAGATTCGTGGAAGGATTTTCTCGAATCGCTACTCCATCGACTCGAGATGACTCAAAAAGATACAAAGTTCGATTGGGCGAAGAATGTGAGAAGAGTTTTCAAGAACTCAAGAGGAGACTTATTTCAAAGACTGCTCGACAATACCATCCTGCTCGGAGGATTTGTCATCTACATGATGCTTCGCAAAGGGTTGGGATGTGTTCTCATGCAACATGGAAAAGTTATAGCCTATGCCTCATGACAACTCAAAGAATATGAGAGGAATTATCCTACTCATGATCTAGAGTTGGCGGTTTGGTGTCTTTGCACTTAAAATTTGGAGGCATTACTTGTATGGGGAGAAAGTGGAGATCTTTACGGATCATAAAAGCCTCAAATATTTCTTCACTCAAAAGGAACTCAACATGCATAAAACGACGTTGGCTTGAATCTGTTGAAAGATTATGATCATACCATCCAATACCATCCTCGAAAAGCGAACGTGGTAGGCGACGCGTTGAGTAGAAGATCATATTCAAGTGCAGGTGCGTTATTGTCAACGCAAAGGCCCATTTTGTGTGACTTGCAAAGGATGGAGATAGAGTTAAAGACTCTAGGGACGCATGTGATGATAGCGAGTATACTGAGTAGAACCGACTTTAATCGATAAAGTTAAAGTCGCTCAAGCTACTGGACACTGGAGCCGATGCGTATGAGGAAGAAAGTGCAAGAAGGTGCTATCTTAGGAAGCAAGAATCGATGAAGAAGGAATACTTGAGTCAACTCCGGACTTTGTGTTCCTAACGACCACGATTTAAAGTATAATATCATGATGGAGGCGCACAACACACCATTTGCAATCCATCTCGAGTACCAAATGTATCATGATATTCGGTCATACATTTTGGTGGAGCAATATGAAGAGAGAGAGCGCCGCTTTATCTCAAGGTGTCTAACTTGTCAACGAGTTAAAGCGGAGCATCAAGTACCAAAAGGTCAATTGCAACCACTTGAAATTCCGAAATGGAAGTGGGAGTACATTACCATGGATTTAGAATTCTGCAGTATTCCTAAGGTTTCTCAAGGCATTGATGCGATTTGGGCCATTGTTGATAGATTGACCAAAGTCTGCTCATTTCTTACCGATATCGAGAAACTTATACACTTGAACGCGTCTTGCTCAGTATGTACATAAAAGAGATTGTAAGATCGCATGGTATCTTAGATCCATAGTTTCCGATCGAGACCCAAGATTCACTTCACGATTTTGGGTTAGTTTGCAAAAAAGCTATGGGCACGGACTTACGATTTAGCTCGGTATATCATCCTCGATTTTACGGACGGACGATCGGGAGAGGACTATTCAAACTCTTGAAGATCTATTAAGACTCTATGTCCTTGATTTCAAGGGAGTTGGGATAAGTTCTTACCATTGGTGGAGTTTTCCTACAACAACAGCTTATCAAACAAGTATTGGCATGGCTCCATTCGAAGAGTTGTATGGAAGAAAGTATCGTTCTCGATTATCTTTGGGATGAGGTGGGTAAAGCAACGTTGTTGGGACCGGAGTTGAGTGCGTATGACTACTGGAAAAGATTCAAACGATCCGATAACGTATAAAAACCTCACAAAATCGACAAAAGAGTTATGTTGATCTTCATCGAAAGGACGTGGAATTCGATATAGGAGATCATGTGTTGTTAAGAGTTGCTCCATGGAAAGGAGTTACAAGATTTGGAAAGAGAAGAAAACTTAATCCTCAATTCATCGGTCCATTTTAATCCTCGATCGAGTAGGAACTGTGGCCTATAGACTCGCTTTCTGCTTGAATATGTCTCGTGTTCATAACGTTTTTCACATATCCATGTTACGTAAATATGTGAAAGACCCGAACCATATTATTGAGTTAGAACCTATCGAAATAGTGGGAAGATTTGACGTATGAAGAGGTTCCTGTTCAAATTTTGGATAAGAAGGAACATATTCTACGCTCGAGGTTATACCTCAAGTCAAAGTTTTGTGGAGGAACCACGATGTTGAGGAAATGACTTGGGAGTTAGAATCTGAAATGAAATCAATGTATCCTTACCTCTTCGACATACCAGGTACGTACCCTAATTTCGAGGGCAAAATTTCATAAGAAGGGGAGGTTGTAAGACCCCAACTTTTATAAATAAAGATGAATTTTCTATAAATATTATTTTTGAATATTATGGAATAAATTTGATATAATGTTATAGTTGTGGGTAATATTTATAAATTTTGCAAAGTAAGCAAGTTGTTATAAAATATTCGTTTGGTCGGGAAATATTCTTTTTGTCGGGGAATATTAAATGCGACGGCTCAATCATTAGTGGACCCCAATAATGTAAGTATTGTCGTAGTTAGAAAACGACAAAATTATCTTTCTATAAAAATAACGGCTGAAAGGTGTTACCGTTAAAACCGTTGAACTACCCGGTGGTAAAAGTACGATGTCTGGCGTGGTTGCATAAGTAGCACACTAGTATTGATTATTGATGCTTACGTGAGAAGTCACTTAGCTATACTCAATTATTATTCACGATAATTGCGTGATCATATCTCTTATATTATTGATTCAATTATTGTCACAAGATATCATCTCAGATAATATGTTATATTATTAATTGAGACGACAAGTTATAAATGATTAATAATTGTTGAAAAGTCATCTCGTGGCTTCAGTAGTGCTTAGATGGACTTGGTATGATTATGACCGAGACTATTCGGTGTAATCATGGTACCGTAATGTTACAAATGATGTGATAAAAATCCTCGATGGTCGTAGTGCATTGATGGATAGTTGTTGGCATGATCATGACCATTAATGAATACACAACTATTTTTGGCCGTAGTGTATATGAATAATTGTGGTCGTGATACTAAAGAATATCCTTGGTCGTAGTAGTGCGGGTGATTCGATGATGTGGAATATTTATTAAAGTGAGTCTCAAATTATAACAATGATGAAAAAACCTTTTAAATCATAAAAGATAGTAGATTTTATTTTCTACTTGACTCTTTTAATGGATTCTTTGGTTCCATTGTAGTTAAACTTGATGTTCATTATATTTTATCAATTTAACACCTTTTTGTAGCTAATGATAATTTATTCGCATTATCTTAGTCATAATATTTCTTAATTAGCTAGTTGAGCTCACCCTTTCTTTCACTTTTCTCTTCTTGTGAAATGAGAATATAGTTTGGACGCGAGTCGGGGAACGTAGTAATGGTCTAGAGGATAACATTAGTAGTCCTCACTATTCTGTGAAATAGTGTGATAATAATTGTAATGAGGACTCCTTTTGAGTTTGTATAATATCTAGTAGACAATATTTGTATTCAAAATCACAGTTTATGTCGTATTGTACACGACAGTTATATTAGTAAGTTGTATTTAAATTATGTACCATGTATTTGACTACCCAAGATGGGTGATGTATACCTAATTTTGGCACGCCCCCAAAATTAGGTATACATCACCCATCTTGGGTATCAAATTTAATCGATGAGCGCAAGTAGGAGAAATAAAAGAATGGGTAGAACCGGTATCAAATAAAGTATAGACTTCATTAGAGTTTATGATAAGCTTACCCGTGATGACCTCATTCGAGTTCCTTGCTCTCTGGGAGGTCACAACAAACGCTCTCCCTTGCACTACCGGTTTTAACTTTTCTGGAACGGCCTTTGGTGCCTCCATCCTAGTTGAATTTGTCTTCGGTAAACGACAAAATTGAGCTAAGTGACCTTCTCTTCCCCAATTATAACATGCTTTGATGAGCGTGCGTATGCAGCTTGGGACCGATGTGCTCCTCTCCTCCGCATTTGAAGCATATGATAGGTGGTCTTTCTCCTTCCTTAACAACGGTCTTTGGTCGACGTCTTTCCATCATTGTTGAATCTCCTTTTCTTGAAATGTCCATTCTTATTGTTTTGGCCCTGATTACCACATAAGTGGTTACCATATCCGCCCGTTGATTCCCTCCACGCTTGTTGTCACCGCTTCGATGACTACTCTCATTTGGTATTATTATTTTACCTACCGCTCTCTTTTTAGTTAGTTGACTCGTTATCGCGTTCCACTAATCGAGCCCTATTTACAACATCTGAATACAAACACGTTTTATGAGAAATAAGATGTTGATGTATCTCCGCTTCAAACCTCTTAAAACATTAGCGCCATTCTCTCTTCATTATCCACCAGTGGGACGCAAAACCGTGATAACTCCACAAATTTTGCCTCGTATTGCGACACGGTCATATTGTTTTATTCCAACTTGATAAACTCCAACTCCTTCATGTGGCGAATACTTTCGTGAAAGTATTTGTCGTTGAATGACTCTGGAACTTCTCCCAAGATATCTTGATCAAAGAAAGTTGAGTACGTTTCTGGGATTACCACCAGTAATCTAGATAAGAAGGAACATATTCTACGCTCCAATGTTATACCTCAAGTCAAAGTTTTGTGGAGGAACCACGATGTTGAGGAAATGACTTGGGAGTTAGATTCTGAAATAAAATCAAGGTATCCTTACCTCTTCGACATACCAGTATCGCCCCTAATTTCGAGGGCGAAATTTCATAAGAAGGGGAGGTTGTAAGACCCCAGCTTTTATAAATAAAGATGAATTTTCTATAAATATTATTTTTGAATATTATGGAATAAATTTGATATAAAGTTATAGTTGTGGGTAATATTTATAAATTTTGCAAAGTAAGCAAGTTGTTATAAAATATTCGTTTGGTCGGGGAATATTCTTTTTGTCGGGGAATATTCGTACGACGACTCAATCATTGGTGGACCCCACAACGGAAGTATTGTCGTAGTTAGAAAACGACAAAATTATCATTGTCATCATCCTCATGTTTATATTATGTTGAAAGTCATCTGTGGCCTGTAGTGCATAGATGGACTTGGTATGATTATGACCGAGAGACTATTCGGTTATGTAATCACGGTAGTAATGTTACAAATGATGTGATAAAAATCCTCGAAGGTCGTAGTGCATTGATGGACAATTGTTGGCATGATCATGACCATTAATGAATACACAACTATTCTTGGCCCGTAGTGCATGAATAATTGTGGTCGTGATACTAAAGAATATCCTCGGCCGAAGTAGTGCGGGGTGATTCGATGATGTGGAATATTTATTAAAGTTTGAGTCTCAACTATATAATGATGATGAAAAACTTTTAAATCATAAAAGATAGTAGATTTTATTTTCTACTTGACTCTTTTAATGGATTCTTTGGTTCCATTGTAGTTAAACTTGATGTTCATTATATTTTATCGGTTTAACATTTATTTTGTAGGCTAATGATAATTTATCCTGCATTATCTTAGTCATAATATTTCTTCTTGAGCTAGTTGAGCTCACCCTTTCTTTCAATCACCGCTCTCTTGAAATGAGAATATAGTTTGGGACGAGTCCTGGGAACGAGTAATGGTCCGAGGATAGCATTAGTAGTCCTCACTATTCTCGTGAAATAGTGTGATAATAATTGTAATGAGGACTCCTTTTGAGTTTTTATAATATCTAGCAGACAATATTTGTATTCAAACTCACAGTTTATGTGGTATTGTACATGACAGTTATATTAGTAAGTTGTATTTAAATTCTGTACCATGTATTTGACTACCCAAGATGGGTGATGTATACCTAATTTTGGGAGCGTCACACTGTAGTTCTCCCACTTCGAGTTGTGGGCATACCCTTCACGAATTCCACACCTCCCCAACAGAGTCGCCAAATAAAATGTGGGCAAGGAAATCGTGCCTTGCTAGGGTTAGGGTTTCGTGTTGGCTGAGGAGGAGAGAAATCCACGAAGAGCACGGAATTGATTGATTGATTGAAAAGGGGAGAACAACAGGTGGGTGATTACTCCAATGACGCGTGGTAGAACCCCTAGAATCCGGGAACCGTATTAGGGTTATTGGGATTCCAAGAGCCTTCTTGAGTGTCCTTCGAGTTGAGAGAAATGTCCAAACCCCTTTAGTGCTTTTAGGTGGAATTTCCAAGCCTTTAAGTCACCAAAAGGGTCCCTTTGATCTTCCAAGAGTCCAAGTCTTGAGTCCCAAGAGAAGTCCCCTTCTCAATGGAATGGAAGGAGTATTTATAGGGTTTTATGGAAAGTAGTCATGTGCCAGGTGAAAGTAGCATGCATACAAGCCAATCATGTTTGATGATAAAGCATATACTTTGTAACAATCTTATTCATTTATTAATAAAAAGTATTAATTTATTAAAGGCTTTTAATTATCTACATGATGCTGTTTTATAATATGTGATAAACCCATAGTTTTAAGCAATGCTTTTAGAATAATGATGATGATCATTCTAATGAGATCTAAATTCTTAGAAAGCTTAAAACTAAAATAGTTCCCAATCATTGGATTACTAAATTGGGGATTAGTGAATCCGGATAGATTGGTACATACGTTCTTGCTTTCATTGGATGAGGATGATTGATCTCATGATCATTTGTGTGGAGACACTAAAGCAAGTATGTAGGTGCTTATTAGAGAATAAGTTCACGGGCGTGGCTCGCTAAGAATACCTAATGGAGTTTTATTTGCTGTCGATAGGAATTCTGTAGTGATAGTAGTACAAGTAATCCTTGGACTTGAGATCATCATAGTATCTTATGTATGATGAGTTATACTTTGACTTATTCCTTAAGACCCTTAGGGTATATCAAAGGGTATGCTTGGGTATAATAAGTTGTACATGGAGATAATGTATGATCAATAAAGAATCTACCACTTCTAATAAAAGAAGAGAAATGTCCTATGTGATTCGATAAATGACAACCCAAGAGTCCTTGGCAATAAGCGAGAATGAAATTAGAAAGGAGTTTCTAATTTGCATTATTTGAGTTGTGCATTTAAGGATCGAAATACATATAATTAAATAAAATAAGACTTGTGGTAATTCCATGTCTTATATTTAATTGGGACATTGTATGGTGGAATGATTAAATTGTCTGGTAACTATTTACTCAAAGGTTCTTTAATGATTAATGTTGAAATCTATATTATCTGGAAAGTCGTTGATCACTAGGGAGGCTTATCCCTATTGTAGAATAAATATTATTTATTTAAATAAATTAATTGTTTAATTTATTTATTTAAATAAGATTAGAATTGTTCTAATTGATTTATTCACAACCGGTTTAATATGGAGAACCTAAAGGGTCACACCATAAAAGGAAGAATAATTATTTAAGAAGTTAATGGCATAATCGTAATAATATGTTAAGTATATTTAATTTAATCTATGGTGATAGAATAAATTAAATAGCTTAATATTTATTATTTAATATTTTAGAAATATTAAATATAAATTAATAAGAGGAGTCTTATTAATATTATTACAATTATTATTATTTTAATTTCTAAAAGAGTTTAGGAATTAATTTAATATAAGTACTCTCATTTATTCCTAATAGGATTAGGAGGAAAATTAGTTAAAGGAGTTTAATTAATTATCCCTAATAAGATTAGGGGAGCCCATTTAATTAAAAGAGTTTAATTAAATAATATCTTATTTTTATTAAATAAATTACCTGATCTATATAAGAGGTGTCTTATATTAGATATCGGATGTACGTAATAATTCCAATTTGTTGGAGAAGACGCCTTTTTCTATAGAGATAGAAAACTAGGGTTGAGCCAATACCCCTTCTTCTTGAATTTTCTTCTTCCTTGGTGGATCACCCTCTGAGGCCAAACATATGGGTGGCTAACGTTGATCAAAGGAAGGAACAAAACCCCTGGTGGATTCAAGTTGAACGCGAAAGGATTTGGAGGTGAACTTGTACTTCGAGGAAGCTCGATCTTCAAGGGTATGATTTTATTCTTTATCTTTTCGCTTTAATTAATAATTGTGCATAAAGGGTGATCCGTATATGGTTTGTAAATTTTTTAAACTCTGATTTTACACGTTTCCGCTAATTTATGCAATTTGATTGCGTTCATGAATATTACAAACCTAACACCAGGCACATGCTTTCAGAAAAATTCCAGAAATACCCTTTAGTGATTACCATAATGCCCATGTTGCCCTGTCCTTCTAGCCACCAATCCAATCCCTCAATCCATTCCCAAAAACGAGCAGCCTCCACGAGTCTTCTGCATTGGGACACGTGGAGGCTTCTCCCGGGTCTAGCACATTTATTTCTGACTTTTCCATCTTCGTTCCATTAGGTTATGCGAACCCTAATTTGCACATTTAATGAGGTCGTGGAACCCTAATTGTGCATTTAATTTAATTAGGTCATGTGAACCCTAAATTTGCACCTGGACCCACATTTGCCCCCTGCGCGGCAGTCGCATTTCCAGATAGACGATCGTGCAAGAATGCTTTTTTTATTTTGAATTTTAGTATTTTTTTTTTGTTTTGATTAAATAATATATATTGTTTTATTGAGAATATGTTTTATATTTAAGCCTGTCACGTCATCACATTTTAACCCCATTTGTCTTTTGTTAACGGCAGGGACACGGGTGACTTGTTTTTTGAAATGTTAAGGGTACTTTTGGAATTTTTTTTTATTTAGAATGAAAGTGGGACATCCGTATAAATATCAGGGGCATTTTTGAATCTTTAATTGCCCTTTTGTTGAATGATGAGAAATTGAATATAACACTTGCAATTATAAGTGTTCTATTTTTGAATGGAATATAAAGGCACTTTGTGATTTGCTTAGTTACAAATGAATTGAGTTAGTAGCATGTGGATATAATTAGAGCCGGTCTTAGGTTTTCTAAGGCCCAGGGTAAATTTTCTCAAGTATGTCCCTTTATACAAACTAAATAAAAAAATAAATAAATTATCAACTAATTAATTTTATTAAAATTATAAGAATTTACAAAAGATAAGGATTAACACTTTAAAATGTCATCGACCTACAAAATAGTAATTTTAATGAAATCGGTAAAACTAATGAAATACACACTGTAGTTGGCAAATTTTACTGATTACACAATTGAACTTTTAATTTTTTAAATTATCCCACTAAACTAATTATAATTTTGAAATTGGGTTATTTCGTTAAAAAAAATAAATGGACGCTAATTTTTTATCTACAAAACTAATGAATTAACCACTGTAGTTAGCACGTTTTACTGATTAACTTTTATTTTTTCAGATTATCCCATTAAACTAATTAGCAATAATTATTTTAAATATTTTAAAAATAATTATTCTTTTCAAAGAAAAATATTTAAAACTTTAATTTTTCCATAAAACATAAAATATACATTTAAAAAATTAAAGTTTTATGAAACCTTACTATTTTTTAAAAAAGTCTTTTTTTTTCTTTTGAAAATAAATTTTTTAATCTATATTTTATAAAATTTTACTCATTTTTCTAAAATATGAAAAATTTTCCAATTTTTCTTGAAAATAATATTTATTTATAAAATTATTAATTTCTTTTTGAAAAAAATTGAATCAGTTTTTTTATTTATCTTTTATTGTTTTTTTATTTCAATTTCTATTTTTAGTTTTTTTAAAAAAAAATTATAATATTAAGAATCGGGTTATTACATTAAAAATTAAGTAGACATTAATTTAATTTAAAATCACTTTAATTTTTTTGAATCTATATTTTATGAAACTCTACTCATTTTATGAAGAAAAAAAAGTTTCTAATATTTTTATTTAAAATAATAATTACTTTTAAAAATATTTAAAATAATTATTTTTAATTAGTTTGATGGGGTAATTTGAAAAATTAAAAGGTCTAAAATGTGCCAACTACAGTGGGTAATTCATTAGTTTTGTAGATAAAAAATTAACGTCCGTTTATTTTTTTTTTAACGGAATGACCCAATCTCAAAATAGTAATTAGTTTAGTGGTGTAATTTGAAAAATTAAAAGTTCAATGGTGTAATCAGTAAAACATACCAACTACAGTGGGTATTTCTTTAGTTTTGCCCAATAAAATCTAAACCACAAAACATCATTTAAAATATCTTCTTGTTATACTTTTAGATGCAAAATTATCAATTATACTATCATATTTAATGTTTTCTAATATATCATTTTTAATTCATAATATCACTAATTTTTTATTATTTTATTTTTTTATACACATAAATATATAAATTTATAAAAAAAATTGGACCCCCCTCAACTTTGGGCCCCCCTCAACGTGTCCCGAGGCAGAAGACTCGTGGAGGCGGCTCGTTTTAGGAATTGATTGAGGGATTGGATTGGTGGCTAGAAGGATAAGGCAATATGGGCATTATTCTAATAACTAAAGGGTATTTCTGGAAATTCCCTGAAAGCATGTGCCTTGCACATAACTACTTTCCAGAAAATCCTATAAATACCCCTTCCATTCCATTTGGAAGGGGACTTCTCTTCAGACTCAAGACTTGGACTCTTGGAAGATCAAAGGGACCCTTTTGGTAACTTAAAGGCTTGGAGATTCCACCTAAAAGTACTAAAGGGGTTTGAACATTCTCTCAACTCGAAGGACTCAAGAAGGCTCTTGGAATCCCTGCTACCCTAACACGGTTCCCGAATTCTAGGAGTTCTGCCACGCGTCGTTGGAGTAATCGCCCACCTGTTGTTCTCCCCTCTTCAATCAACCAATCAATTCCGTGCTCTTTGTGGATTTCTCTCCTCCTCAGCCAACATGAAACCCTAACTGGCAAGGCATGATTTCCTTGCCCACATTTATTTGGCGACTCTGCTGGGGAGGTGTAGAATTCATGAAGGGTATGCCCACAACTCGAAGAGGGAAAACTACAGGAAGAGCTGCTTCACCAACAAATAACATTACCTCACCGGATCCAGTTCCAAGTAAAGCCACTCAAGCTTTCCAAGGCGCAAACCTGGATTTTGACCAACCACTTATTGAAGACGCTTCAGAAAGGAGTTTAGCATCACCACATATAGCCAATCAACAACTAATAAGCGTAGGAAGGCAAGGCGAGGATGCAAGCGGAGATCAGACCAATGTTGTGCAACTGGAGATGCTCAAGGAATTATAGGAAGCACGGGAAGGAGAAGGGATGATGATGGCCATGATGCTGAAAATGCAGAGGAAGCAAGAGGAAATGGTAAATTTCCGCCAACAGTTGATGTAGATTCCCACTTTCAAGGCCACGTTCCCACGAAGTTCGCAGGGGGAACAAGCAGGGGTGGAAGACAACAACAATGGCAGCAACAACAAAGAGAACCTGATTGTACCTCCATCGACGGAGAATCAGTCGGTTCCAATTATCAACTTGGAGCCCCAGAACACTGGGGACGTGCCAAAACCTAGGTTGGAAGTAAGCCAACCACAAACAAACATTATCCCAATTGCTCTCCCATCATTTTCACAGGTGCAAATGCCAACCATTCCAAGCCATGTCTAGCGAGTGGGCCAGCAACTACCACCAGTGCCAGCTTTGTACGATGCAAGTGTGCATCAACCAATCTCTCTACCATACACACCGTCGATACCGCAGTATATCACAACACCCTGGAGAGTTCACGCCATAAGCTAGTACATGACGAAGGATGATATGATCGACGTGATCAATCAACTTCGCAGACAGACATCTAGACCCTCAGAGTTGGACTTTACTCCTCCTTACCCTACACACATTCGGAGGAAACCTTACCCAACAGGGTATATTGAGCATCCCTCGCAGTTTCCAAAATATAACGGGGAGAAAGGAAATGTCAGGGAACATATTGCCAGGTTTGTAGAGTCAATGTCTCTGTGGCTCGGATATGATGAAGTGAACAACCACAACTTGTTGATGCAGGAATTCAACAAGACTTTGACGGATAGTGCCTTTAGTTGGTACTACAATCTGGAGAAGGGGTCAGTCCATGATTGGGATGACCTGAAATTACAATTTTTTAAGAAATTTTTTTATGTGAAAAAATAGGTGACCATTGTAGAGCTCATGAGGTTCAAGCAAAAGCCGAATGAGGAGCTATCAGATTATGTTGACAGGTTCAGGGCCCAGGAACAGAAGTGTGCAGAGCCGATTGAAGAAAAGAACTTAGTCAGCATTTGCAACAATGGTGCCTTAGACACCTTCAAGCCCCACCTCATCACCAAGGCTTGTGATTCCTTCACGACCCTCTCATCTTTTACACAAGACTTGGGAGGAATCATGACATTTCCCACTAGCCATGTGATGGTTACATAGAAGGGCAAGAGGACATCAACTGTGGCTTTGGCTGACTTTTAGTCAAAACCACAAGGGGGCAAGAGGGAGAAGCATGAGAAGAATTTTGACCGAAGCAGAGGAAGGCTTGGAGACAAATATGCAAGAAAGCCAGTCCCAGAAGCTATCACATGTAGTGAGAAAGCATTCAGGGGTCTGTATGAACAATGGGTTGAACATGGGGTGGTAAAACCCCCAAGGCCTAGATTTGTAGTGATGGAAGAGATGTAGAGAAGACCAGACTTATGTGTATTCCACCAATACGCGAGACACTCAACTATGGATTGTTATAGCCTGCGGAGGATATTCCATGAGAAGATGGCAAATGGGGAGATTAAACTTAGAAAGAAAAGTAGCGTTCATGACAAGCCACTGCCAAATCACAAGGGGAAAGAAATGTGCAACACTGTTATTCACAGCATAATCCCAGAAGTGGAGATGATGATGGAAGAAAAGGAGGAGTGTGACCCAGTCCTGCAGGTGACGGCGTTGATGAATGGGGCCAAGTTCAGAAATTTTTTTGATCAGATAGGATTGGCTAAGGAAGCAAGGATTGAGGCAACTAGGGAAATTATCAAGGCTGCCGAGATGCAGGAGACTTGCATGGCCATAAGCAAAGGATTTGTGAAGACGATGGAGGAAGAAGAAAATAAGATATCTTTCTCTAAAGTTGATAGAGAGATAAGATACCCGCACAACAGGCCGCTGTATGTGATAGCAGTAATCAATGGCATCGAGGTGCAGAGGGCATTCATTGACAATGGAGCGTCTGCAAATATTATGCCCTACACCGTGTTTAAACGGTTAGGCCTGCCAGAGAAGAAGATTGTGAAGGAACAAACAAACATTACAGCGCCAACCAGAGCACAAGAACCTTGGGGCACATCAAGGTGTACATGTAAGTTGGGAAGATTCGAGGGCCTGTAATGTTCCATGTTGCTGAGGTGGATGCAGCATATCATGTCTTGCTAGGAAAGGCTTGGCAAAATGACTACGGGTTGGTACCCTCGGTCTTTCATCAGTGCCTGAAGGCTATCTGGAAAGGGAGAGAAGTAAAGATACCACCAACTCAAAATCCCTTTGGACTAGAGGAGGCACACATCACCGAAGAAACTTTCTTCGATGATGTCACTGAAGAGGGAGAGAACCAGATTGCAAGGCCTGATTCCCTAAGACTAGCAAGCTGGGAGGAAGTGCAGGAAGATAGGTTCGTGCTAGTAGAAAAAGAGAAGAAGAAAACCTCGGAACATGAAGAATGTTCCAAAAACAAGAAGCCAGTGGTAGTAGACCTAGAGAAAGAAGGAAGAGAAGAAAAGAAAAGGCCAGCAGACCCTAAAGATGCCAGAAATATAATAAATGCCAAGCAGATGGCACAATCTGAGGATGACCAGAAGACAAAATGGGATAGGGTTGTTAAACCCGATGGAAAGGTGGTGTTTCGATTGTGACGGTGCAAGGGGGAAGAGCCCAAGGAAGCGTGTGAACCCAAGGGCTCAGGAGGTGTCCCCCACTCCAGCAATAATGAAGAAGGAGGAGTTGTACAACAGAAGGTAGAACCAGCTCTAGAATGCTTTGAGGATATGCCAAAACCTCAACAAAATGAATTAGAGGAAGTTGATTTGGAAACAGAGGGAGGAACGCCAAGACCGACTTATTTCAACAAGGAGCTGGATGCTAACCAAAAGGAGGAGCTTATACAATTATTGCGCGAGTATAGGGATGTCTTTGCTTGGAATTATGACGAGATGCCCGAAATTGACAAGGATCTTATGGAACACAATCTAAACATAAGCCCGGGAATGAAGCCAGTGAAGCAAGCACCTCACAACTATGCACCCGAAGTCCAAACTCAAATAAAGGAAGAGATTAAGAAGTTGCTGGAAGTAAGGTTCATCAAGCCAATTAAACATCCAACATGGCTATCCAGCATTGTACCAGTAAAGAAATTAAATGGACATCTACGAATATGTATGGATTTTAGAGACTTAAACAAGGCATGCCCGAAGGACATGTACCTATTACCCAACATAGACACTTTGGTAGATGCAACGACTAATCATGAAATGATATCATTCATGGACGGGTTTGTGGGTTACAATCAGATAAAGATGTCCGTAGAAGATGCATAGTTGACAGCCTTTCGTACCCCATTTGGGAATTTCTACTATGTAGTAATGCCATTCGGGTTGAAGAATGCGGGGGCAACTTATTAAAGGGAAATGCATGCCATATTTCATGACATGATTTATGATATAGTGGAGGACTACGTGGACGACAAAGTAGTGAACTCCAAGAAGGCGACAACTCATATGGAGGACTTGAGGAAAGTGTTTGAGTGATGCTGAAGGTATAAGTTGAGGATGAATCCGATGAAGTGCCCCTTTGGGATGACGGTTGGAAAATTCATGGGCTTCTTGGTGCACAACAGAGGCTTAGAGGTGGACCCAAGTAAGGTGAAAGAAATCATAGAGATGCCCCCACCAAAAACGCAGAAACAGATGAAGAGCTTTGTAGGGAAAGTTTCATACATGAGAAGATTCATGCCAGCATTAGCCGAAGTCACAGAACCTTTTGGCAAATTGCTAAAAGGAAAGGCACAATGGGACTGGGGGCTAGACAAACAATAGGCCTTTGAGAAGGTGAAAAGAATTTTGGCTTTAGCACAAACGATGGTAGTGCCACAAAGAGGAATCCTGTTGCAGTTGTACATTACATCTACCAAGAAGTCTATAGGTGGATTGATCACGCAGGAGGTGGATGGAGAAGAAAAACCTGTGTATTACATTAGCCGGATAATCAGAGGACCGGAAACAAGGTATTCACAGGTGGAGAGGCATTGCCTAACATTGGTGTTCATTTCGCAGAAAATGTGGCATTATTTTTTAGCACACGAAGTAAAGCTTGCAACAAGAACTGATCCAATCAGATACCTATTAACTAAGCCAGCATTAGTAGGAAGACCTACTAGATAGAGGATGATTCTTTTAGAATACGACATCAAGTGTGTAACACCGAAGGTGATCCGATGTCAAGCCTTGGTAGACCTGCTGGCTCAATTTCCAAATGGAGAATATGAACCCCCTTTTGAGGATCATCCGGGTGGGGAAGTAGAATCAATCGAGTTGATGGATGAGGACCTAGAATGGTGGAGTTTGGCTTTTGTTGGATCATCTACAGATGGTAAAGGCAGAGCAGGAGTGGTGTTGACCACCAAAGAAGGAAATAAAGTGGCCTTGTCATACAAATTAGATTTCCCTTGCACAAACAATGAAGCAGAATATGAGGCGTTCATACTAGGATTGTTGGCCGCTCAAGAATTGGGAGCCAAACATCTTAAAGTAAAGGGAGATTCAAACCTCATAGTGCAACAGATAAGAGGCCAATTCGGAGTGAAGGAACCTATCTTGGCGCCATATCAAACTATAGCACAAAAGGTGATGGAGGCTTTCAAGAAGGTGGAGATTGAATATGTGCCAAGAGGACAGAATAAACAACCTGATGCACTAGCAACAGTATCGTCTTGAGTCTATGTCCAAGGAGAGGATTTGGATGTAAAGGTAATGAAGAGAACTGTAAGACCCCAACTTTTATGAATAAAGAATAATTTTCTCAAAATATATTTTTGAATATTATGGTGTAGATTTAATATAATGTTATAATTGTGGGTAATATTTTCAAATTTTGCAAAGTAAGCAAGTGGTTATATAATAATCGATTGGTCGGGGAATATTCGTTTTAACAGGAAATATTCGTACGACGGAACAATCATTGGTGGACCATACAACGGAAGTATTGCTGTAGTAAGAAAATGACAGAATTATCTTTTTATAAAAATAACAACGGAAGTGTTACCGTTTAAAGCTGCTTGAACTACTTTCGGTAGTAAAAGAATACGATGTCTGGCGTGGTTGCATAGTAGCACACGGTATTGATTATTGATGCTTACGTGAGAAGTAACTCAATTATACTCAATTATTGCTACAGTAATTGCTGCATCATATCTCTCATATTATTGATTCGATTATTGTCACAGTATCATCTGCATAATATGATATATTATTAAATCAATAATTGAGATGACAAAGTTATTCATATTATTAAATTGCAATATTTATAATGTCTAGAAGTTCTGTCAAGGAGAGGTTTGGTCATCTAATTGCGTGCCAATAAGGAGAAATCCTTATCAGAAAGCCCCCTTTTTCCTGGGAACGACCTGATTGTTAAATATTGTGAGTTATAATATTAATAATGAATAAGTTCGTGTTGATTAAAGATGAAATTGATAGTTCCATTGTGTTGGAATTATTAGTGTTAGTGGAAATCGATATTTATTTTGATATTAATTTATATGCGGAAGTTATCTTGACCAATCGGTAATTAATGCTTAGGATAAATGAGCAATTAATTGCTATTAATTCACATGCTTATAACTATGTGTTCACATGTGTGTACTATTGATTCACATGATTTACTATTAGGGGAGTTGGTGCAAGATTGATAATACTTGCATGACTAAGTTAAAAATGGAGGTATAGATGGAGGTACTATACTGTAATTCGTATTTTTCACATGTCTAGAACTATTTATTCACATGATTTAGTATTGATTCACATGATTTACTATTAGGGGTGGTGGTGCAAGTTTGATAATACTTGTAGGACTAAATTAAAAATGAAGGAAAAGAGGAAGGTATTATACTGTAATATTTCAATCCCCAAAATGTGCAATTATCGAAACTATATTTTTTTATAAATAGAAACTCATTCTTCCTTCATTTCTCACCAATTCACTAAAGCTATAAAGCAATTATTAAAGAGAGAAATTATAGAGAGAAAGAAGAAGAGAAGTCTGCTACCTCACTATTCCAGTATCCAGTCTTCTTTTGAGGTAAGGGGTATTATTTCTTTCGTATTCATGAAAAGAGCTATTGTTATTCCATTCCTTATTATTCTACTGGAATAATCTGTCTATATGAAGTATCGCATACATGGTAAAATTCTTCTGTTATTCCATTCTTTATTATTCTATTGGAATATCCTGTCTGTACGAATTACGCATGACCTGGTTCCATTCTTTATTATTCTGTTGGAATAACATGTCTGTGCGGTCTATCGCATTCATGGTGAATTCTCCTGTTATTCCATTCTTTATTATTTTGTTGGATTATCCTGTCTGTGCGGATTACGCATGACCTGGTTCTATTCTTTATTATTCTGTTGGAATATCCTATCTGTGCGGATTTCGTATGACCTGGTTCCATTATTTATTATTCTATTGGAATAACCTGTCTATGCGGTCTATCGCATGCATGGTGAATTCTTCAGTTATTCCATTCTTTATTATTATGTTAGAATAACCTATCTATGTGGATTACCACATGCATGGTGAATTATCCTTCGTATTCATTCCTTATTAAATTGTGAAAATGATCTGTCTACGTAGATTACCGCATGGTGGACAAAAATCCATTTACAGTTCATATATTCTATTATACTCAGTTGGTTAAAGTTTTGGCTTCTATACTCCATGAAATTTGTGGAATATCCAGGATATTTTCATTTCACCCAGTATCTTTTCATGGAAATATTCTTCTGAGTATTCTTAAATTTTACTCTACAAAGCAGTATCATGTTGACAGTTTGGACATTATTGATTTATGGATAAATTAAATTATAAATCTTTAAAATTTATCCTTGAACTTGTTTTATTGAATTATTATGTCATTGTAATCATCCTCATTCTTATATTATGATTAAAGTCATCTTTGGCTTACGTGCATAGATGGACTTGGTATGATTATGATCAGGGATTATTCGGTATAATCATGACCATTGATGATTACATGAATATCCTTGGTCGTGGTGCAGGGATGATGTGATTTATTTATTAAGCTGAGTCTCAGCGATAAAGTTGATGAAAATCTTTTTAAATCATAGAAGATAGTAGATTTTATGCTCTACTTGACTCTTCTAATGGATTGCTTATTCCGCTGCAGTTAAACTTGATATCTATTGTATTTTATCAGTTTAACATTGTTGATCTAAAACTTGTTGTCTATTATATTCTATCAGTTGTTATACTGTTGAAGGCTAAGGATAATTTATTCTGCATTATCTTAGTCATAATATTTCTTACTAGGCTAGTTGAGCACACCCTTTGCTTTCATTGTTCTCTTCAGGAAATGAGAATATAGCTGGGACTAGTCGGGGAACGGAGTGACGGTCCAGATGATAGCATTAGTAGTCCTCACTATTCTGTTAAATAGTGTGATAATAAATGTAATGAAGACTCCATTGAGTGTGGATATTGTCTAAGATGACAATATTTGTATTAAAACTCACAGCATATGTTTTGTCGTATTTTACATGACTGTTGCATAATTAAGTTATATTTGAATTTTGTACCATGTATTTGGCGACTCAAGATGGGTGATGTGTAGCGTCCTCAAATCCGGGTATCTTCCAACCCGACAGATGGTGCTATACTGTACAAACATTCATACATTCATTCAATTGAATAGTCTCAAAGAACGAACATAACTTTTATATATTCAAATTAATATTTACACTTCCCAGGTTCTAAACCCATTACAAAGGTTCTTTGTCATAATATTCATTACATTACAACAATAGCCCTATACTATTACAAGACAACTTAATAATCATTTTAGCTTTTCCTTTATCCTTATTTGATCCTTCTAACGTTCGGTCTTAGGCTGCGTTCATATGGTTCAAGCAAGAGTGAGCATAACTAGCTCAAAGAAGTATAAAAATTTCAATAACAACATGCTTGATACATATGAATCATTATATCTTCGATAATCGAACAATAGTTATGAAGTACTATTGATAATTCAAAATAGCACTCCATCTTTCTTTCAAAATGTTTCACAACGAATAATATTCAAGAAAACATTCACTCCTATCAAAACCCTCGAGTATTCATTCTCCTTTGAAAAGGACAACCCGAAACTAAGTCCGTAAGCAGGTTATTACTTACGAGCACTTCTAGGTGATCACTTATTGTACTTATGTTGTTCAACACTACATCCATTAAACGTATGTACGTTTAATCATTTAGCAACCTCACGGCGTTCTGCTGTTTTACCGACAAAACATTTGTTTAACATTTCGGTCTTCTTTTGAAAACCATATCAAGTAGTTGACAAAAGATAATCACATTTGATAACGTATGAATAGATTATCAACAATCCACTCAATATGTCAAGTCTAGCCAAAAGAACTGGCTTGAACTTCATTATACTTCAATTCATGCGTAAGGATACATGAACTTCAAAAACTTGTTCAGATTGAACTGAGACAAGAGTTAGAATACTTGCCTTTAGCGTCTGCTACTGTGTCATTACTTTACGTTCAAGTCTTTCAAGTCTCTACAATACATGATCACATAATGCCTTACATTAGGTCACACATAATCAAGTATGTATCTGACTATATCTTACCCTTCATCTCAATCTAATTTGTATATTAGACTTGATTACTATTCATTCTGATGTCATCATCCTATTTGCATTCATAGATGGATAGGTTATTACCACTCTTTACACATTACTCTTAAGGTTTAACAATGCTTTAGCAATGTTATTTTAAGTTTCTTAAGGTAAGTTTAACTCAACCTAATAACCCTTTCTTGCTTTACATTCACAATTATTTTTCACTATCATTTGACAAAAGATGCTGCTATGGCCATTTTATATCATCTCTCTTTGCAAGGCTGAAGTTAACAATGGATGGCCGGACTTGGCGCTATGGCTCGAGTCCTTGCTTATTATTGCCAACTGCACGCTAGTTTCCAGTGTGACATAGATCGCTCATGGCCTCAGACGCCACAAGATGTATTACACATGTACGTGATGAGCGAGTTTCAGTGTACTTGGACAACGCTTTCTCGGTCTTCTTGGCGTGACTAATTGGTCTAGGGTTGGCGCTGCGGCGCCAACTCTGTGCACCAGAAAATTTTTTCAGTCTTTGAATTTTGTGAACTTCCCGGACGCATAACTCTTTCGTTATAAGTCCGAATTGTCTCTTTCAAAAGCCTATGGTGCACAAATTACGTAATCTACGTGTTCATGCAAGAATTTTATCTATTCGACTTCGTTTGCTAAAATTCACCTATTGGTTCATTTTTAACGTAAACGATAAACGTTCGTGAACGTTCAACGCTCGTTTCTTCGTTCTAAGTCGGAATTCGCTCATTTTTGAGTCTGCAACTCTTAAATGACGAACATGACTTGTCTCCATTGGAAAATAACCTTTCTGAGTTCAAACTCAAAATTTGACTTCTAATCCGGGAATTTCACGAATTCGACGATTATCGTCTAATCGTGCGATTTTCGGCAAATCTTCATTCTTATGATTTGTTCAACATTACAAATGAATTCCATTCATCATGTGAACATCTTAATATACCTATACCAACAACTTATACTCATGGTTGGATTTTAACTTTATTTCTTCATAAGCTCATAACTTGATAAATTATAAACTGCTTATGAACTTATCATTCATGACTTATGATAATTAAAGTTTCTCAAGCATCATACCTATATGTTTTCAACATATAGCTTTACTTATGTATACTTGATATATATGATCATACAAGTTCTTTTTCTTCCATATTACTTCACTAATAAACTTATTACAAGTTCATAATACTTTCACATAAGTTTATAACTTATGCTAGCTTAAATGACTTATTACCAACTTATATGGCTTAAGTTCATTACTTACACAAACCTCTTACTTTTTATCATTCATGTTCCTTAATCCAAACTTTTCTTATCAACCTATCATGATAGAGATAGAAGATAATTGGAGAAGGAGTCTTACATTTGAAGTCTTTGGTAAATAGCTTCTTTCTTCTTCTTATGTAAGTAGCTTATTACAACTTAATCACCCTAACAATTAAGCACTTCGAGAGAGAGTGTTTAGATTATTTGAACAACTAGCAAATGACTTGCCAACCTTCACTATTTATAGAACTTGCAAGGTTTAGGGAAATTTAGTCAATACACTAAACCACCTCCTTACTATTCATAACTTGATCAACACAAATCCTATCCTTTGCTTGGTCATTACTCACCTAACTTGGACATTACTTCATTTACTTGATCACCACTTATCTTGGTTATCACTTATCTTGATCACCACTCACATTAATCACATTACTATGGGTTACCCCATGGGTTAGACAACTCGTGGAATCTAGCTTGGGCTTAGATTTAAATAAACCTTGGGCTTTGCTTTAGCAACCACTCACATGTTTATTAATTCACTAGTTGGGCCTTAACCCTTAATTCATTTGGGTTTGTACCAATTATAATTAATCTTCCAAGTCCATTTTCATTACTTAATACATATACTTATAGTTTATGTATCATCATTGTATTATACTTCGTATACTACTTTATAATATATGATATTTCTTCCTTCATACAAACTCGTATAATACCCCGTATTATACTCGTTTTCATTCCTTTGCACAATACCAAAGTATTGTACAATTATTACTTTACTCATTCCTACTTTGCTTTTCTTAACGTTTATAACTTAAGTCCGCAAAGCGAAATATTACGTTTTCCATAACTAGATTATTATTACATAATCCATCTTACCTTAATATTCTATCATTACGTATTTCTCAGAAATTCAAAAATAACTCCCCAGCAAATATCGATGAATAGTGTTTTTCGGAAAATTTCTCGGAAAACTTTCATTTTCGTCTTAGAAATTCAAACACTTTAATTCCTTCACGTAGCTCAAATACTACGACATTCCAACATCAAAAGGTTATAGAACAACAACCTTCTTGATATCACATAAAATATGATTTTATTATTATTTAATTTAATACAATCATTTTACATTAAAATCCGAATTTCTCGGTCGTTACATGATGTATACCTATTTTGGGGGCATCACAGTTGGTAACAAAGCTTAGGGATATGATCCCTAGCTGAGATGTGAGACAAGAACTAGGAGGGGAGAGATGGGGAATTCATTCGCTAGTATGACCTACCTAAGTTTATTTGGTATTTAATTGGTTGGTCAGAGTATATGGATAATATGCAACATGTCAATTAACCCTTGTTTTATGGCAGTATTTGAAAATGGCATCCGAAAATGTGGAGATAAGTAATGGTGCACATGAGACCGTGGAGTCACCACAGATTAATACCCAGGATAATGTGTAACAGGAGAACAATAATCTTTAGGTAAACAACAACGATCAAATGATGTACGATGGGACGTTCAGAGGCTTTTTTCAATTCATGCAACATTAAGTGAGGGCGACTCCTGTCCAAAATGCAGGTGGAAACACTGACAACTCTCGGACGGTCACCGCTAAGCAGTTCAAGGAGCTGGGACCACCAGAGTTTTTTGGAGAGCCAAAACCACTTAAGGCGGAGACATGGATAAAGCAGATCAACAAAATATTTGATGTCTTGGGATGCTCCGAGAACAAAAGGTTCCTTTGCCACCTTCATGTTATGAGCAAAGGCAGATTCTTGGTGGAATCAGAAAAGCGTACTCAACTCAAGCAAAGACTTAAAATGTCTTGGGAGAAGTTCCAAGAGCTGTTCAACGACAAGTACTTTCCTGAAAGTATTCGTCACATGAAGGAGGTAGAGTTCATCAAGCTTGAGCAAAACAATATGACCGTGGCGCAGTACGAAGCTTAGTTTGCTGAGTTGTCCCGGTTTGCATCCCACTTGGTTGATAATGAGGAGAGAATGACGCAGATGTTTCCTAAGAGGTTTGAAACCCAAGATACGTCAATACCTAATTTCTCACAAACTGTGTTTGTATTCAGTTGTTGTGAATAGGGCTCAGTTATTGGAGTGCGATAATGAGTCAACCCAATCAAGAGAGAGCAACTCACAAGTCGATAATACCAGTGGTAGCAGTCATCGAAGCGGTGACAACAAACGTGAAGGGAATCAAGATGCCAGAAATGATAATCACTTCGGTGGTAATCATGGCCATGATAATAAGAGTGGACATTTCAAAAAGAGGAGATTCAACAAGGATGGAAAGACGTCAACACCAGCACCTGTTATTAAGGAAGGAGAACGACCGCCGATCGTATGTTAAAAATGCAGAGGGGAGCGACATATCAGTCCAAACTGCGTGATGCATTCCAAAGCGTGTTATAATTGTGGAAAAGAAGGTCACCTAGCCCGATTTTGTCGTGTACCAAAGTCAAGTCCATCTTGGATGGAGGCATCAAAGGGTGTCCCAGACAAGACAAAATCGGTAATTCAAGGGAGAGCGTTTGTCGTAACCTCCCAAAAAGCAAGGAATCCGAATGAGGTGATCACGGGTAAGCTAATCATAAACTCTAGCGAAGTTTATACTTTATTTGATACCAGTTCTACCCATTCTTTTATTTCTCATACTTGTGCTTAACGTTTAAATTTGACTCAGGAGAAATTAGACTTTGACTTATCTGTTGAAACTCCGTTGAGAGAAACCTTTATTACATCCACGGTTTATAAGTCTTAATTGATTCAAATCGATAACCGCACGTTACCTGTCGATCTTATTTCTTTGAAAATACTTGCATTTGATGTGATTTTAGGGATTGATTGGTTAACTACTCATCATGCTAAAATCGATTATTTTCATAAGGTTGTTAGCTTTCATATTCCTAACCAACCTATTATACGAATTCAAGCAACCAAACCATTAAAGTCAATCACTGTCATATCAAGTCATAAATCTATTCATTTATTGAAAAACAGATATCAAGCTTTCTTAGCCCATGTCACGGATTTAAATAAAAATACGTCAGATTTGAATGATATTTCTATTGTTAATAAATTTCCTGATGTATTCCCTGAAGTACTTCCTGGCCTACCCCTAGAGCGTGAAATTGAATTTTGTATCGACCTTGAATCCAGTACGAAACCCATCTCCAAAGCCCCATATCGAATGGCTCCTATTAAACTTCAGGAGTTAAAAACCCAACTATAGGAATTGTTAGACATCGGTTTCATTCATCCTAGTACGTCTCCTTGGGGTGCTCCTATTTTATTCGTGAAGAAGAAAGATGGAAGTATGCGACTTTGTATTGATTATCGAGAGTTGAATCATGTCACCATAAAAAATAGGTACCCGTTACCTCGCATTGATGACCTGTTTGACCAGTTGCAAGGAGCCAAATTCTTTTCAAAGATTGATCTTCATTTCGGATATCATCAGTTGAAGATTAAAACTGATGACATTCCAAAGACTGCTTTCAGAACTCGGTACGGGCATTATGAATTCCTAATCATGTCTTTTGGATTGACTAATGCTCGTGCTGCCTTCATGGACATGATGAACCGAGTATTCAAGGAATATTTAGATCACTTTGTGGTCGTCTTTATTGATGACATCCTCATATACTCAAAAACCCGTGAAGACCATGAACAACACTTTAGGCTGATACTCCAAAAGCTTCGTGAAAACAAGCTATATGCCAAGTTGAAGAAATGTGAGTTCTGGCTTGAGGAAGTTGCATTCCTTGGGCACGTAATATCAAATCATGGAATATCTGTTGACCCGGCAAAGATTGAAGTAATTCAAGGCTGGGAGCAACCTAAGACAGTGACTGAAGTAAGTAGCTTTCTCAGCTTAGCTGGTTATTATCGGAGATTCATAGAAGGGTTTTCTCGAATCGCTACTCCATTAACGCAGCTGACTCGAAAAGATACAAAGTTCGGTTAGAGCGATGAATATGAGAAGAGTTTTCAAGAACTCAAGAGAAGATTCATTTCAGCACCTGTTTTGACAATACCATCTGGCTCGGAGGGATTTTTCATCTACAGTGATGCTTCGGGCAAAGGGTTAGGATGTGTTCTCATGCAACATGGGAAAGTCATAGCCTATGCCTCTCGAAAACTCAAAGAATATGAGAGGAATTATCCTACTCATGATCTAGAGTTGGCAGCTATCATTTTTGCGCTTAAGATTTGGAGGCATTACCTGCATGGAGAGAAGGTGGAGATCTATACGGATCATAAAAGCCTCAAATATTTCTTCACTCAAAAGGAACTCAACATGCGAAAACGACGATGGCTTGAGTTGTTGAAAGATTATGATAATACCATCCAATACCATCCTGGAAAAGAGAATGTAGTAGCTGACGCATTGAGTAGAAGATCATATGCGGGTACGAGTGCAATATTGTCAATGCAAAGACCCATTTTATATGACTTATGAAGGATGGAGATAGAGTTAAAGACTCCAGGGACCCATGTGATGATGGCGAATATACGAGTAGAATTGACTTTAATTGATAAAGTTAAAGTTGCTCAAACTACAGACTTGGAGCTGATGCGTATGAGGAAGAAAGTGCAAGAAGGTGCTATTCTAGAAGCAAGAATCGATGAAGAAGGAATACTTCGAGTCAACTCCAGACTTTGTGTTCCTAACGATTCTGACTTGAAGTATAAAATCATGATGGAGGCGCACAACACACCGTTTGCAATCCATCCTGGGAGTGCCAAAATGTATCGTGATCTTCGACATACATTTTGGTGGAGCAATATGAAGAGAGAGATAGCAGGGTTTATTTCAAGGTGTCTAACTTGTCAATGAGTCAAGGCGAAGCATCAAGTTCCAAAAGGTCCATTGCAACCACTTAAAATTCTAGAATGGAAGTGGGAGTACATTACCATGGATTTCGTTACTGGTCTTCCCAAGGTTTCTCAAGGCATAGATGCGATTTGGGTCATTGTTGATAGATTGACCAAGTCTGCTCATTTCTTACCGATATGAGAAACTTATACACTTGAACGTCTTGCTAGTATTTTTTGGTATGCCAGTATCTATAGTTTTTGATCGAGACCCAAGATTCACTTCATAATTTTGGGTTAGTTTGCAAAAAGCTATGGGCACGGATTTATGATTTAGTTCGGCTTATCATCCTCAAATGGATGGGCAGTTGGAAAGGACTATTCAAACTCTTAAAGATTTATTAAGACTCTGTGTCCTTGACTTCAAGGGAAGTTGGGACAAGTTCTTACCATTGGTGGAGTTTTCCTACAACAATAGTTATCAAGCAAGTATTGGCATGGCTCCATTTGAGGCGTTGAATGGAAGAAAGTGTCATTCTCCTGTATGTTGGGATGAGGTGGGTTAAACAACATTGTTGGGACCATATTTGGTACGTATGACTATGAAAAAGATTCAAACGATCCAACAACGTATAAAAATCTCATAAGATCGACAAAAGAGCTATGCTGATCTTCATCGAAAGGACGTGGAATTCAATATTGGAGATCATATGTTGTTACGTGTTGCTCTATGGAAAGGAGTTACGAGATTTGGAAAGAGAGGAAAGCTCAATCCTCGATTCATTGGCCCATTTTTAATCCTCGGTCGAGTAGGAACTGTGGCTAATAGACTCGCCTTACCGCCAAGTATGTCTCGTGTTCATAACATTTTTCACATATCTATGTTACGTAAATATGTGAAAGACCCGAACCATATTATTGAACTAGAACAAGACGAGATAGAGGAAGATATAACATGAAGAGTTACCTGTTAAAATCTTGGATAAGAAGGATCATATTCTACGCTCCAAGGCTATACCTCAAGTCAAAGTTTTGTGGAGAAACCACAATGTGGAGGAAATGACCTGGGAGTTAGAATCTGAGATGAAGTCAAGATATCCTCACATCTTCGATATACCAGGTACGTACCCTAATTTTGAGGATGAAATTTCATAAGAAGGGGAGGTTGTAAGACCCCAACTTTTATACATAAAGAATAATTTTCTCGAAATATATTTTTGAATATTATGGTATAGATTTAATATAATGTTATAGTTGTGGGTAATATTTATAAATTTTGCAAAGTAAGCAAGTGGTTATATAATATTCGATTGGTCGGAGAATATTCGTTTTAACGAGGAATATTAAATGACAACAACAAATCATTAGTGGACCCCCCACAACGGAAGTATTGTTTAAGTAGTAAGAAAACGACAAAATTATCTTTTATAAAAAAAAAATGGCGGAAGTGTTACCATTAAAACTGTTGAACTACTCGGTAGTAAAAAACAAATGTCTGCACGTGGTTGCATAGTAGCACACGGTATTGATTATTAATGCTTACGTGAGAAGTAACTTCGCTTATACTCAATTATTGCTACGATGAATTCTTGCATCATATCTCTAATATTATTGATTCGATTATTATCACAGTATCATCTGCATAATATGATATATTATTAAATCAATAATTGAGACGACAAAGTTATTTATATTATTAAATTATAATATTTACAATGTCTAGAAGTTCTGTCAAGGAGAGGTTTGGTCATCTAATTGCGCGCCAATAAGGAGAAATCCTTATCGGAAAGCCCCCTCTTTCCTGGGAACGACCTAGGTTTTAAATATTATGAGTTATAATATTAATGATGAATAAGTTCGTATTGATTAAAGATGAAATTGATAGTTCCATTGCGTTGGAATTATTAGTGTTAGTGGAAATCGATATTTATTTCGATATTAATTGATGTCTGGAAGTTATACTAACCAGTCGGGTAATTAATCAGATAAATGAGAAATTAATTGTGATTAATTCACATGATTATAACTATTTGTTCAAATGTGTGTACTATTGATTCAAATTCATTTACTATTAGGGGAGTTGGTGCAAGATTGATAATACTTGCATGACTAAGTTAAAAATGGAGGTATAGATGGAGGTACTATACTGTAATTCGTATTTTCACATGTCTAGAACTATTGATTCATATGATTTACTACTGATTCACATGATTTACTATTAGGGGAGGTGGTGCAAGTTTGATAATACTTACAGGACTAAATTAAAAATGAAGGAAAAGAGGAAGGTATTATACTGTAATATTTCAATCCCCAAAATGTGCAAATATCGAAACTATATTTTTCTATAAATAGAAGCTCATTCTTCCTTCATTTCTCACCAATTCACTAAAGCTATAGAGCAATTATTATAGAGAGAAATTATAGAGAGAAAGAAGAAGAGAACTCTGCTACCTCACTATTCCAGTATCTAGTCTTCTTTTGAGGTAAGGGGTATTATTTCTTTCATATTCATAAAAAGAGCTATTGTTATTCCATTCCTTATTATTCTATTGGAATAACCTGTCTATGCGAAGTACCGCATATATGGTGAAATTCTTCTGTTATTCCATTCTTTATTGTTATGTTGGAATAACTTTACATCATCAAAATCTGCATACATGGTGAAATTCTTACATTATTCCATTCTTTATTATTACATTTGGAATATCCATGCAATGCGGATTACGTATTGACTGGTTCCATTCTTTATTATTATGTTAGAATAACTCGTGCATGCGATCTATCGCATGCATGGTGAATTCTCCTGTTATTCCATTCTTTATTATTACATTTGAATATCACATGCATGCGCGATTACGCGGACTGGTTCCATTCTTTATTATTTTGTTCGAATATCCTATTTGTACGAATTTCGCATGACCTGGTTCCATTATTTATTATTTTGTTGGAATAACCTGTTTGTGCGGTCTATTACATGTATGGTGAATTCTTCAGTTATTCCATTCTTTTTTATTCTGTTGGAATAACCTGTCTATGTGGATTAGCACATGCTTGGTGAATGATCCTTCGTATTCATTCCTTATTAAATTGTGGAAATGATCTGTCTACGTGGATTACCACATAGTGGGCAAAAATCCATTTACAGTTCATATATTCAATTATACTCAGTTGGTTAAAGTTTTGGCTTCTATACTCCATGAAATTAGTGGAATATCCTGGATATTTGCACTTCATCCAGTATCTTTTCATGAAAATATTCTTTTGAGCATTCTTGAATTTTACTCTACAATGCAGTATCATGTTGACAATTTGGACATTATTGATTTTTGGATAAATTAAATTATAAATCTTTAATATTTATCATTGAACTTGTTTTATTGAATTATTATGCCATTGTCATCATCCTCATGCTTATATTATGATTAAAGACATCTTTGGCTTACGTGCATAGATGAACTTGATATGATTATGACCAGGGATTATTCGGTATAATCATGACCGTAATGTGACGAATGATGTGGTAAAAGTCCTCATTGGCATGTAGTTCATTGGTGAACAGTTATTGGTATGATTATGACCAGGGATTATTCGATATAATCATGACCATTGATGATTACATGAATATCCTTGGCCGTGGTGCAGGGATGATGTGGTTTATTTATTAAGATGAGTCTCGGCGATAAAGTTGATGAAAATCTTTTTAAATCATAGAATATAGTAGATTTTATGCTCTACTTGACTCTTCTAATGGATTGCTTATTCCGCTGCAGTTAAACTTGATGTCTATTGTATTTTATCAGTTTAACATTTTTGATCTAAAACTTGTTGTCTATTATATTCTATCAGTTGTTATACTGTTGAAGGCTAAAGATAATTTATTCTGCATTATCTTAGTCATAATATCTCTTACTGGGCTAGTTGAGCTCACCCTTTGCTTTCATTGTTCTATTCAGGAAATGAGAATATAGGTGGGACTAGTCGGGGAATGGAGTGACGGTCCAAATGATAGCATTAGTAGTCCTCACTATTCTGTTAAATAGTGTGATAATAAATGTAACGAGGACTCTATTGAGTTTGGATTTTGCCTAAGATGACAATATTTGTATTAAAACTCACAGCATATGTTTTGCCGTATTTTACACGACTGTTGTATAATTAAGTTGTATTTGAATTTTGTACCATGTATTTGGTGACTCAAGATGGGTGATGTATACCTATTTTGGGGGCGTCACAAGAACCCTCCCAACCACGGTGCTAAACTTGTTCCCCAAAGACATGATAGATAATTGGCGACATGACATCTCCCATCAATTGCAAACAAAGGAGGGAACAATACCTATCGTGAAGTTACAGAAGTACAACATCATCAAAGGTGTCTTGTATCACAAAGAAGCAGATGGTGTATTGACACAATGCTTGGGGAGGCAGGAAGCAAATAGAGTCTTGCATCAGGTGCATAATGAGAACTGCAGATTGGCAGACATAGGCCTGTATCATAGGCTGCAACGTCAAGGGTATTATTGGCCTGAAATGAAGAAGGAAGCAGATGCCCTACAACGCCAATGTGTTTCATGCCATGAATACCCTAGGGAGGATGAATGCGCCTTCATTGAAGACATAGTGGATTGGCGAATCCCTTATGTAGAGTTCTTACAAAGCGGGACTCTTCTGACCGAAAAGAAGGATGCAATTATAATCAAGAGGAAGTCACAACGTTTCTTCTTGCAAAATGGAGAATTGTTTAGAAGAGGATTCAATGGCAAGCCCTTACGGTGTCTGGAACTAGGTGAAGCCAAAGATTTGGTTTACCAAATGCACAAGGATGAACAGCAAGGGGGAGCCAAGTTGTACAAACAACTTATCGATCATGGTTACTACTGGCCAAAGATGGAGAGAGATTGTCTAGAATTTATTAAAAAGTGCCACATTTGTCAAATACATGGAAACTTGATCCATGCTCCCGCCGTGGATTTGCGAACTTTGGCAATACCATGGCCCTTTCATACATGGGGAATGGATCTTATAGGTCCTGTTCACCCTAATTCCAAGGTTAACATATGGATTTTAACTGCCACCGAGATGTACACAAAGTGGGAGGAAGCAATACCCTTGAAGAAGGCCACGGGACTAGTAGTGGCAAATTAATTTTATCAAGGAGCACATCACTTGCCATTTTGGGATCCTGAAGATCATTTTGTCTGATAATGGAACTCCCTTCATCAATAGGGATGTCAAAAATAAGATGGAAAGATACAGGGTGAAACATTACAAATCATCACCCTACTACCCGAAAGGCAACGGACAAGCAGAGGCTACAAACAAAACCTTGATAAAAATTTTATCAAAAACCGAAGACATGGGCAGAACAACTACCAATAGCGTTATGGGCATATCGAACTTCGAAAAGAAAGCCTACAGGCGAGACCCATATGCTTTGGTTTATAGTGAAGAAGCTATCTTGCCCGCCGAAATAGAAATACCTTCGGCTCAAATGAGACTTCGAAGCTTGGTCGAGGAAGAGAACCGACCAGCCGCCCTGGAGGCCTTAGTTGACTTCAGAGACAAAGCTAAAGAAAAGCTTGAATGGTACCACGAATGATTGCGACGATAATACAATACCGCAATAGTACCACGATAGATTATGGTGGGAGACCTGGTGCTCAAAACGCCAGCTCAAGTCATGAGGGGGACACCAACCACCAAATTTTACCCCAAATGGGAAGGACCGTATAGGGTACAAGAGATCTTTGAAAGCGGGTATTGCAAGATATCTCGCGTGGGATCAGATGCTGTCTCAGGCCGATTAAACTTGAAGTGGGTAAAGAAATATTATACATGAGAAGAGCATCATAAAAAGTTATACTTTCAACTTTAAAAGTAATCGAGGCACCTGATTATCAGCCCTCATAACACAGAGTTATACTTTCAACTTCAAAAGTAATCGAGGCACCTGATCAGCAGCCCTCGGATCAAAAAGTTATACTTTCAACTTCAAAAGTACTCGAGGAACCTGACTAATAGCCCTCAGAAGTTACACTTTCAACTTCAAAAGTGATCGAGACACCTGACTAACAGCCCTCGAAAGTTACACTTTCAACTTCAAAAGTGACTGAGGCACCTGAATATAAGCCCTCAACCTCGAAAGTTACACTTTATCTTTAAAAGTGGTGAACATTATGCTTTATTCGACAAAAGCAAGAAAGTTACACTTTATCTCTAAAAGTGGCAAACGTTATGCTTTCTTCGACAAAAACAAGATTTATTATGAAACGTTATGCTTTTCGTTAAAAGAAATTTGATTATCAATAAATTGACAAACTTTCACTTATACTTGAATGTTTATTTTTTATTTTTTCTTAGAAAAAGTATAAATTCAAGTGTTGGTTTGTGCAAAATATATATTTACATATTGTTGTCTTGGAATAATAATTTGAATAACTTGAGATTCAATGATAAATATTGAGTTTTAAGAAATTATTCAAATTAAAAGCAATCAACGAGGTTAAAGAAACTACATTTTGATAAAATGAAATATGTGTAAATGAGTTTCTGAAACAGGAAATCAAAAAAAAACTACTACAACAAGTTATAATCTAAAGGCCAAGACATATCAAAATGAAGTGGAGGCACAGCTAAAGCTTCCAAGTCAGCAACGGCAGCATCTCGAATCTTATGATTTGCAGCTTTCGGTTCCCTAACCTGTCGGGTAGTTGACTCTAAGTCCTGTCACTGGCACTCTACATCCTGAAGCTGGCCCTCTAAATCTTGAGACTGGATCTTCAATTTGTTGGCGACTTCGTCAAGCTCAGAAAGCTGCACTGAAAAGGATTCATCTTCACACTTACGTACAACAACCTCCGAACGGAATGAAACAAGATTAAAACTTAACTTGAGAAGAGCCAACCTATCACGAAACGGAGACATATCAACACCTATGGCTGTAAGGTCGTCTACATTATTGCTAAACTTCTTCAACTCCTCAACTCGCAAAGAATATAAAGAAAGAGTGTGCAACCTAAGAATAAGGTCTGCGAGTTGATATAGGAAGAAGGTTTGGGCGGAAGTTTCCTTAATAATCAACCGGTCAAGTATCTGCGGGAACCGAGCTAGGAGACGCTCCAAACTTTCTTGACTAGAAGATGATATCTGGAAACCCCTCCAAGAAATAAGATCCCCCTTTGGATTAAAGGAAGCTCCGGTAGGAGCTACTTTAGAGGCCACCATGGAATTTATTGAGGCAAGAGATGGAGGAGCAGAGAGATGCTGTAGGGCTGAGGATTCCTCGAAGCCTTGGTCACCTGGAGGATAACCAAGGTCACTATATGGTGAGTGGGCAACATCCGGATGAAGAGCATCAAATAAAGCGAGTGCCTCAACAGGCAAAGGAAAATCTTTCATCTTCTCGCTCTGAAAACAAAATGTCAAAGCACAACATATTTTAAAAAAAAGAATGGAAATTCAAGACAAATCATATGTTGACTAAAGAAGAATACTCACAATATAGTCAATGGAAATGGAGTTGGGAGATGCCACAAAAAGGGGAATGTCATTCAACCCGCCTAAAGTACTATCAACAATGCCCTCCCGAGCAATCACCAACTCGGTAGAATCCTTCTTAGGAGGATGAACATCACCAATAGTTTCAGAATTATTCCCCCTCGGGGAAGTAAGAGTCTCATCAACATCTTCAGACTCATCATGAGGAGCAGGCATAGGAGGGTTTGAAGAAATTGTTGTATCAACCACAACAAGACTCGAGCTCACATCAAATAAAGTGTCCTTAGCATCAAGACTAACGCAATCATCACGCGGAGTAGACGACTCAATATTAATAAGGATAGGTTAGGGAGGCTCATGACTAGTGGAAGTCGCCACGGCCGCTGCCTTATTTGCAGTATTATACATTAACCCAAGAGGAACGTCATCATCATCATCTTCATCGACCTCTGTAATCTGAAAATCAATTAAATCATTACCCATGGAAATATAAAAGCAGTTATACAAGGGATGGATGAAAAATGAGAATAGCATGACAAAATTACCAAATTTCTATGGCACTTCTTGGTAGGATCCTTAGCTGTTGGCATACTAGAATCAGCACTATTAAGAGGGCATTTTGCCAATGGCTTTATGATAAGCCTAATAGGACGACTAACTGGAACCACGGTAGAAGCAATAGGAGGAGCTACTTCAGAATCATTATTAATACCTACTCTTATTTTAGAATGAGCAACTCTCATTGCCTCGACATTAGAGGATACCTAGGGAGGAGCCGGAGGAGACATCCGAAATGGAGCCTGTGGTGGAAGACTCCTGGAAGTAGTGGGAGCCTGTGCGAGAAAAGTATTCGGATCATCTCGAGGAGGAATGCCCGCTAAATAAGGAAGAGAAGACTTAGGCATCAAAGCCTCACGCTCAATCAATCGGCTACTGGCTGACCAAAGTGTTGAGCGGACATTGGTCTTAGGAGAACACAACAGTCGGCCCCATTGGAGACGTTTTGGAATGGAAACTGGAAATGAACAAATCAAGGTATCATCTTGCCATTTCTTAAGATTGACAAGCCAGTAGTTGTGTTCGCTGGTAGTATATCGCCCGCTCTAAGAATCATCTGGTATGACAAAGGGAATAGATCTATGAGGATCACTGGGTAACCTTGGAAATGCCCATATAAAAGAAGGAGATACAGGGATAAAGTTGAGAAGAGCAACCTCATAACTCCCCCGGCAGGTGTGACCGAAAGGGAATTCCTGGTCAAATTCGAATTGCCTCATGACCCTGTGAGGAGAATAAAGTACAGTTCCAAATCCATTATTCTCAATAAAATAGGGAAGCTCTACGGTTCGAAGGAATACGAACCAAGACAGCGAAGAACCACTCAATCTGTCTCTGTTGAGGCTTGAGTAAGTGCGAAATTTGCGCTTGTAAAAGTGAGGTAGATGACCGCAACCCTCTGAAACAATGGTATAGGGACGAGCAGTGAAGCATGAAAAATCATCAAGGAAAGGCCGCAAATCTGTACTATCAAAACTAAATTTGAGATCAATCCAACGTTCCATGCAAGGAATGATGTTGGGTGATTCAAAAAGAGGAGATTTCATCTTCTTCTTAGAAAGTTAGCCCGGGAAGCGTTCGAAAAGAAATATCTGAAGGAAGGAGCATGGAATGAAGCAATTGACATCATACATGAATAAAAAATCAAATAAAAAAAGGTTAAAGGAAAAGAAGTGTGGTTTGAAAGACAATTAATAAAAAAAATATAATATGAAAGTGATTACCTCCCAACGGATTCTTTCATAGCAAGGGTTGTTTTGTCTAGGCGGCGATATAAGGTCCCTAGGAAGAGGGAAGTAAGGGGAATCTCCAGGCCCTGAGATAATAACGCTACCAAACTAAACAGACGGGCAGAAGGACTGTCTATGGGAGACCCAGGAAAGAGGAAGCGGGACAGCCACATAGCCAAATAAGCTACCAAAGGAAAGGGACAAGTCTCTTTACGGAAGGCAAGAATAGATTTATCGTGAATAGAGCTATCCCATTGGTTGGTCTTGTAGTCATGGAAGAAGTAGCGTACCCAGGATAACCAAGAATTTTTCTGCCGATTGGAGGTCTCGAAGTCTGGAAGGAGTGAATCACCCTTGAAACGAGAGATGAAGTGGGAGGATTGCTTGAAGGCATCCATCAAGTAGGCAACACAGTCGTTATCTCTAGGGGACATGCTAGAAGGGCCGCAAGAGTTTGAAGCAACAACAGGAAAGCTACAAGACATAACTCAAAAATGAATATATATTTTAGAAAAATGAAAATGAAGGAGATGAATATAATGTAAAAATGAAAGAGAACTTACTGATAGAGGGCATAGACATCCTCTAGAGTAGGGGTGAATTCCCCCCAAGCAGTGGCAAATGTGCAAGTAGAAGAACACCATCGTGAGATCAATACAGAAAGGGCGTTATGGTCCTGTTGGATACGTAGGTCTCTGCATAATTAAACACAACGAAGGATGCCTGCAATCTTGAGTTTGTCCACGAAATCAGTTTTTCCAAGGATCTCGTCGGTCCAATCCTTCCATCCTTAAAGGCGACTAGATGAATTAGACAGGAAGCGAAGGGGACTGAAAGGGTATTCTTGCTTCTCTATGCATATGCGGGGAATGCAATTGGCATGTGGGAAGTCATCCCAACCTCCGCAAGATGGGTGATGATTGGGTAATATACCCATGAATTGGATATGTTTGACCTTAATTTATTGTGTGTCCAAAGCATTTTAGAGTCATTTTACTTGTTCAAGTTGTGTTGTGGCAGGATTGTGCGCGGTTGGAATGTTTGGGAGCATTTGGGTTAGAAATGGCAAGATTATCAAGTTTACGCATGTGAATGTACGGTATTTGCCTCATCCGTTAATTATTGGCCACGTCATTGGGCCTCGGTTGCTCTCAGTCAAGGACGCGTGTGAGGAGGCGTTGACTTGGCATTAAAATCAATATTGAGGTGGACACTTGAGGAAGTTGATGGGCAATTGGATTGTGGATCAAGAAGGGGAGTATATAAGGCTTCTTTATATTGAATTGAGAGATGAATTTTTTTACACAATTAGAAATTGATCAAGGAGCAAGAGCAGATCTGAATGCTTGGGATTGGAGTTCTTCTTCTTCTTTATTCTTTTAAATTGTTTAATTCATTAAGGATGATTTATCAATTATTGTTGGTTTTTATTTCCGTCATGAACTAATTTCTTTTATTAAGATTCCAATGGAACCTTTTATGGTTATGATCTGATTATTTAATTTATTCCAATTATTTATGTTGAAGTGAATTGTTCATCATGCCTTGTACTTATTGATTAATTATCTGGCCAATAATTACCTTGTTACTCTAGAAGGAATTGAGAAAGGAATTCTAGAGTTAGAACTGGGCAGGGTGACATGTGACTTAGTTATTTGCACAGTGAATAATTAGGTTTGTGAATAGAATGAGAATACCTATTTGCCGCATGTAACACATAAGGAATTGGGATTGTAACGAGTTTAATTTAATTATTTTGCATAGAGATATAGTAAAATTAATCTAGGTTAAATAGAAGGCAATTGATCACTCGAGAGAGGGTTGTTAGCATTTGAGAATTCCTGTTAACAATTCAGTAGACATAATAATTGGAATAATTGGATAATTGATTTAATAATCATAATTGGGGATATTGGAGTCTTAATTATCATTTATCTGCATTCAAACAATTCTTAGTTTGTTATTTATTTTTCTATTAGAATAATTTCTTGCTTTAGTAAAATTAGTTTTCTTAGTTTTAAAGATCACAATTTTTGGTTGTTTAAATAAAATTGAATTGATACAGTACTAGTAGTTAGAATTTATTAATTGGAATTCTCTGAGGGATCGACACTCTATTTTATCACTATATTACTTGTTGATCGTGTATAATTGCACGTTTGCTTTGATTGTGGAATCAACCAACAAGTTTTTGGCGCCATTGCTGGGGATTTCTTTGTTAATATTAATTCCATATTAGTTATAATCAATTCGGTCTTAATTTAAACGTTACTTATTTTTCTTCTTATCTTTGCAGGAATTCTTTACGAGTGTATGCACACTAGATCAAGGGAAAGAAAAGAACTTTTTCCTTATACAGACGAGATTGAAAGGAAGTTCTCGAAAGGGCAATCGACTAGTGTAGTATCACCCAAGGAAGAAAAACTGGGGGAACAAGAAATTCTAGTGAACATGGCAGGGAACGATCAGAAATCACTTAGGGACTATGCCATGCCGAATGTCACGGATATACAGTCGAGTATTAGGAGGCCGGCAATCAATGCTAACACTTTTGAGATTAAACCAGCAATAATTCAAATGCTTCAGAATCAATGTCAGTTTGGGGGTAGTTCGTTAGATGATCCGAATGAACATATCTTAAGTTTCTTGGAAGTTTGCGACACCTTCAAATTCAACAATGTATCGGAAGATGCTACAAGGTTGAGGATGTTCCCATTTACAAGGTTGAGGTTGAGGATGAGCATATCTTAAGCACGAAGTTGGTTACACTCTCAGCCTCCTGACTCAATCCTCACTTGGGACGACTTAGCTCAAAAATTTCTAGCTAAGTTTTTCCCACCAGCGAAGTCAGCAAAACTATGGAATGATATTCATACCTTCGCACAGTTTGATTCAGAATCGTTGTATAAGGCGTGGGAAAGGTTTAAGGATATGCTCCGTAAGTTCCCACACCATGGACTTCCACAGTGGATCCAATTGGGGATATTTTGTGATGGTTTACAAGCATCCACGAGGGTAAGTATTGATGGAGCAGTAGGAGCGATTATGTTTAAAAAAATTTACGAGGCATATCAGTTGTTAGAGATGATGGCCACCAACAACTATCAGTGGCCTGTGACTAGGTCTAATCCTTCGAAAGTAGCGGGTAAGTATGATGTGGATGCGATAACATCATTACAAATGCAAATGGCCGCAGTGGCTAAGCAAATAGAATTATTGCATCCACAATCCACACAGAAGGTAGCGATGGTTTGTGGAATATGTGCTGGGGGTCATACTATGGATCAATGTGCCATAAATGTTGAATCAGCACAGTATGTGGGGAGTTATAGTCGGTCTACTCACCCTTATCCGAATCAAAATGCATATAATCCGGGGTGGAGAAATCATCTGGGGTTTCCATGGAGTAACAATCAAGCTGCAGAACAAGCGCCGAGACAACAAAACAATTCTGGGTTTCAAAATCAGACACAACAACCTGAGCGGAAAGCAAGTTGGGAAGAATCCTTGGAAAGATTTGTTAAAGCATCTGAGAAAAGGAGCGAGGCGAATGATAAGAAATTTAATCAAATAGAGCTGAATATGAATAAAATGGAGCTGAATATGCAAAGCCAGAATGCATCGATCAAGAATATAGAAAATCAAATGGGACAAATAGCACATGCATTGAATAACCGACCACTTGGAACACTTCCGAGCGATACCGAGAAAAACTCGGGCCGAGATGTCCATTGTAAGGTGGTAACTCTACGAAGTGGAAAAGAATTACAACAGTCAGTCACGGATAGGGAAAAGGAGGACAATGCAGCAATTGAAACGGAGGAAGTGGTGGAGACCAAAAAGAGTCAAGATGAGACCTCACAGCAGAAAAATTCGGAACCAACCAGTACAATGCCTCCCATACCATATCCGCAGAGATTTCAAAAATCCAAGTTAGATAAGTAGTTCTCACAGTTTTTGGATATCTTCAAGAAGTTGCATATTAACATCCCCTTCGCCGAAGCCTTGGAACAGATGCCGAGTTACGTGAAGTTTATGAAGGAGGTTTTGTCGAGGAAGAGGAAATAGGGTGAATTTGAAATGATGAGATTAAACGAAAATGCAAGTGCTATCATTCGAATTGTTACACCGAAGCTTAAGGATCCAGTAGCTTTAATATACCGTGTGAGATTGGAAATCAGTTTTTGGGACGAGCTTTATGTGATTTGGGGGCCAGTATAAATCTAATGCCATTATCCGTCTACAGCCAGTTCAAACTTCAGGCTCCACGACCAATGAATATCATTTTGCAGTTAACGAATAGATCAGTTACATATCCACGAGGTATTATTGAAGATGTGCTAGTAAAAGTGGATAAATTCATCTTCCCCGCGGATTTCTTTATTCTGGATTGTGAAGTGGACAGTGAAATCCGGATCATTCTAGGGCGACCATTTTTGGCAACAGGCAGAACATTGATTGATGTTCAAAAAGGTGAATTGACAATGCGAGTTGAAGATCAACAGGTCACCTTTAACGTTTTCAAGTCAATGTCTTACCCAAAAGAAAAAGGTAAATGTATGCGGGTTGATATCATGGAGGAATTGGTTAATCATAAATTCAGCACAAATTATTCGAAGGACCCGCTTGAATCCATTTTACTCGGGACAAACGAATGTGGTATTGAAGAGGATATCGAATATGTCAAATGGCTAGACACACCATCGCCTTTTCGGAAAAGCACTCAATCTTTCGACACCATGTAGAGGCCCGGCGGAAGGTAAAAAGTTCAAACCTTCAATAGAAGAGCCACCGGTGCTGGAATTAAAGCCATTACCATCCCATCTGCAGTATGCTTATTTGGGAAAAGATGATACCCTACCAGTTATTGTTTCGACAGATTTGACTGATACGCAAAAAGAGAAACTGCTACGGGTCTTGCGAGAATTCAAAATAGCAATTGGGTGGACTATAGCGGACATTCGAGGTATTAGCCCATCATTCTGTATACATAAAAATCTTAATGGAAGAAGGGGCAAAACCAACCATCGAGATGCAAAGAAGGCTAAACCCCATCATGAAGGAGGTAGTGAAAAAGAATATTATAAAGTGGTTGGATGCTGGCATTATTTACCCGATCTCAGATAGTTCGTGGGTGAGTCATGTACAATGCGTACCAAAGAAAGGGGGTATGACAGTGGTGAAGAATGAAGCTAATGAGCTCATCCCTACTCGAACAGTTACAGGATGGAGAGTATGTATGGACTACCGCAAGCTAAATAAAGCCACACGTAAGGATCACTTCCCCTTGCCATTTATTGATCAGATGTTGGATAGGCTAGCAGGACATCAGTTCTATTGTCTCTTGGATGGTTATTCTAGATATAATCAAATTGCCATAGCACTGGAGGATCAAGAGAAAATGACATTCACATGCCCATACGTACGTTTGCATTTCGGCGTATGTCTTTTGGTTTATGCAATGCACCAGCAACCTTTCAACGGTGCATGATGGCGATCTTCTCCGATATGGTCGAGAAAAATTTGGAGGTATTTATGGACGATTTTTCTATGTTTGGTGATAGCTTTGATCTTTGCTTGCAAAATCTGATATTAGTATTGCAACGATGCGTGGAGACTAATCTGGTTCTTAACTGGGAAAAATGTCATTTTATGATGAAAGAAAGGATTATTCTCGGGCATAGGGTTTCTGCAGCAGGGTTAGAGGTGGATAAAGCAAAGATTGAGACTATTGAGAAATTACCTCCTCCAGCATCTGTGAAGGGAATCCGGAGCTTCTTGAGACATGCGGGTTTCTACAGACGCTTCATTAAAGATTTTTCAAAAATTTCAAAACCCTTGTGTTCCCTGTTAGAGAAAGACGTGCCCTTCAAAATGGATCAGACATGTGTCGAGGCATTTGAGGTATTAAAGAAGAAGTTGGTTACTGCTCCAATCATTGTGGCGCCCGATTGGTCTTTACCGTTTGAATTGATGTGGGGCGCCAGTGACTATGCAGTGGGAGCCATACTGGGACAACGTCACGACAAGATTTTTCACACAATTTATTACTCAAGCAAGACGCTGACAGATCTACGAAATGAACTACACAACCACGTAAAAAAGAACTACTTGCGCAGTGTTTGCCTTCGACAAATTCGAGCATATCTTATCGGGACCAAGGTAATCGCTCACACGGATCATTCTGCCATCAAATATCTGATTGAGAAGAAAGATGCTAAACCGAGGTTAATTCGGTGGGTGTTATTGCTACAAGAGTTTGATTTGGAGATCCGAGATAGAATGGGTACAAAAAATCAAGTGGCAGATCATTTTTCGCGGTTGGAAAATGCAGAGTTACAAAGGAAAGACAATGCACTGATTAACAAGAAATTTTTGGATGAACAACTTCTCCGAGTAACCACAACACTGCCTTGGTATACTGATTATGTGAACTACGTGGTTGCTAAGGTATTACCACCGGATTTGAACTCACAACAATGAAAGAAATTCCTCCATGATGTGAAGCAGTACTATTGGGATGAACCATTCTTGTTTAAAGCCTGCGCGGATCAAATGATTCGACGCTGTGTGCCACATGAAGAGATGGACAACATATTGAGTCATTGCCACTCTTCAGATTATGGGGGCCATTATTCCAGTGATCGAACTGCGGCCAAGGTGTTACAATCAGGATTTTACTGGCCTTCCTTATTCAAGGATGCATATCTCTATGTGCTAAAGTGTGATCGATGCCAACGCGTAGGTAATATCTCCAAGCAAAATGAAATGCCACTCAACTCTATTTTGGAGGTAGAACTGTTTGACGTTTGGGGAATCGATTTCATGGGACCGTTCCCCTCATCTTTTAATAATCAGTATATTTTGTTGCGGTGGATTATGTTTCCAAATGGGTAGAAGCTGCAGCGTTACCCACGAACGATGCCAACGTTGTTCTCTACTTCTTAAAGAAAAATATCTTCACATGATTCGGAACACCGCGAGCAATAATAAGTGACGAGGGAACGCATTTCTGCAATAAGCAGTTCACAAAGTTGCTGGTGAAGTATGGTGTTCGTCATAAAATTGCAGCCACGTATCATCCCCAAACCAATGGTCAAGCTGAGGTCTCGAATAGGGAGGTCAAGCGAATTCTGGAAAAGGTGGTCAATCCGTCACGAAAAGATTGGTCCTTACGTCTTGACGATGCTTTATGGGCATATCGTACAGCATATAAGAATTCGATCGGTATGTCACCTTATAGAATGGTTTACAAAAAGGCGTGTCACCTCCTGGTCGAGCTAGAACATAGTGCGCATTGGGCCATTCAGAAGCTCAATTTCGATGTACAAGCAGCGGGCGAGAAAAGGTTACTACAATTGAACGAGATGGATGAATTTCGATTCAACGCCTATGAAAACGCAAAACTCTATAAGGAGAAAGTCAAAGCTTGGCACGATAAGAAAATTCTCGCTAAAACGTTTGAACCGGGCCAACAAGTCTTGCTTTTCAACTCAAGATTGCGGTTATTTCCTGGGAAACTGAAATCTCATTGGTCAGGACCTATTACAGTTGTGTCTGTTACACCACATGGTAATATCGAGATCGAGAAACCAAATTCAAACTGCACATTCAAGGTTAACGGTCAAAGACTCAAACATTACTGGAGTGGACCCATCGAACGTCAAACTACGATCATGAACCTCTCCGATCCAGTGGGTAATTGAGCATGACACCAAAGTCGGGCTGATGACTGTAAACCAAGCGCTTATTTGGAGGCAACCCAATCATTTTTATTGTTATTTTTATTCTTTATTTATTTAGTTGCATAATATTTTGTTAAATGAGTTTCATGCTGCAGATTGAGGATTTGTGCTTCAACATGGTCATTGTGCATGGGGACAGTGCAGTAATCACAGCCAAGATTCAAGTCGGGGCCTGACCATCAGCGCCCCGACGCTCAAGCACAACACAAATCAGCGCCCAAATACTAAAAAGTCGTCACTCACCCTCGATGCTGCGCCCGTGCCACGTCGTTAATATAATTCAAGCGCCCCGGCGCTAAGGAGTTTCTCACGACCCTGACATACAGTGCCCCGGCGCTGTAGATAAGCTCATTTCCAGCGCCCCGACGCTAAGGCGTGTAGTACTGACGACTTACAGCTACGGCGCTCTGACATGACATTAACTCGGCGCCTTCCGGTCTTTGAGTTCCGTTTTCAAATATAACCGTCCATGATCAGGACTCTTCATGCAACATAACTCCTACACCTTTTGCACTTCTATCACACATATATATCTATTTTATTAGATCCCTTCCACGCCTCATTCTCTATCACTCTATTTTCAATTCTACTTCAAGCACTTCTCCACCACAACTATTTCATTACTCATTAAAGAACAAGACAGGTATGTTGTGCAATTACGATCCTCTATCACTTAAATTTGTTTTTGTTACATACTTTGGAAGGTGGTTACCCAATCTCTCAATTTGATTCTCATGGAGTTCTGTTTCTTATTTTACGGGTACTCACATGCTATTACATGTCAACGGAATCCTTGAGTTACCTTTGATGACATTTTCTTCTGGTTTAATCATGAATTTGGATATAAAATGATACCTAATGTGTTGAAACTAGAGTTTTATCCATTACCCACAAGGTGTTTGACAATATACCTGAATCAATTGTTATTGCCCATACTACACACTACCATGCCACACATACAAATTTACTTGCCATTCTCACAACTCATTGTTGAAAGTTTTCTGTCAAGTACATATCTTACTATGGTGGGGGGTCATTGACATAGGTTTTGGGTGCGTGACATGACAAAGTTTTTGTGCAAATAGTGTGTTTCCTTTGTAAATTGAATCAAACAATGAATCTACTTGATGCAATGACGTTTTCCTGCCATACCCCAATCATGTACTCCACATGAATAACAGTTTGGGGGTTATGTTCAAAGACCATGTTTACGTATTCGCGTGTTGCCCAATCTTAATTCTGGTATATGTACTTTTATGTAGGTTAATTCTACATGGCTTCAAAACATCAACGCGGTGAGGGTTCAGGTTCCGCATCGGCCCCTCCAAGATTTGATAGCCGACGATTCATCTCCGCTGAGGCCCAAGAACGCTATAACCGCATGGCTACCCGCTCATTAGTCCTAGAACGTGGCCTGAGACCAGATCAAGCAAAGGATGGGGAGTTGGCAGTGATGATAGCAGAGAGAAATTGGTTCACACTCACCGAGCAACCAGATCCAGCAGTTATTGCAGTTGTTAAGGAATTCTATGCCAACGTGCCTGAACACTATCATTACGGTGTATTTGTAAGGGGAAAAACAGTGGAAATTGGCGAAGAAGACTTCAACGAGTGTTAGCAACTGCTAGTGGAGGGACTAAACGACGAGTACGCACGGTTTGTGAGTGATGGGCCAGATTATGAGCAGATAATTCGTGAACTTTGTCAGACGCGCACCACATGGACAGTACATAAACGCGAAAGTATGACCTTTCCACTAGCGAATCTCAGCTTATATGGGAAGGCATGGTATGCGTTTATTTGCGCAAAACTCATGCCATGCACCCATGTGAGTCATGTGACCAGGGAACGAGCAGTGCTTTTATACTCCATAATCAAAGGATTTAAAATTGATGTAGGCCATCTCATTTAGCAATCTGTCCTCCGAGCATCTCGCGGAGGAACCACAGGAGGGTTACCACACCCGTCTCTAATTTGCGTATTATGTGCTAAGTTCGGAGTCAAATGGAAGTCAAACGAGATGATTCAAACACCGATGCCCGTGTTGGACCATAAGTTGATAAGTAGGTACAAAGTGTGGACTAGTGGAGCAAACCACCCTAGGGGATTGGGTTTCATAATTCCCCAAGCCGAACAATCTCAAGCTCCACCAACTCAGGCTCCACCTACTTATGGTCCGTCGTCTGCAGCTTATCGAGGTGTGCTTCCCGAAGCAGTCCAACGAGAAGTTAACGGATGGTTCTACAATATTAAAGCCCAAAATATCCGCCTGTCTGAACGCCAAGATGTTATCTATAAATATTTGGTTGACCAGTTTGCAGCTCAAAATGCTATGAACGTCCAGCTATTTCCGGGTATGAGACTTAGTCAGTTCCCGTCTGCCCCAGTCCTGCCAATTTTTCCTCCATCTGATCTAGAGATGAGCGAGGATGATGATGCTCCACCCGAGACTTAAGCTCATCAGGGAAGTCCTCTGTTTTATTTTGCTTTATATTTCGAATGAGGACATTGCTCTAGATAAGTTTGGGCGTAGTTGTTTAGTTTTATGTTGCATGAGTGAGCTATGATTGTTAATAGTTTGTGGATGTTTTGTTTATTATAAATGTTGCATTTAGGATTGCATGTTAATTCCAGCTTTTGATAGTGAGTATATTTGAAGGCCAATGATGAACTTAAAATTGCATGAACAAGTCTAGTAAGGATTGTTGAGTTAGTGATATGATTTTCTTGACATGATTTGAATCCCTATCTCTTTGACACTGATATTTCAAGGATAACACATTTTGCAAAATGACCATGTTAGCTATGATAGTTTAAATGGATAGATAATAGAGTTCTAAAGGATGAATGCTAGTGAAATGAAAGAGCAAGTTAAATAGTTAGTGAAGACTGAATTTAAATATGAACTCAAGTTTGGGGGAAAAATATATGGAGTATATAAGCTATAAAAATAAATAAATAAATAGATAAACACCGTGGCGTGCTTGTCTAGTTTTGTGGCCTTTGTTACTTGAGTAAGTAAGCCCGAGGGGATTGTCTCTACACCTAGCGCCCTAAGGTCTTAATGGCTTGGGAGTCGTTGATCGAAAGCTCGTTAAGGTAGCATTGAAAAGCCTAAGGGAATAAGACAATGCATAGTCATGAGAAAAAAAAAGCAGGAAAAGTGCAAAATGCCCCCGTCTAAATAAAAAATAAAAAATAAGCATAAGTATTTCATGTTGACCCCTGAATTTTGGTGATTGTTTAATTTCAGTTGAATCTAGTTTATTTGATGAGTTCTTGAGTTGAACTGTATGAAGCTTATTATGAAGTTTATTATCTTTCAAATTTTTTCTTTTCATTGGTTAGCATGGTTGTTTAACACACTCACAATATCAGTAATAACAGATTTTGATTGATTGATTGTTAGGATATTATTGATCTGCTTTAACATGATGTATTAGCATGTTTTTGTGATTTTTCTGAGGCCGTGGACATTCGTCAACTATTGAATTGCTGGAATTAAGGTCATATAGATTGTTTGCATTTGCATGATGTTTCGTTCTTCGTGTTGGTTGTGTTTTGTTGCTTGAGGACATGCAACGACTTAAGTTTGGGGGTATTTGATGATTAGGTAATATACCCATGAATTGGATATGTATGACCTTAATTTGTTGTGTGTCCAAAGCATTTTAGAGTCATTTTACTTGTTCAAGTTGTGTTGTGGCAGGATTGTGCGCGGTTGGAATGTTTGGGAGCATTTGGGTTAGAAATGGCAAGATTGTCAAGTTTACGCATGCAGTCTTTGAGGTCTTTGCCACTTGGAGTTAATTATAGCGCCACGGCCGCTTTGGCCCTCGGTTTGCTTCGGGTCAAGGACGCCGGTGAGAGGAGGCGTTGACTTGGCATTAAAATCAATATTGAGGTGGACACTTGAGGAAGTTGATGGGCAATTGGATTATGGATCAAGAAGGGGAGTATATAAGGCTTCTTTATATTGAATTGGGAGACGAATTTTTTTACACAATTGGAAATTGATCAAGGAGCAAGAGCAGATCTGAAGGCTTGGGATTGGAGTTCTTCTTCTTCTTTATTCTTTTAAATTGTGTAATTCATTAAGGATGATTTATCAATTATTGTTGGTTTTTATTTCCGTCACAAACTAATTTCTTTTATTAAGATTCCAATGGAACCTTTTATGGTTATGATCTGATTATTTAATTTATTCCAATTATTTATGTTGAAGTGAATTGTTCATCATGCCTTGTACATATTGATTAATTATCTGGCCAATAATTACCTTGTTACTCTAGAAGGAATTGAGAAAGGAATTCTAGAGTTAGAATCTGAAGCGAAGTGACATGTGACTTAGTTATTTGCACAGTGAATAATTAGGTTTGTGATTAGAATGAGAATATCTATTTATCGCATGTAACACATAAGGAATTGGGATTGTAACGAGTTTAATTTAATTGTTTTTCATAGAGATATAGCAAAATTAATCTGGGTTAAATAGAAGGCAATTGATCACTCGAGAGAGGGCTGTTGGCATTTGAGAATTCCTATTAACAATTAAGTAGACATAATAATTGGAATAATTGGATAATTGATTTAATAATCATAATTGGGGATATTGGAGTCTTAATTATCATTTATCTGCATTCAAACAATTCTTAGTTTGTTATTTATTTTACTTTTAGAATAATTTCTTGCTTTAGTAAAATTAGTTTTCTTAGTTTTAAAGATCACAATTTTTGGTTGTTTAAATAAAATTGAATTGATATAGTACTAGTAGTTGGAATTTATTAATTGGAATTCTCTAAGGGATCGACACTCTATTTTATCACTATATTACTTGTTGATCGTGTATACTTGTATGTTTGCTTTGATTATGGAATCAACCAATAATGGGGTATACAGAAACAGGCCTTCCTTCTCTATTGGAGGAAAAGCTTCACGATCATAATCCTTAACTCTATCCCAGAAGGTGTCAGAAGGACCAAAGAAGGGAGCTCTCCACCAATCGGTGATGAATGGGGACTCCTGGGTAGTTTTTGGTTCTGCAAAACATTCAGGTGAAAGGGCCTACAAGCAAGGGAAATTCATTATAAAGAAGCAAAGAAAGGATATCAAGTAAAGTGCTTGAGCTCGAAGTACTCACCATGGCAAAGAGAAAAGTCTGAGAGTTAAGCTTCAAAACGCCTGAAAAGAAGAAGAAACAATGTCAGAAAGAGTTAAGAATCACAATTATGGAAGAAAGAAATTTCCCAAAAATTTTCAAAAAAAACTTCGGAAGGCCAAAAGGCCAATTAGGGCTCGTCGATAGCTTCGTTTTGATATATTATGGGCTCCAAAACTCCAAACGAGTCAAAAGTTATGATCAAAATAGTAGTTGCTCCTCCAAAACTTCATTTTTTTCATTTAAACTTCATTTTTGCCCATAAGGTTCGGCCATGTTTGCTTCAACCCCCTAGGGTTCGACCATGTTGCCTTAGGCCACCTAAGGGTTATTTATTTTGCCCTTAAAAAAAACATTCTATAGGGTTTGGCGCCCCCTAGGGATTCGGCCATGTTGGCTTCGGCCCCTAGGGGTTGTCCCTTTCACCCTAAAAAAAAATTATATATATATATAGGGTTTGCCCCCTAGGGTTCGGTGCCCTATAGGGTTCGGCCCCTATGGGGCTCGGCTATCTAGAGGATGTTCCCCTTTATACCTTTGAGGTCCTATTACTCTACCAATCAACTGCTTGGAATGAATGCTCCTTCGTTGCGAAGATTATATCCTTTTTCTAATGAATTCCGAGGGAAAAAACCAAGATATAATCAAGGTCATGGGGCTCGAAAGACAAAAGAAAGACTATAGTTACCTGAAAAGACAAATAGATGAGGTAATCAAGAAGAATTCAAATATAAAGAAGCCTGTTTGGTTTTCTTTAGTTTGGAACACAATTTTCGAGTACGTGGCAAGAACATAACATGAAGCAAGGACTACTATGAAGAGTAATTGTAAGACCCCGAATTTTATGAAATGAAAGTATTCAATTTTCTTATAATTATTATTTTATTTCGTAAATGGTTAAATTGATAAAAGGTTAAAGTTAAGGGTGATATGTGAAATTTTTTGCAAAGTATGCAAGTTGTTATAAAATATTCGTTTGGTCGGGGAATATTCTTTTGGTCGGGAAATATTCGTACAACAACACAATCACTAGTGGACCCCACAACGGAAGTATTGTCGTAGTAAGAAAATGACAGAATTATCTTTTTATAAAAATAACGACGAAAGTGTTACCGTTAAAAGCGTTGAACTACCTTGTAGTAAAAGTGCAAATAATACGCGGGTTGCATAAGTAAGACACGGTATTGATTATTGATGATTACGTAAGAAGTCACTCAGTTATACTCAATTATTGTTACAGTAATTGTTGCATCATATCTCTCATATTATTGATTCAATTATTATCACAGTATCATGCATAATATGTTATATTATTAAATCAATAATTGAGATGGCAAAGTTATTCATATTATTATTTGCAATATTGACAATGTCTAGAAGTTCTGTCAAGGAGAGGTTAGATAATCTAATTGTGCGCCAATAGGGAGAAATCCTTATCGGAAAGCCCCCTCTTTCCTGGGAACGACCTGATAGTTAAATATTGTGAGTTATAATATTAATGATGAATAAGTTCGTGTTAATTAAAGATGAAATTGATAGTTTCATTGTGTGGAAATTATTAGTGTTAGTGAAAATCAACATTTATTTCGATGATAATTGATGTATGGAAGTTATATTGATCAATCAGGTAATTCACCGGATAAATGAGCAATTAATTGCTATTAATTCACATGCTTATAACTATGTGTTCACATGTGTGTACTATTGATTCACATGATTTACTATTAGGGGAGTTAGTGCAAAATTGATAATACTTGCATGACTAAATTAAAAATGGAGTTATAGATGAAGGTATTATACAATAATTAGTTTTTTCACATATTTAGAACTATTGAGTCACATGATTAACTATTAATTCACATGATTTACTATTAGGAGAGGTGGTGCAAGTTTGATAATATTTGCAGGACTAAATTAAAAATGAAGAAAAAGAGGAAGGTATTATACTGTAATATTTCGAGCCCCAAAATGTGCAATTATTGAAATTATATTTTTCTATAAATAGAAGCTCATTCTTCCTTCATTTCTCACCAATTCACTAAGTCTCACAATAGCAATTATTATAGAGAGAAATTATAGAGAAAAAGAAGAAGAGAAGTATGCTACCTCACTATTCCAGTATCCAGTTTTCTTCTAAGGTAAAGGGTATTATTTCTTTCATATTCATGAAGAGAGTTATTTTCTTTCAATACTCGTAAGGGTTGTTATTCCATTCTTTAACAGAATAACATGTCTGTGCGGACTATTGCATGCCTGGTGAATTCTTCTGTTATTCCATTATTTATTATTTTGTTGGAATAACCTGTTTGTGCAGTCTATCGCATGCCTGCTGAATTCTTTTGTTATTCCATTCTTTATTATTCTGTTTGAATAACCTATCTGTGCGGACTATCGCATGTCTGGTGAATTCTTCTGTTATTCCATTCTTTATTATTCTGTTGGAATAACCTGTCTGTGAGGTCTATCGCATGCCTGCTGAATTCTTCTATTAATCCATTCTTTATTATTATTCGTTAGAATAACTTTTATGCGTGTGAACTATCGCATGCACGGTGAATTCTTCTCATTATTCCATTCTTTATTATTCGCTGGAATAACTTTGTCTTTGCCTCATCGCATGCCTGGTGAATTCTTCAGTTATTCCATTCTTTATTATTCTGTTAGAATAACCTGTCTGTGTGGACTACCGCATGCATGGTGAATGATCCTTCGTATTCATTATTTATTAAATTGTGGAAATGATCTGTCTACGTGGATTACTGCATGGCGGGTAAAAATTCATTTGCAGTTTCATATATTCTAGTATACTCATTTAGTTAAAGTTTTGGCTTCTATACTCCATGAAATTAGTAAAATATCCTGGATATTTGCGCTTCATCCATTATCTTTTCATGGAAATATTCTTCTGAGCATTCTTGAATTTTACTCCACAAAGCAGTATCATGTTGACAATTTGGAAGTTATTGATTTCTGGATAAATTAGATTATAAATCTTTAAAATTTATCCTTGAACTTGTTTTATTGAATTATTATGTCATTGTCATCATCATCATGCTTATATTGTGATGAAAGTTATCTTTGGCTTACGTGCATAGATGGACTTGGTATGATTATGACTGGGGATTATTCTTGTATAATCACGACCGTAATGTGACGAATGATGTGGTGAAAGTCCTTATCGGCTGTAGTTCATCATGGATGGTTTGTTGGTATGATTATGACCGTGGATTATTCTAAGTATAATCATGACCGTTGATGAATACATGAATATCCTTGGTCGTGATGCAGGGATGATTCGATTTTATTTATTAAGCTGAGTCTCAGCGATAAAGTTGATGAAAAACTTTTCAAATCATAGAAGATAGTAGATTTTATGCTCTACTTGACTCTTCTAATGGATTGCTTATTCCGTTGCAGTTGTTGATCTAAAACTTGTTGTCTATTATATTCTATCAATTGTTATACTGTTGAAGGCTAAGGATAATTTATTCTGCATTATCTTAGTCATAATATTTCTTACTGGGCTAATTGAGCTCACCCTTTCTTTCACTGTTCTCTTCAGGAAATGAGAATATAGCTGGGACGAGTCGAGGAACGAATTGACGGTCCAGATGGTTGTTTTAGTAGTCCTCACTATTCTATAAAATAGTGTGACAATAAATTTAATGAGGACTCCATTGAGTGTGGATATTGTCTAAGAAGACAATATTCGTGTTAAAACTCCCAGCTTATGTTTTGTCGTATTTTACACGACAGTTGTATAATTAAGTTTTTATTTGTATTTTGTACCATGTATTTGGCAACTCAAGATGGGTGATGTATACCTATTTTGGGGGCGTCACAGTAATTGCATTAGAGCATCAACATCATATGGGTTAATGTGAAAAAACAAAAATCAACATAGGCTATTACAGAGGAGTTTGTTTTTCTTGCATCAGCGGCATAAGAGTTCGGGAAGATGGAATCATATGCCTAATGGATTCTAGTAATTCCGTTCATTAACAAAGTTATTGGCATGACTACATAGAAAATCTAGCAGATGGGTTTCATAATACTCATAGAAGACATGGTATCAAGTCTTGAAATACGAGCTTAATCGCCACCAAATAAATTCAGAGGATTATTCACGTGAGAAGTTGAAGATTACCTTACACGATGAGCCTTCGTAGCGCGATAATTGATCGAGAAAATGACGCGTTAAATTTGCAAGAAGAGGATGAAGAAAACAAAGAGCTTCAGAGGAATGTGCATATAGCCCTCAAAGTCTACTTACAACAAAAAAAGGGCCACTTACCATGTTCCTACTTAAGGAAAGATTTGATCGAGTTTCCAAAAGATAAGTGAATCTAATCTTGCTTTTAAAATAGAAATATATTAAAGATATTATTGGCTAAATATAAAGAAGATTTGATTTTATTCCCAACAATGGAAGATTGCAAAATTATTAAAAAAAAATAAATTTAATAATAATAATATATTATTATTATTAATATACCTGAATTTTGCTTTCAAAAATCAAATTAAGATTTTATTTTATTAGGATTTGATTTTATTTCTAAAATAAAATTCAAAGTTGATTTTATTTCCAAAATAAAGAATTCAGATTTGATTTGGTAAAAAGAAAATTTTAGTTTACCCAAAAGAAGGATTTTATTAGAATAAATTTTATTTGGTGATATTTGATTATGTTTCCTTGTTTCCATTTCCAGAAAAAATAAGGAAACAAATATTGGGCAAGCTATGGAAAGATTTTTAGAGAAGTTTCCAATTTGTCTAAGAAAGAGCCCTGCTAGGTTTTGCCTACCTAGGGTTTAACCCTAAGAGTTTGGTTCCCTAGAGGTTCCCTCTACTAGGACCATTGTATTCAAGACCTATAAAGTAAAGCCCTATAAAATCATTCAAAGGCTTACAATTTTCTTACATGATCGTCTATTTGGGAATGTGACTCTCGCTCAGGGGGCAAATGTGGGTCCAAGTATAAAATTAGGATTCACATGACCTAATTGAATTAAATGCACAATTAGGGTTCCACGACCTCATTAAATGTGAAAATTAGGGTTCGTATAACCTAATGGAATAAAAACAGAAAAGTTAAAAATAAATGTGCTAGACCCGGGAGAAGCCTCCACGTGTCCCGAGGTAGAAGACTCATGGAGGCGGCTCGTTTTGGGAATTGATTGAGGGATTGGATTGGTGGCTAGAACGATAGGAAAATATGGGCATTATTCTAATGACTAAAGGGTATTTCTGAAATTTTCCTGAAAGCATGTGCCTTGCACATGACTACTTTCCAAAAAATCCTATAAATACCCCTTCCATTCCATTTGGAAGGGGACTTCTCTTCAGACTCAAGACTTGGACTCTTGGAAGATCAAAGGGACCCTTTTGGTGACTTAAAGGCTCGAAGATTTCACCTAAAAGCACTAAAGGGGTTTGGACATTCTCTCAATCTCGAAGGACTCAAGAAGGCTCTTGGAATCCCTGCTACCCTAACACGGCTCCCACAATTCTAGGAGTTCTCCACGCGCGTCAGTTGTAGTAATCGTCCAATTGTCGTTTCTAGCCACCAATCCAATCCTCAATCAATTCCCAAAACGAGCCGCCTCCACAAGTTTTTCACTCTCGGGACACGTGGAGGCTTCTCCTGCCCAAAGACATTTATTTCTGACTTTTCCGTCTTTATTCCATTAGGTTATGCGAACCCTAATTTGCACATTGAATGAGGTTGTGGAATCCTAATTGTGCATTTAATTCAATTAGGTCATGTGAACCCTAATTTTATACTTGGGCCCACAAAAACTAAACACACAAATTAAAATATAAACAAATTCAAACACACACACAAACACACTAAAACACCAAGAACACACACACACACACACACACACACCAGGAATTGTCTTTCTTATTTATATTTTAATTATTTTACTTAATTTTTATTAAATTTATATTTATATTTTATGAAATTTCACTTAATTTTTGAATTTAAAACATTATCTCTAAAAGTAATAATTAATTTTAAACTTTAATTATTTTTTTATGAAATTTCAAAATTATTATGGGTCTCTTTTTTCCTTTGTTTTTAAAATTATAATTTAAATAAATACTTCCTTTGTTATATATATTTTTAAATTATAAAATTTTAAAATTTAAATGTGATAATTTATTTTTCTTTGGGAAAGTGAAGATTGGTTCATATATAAACCGTATTATGATATGTAAACAGTATCGATTAGTATTATTTTTAATTTGTTATTTTTTGTTAAACATTATTTGGCATAATTTTTAATTTTATATTTTTAAATTTAAAATTGTTTGGGCTTAATTGTATTTACAAATATTTTAATTTTGAATACAGTCAAATCGCACCCAAATACGCTCAAACTGTATAAGGGTAATTTTTAGGATAATCTTAATCATTAAAATCTGATTTGATAAAAGGTGTGTTCAAATCTATTCTCTTTGTTATTTGATTCTTGTTATTTTATTTTTGTTTGTTGTGTAATATTTTCTCTTTATTGTAGGACTTTATTTACTTCCTATTTGTGAGGTTTATATTCTCACATATAGAGTTTATTAAGATTAATTTATAATAATTCAGTGTACTAATATCCTTGGGCCTTCAAAAATAAGAATAAAAATAGAAGAAGTAAAAACCATAAAAACAAAATATAAAAAACTCGTATCATAACGCGGTTCAGAGAGCAATTTGCATAGTACCACTATCAAATCAATAGGCATATTTATACACCAAGCTTACCATTATTTGGGTGACACTGGAGTAAAAACCCCATTAAGGAAAATATTAAAAAAAAATTACTAGTATGGTTGAAGGGCAATTTGCACACCATATATAACATAAATTTATTCCGTCCAACAAATTGTTCAGTCATACATATGAGCTTCGGAGCTGGTGGACATTGGAGGAACACCTTGTTGATGCCTAAAAACATTGTGTGGATCAATAAGCGTCTTGGCCTTAACTAATCTATCATAATTCTTCAAGAAATACTTCTCTCCCCATACTCGAGCCTTTTCCACAGCGGATGGACCAATACTAGTACTGGTATTAAGCAAATCCATCACTCCAAGATCAAAGTCTATGTAATTAACATATGCAGCCCTCGGAGCAACCGAGACATAAGGCGTCATAAAATCATATAATCCTCTAATCCATTCTAAATGCTCTTTACTCTTTCCGCTAATTTCCTGCATTTCATTCCATGATATGGTGTACTCAACTAAAATAATGTTACCTCTATGAGGAAAAGCAATAGACTCACTACTTGTCTTCTGCATAAATCCGCCATAAGGTTCTAGTATGATATTTCCTCTCGGTTCTTTCTTAAGTATCTCTAAAACAGCCTGTATTCCATTAATTGGAACGGGCTCTCGGATATAGTCCGATTTGGACTTAAAATACGATTTCTCGTCCAAATACCGGTTTCTCAAGTTCTGAACGGAGCCTATTCCACCATTCAAGTCTGATAAATAGAAAACGAAGTCGATCCAACTCATTTCCTTAGAATTTTCTTCCACAATTCCCAACTCAGGAAAACAAGAATTTAAAATTGATAACGCTTTGATTTGTGGACCGAGATAAGATCCTTGAAAAGTTGCTGACAATCCTTTGGTTGGCGGCAAACCAGCACCAAAAACAGTCAATAAATGAAATTCATCATCTAGCATAGGTGCTACATATTGCCATTTGTTCAAAAGCTTGGACACTTCATATTCTGCCCCATCGGCTCGAGTCACTATAAAAGCTGTCACAATTTTTGGTACTTTTACTAACTTTATTTTCCAGGCATACACAATTCCCCAATTGCCTCCGCCTCCACCTCGAATCGCCCAAAATACATCTTCCCCCATTCTTTCCCTGTCTAATAACTGCCCTTTCGCGTTGATCATAATTGCATCGACAATATTATCAGCTGCAAGTCCGTATTTTCTCGACATAAACCCGAATCCACCGCCAGAAAAGTGCCCGCCGACTCCGACTGTCGGGCAAGCTCCGGCCGGGAACCCGTGAATACTGCTTTTTTCAGCGATGGCGTAGTAAGTCTGGCCGAGTGTTGCGCCGCCTTCTACCCATGCTGTTTCTGATTCTAAATCAACCGAAACTCGGTCAAGATTCATCAAGTCAATGACTACGAATTGATTTCCGTCAGTTGCAACGGATGAACTCCCTTCATAGCTGTGTCCACCAGACCGGACCCGGATCTCTAAAGAGCCTTTCCGACTGCATATAACACTGCCGGCAAGTTGCTCTTTGGTATCCGGCAAAATAATGGCTACCGGTTTCGAGATAGAAGGTCCGGAAAACCGAAGGTTTTGCATGGAGAAATTAAGGAGGTCAAAGTAGATATTGGAGCCATTATTGGAAGAGGAGTAAAAGGTGAAATTATTAATGTTGTGATGGGTTAAGCAAGAAGAAATCTTGTTTTTGAGGTTTGGGCTTTCATCACATGAAGAATTTGGAACAAGAAATGATAGGATGATAGAGAGGCAACAGCTTAAAAGAGGAAGATATGTTTTTGAGCTTTGCTTTTCCATGGTTTCTTTGTTCAATGTCAACAACAGTAAAAGAAGAAGAGGTATAAACAACTAAAAATTAAATAACACAACGTGTTATATGTTATAAAACTTTAGCAAAGTGTATAAAGATACTCTTATAATTGCTGCATAAATTTAGAGAGAATAAATAGGAGAAAAGAGAGAAAATCTTCAGAGGAATTCTCATCTCATTTCCTTCGGTACGAATTCCTTTATATAGGCAATTCAGAAGATCACGGGCAAAGGAGAGGAGAAAAGAAAGGGGAGAGTCACGGCCGGGGGGGGGGGGGGGGGAATCAAGAAGAAGAAAGGAAAGGCAGCTGGTTAGTACCCTGAGGATGAGGGAACTAATAACTTAGAGGAGTAGGCAATCAGTTTATAACACTTCCCCTGATTACCTACGATAAAAGATTATGTCTCATTAAAACCTCATAAGAAAAAAGCTCAAGAGGAAAAAACTTAAAAGGAAAAAAGAGTACATATCTTTTACATAAATATTTTAATTGATCGCTCGTTAAAACCTCACGTGAAAAATCCATCGGGATAAAACCGCGACTAAGGAAAAAAGAGTACATGGCTTTCCCTCAAAAGGATTTCATTACTCTCGATGAAATGTTGTCATAAGTCTTTAATTTCAACACACATTTCGATCTTTTTCCCAAGTTTTGCAAACGTTGCATATGGTAGCGACTTTGTGAATAAGTCGCCAGATTATCACACGATCGAATTTGATGCACATCTATATCACCCTTCTTTTGTAGAAATCATGTGTGAAGAAGAATTTAGGTGAAATGTGCTTTGATCTATCTCCTCGATGTACCCTCCTCTAAGTTGAAGCAATGACGCAAAGATTGTCTTCATACAAAATTATAGGAATGTCTTTGATCGATGGTAATTCATACGACTTTTGAATATCTTTGAATAATTGATCTCAACCAAACACATTCTCTCGCTTGCTTCACGATATAGCGAGAATCTTTGAGTGATTAGAAGATATAGTCGCCATTGTTTGCTTTGTGGATTTCCAAGATATAGTCGTGTCACAATATGTAAATACATAACCTGTTTGTGATCTTCCATCAGTGTGGATCCGATAAATATCCCGTGATCGGCATATCCAACCAATTATGACGTTGAATTTCTTGGATAAAATAACCCAAGATCTATACTTCCACCTGGAGGTATCTCAAAATGTGTTTGATCCCATCCCAATGTCTCTTAGTAGGAGTAGAATCAGTCTTCTGCTAACAAGTTGACAAAGAAAAGTAATATCAAGTCACGACAAATAGAAGATACATAAGAGCACCTATTGCACTTAGATATGGAACTTCGTGTCTAAGAACTTCTTCCCCACTTTCTAGAGGTAAAATGGATCTTTATAAACTTCTAAAGATCGAACAACCATCTGGGTAGTCAAAGGATGAGCTTTATCCATATGAAAACGACTGAGAATCTTTTCAGCATATGTGGATTGATGAACAAAAATTCCAGATACTAAATGCTCCACTTATATTCCCAAACAGAATTTTGTCTTTCCAAGATCTTTCATTTCAAATTCATCTTTTAAATAAGTAGTTGTTCTTGTGAGTTCTTCAGGAGTACCTACAAGATTCAAATCATCCACATATACAGCAATGATGGAAAATCCACTTTGTGATTTCTTAATAAAAACACATGGACATACTTGATCATTTATATATCCATCTTTTATTAAATAATCACTAAGTCGGTTATACCATATACGACCAGACTGTTTCAACCCATACAACGAGCGTTGTAACTTGATTGAATAAATGTGACGGGGCTTTTGTGATTCAGCCATTTTCAATCCTTCAGGGATTCTCATATAAATCTCACTATCAAGTGAGCCATATAGGTATGCCGTTACCACATCCATTAGACGTGTTTCCAAACCTTCTATGGTTGCCATACCTATTAGAAAGCGAAAAGTAACTCCATCCATTACTGGAGAGTATGTATCCTGATAATTAATACCAGGTTTTTGTGAAAACCCTTGAGCTACAAGTCAGGCTTTGTATCTCACAATTTCATTTTTCTCATTTTACTTTCGTACAAATACCCATTTGTTTCCAACCAGGATTACACCCAATGTGTTTGACTCATCGGTCCAAATACTTCTCTTTTCAATAGAGATTGTAGCTCAGTTTGAATAACATCTTTCTATTTTGGCCAATCTTTTCTTTTCCGACATTCTTCCACGTTTTGTGGTTCAGGATCCGTGTCAGGAATCAAAGTAATATACGATGCTATAGAAAAAGCAAATATATCGTCAATCATGACTTTGCTTCGATCCCATATTTTCTCATCATGTACATAATTTATTGAGATCTCTTGGTGTTCATCTCTTATCCCTTCACTGAGATTTTGAACCTCTTCTGGGGCTATTCCCACTCTTGGAATAAGTGCTACTTCTGGAGCGGCTTGTACCTCTTCTGGGGCTATTTCCATTCTTGGAATAAATGCTACTTCTGGAGCGGGTATTCCTTCTGGGATTCCCTTATTTTCTTTTAATTTTCGTGGTACAGTGTCTTTTGCACCAACTAGTCTTTCATGCTTCTGGCGTGGTTTAGATTCTTCCATTACCTTATTCGTCAATTCTCCAGGAATTGATTTTTCAATAGGTATTTCTATCCTTGCTGGAGTATTCACTGCAGGTGTATGTGACTTTATCATTTTTCTAGCATCATTAAATGCATCTGGCATTTGATTTGCAATATTTTGTAAATAAACAATTCTTTGAACTTCAATTTCACATTATCCTATACGAGGATCAAGTGAATTTAAATCTGATGCATTCCATGATATTTCAGAGGGTTTTTTATTTAAAACTTTCCCACCTCCTAATGGTGGAAATATAGATTCATCAAAATGACAATCTACATAACGTGCAGTAAAAAACATCTCCAGTTAAAGGTTCAAGATATCTGATAATAGAAGGAGAATCAAAACCAACATAAATACCTATTCTTCATTGGGCTTCCATTTTAGTTCTTTGTGGAGGTGCAATTGGAACATATACCGCACTTCCAAAAACTCTAAAGTGTTATAGGTTGGGTGTCTGACCAAGAACTAACTGTAGAGGAGAAAATTTATGAAGAGTCATTGGTCTTACTCGAATGATAGTTGCAGCATGAAGAATTGCATGACCCCAAATTGAGGTAGGCAAGTTAGCCCTTAACATTAATGGTCGTGCAATTAGTTGAAGTCTTTTTATTAAATATTCAGCTAAACCATTTTGTGTATGAATATGAGGAACGGAATGCTCAACGGAGATTCCAATAGTCATACAAAAATCATTAAAAGTCATTGATGAAAATTCAGCTGCGTTATCAAGTCGAATTGACTTGATTGGATGATCCAAGAACTGAGCCCGTAACTTGATTATTTGAGCAAGAAGTTTTGAGAAGGCAAAATTTTGAGAAGAAAGAAGACAAACATGAGACCATCTAGTTGAAGCATCTATTAAAATCATGAAATATCAAAATGGGCCAGACAATGGGTGAATAGGCCACAAATGTCTCCTTGAATTCTCTCTAGGAATTTTGGGGCTTCTTTATAAACTTTTACTAGTGATGGTCGAACAATTAATTTTCTTCGAGAACACGCAGCACAAGGAAATTCGCTACTAGGAAAAACCCTCTTATTTTTGAGAGGATGACCAGTAGAATTTTTAATAATACGATGCATCATAGAAGTACCTGGATGACCGAGTCTTTCATGCCGAAGCATAAAAGATTTGGGATCTATGATTTTTGGAATCATAACATTATGAGACTCAATTGCTCTAATTTTCATAGTATATAATCTAGAAGAATTTGAATGAAGTTTTTCTAGGTTATTCCTTTTCCAAAAAAGTTGAAGTGATGAGAAGATATTCATTATCATTTTCATTAGTTGTTTCAATGTGAAAATCATTCAGTCGAATATCCTTAAAACTAAGCAAATTTCTTCTTGATTTACTAGAATATAGAGCATCTTTGATAAAAACTTGTGTCTCATTTGGTAGCATGAAACTAGCTTTTCCAAATCCCTCGATTAAATTTGATGTGCCAGAGATAGTTCCTACATTTCCCTTAGTTTTGATCAGTTGTGAGAAATATTTCTCACTTCGAAGGATTGTATGAGTTGTTGCACTGTCTGCTAAACATATATCCTCCATATCCATTAAAAATGGCCTGACACATATAAAAACATAAATAAGAGAAGTTATATTTCAAATATAATTTTATTCATGATAAACACATACCAGGTATAGAACGAAAACTAATAATATTATACATGCAGGGTGTTTAATTAAAACAAGAAATTAAATGATATCCCAAAAGATACTTTCAGAAGGTTCAGTAATATCAACAACCTTTTCCTCATTGTTGGTCATTCGTGGAACATCAACAATATTCAATTGATAATTAACAAAGTTTGTTTCTGCCTCCATTACTTTGTTCTTTTGAGACTCCTGGAATAAATTAACCAGATGCCTTTCTGCATTTGGCTGTGTCACGCGACCAATGCCCTTTTATCCCACACCTAAAACAAACATCTGGTTTGTTCTTTATCGATGCTGCATTTTCTTTACCCGACCCAGACACTTGCCACTTCTGGTGGCCTTTTCAATTATGTGATTCCGAATTTGTTGTTACGATGGCCTCGCTTTATTCTTTCGTCCCCAAGACTTCTTATTATATGACCATCTATTGTCACATTTATTCTACTGGAATGACGTGCTGTTAATATCTGACAATGGGGTAGCACCCGTTGCCGTACTTGATGGTTTTTCAACAATAATTCATTATTCTTATTTTTATGTTATTAACATAATGCAAATAGATCTTCACTCGACATGCGATAGTTCGCATAGACATGTTATTCCAACAGAATAATAAAGAATGGAATAACAGAAGAATTTCACCATGCATGCTAGAGTGCGCAGTAGATGTGTTATTCCAATGTAATAATAAAAATGGAACCGGTAATCCATGCACAGATGTGATATTCCAAATGTAATAATAAAGAATGAAATAACAACAGAATTTACTGCACGCGATAGATCAAGATGATGCATGTGATTATTCCAATAGAATAATAAAGAGTGGAATAATAGAAGAATTTCACCATGTATGCGGGTTATTCCCACAATTTAATAAGTGGTAAAAAGGTTCCCACCAAGTCTTGTAAGATTAACAAGGATAGATGGTACCATTGTAAATAACAGAATTTAAAGATGGGCAATAAAACATAAATATAACTTGATAGTTAATATAATAGGCGACAAAGCCAAGCCAATTGTAAGAATAACATTATACTATTGGTGACATAGCCAAACTGGTAGTATAATAATAAATTGCAAGAATTTAATTTTACCATCTCAGTTGGTTAGAGCTTCGTGCTGATAACGTGTTATAAATTTTTAGTAAAGTGTATAAAGATACTCTTATAATTGTTGCATAAATTTAGAGAGAATAAGCAGGAGAAAAGAGAGAAATTCTTCAGAGGAATTCTCATCTCATTTCCTTTAGTACGAATTCCTTTATATAGGCAATTCAGAAGATCACGGGCAGAAGGAGAAAAGAAAGGGGAGAGTCACGCGGGGGGGGGGGGGGGAATCAAGAAGAAGAAAGGAAAGGCAGCTGGTTAGTACATTGAGGATGAGGGAACTAATAACTTAGAGGAGTAGGCAATCAGTTTATAACATTATACATTATTATAAAAGATAACTAATATTATGAACAAAGATGACAAGAACAAAGATGATTAGAGAAAAGAGAGAGTTTTCATAATATTTTTGTATATCACATTCACTTTACAAATGATATTCTTTATAGATGTACTAACATCAATACTAGAATGTAAGACCCCGAATTTTATGAAATAAAAGTATTCAATTTTTCTATTCAGTAATTGGTTAAATTGATAAAAGTTAAAGTTAAGGGTGATATATGAAATTTTTTTTCAAAATAAGCAAGGGGTATAAAGTATTCATTATTGTCTAGGGAATATTCGTTTGGTCGTGGAATATTCTTTCAGTTTGAATATTCAATGCGACAAAGCAAAATGCCCATATGTGGGCCCCATAACTAAAAAGCGATTGGATGAAGAAAACGACAAATATAAGTTGGTTAAAAATAACTACGTAGTTATTACCAAGTAAGACCGCTGGAATACCCTATGGGTTAAAATACAAGAATACGCGTGGTTGCACAAAGAAGCATTACCAGTATTGCACAATATTGTTGAATTATTGATCCTTACGTGAGAAGGCACTACTCAATAATTTTCACAAGAGTTACTTATTCAATATTTTATTTTATTGATTCAATAATTGATGCGTTGATATTTTATATTATCATTGTTCAATAATTGTCACCGCACATTATCTCCATTATCGATCAATAATTCATATTATTTGAATAATATTATTAGATAGCATTATTGGCAATGTCTAGAAAGTTCTCACAAGGAGAGGTTTGGTCACCTAATTGCGCGATGAAGAAGGAGAAATCCTTATCTGAAAGCCCCTCTTTCTCGAACTACCGTCATTGTCATAAATGTGATTCTCGTAATATTATTTGTGAATAATTAATTATTGATTCATATGATAAGAAAATATTTATTTGATGTGGATATAAATGATGGATTTATTTATGTGGTTATAAGTGAAGGAATTAATGATGAGGTGTTTTATCGGTTATTTGTCGAAATGGAGAACAAAATATGGGATTTTCGTAAAATTAGTTTATTACTTGATTTTGTAAAATCCATAACTCTTTGTGTATAATGAGTTAAGAGATGAGCCATATATCAAAAGAAAGCCCTAGAAGTAAGCTAACTCAGAGAAATTTGAATCACCCAAAAATTCTTTGTAGATATTTCGTGGTGAAATTTTGAATGAAATCGTCCAAGGACTAATAGTCCAAAAAATCGTTGTTCTTCACTATATTATGTGAGTTATAAATTTTGATCCGACCGCTTGAATCGTTGTAATTTTTGGATATGTTATACATACATAAGTTGAGTATATGTCCACAAATTTTGAACCGTTAAAATGAACGAATGATTTGTTATGAATTTTAAGAGGTGACCGATTCTAAAATTAGGTTTATAATTGATTTTGGTGGAAAATTCTAGAATTGAGTGGGCCCCACTTGTGGTTGGTGAAGAAATGTGCTGAATTTTATTTCAAATGTGGTGGGTGGGAATAGTAGCGTAAAGCCATCGTGTTGCAGTTAAGTCTGCTTTTGCTGTCTTAACATTTTCCTATAAATAGAGGCTAAGTTAGAATTGAAAATCACACCGTAAACAAAGTTTTCTCTTTCTCTCTCTAGATTATTGAGTGTAATTTGTGAGTATTTAGATACTTGGTGAGTTGATATTCATCGCTGCAAGTTTCCTTCAAATAATCATATCCGATATCCTATCGTAAGTCTCTTCTTTTGAGGTAAGGGATAGTAAGGGATATTATTTTTTTTGTAATGATATTATTTCTTCAATATCATTATCTTTGAAATGTTGATCTGAAGTTTTTATCAAATTTGGAACTTTTTCATGCTCGAGGGTTACTATTCATGAGTTACTATTCACGAGTTACTATTCATGAAAGTTACTATTCACGAGTTACTATTCACGAGTACTATTCATGAAGCGTGAAAATGTTTTTTGTGGAATTTCTATCTTTTGGTGTCGAGTTACTATTCACGATATCTGGCACTATTCACGATACTCTGACTATTCACGAATACGGCACTATTCAATCGAAAAATGAAAATTTTTCTTTTCGCCTAAAAATATCTATTCTGGATACTAGCTTTGATTGTATCCATGTTTTTGATCATTCTTGAATTTTACACCACTATGATTATTTTTGAGGTATTTTTGGACGTGGATAAAACCAATGCAAAGATGAATGATTTACGAAGAATATCTTTGGCTCAGAGTCTGCAAAGATGAACAGTGTTTAAATGAACACGACTAACTCGATGAATATCTTTACCAAGAAGTCAAAGATGAATTATCGATGAATATCTTTTTGCTCAGTAGTGCAAAGATGACTTGTTGATGAATATCTTAGCATGTAGTGCAAAGATGAATTATTGATGAATATCTTTTGCTCGTAATGCAAAGATGACTCATTGTTGAATATCTTTAGCTTTGTAGTAGCAAAGATGAATTATTGATGAATATCTTTGGCTTGAATGCAAAGATGACCCGTTGTTGAATATCTTTAGCTTTGTAGTGTAAAGATGAACTGTTGATGAATATCTTTGGCCCGTAAATGCAAAGATGAATTTATTAGTATGATTATGAACAGAGGCGTGATTTGGTATAACCATGATCTTTGATGTTTCGTAAAGACAAGTGATGAAAATTATCTTTGTCTTGGATGAGGAAAGGAATTTAGAACTACAATTACGATTATGAAGTTATACACGTGATTGTGGATGAGAATTGTTGATTGATGTTACGGTGATAAAACATTGTTGGTGGATTTTTAACATGGAGAAGACAATAGACTTTATAGTCTATTTGACTCTTCTAATGGATTACTCATTCACCGCAACTATGGTTGAAAAGTTTTATCATCTACCATATGTTCTAAATCTACGATTTATTATCGATGAAGACTATTGATAATTTATTTATCTTTAGTCATAATATTCTTTATCGAGCTAGTTGTGCTCACCCTTTTGTTTCACAATTCCTTTCGTAATAAAAGTGTAGCCGGGTCGAAAGGGGATAAATGAGGGAATAGAGTGGTGGTCTATAGATGTTGAGGGTGAGGTGAATTTAACTTGGAATGGTGTTTTGTCACTATCATACAAGATGTCTAAATGACATACAACCTCGTGTTATCATAAGACACGGTTGTGCTCATCCACTTCTTGAGTATATTTACAAGCACTACCTATATAATCTTGGTGTTTGTTTGGAGTATAATACCCAATTAGAGACAATGGAGATAATGATATGTCAAGAGAAGACTCACCATTGGGAAGAATATGATAGTAATCTTCTCGTTTTCTTTGGGGGTTTATTGGGTTAACCAAGGATAATTACGTGGCCATATGATATCTACCATAACCTAAAAGCATGGCCTCCCATGTACGAAGGTTTCCTTGAGCACTTCCCAAAGTTTCTAATTTCTAAAACAGTTTTTGACTGTACCTTTATGTAAGGTGTCATGGTGACGTGTTATCCAAGTTGGTGTCCAAAGTTACATTTGGTATATATTGGTATCCAAACTCACAGCATATGTGTTGTTTTATTTTGCACGACAATTGTTGTAATAAAGTTGTAGTTATTTCTGTACCATGTATTTAACGACTCAGAATAGGTTGGATGGAATGGACCTATTTTGGGGTTGTTACATAGAAGGTTATAAAACTCAAAGGTCATGAGTTTTATAACTCATGAACATGGGAGTTACAAGATAAGAATGAATCTAGACATCCTATGAATCTAGATATCCACTATAATTTTATAACACTCCCCCTTGGATGTCTATTGTATAGCCATATGCATTAAAAACTGCCTCATTAAAAACCTTACCAGGAAAAACCCAATGGGAAAAAAGAGTGCATCGCGATAGCTCCCCCTCATGAATGTATCCTTAAGTTCTTCAGCTGTCGCATTCCAATATTGCGACGTAATCTTTCAAACGTTGCAGTTGGTAATGCTTTGGTGAACAAATCTGCTAGATTGTCTTTTGAGCGAATTTGCTGAACATCAATGTCACCACACTTATCAAGGTCATGTGTGAAAAAGAATTTCGGTGAGATGTGCTTTGTTCTATCTCCTTTGATGTATCCTCCTTTTAATTGAGCTATACATGAAAATTGTCTTCATATAGAATGGTTGGAGTTCCTCTGCTGGAGGATAAACCGCATGTTTCACGAATATGTTGAGTCATTGATCTCAACCACACACATTCTCGACTTGCTTCATGGATTGCAAGTATTTCAGCATGATTAGATGAAGTGGCAACTAATGTTTGCTTTGTAGATCTCCAAGATATAGAAGTATCACAACACATAAAGAGATAACCGGTTTGAGATCGACCTTTATGTGGATCAGATAGATATCCTGCATCAGCATATCCAACTAATTTATGATTATCATTATTTGAATAAAATAATCCCATATCTATAGTTCCTTGTAGGTAACGAAAAATATGTTTAACCTCATTCCAATGTCTCCGGGTAGGAGAAGAGCTATATCTTGCTAACAAATTCACAGAGAATGCTATATCAGGTCGTGTATTATTAGCAAGATATATTAATGCACCAATTGCACTAAGATATGGTACTTCAGGACCAAGAAATTCTCATTATCCTCACGAGGTCTAAAAGGGTCCTTTTTCACATCAAGTGATCTAACAACCATTGGGGTACTTAATGGATGAGCTTTATCCATATAAAATCTTTTAAGGACCTTCTCTCAAAAGTTGATGATGAATGAGAATTCCATCTTCTAAATGCTCGATCTGCAGGCCGAGACAAAATTTTGTTTTTCCTAAATCTTTCATCTCAAATTCTTTCTTTAAATAATTCATTGTCTTTGGAATCTCTCCATGAGTTCCAATAATATTTAAATCATCAACATACACAACAATGATAACAAAATCAGATTCCGACCTCTTTATAAAAACACATGGGCATATAGGGTTATTATTATACCCTTCTTTCAATAAATATTCACTAAGACGATTGTACCACATGCGTCCTGATTGCTTTAAACCATATAGTGACCTTTGTAATTTGATTGAGTAAACTTCCCGGGGATTTGAATTATATGCTTCAGGCATTTTAAATCCTTCAGGAATTTTCATATAAACATCATTATCAATTGACCCATATAAATAGGCTGTAACAACATCCAATAGGCACATATCTAATTTTTCATGAGTTGCTAGGCTAATAAGATACCGCAATTGTAAGACCCCGAAATTTTTTTAAATAAAAAGGAATTTCCTTTATTTATTATTTTGAAATAGTAAGGGTTGATTTGATTAATGTGGATAGTTAAGGGTTAAATACGCAAATATTTCAAAATAAGCAAGTGGTTATAAAATATTCATTTTGTTTTGGGAATATTCGTTTGGTCGTGGAATATTCGTGATTGTCGGGAATATTCGTATTAAATGCGGCGTAGCGACCATGTGTGTGGGCCCCATAACGAAAGCGATTGGATGAAGAAAACGACAAATATAAGTTGGTTAAAAATAACTACAGGTTGTTACCAAGTTAAGACTCTGTTGGAATACCGGTGGTTAAAATACGATGTCTGGCGTGGTTGCACAAAGAGTACCAGTATTGCAAAGATTGTTGAATTATTGATCCTTACGTAAGAAGGCACTACTCAATAATTTTCACAAAGAGTTACTTATTCGATATTTTATTTTATTGATTCAATAATTCTTTGCGTTGATATTTTATATTATTGTTGTTCAATAATTGTTCTTTGCATTATTATCTCCATTATCGGATCAATAATTCATATTATTTAAATAATATTATTAGATAGCATTATTGGCAATGTCTAGAAAGTTACATCAAGGAGAGGTTTGGTCACCTAATTGCGCCGCCAATGAGGAGAAATCCTTATCTGAAGCCCCCTCTTTCACAGGAATGGCACGGTTGTCATAATTGTGATTACTGTAATATTATTTGTGAATAATTAATTATTGATTCATATGATAAAGAAATATTTATTTTATGTGGATATAAATGATGGATTTATTTATGTGGTTATAAATGAAGAAATTATTGTTGAGGTGTTTTATCGATATTTTATCGGATTGGAGGTATTAAAAATCAAATCGGGGTTTTGAGATATATTATGGGGATTATAATTTTAATCCGAAATAGTTGGATTGTGGTAATTTTGGGTATGTTATACATACATAAGTTGAGTATATGTCCACAAATTTTGAACCGTTAAAAATGCACGAATGATTTGTTATGAATTTTAAGAGGTGTCTCGATTCGAAATTAGGGTTATAATTGATTTTGGTGGAAAATTCTAGAATTGAGTGGGCCCCACTTGTGGTTGGTGAAGAAATGTGCTGAATTTTATTTCAAATGTGGTGGGTGGCAATAGTAGCGGTAAAGCCATCGGTAGTGTGTCAAGTCTCATTTGGTGGCTAACATTTTCCTATAAATAGAGGGCTAAGTTAGAATTGAAAATCACACCGTAAACAAAGTTTTCTCTCTTTCTCTCTCTATATTATTGGCGTATTTTTTTGTGAGTATTTAGATACTTTGAGAGTTGCTATTCAAGTACAAGTTTCATTCAAAGATCACTTCCAACCTTTCCTTCCGAAATCGATTCTTTGAGGTAAGGATATTATTTTTTTTTCGTAATGATATTATTTCTTCAATATCATTATCTTTGAAATATTGATTGAACTTTTATCAAATTTGGAACTTTTTCATTCGGGTTACTATTCATGAGTTACTATTCACGAGTTACTATTCATGAGTTACTATTCACGAGTTACTATTCACGAGTACTATTCATGAAAGCGTGAAAATGTTTTTTGTGGAATTTCTATCTTTTGGTGTTTGAGTTATTATTCACGATACTAAAGACTATTCACGTATACGGCACTATTCATCGAAAAATAAAATTTCTTCTTTTCATCCAAAATATCTATTCTGGATACTAGCTTTGATTGTATCCATGTTTTGATCATTCTTGAATTTTACACCACTGTGATTATTTTTGGGGTATTGTTGGACATGGATAAAACAAAGTACGAATCCTTAATCTTTAATCCTTGTCATTTTGTTTCACTGGATTCGTTCTTTAAAAATATTTTTCATCATCCTCAGTCTTAAATGATGATATTATTGAATATCTTTGGCCTGTAGTGCAAAGATGAATGATTTCTGAAGAATATCTTTGGCCTGTAGTGCAAAGATGAACAGGTGTTGAGATGAACATGACCGACTGATTAATATCTTTGGCCTGTAGTGCAAAGATGAACAGGTGTTTAAATGAACATGACCAACTGATGAATATCTTTGGCCTGTAGTGCAAAGATGAATATTTAATTCCAGATGTATATTGATTGTTGTTACAGGGATAAAAGATAGACGATGAACTTTTAAATTCATACATAGAAGATAGTAGTTTGCATTCTCTACTTAACTCTTCTAATGAATTATTATTTCATTGCGAATATTGATTGAAAATTTGTTGTCTATTGTATTCTATTAAATTTTTCCTGTTGAAGACTAACGATAATTTGTTGTATATTATCTTAGTCATAATATTCTTTTTTGAGCTAGTTGAGCTCACCCTTTTCCTTTTTGTTCCATTCTTCTCGGAGGCGAGAATATAAGCGAGTACTGATCGAGGTATGGAATGAAGGTTTTAGAAAGGATTGTTTAGTAGTCCTCACCATTTTGTAAAATAATGTATCAATAAATGTGATGAGGATTTATGTGAGTATAAATATTGTCTAGAAGATAATATTTGTATTTAAACTCACGCTTTCTTGTTGTAATAATAAAGTTGTTGTTGTTTCGCACTACATGTATTGACAACTCGTAATGGGTGATGTATACCTATTTTGGGGGCGTCACAGCAATGTTATGGCATCTACCACAGGAGAATATGTTTCATTGTAATCAATTCCAGGTCTTTGTGAAAACCCTTGTGCCACAAGTCGTGCCTTATATCTCATGATTTCATTTTTCTAATTTCTTTTTCGCACAAAGACCCATTTGTATCCAACTGGCTTTACTCCTTCGGGTGTTTGGACTACAGGTCCAAAAACTTCACGTTTTGCAAGTGAATTTAATTACACTTTAGACACTTCTTTCCATTTTGGCCAATCATTTACTGCGTCATATTCTTGACGAAATTAGGCTCGATCCTCGTTTTCATTAATTATATCAAGCGATATATTATATGAAAAATTGTTGTCAACAACTATCTCACTTCGGTTCTATCTTTTCTTTGTAGAGACATAACTTATCGAGATCTCATCATTTTTATTGTTTTCAGGTACCTGAACCTCTTCTGGGGTTTTATGATTAGCTATGTCTATATCCTCCTGAATATTTTCCTCCTCAATAATGCCAACTTGTCTATTTAATTCTTTTCTTTTTCGAGGATTTTTGTCTTTCGAACCGATTGGTCTACCACGCTTCTGGCGTGCCTTAGACTCATTTGCTACAATTTTTGCGGATTGTCCTATTGGGACTTCAATCCGAGCTGGAGCATTTACAGCTGGTATATGAGATTTGGTTATTCCTTTTGAGTCAGTGAATTCATTCGGTAGCTGATTTGCTATATCTTGCAAACGAAGTATCTTTTGAACTTCTTGTTCACATTGTTTTGTACGAGGATCAAAATTCAATAATGACAATGCTTTCCATGTAATATCTTTATCCAAATATTTAATTTCTCCCCCTAATCTTTGAACATAGTCTCATCAAAATGACGATTCGAAGAATCGTGTCAGTAAATAAATCACTTGTTAAGGGTTCAAGATATTTAATTATTGATGGGGACTCAAACCCAATATATATTCCTCACTCCTTTGAGGACCCATCTTTGTGCGTTGTGGAGGATAAATTGGAACATATACCGCATACAACCAAATATTCTTAGATGGGAAATATCCGCTCAAAGTGCACCAAAAATCAATTGTAATGGGGAGAATTTATGATATGATGTTGGCCTAATGCGAATAAGTGCTGCTGCATGTAAAATAGCGTGCCCCCAAACAGAGACATGAAGTTTTGTTCTCATGAGAAATGGTCTTGCAATTAACTAGAGGCGTTTAATAAATGATTCAGCAAGACCATTCTGAGTATGAACATGGGCAACAAGATGTTCATTATTTATCCCAAGAGACATACAATAATCATTAAATGTTTGGAATGTGGATTCACCAGGATTATCAAGACGAATAGTCTTGATTATATGATCTGCAAATTGTGCTCGTAATCTAATAATTTGAGCAAGTAATCTACATGACGCCTTGAGTTGCGAGTTGATAATAAGCACACATATGACCATCTCGTAGATGCATCTATTAAAACCATAAAATATCTAAATGGTCCACTTGGTGGGTTAATAGGCCCACAAATATCTCCTTGAATACGTTCTAGAAACTTTGGGGATTCAGTCCCAATTTTAGCTGGTGATGGTCTAATGACCAATTTGCCTTAAGAACAAACAGCACATGAGAATTCCTTAAATTGAAGAATCTTCTGGTTCTTTAATGGATGGCCATATGAATTCTCAATAATTCTTCGCATCATTATTGATCCAGGATGGCCCAACCGGTCATGCCAAATAATAAAATTATTTGGTTCATTGAACTTCTGGTTCATTATTGCATTGACTTCAATTGAACTAATACTTGTATAGTACAAACCTGAAGATAAAACGGATAATTTTTCTAATATTTGTTTTCCAGTATAGACATTTGATATAATATAAAGATATTCAATACCATTTTTATTGGTTGTCTCAATATGGTACCCGTTAAGTCGTATATCTTTAAAACTTAGCAGATTCCTCCTTAATTTAGTGGAAAATAAAGCATTATCAATAATAAATTTTGTTCCACTATGAAGCATTATATTGGCTCTTCCAGAGCCTTCAATCAAGTCTGTTGAACCTGATATTGTATTCACTTTTGCTTTCATCATTCTTAGATTTAAAAAATATTGCTTATGTCTGAGAATGGTATATGTCGTTGCACTATCTGCTAAGCATATATCTCCACCATTGATATTAGGCTCATCCATATTTTCTTCATAAAAAGGAATAAATATCTAATAAGTTCATAATAAGACATAATATTATATATATTTAATAACACAATTCAAAGAAAACAAAATACATTACATAAGCCAACATGAAAGGAAATACATTAGCATAAAATAAACACACTTAAAAGGACTACCATAATTCTGAACTAATTATTTTCATTACAAGGAATATTAACTTGCTCATTAGTAAAGAAATCTGCAACGACAAGGTGTGTCATATCCATAGGATCAAAATAGATATCATCGTTATCTTGATGTGGATGGGAAAAATTTATTTCTATATTTTTCTCCTTTCCTTTCAATGAGGACTGATATAAATCAACAAGATGTTTGGCTGTACGACAGGTACGAGACCAATATCCTTTCATTCCACACCGATAACAAATATTTTCTTCCTTCTTGGTATCTCTGTTATTTATATTCTTCCCCTTTTCTTGTTTCTCCTCATTCTTTGAAGATTTGGTATCATGGTTGCGGTAATTAAAACTTCCTTGCCCGTGGCCACGACCACGACCTCTATTACGACCACGACCATAATTATTATTATATCTCGTAACATTCACTTCAGGGAATGGAGCTGAACCAGTTAGTCACGATTCATGATTTTTCATTAAAAGCTCATTATTTTGTTCAGCCACAAGAAGACATGAAATCAGTTCAGAATATTTCTTAAAACCTCGTTCTCTATATTGTTGCTGCAGGAGCACATTCGAGGCATGAAAAGTAGAGAATGTTTTTTCTAACAAATCTCCAACAGTGATATTATCTCCACACAATTTCAATTTAGAACTGATTTTAAACATTGCAGAATTATATTCACTTACTGATTTAAAATCCTGCAATCGTAAATGCATCCAATCATAACGAGCTTTTGGAAGTATAACTGTCTTTTGATGGTCATATCTTTCTTTCAAAGTTTTCCAAAGAATAAGAGGATCTTTTACTATGAGATACTCTAATATCAACTCCTCATAGAGATGATGGCGTAAGAAAATCATGGCCTTTGCCTTGTTTTGATTAGATATTTCATTACCATCTTTAATGGTGTCTCCAAGACCCATGGCATCAAGATGAATTTCGGCATCAAGGATCCATGATAAATAATTCTTACCCGAAATATCAAGTTCCACGAACTCAAGTTTGGCAAGGTTTGTCATTATAACTTCATACAAAAAAAATATCAAAAATTATTAAAAATTTAATTTATTATAACTATCTATATATAACTATTCACATATGTAGCCTGGTCTCGCAAGAGAAGACATAAGTAATATTAAGTAAGCGTAAAAGAATTATGAGAGTTAATGTTCATGAAAAAAAATAATCATATCAAGAGTAAGGATAAAAAAAATCGCACATATTAAATTTTAATAATGTAGTGATGTGATGAGTGCACAGTGAATTGTAAGTTAAATAAATAATATGTGTTTTTCTAAGTATATGTATACGTGATATAATAAAAGTACACACCTTAAATGACTGTAATTGTTAACAATGATAGTTTAGTAACTAATAGCCAAAATAAAAATATTACATAGTACAGTCAGCCACTAAATAGCAAAAACTAAAATCTACTGTAAATATGTATACTGTTAAACGTGGTTGGCAAAATTTAGAAGATAGTGAATTTTTAAAACTTTGTTTAGCATGCAGTATGTTGCATATCAATTATATATATAACATGCATGTACACTAAAAAAAATCTAAAATAGTTTTCAATTTTTATGCTAACTATATGATTAATGGCTCATGGGGGGTAGCTAGACAATTATTGTCTATGCAAGAATCTGTTTGTTTATCCATACCTACAATAGTATACTAGTTAACTATGAGTACGAATAAATATTGCTTTGCGCATATGAAATTAACCATGTTTGTTTACATGTTTGTTGATTTTCTCAGAATAATTGAATTATTTGTGATCACATGCATAGAATAATTATCAAAAAGAAAAAAAAATAGTACATACATGCATGATGACCATGCAATACTCAAATATATATATATAGAGAGAGAGAGAGTTATACATTCTTCTACTTCAAACTTAAAAAAATGATTATCTACAAGATGAAAGTGAGGGGCAATTCGTGCTGATAACGTATTATAAAAGATAACTAATATTATGAACAAAGATGACAAGAACAAAGATGATTAGAGAAAAGAGAGAGTTTTCATAATATTTTTGTATATCACATTCACTTTATAAATGATATTCTTTATAGATGTACTAACATCAATACTTAGGAGGTTATAAAACTTAAAGGTCCAGCTTTATAGCTTTTATAACTCGCTTAACATGAGAGCTCTAAAGATAAGAATGAATCTAGACATCCTATGAATCTAGATATCTACTATAATTTTATAACATTATACATATATAACAGTCTTATTTGTTTGTTTTTTATTTACAAATATGTCAACGCAGTACCACTTATTTTTTTTAAAAAAATATTTAATATAATATAATTTTAATAAAAATATAATATTTAAAATAAATGATTGAAAGTGACACGGTAGAGTGGTGGATTGGTGGTACTTTGTCAAATTAAGGGCGGGAAGGGTGGAGGTTGCACGTGGAGGTGGGTTTGTTTTTTATTTGTGGTGGAATAGTATTTGTAATAAAATTTATTAAATGTTACTAAAATATTTTTAATTCAAATTGTTATGAATATACTTAATTTTTGTGATTGCAATTACGAATGTTTTAAATTATTTAACTCGATTTAAATGTTTTTAATTTAAATTGCTATCGATATACTTAATTTTTATGAATGTTTTAAATTTTTTTAAAAATATTATTATTAATTATGAGATTTATTATTATTATTAAAATTTAAATAAATTATGTCAATTTTAAGAAAAATTGTCAAATAATTTTTTTTTGCTTACAAATATAATTCGAGGAACTTTAATATTCACAAATAATAAATGTGTATATAAGTATAAGATTTTTATTCCAAGAGATTATATTTTAAAGAGCTAGAGAATTGATATGTTACAAGTGAATTTGATAATTTTACAAAACTTTTTTTATACGAATAATATATGAGACCCAAATTTTATAATCTACGAATATCAAATCAATTGTCGTTACAACAAGATTTATTTGTTTCACAAGTTTCTGCCTATCTTGTTCTCCTACTAATTGATTTAATTATTGGGTAATTTGTAAGATTCTAACTTTTTATAAATAAATATTTAATTTTTTTCTAAGTGATAAGGTGATAATTTAATAAATGTTATAGTTATGAGTGATATGTACAAATTTTACAAAGTAAGCAAGTTGTCATAAAATATTATTTTTGTCAAAAAATATTCGCAGGTGACAAATGTTAAATCATTTATGGACCTCATAACTAATAATAAGCTATGAGATATAAAGCAACATAAATAACTTTTTTATAAAAATAACGGCAAAATTTTTATCGTTAAACCTATTTGAAATACTTTTATGATAAAAGCACGATGTCGCATTGTTGCACAATAACACACCAGACATTGCAAGATTCTACGATTATTGATTCTTACATAAGAAGTCACTCAATATTCAATAATTATCACAGTAGTTGCTGCATAGTATCTCATTTTATTGATTCAATAATTGTTACAGTAACATCTGCACAATATTTTATATTATTAAATCAATAATTGACACGACACAGTTACTCATATTATTATTATCATAATTGACAATGTCTAGAAAGTTATGTCGAGAAAAGGGGTTAAGTTATTTAATTGCACGCCAGTAAAGAGAAATCTTTATCGGAAAGCCCCCTCTTTCTTGGGAACGATCTGATTGTCAATATTGTGAGTTATAATATTAATGATGAATAATTGTTGAAAGATTAAAAATATGTTGATTGAAGATAAGTGATTTGTGATAGATATTTATTTAATTTTTGATATAAATAGAGGTGTTTGTTATGAGACGATTGTTGTAAGTTTAGCTTATTATTCTATGAAAAAACGTGCCAAATTATTCAAATTGTCAATAGAAATTTATCTCAGTTTTTATTTTATTATTATTATAATAGTAATAAAATAATTTTTTTATAATATATATAAATTTATTTGTTTTATTAGTATATAAATAGAATATATTATATTATATATAAAGTTTTTGTTTATTAGAATATTTTATTGCATACCGTTACATAGTAAAAATCATATTTCGACCGTAAACTTCGTCTGTGATTTCTAAACTATTTGTCCGTGATTTTCTTTTAAATAGTGTCATGCCATTCTCCTATAAATAGATTGCTTAGTTAAGAAATGAAAATCATACCAGAATCAGAGAATTCTTCTTTTATAATATTGTGCGTATTTCTTTTGAGTATAAGGATACTCCGAGTATAACAAATAGTGCAAGATTTTTTCAAGATAATTTCCATTATACCAGTCATATTTAGTCTCCTACTAAGGTAATGATGTTATTTTCTTCATACTCATAAGAGTTATCATTTTATTCCTTATTAATATGTGAGAATAGCATGTCTACGCGGATTACTGCATGCCTGGTGAATAACCCTTCGTATTCATTCTTTATTAAGTTGTGGAAATGATTTGTCTACGTAGATTACCGCATGACGGGTGAAAATTTATTTGCAGTTTCGTATATTCTTTCATACTCGTATGTGATATCATTTCTTTTTGTACTCGTCAAGGGATTTCGTTTTCTTTCATACTCGTATGTGATATCATTTCTTTTATACTCGTCAAGGGATTTCATATTTTTCTCCATTTATAGTACAACATTATTGTTTGTTCCATAACCTTATTGTTAAATGGTGAAAATCCTTGAAATTAGTAGAATATCCTTAATAGTTTGTGCTTCATCTAATATTATTTTATTAGAATATTGGTATGAACTTTCTTATTAAATTTTAATCTATTCATCTGGGATATTATTCATGTCGGGATACTATTCATGTCGGGGTACTATTCATTTGCGGTACTATTCATCTGGGGTACTATTCACAACGGAATTTAGTTTCTTTTCTTTGTCCAAATTATCTTTGAAATTTGAATCTAAAATATCATTCTTGAATTTTACTCTGTAATTGTTGATCATGTTGACAATTTGGACATTCTTGAACTCTGGATAAATTAAATTATAAATCTTTAATATTTATCATTGATCTCACTTGATTCATTCTTTATATCATTGTCATCATTCTCATGCTTATATTGTGGTGAAAGTCAACTTTGGTCCGTAGTGCAAAGATGGACTGTTGATTGATATGATTATGATCAGGAATTGTGTATTGGTATATTCATGACCTTTAATGTTACAGATACATATTTGTGGTGAAAGTCCTTTTTGGCTCGTAGTGCATAGATGGACAGGTGTTTGGCATGATCATGACCACTGGTGATACAAACGGATATCTTTGGCCCGTAGTGCATAGATAATTCATTGATTGGAAATATATTGATTGATGTTACAAGGATAAAATATTGATGATGGACTTTTAAGTCATATAAGATAGTAGACATCATGCTCTACTTGACTCTTCTAATGGATTGTTATTTCCATTGTAGTTGTTGAAACTTGTTGTCCATTATATTTTATCTGATTTATCATTGTTGAAGGCTAAATATAATTTATTCTACATTATCTTTGTTAGTTCCTAGTAGGCACAATAGATCTAGAAGGGGGGGGGGGTCGAATAGATCCTTTTCTTTGTTAAATACTTTTCTGATTTATTTTGTATTGCTAATAATTTAGCATATGACAAACATAAGAATCTTTTCAAGCACAGCGGAATAAGTAAAAGATCCCCTTCATTGATATATTCATGATCATATATACATTGTTCGCAGAGTTAATTTAATGGTAAGCAGTTTACAACATACATAGAAGTTATATCAGTTAATGTACATAATGTAAATGACATAAAGTAAAAGACACAAGGGGTTTTAAGTGGTTCAGAGACTTAAGCTCCTAATCCACTCTTCTGCTTTCAACTAGCAGGATTTCCACTAAGGAAGGGCAACACCTTGAATCACTAAGATTCCTTCAAGGCCAGCAACCTTGGGACTTCAGTTCACTAAGAAATCTTCAAGGCCAGCAGCCTTGGAACTCCTCTAGTTCCCTAGGAACTCTTCAAGCCCAACAGGCTTGGAACTTCATTTAGTCCCTCTAGACAAGGACCCCCCCAGGCCCAGCTTCTTGTTGTTGAGTTGTTTGTTTGTTTGTTGGAGTTAGTGCTGAGCTGCTAAGATGTCTTTAAGCTCTGAACATCTTCTGTACTTAGCAGCTTGGCGTGATCATCCTTGAAGTGTAGTTGAGTGTTGCATGATGCTCAGCTTCTTCAGTTACTCAACCACTTCTGATGATCCCTTGATGAACTGCCTTAAAGATCATTCTTCTAGATACTTGATGGCTGCACATGATGGGTTTCTAAGATGACTGTAAGCTCTTCTGTTAGGTACTTTGAAACTTTCTCATGATTGACACCATGATGGCATTGGTGATCTTCTTTCTTGATACTTGATGCCTTCTCATGATGGACTTGCTAAGATGCCTGTAGGCTCTTCTCTCTGGTACTTAGAGTCTTCCCATGATGGACATCAAGATGACATGATGCTCTTCTTTCTCTCGACAGTTCAGATCACTCTTCTTGTAGTAGAACTCTCACTTCTATATTGTAGAACTCTCACTTCTATTTCTTTCTTTGTATGTCTCTAAGTGTTCTTGGAGGATCATAGAGTTAGCCTTCGGAACTTCATTGGTCACTCACTATTTTACGTTGGTTAGATCAGTCCACCATTTCTCCAAACTCAGTAACTCCAGCAACCTTTGATCCTTGAAGCTCTAGCTGATTTATATTCCTTCCCAATTTTCCCGTTGGAAAGTAGTCGTTGAAAGCTATTCAAATTGCTTCATAGATCTTGAGTTGTTTGGTGTAGACTGTAGATGTGACATGTCAACCTTTTATGACTTTCTCTCGACATCTGCTTTTCTCTTTTCCTACCTACCCGTCGATATGTTACTTTAATGTCTTGGGCAGGTCGACCACTTTATTTCCTCCTTCTGATTTCTCGATCAGAGGTTGTCCTTTTGTATCGATACTCTCAATAAGCTCTTGTCCGAATACCAACCTTCAGATTGAACCGTTGCCAATGCTTCAATCTTTGGATGACCGAACTCTACAATTCTGATGCTTGCTTTCTTGGACCTGATCGTAGTGTCTTGTTAACTTGCTCATTTGACATGTAGAGACAACACTACAATCTTAGAAGAATGTTCATTGGATCTTCAATGTAGAACACTTCTTCCTTCTCTTACAAAGATTCTTGACACTTACATTTTGCTTTGACCGCTCTCGGAATCTTGATGGCTTGACTCTCTATTCGCCCCTTCTAAATAGCAAGACACTTGATTTATGGGCGTGTCCAAATTTCGCTTTCTCCTTGTGATCTCCCGTTCACTTATCATCAATGGACTGACCCAATGCTTAATCACTTTAGCCTTGTTCTTCAGAGGTTGACCAGTATCTTAGTGTACACTCCATCAGTTCTTTCTTTGTTTGGCAAACACTACAATCCTGGTTTCTTCCAAGATTGATGTCTTCTATTTACTTGACAGTAACTACACTAGCTGACTTTCCTTAGTCAGCTACTGAAGTCTTCTTATGATCAACTTATGGAAGACTTCATCTCGAATGGCTTCACAACTCAATCTGGATGCTGATTGAGTTGATGTTTAGATCTTCTGTTAGCTTGCATGCCATTCGTTGAGTGCTCTCTAGTTTTCTTTAGGTAGGATGTATCTTTGCAGTACCAACCAGAGGCTTCATTCCTTTGGATATCCTGGGAGTGCTCATTTATTCAGAATCGTATTTGCTCTCACGATTACGCCTTGGCATTAATGAGCACATCCGTTGAAGTCTCGATTCTACACATTACGATTGACTTTTGTACATGCAGAACCTTCACGACTCGAGATCGATTTTGACACTCTACAATTTCTATCGTTGTGCTTGTTATCTTCATCTGATCTTGCTCAACTACGGTCTCTGCCTTTGATATGATCAATAGAATCTACGACTCTGAGTGTAGTCTACGATTCTTGACTTGGCTTCGACATCAGTAGACTCTACGACTCAGAGTGTAGTCTACGATTCTTGACTTGGCTTCGGCAGATGCTCGGTCGGCTTGTAGGCAGGCTGTCTCTACGATTCTGAACATGACTTCCTCAGTAGACTACGGCTCCAAGAAAGTGCTACTCGACACACTACGATCCTTCCTTGTCTCTCCTGGCATTCTACAAACTCCGAGATCTACTATCTTGCAGAATACGATTCTGCCTCGATAGCTCTCGAGTTATCCTTGACTCTCCTGGCAGACTACGATTTCTGGTGTAGTGCTCGACGATCAGACAAGCCTATCTATTACATCATAAGATCAACCTAACATGCTTGATCTTTCTATATTTATAGTCCTTGTACATCATTTCTTTTTAAGGACTTTACAAAACAGTTTTGCTTATGTAGGATCAACCTAACATATTTGATCAATTCATTATAAGTCCTTGTACATGTGTTTCTATTATCTATCAAAGGACTTTACAGCTTTTCTTAATGCAGGCATACTTGCATATTCATTCATATATATATCATAATCAAATCATATATAAATAGGAATATCATTCACATGTTTATTCCTGACAATCTTAGTCACACTACAACAAAAAAGCTTATTTCTGACAGAATATTTCGTCGTTAATAAGGGTATTCCGTCGAGGTTAACCTAATCACCGATGGAATATTCAGTCGGAAATTCGATCGTATATAAGCAGGTTGAAATTAAGTTCGTCGATCTTTCGGTCGGGGATACTTACTGTCGACGGATGTATCCTCGACCGAATATTTAGTCGGTCTTACTATAATTCCGACTAAAAATAGTCTGTCGAGGAAATTCGATCGATCATAATCATGCCACGTGGCAATGCCAGAAAAATGAAAAATAGATTAAAACCGACGGAATTCCGTCGAGGGTACTACTATTCCGTCAAGAATAGTGGTTTTTTTAAATGTTTTATTTATTTTTGCAATATCCAGGGATTTAACCCACATCTTATACCTATACCTGTACCTATTTTCCCAACAACACATACACAAGCTACCAATATGGCCAATAACATGAATTACAATACCAAGGCCAACAATATGTCAAAAACCAACTAAATGAGAAGTAAAAAGGTCAAAAACATCCATTAATCTAAACTAAACTATATCAAACATCCCATTAAGGTGCGGTTAAACTAAATGTCAAACCAAATACAAAACCAAAGTAATGTCAAGGTTTAAACTACAATACGTCAAAAATTATGTAACTATAAAAGAATTTAAACTACAAAATTAAAAGAATGTAAACTAAGTCAAGCTAGTAGAGCCCCCGGTGTGAGGAGGATCATCGGGTGGGCGTCGACGCTGCTCTGGAGTATGAAAATCGCCATCATCGTCATCCCACTCGTCAGTCCGCTCGTCACCCTGTTGATACAATATAATGTAACTCATTAGTCCATATATATGATTCAGTTAAAGATAACTAAATAAAAATTAAATAACATTCAAAATATATATTTGTATTTAAAATGAAGTATACACGAAGCGTTGAAATACCGACTCAACATCGGCCAAACGCTCCTCTCGACTAAGGTAACCACCATCCGAACAATCTCATCGCCGTATCGCGACCCAATCGCTCCCTGGAGGGATACCCGTACTCTCGGCGGTGGCACCAGCTGTAACGTCCTGCGCAAGCTGATGGAGGCGAGAATGGCTGGGCGTGTCCAGACGATGGAATAGCGGATCTGTCTCAAACCTCTCCGACACCGCATCCATAACACGCTGAAACAAAGCATCGTCTAAGCTAGCGCCCGTATGTGATGGTCCCACGGGGGCTCTCGGACGTAGACGCTGACTAGAGCCTACAAAAATAAATATAACATGAATAATATTAAAAGTTTAATTTATTCATAAACAAGAAATAAACTAAAATATTATACCTCCTGGCAGTGTATAGACGCGACCCAAAGAGCCGTCTCCTCGTCATGAGATAAACTAATCTCGGGCGGAGGGACAGTGGAATCTAACATCTCAAAGATCGCCCCTAGCGACTGCAACTCACGCTATCTGGCACTCACGGAGCTTCTCAAACCGCCTCTCCGTAATTTGATATACAAGTGAGTTATTTTTGGTATCATCATATAAATTACGTAATATTATCCTAAATAATATTTATTATAGTAAATGTATTACCCGTATAGCTAGTGCTGCTGGAGATATCGTCGACCCCGACGTAGAGCCCTTTGGCGTATGGACTCTATCCCAGAACTCGATCATAATAGGAGGTCGGCCCAAGCTACTCCACATGGCCTAAATCATATACATTAAATAATATCACCTTAATTTACTATAGTTGCAGTTTAATATTAAACTAAACTAAAGAGAAATACATACCGACTTAACCTCCTGAAACGACTGCGAGCCAGAAGTATGTACAACTCACAGCTTGCCGCGATTCTTCTTCATCTGCTCCGACTTGGTCTTGAACGCAACATCATCCCAGTAAGCACACATCGCAGCCCATGCTGCATCTAATATTATCGGCGGCTGATGCTCTCGTAAAGTAGTCCCGGGCCATTCTTTTACCGCCCGGACTACCCTCTGTCGCATCTCGTACAACCAGCCGACATAATTCTTTGAGATATGGGCAATGATAACGGCATCACCATCCGCCTCAGTGATGTCGGCCTTGTATCTGTAGTATCTCTATCAGACAGACATAACATACGTATAATTTATTATTTCAACAATATGTAAACAACATGCATGGACCTTGATTTAATATATGTAATTCGACTTACGTTAAACTCCCGCAACACTGTTACCATGAATCAAACATCGTAGGCGTCTGCGTCTTGGCTAAATTGCATGCGACCAAGATGGAGATCTTGCCAGCAGATGATAAGCGTGTCGGTCATTTTAGCGACAAGATCTATAATACTAGAATACAAAATTTATTAAGAACATTTTAATTTATTAATCACATGATAATATCATTCTAATTAAGCACAAGTGATATATTATAGTTGAAATCTACACAGACGAGCCGACATCAACTGGAACTATGTCAGGCACTGCCGGTGGACGACCTAATTGACCGAGGTTAGACCCTCGCGAACGCCGACGTCTAGCATCTGTATGTTTAATATAGTTATGCCATTGTCAAAAAATAGTAAATGAATGTATAATATAGTTATGGAAAAAATGTTACTGAGCCAAAAAAGAAATCAACTCACTAACATCTAAAGACCCTCCCTGGGAGCCATCACCTGATCCGGAGCGGCCAACACCACGGCCACCTCCACCGCTATGTTGAGGTATATATAGCTGTACTACTGAAATAACAGACATAGATACGATGACATTAATTAAATTTCAAGTCTTTTATTATATATAATGATTGATTTTAGTTGTATAATATTTACAAAACACCAATTAGTGAAGAAGTAGTACGTCGTCAAACCCGTCAGAATCAACATCATTTTCATCCTCTGATTCTGTCTCTTCCTCTTCTGTATCAATTTCTTCCTCAGTATCATCTTCTACCATCACATACGAACTAATAACCACATCTTCCTCCACTTTGTCAACATCGAGTACGTCAATGACATCATCACCTAACATTTCGTCATCATATAACACAACGTGGCTGAGATTGCTAACTTGTTCTTGCAACGGGTCATCCGTTCCAGACAAATTAGTACCATCAAATGGCCGAGTCTCCATTGTCACAACAGTATACCAGGGGGTTCTAGTGTGAACGACATTAGGGGCGTAGTACACTTGAGTTGCTTAGCTAGCTAACACAAATACATCATCAGATTGTAAATTAGATTTTATATCTACTGTGACGATTCTATTACGATCAACTTTAACACCCTTTGCAGTATCAAACCAGCGACACTTAAATGTAACGACCTTTTTAGCCCCTGGATAATTGAGCACAACCACTTCCTTTAATCTTTCATGTAATTGGACTAAGAATCTCCATAACAACTTCCCAACACGATAACGCCGGAGTTGACTGATGTCAATTCATTCAAGTCATCAACCTTGAATCTATACCCATTCACGATACAACCTGGAAATGAACTAATAAGTTTTTACGAGCCTAAAATGACATCTCTAAAACTCTCATACGCGTTCTCTTCTTAGACCTTTCTCTTAAACCACTGGTGAAAATTTGCATTAGTGAATGCTTCCATCTGTGATTCTGTCAACCCCGGGTTAGAATCATGCTCTTCCAATTCGAATGAACTGCGTACAATAATATGGCAATTAATTAATTATTGATTAAGGATAGATAAATCATTTTCAACTTGTAATAATACATACTTGATGTACGATGATACTTCAGGCATATTTAGAAGCATGTATATAGAGACAATCTTTAAATCTTTATCAGTTAGGTAAGTCTTCGTCTCATGTCCAAATGGTTTAGCTGGATAAGTGAATACAATCAACTCATCATCAACACGACCAGAAGGATCCTTGACCCCATTCCGACTTAGACGGTTATGCTTCGTTGCGACTACATCGTCAAAGTACAACGAGCAGAAGTTGACAAGCTCTTCCTCCGTATAGCCTTCAACAATAGAACCCTCTACGCGAGCTTTGTTTTTAACTTTCTACTTTAATCGACGCATATACCTGAAATAGGAAAGTATGTAATATTACCTGATAAGTTAAATATAATGTGACGCCCCCAAATTTGGGTACTTGAAACCCGAACTCGGTGCTTCACGATACCATTTCTATGAGCAGAATAATACTAATATTAATAACAATAATATAAATATCAAACTTAATTTATATAGTTATCAGAGTCTAGTTCCCAAGTACGTAACCTTTAAACATTCATTACATGATAATAATAATAATATATATATCATCCTAATCATAACAAAGTTAAACTATTACATAAAATAACACCAACTTATTCTGCAACCTTCTCTTTCACTTTGTTCTTAGCCGAGCCTTCTGGTTGTTTGCACTTAGCTGAAAACATTTAAATTAAGCAAGGATGAGCATTTGAGTGCCTAAAAAGTAATAACAATTATAAGTATTAGCTGAAAGGATTAAATGTTTTCTTTGTACTACCCTTCTACAACAAATCAATAGTTGTGAAGTAATTTGAACCGATAATAATAACATAACAACTCTCTATTAAATTTTTGAAACTACGTACTGACTATAAATAGGGTTAAGGTGACATGCTATGAACATTGTTTTCAATTTTCGAATAGGTTCAGCAGAACTTCATCCGCAAATCGTTATAACTTACGGGCACGGGGGGTGATCAGCCCATTATGCCCTGTATTGATCAATACTACATGCAAGAACGAGATTATCATTTATCTTATCCGCTTTTTAGCGCACAAAAGAGTTTTCCATATGCGGGGATGTTCATACTTAGTCTAATTCTAAACCAAAACAATTTGATTGGATACAAAAGGTTTTATCATATTCAATGATATTTCTAAATCAGTCTAAATGATCAAATAGCTTAGACGACTTTTTTTTCATCAGATAGATATCGGCATCAATATATATATATATATATATATATATATATATATATATATCAACATGCGATTAATACAATGATTATCCAAGTGGGGACACTCAGATAACCATTATTAGAAATTAACGAATGTAATAAATATCCTAATAATAATATAATACCATGTTGATAATCAATGATCTGGATATAATATATATTTCAATAGGGTTAATAATGCTGTACAATAATAATATAATTCTCAAACTTTCTTACTTCTATATATCAGATAAAGAAAATGCAAAGGTAGGATACTTTTTGGTCTGCTTTACTTCTGATAATATGGAACTTAGTTTTATCTTTTATATCACAACCTATCATTAATAAGATCATTTATTTGATTAGAATAATATATCATATCACATAGTACTGCTATTTACAGTCAGCACATAACCTAATCACATTGTCACATACATTTAACAATAATTGGATCACAAATAAACACGTATTGAGTCCAATTATCTAAGTCTAGATCAATTTCTGAAACATGTCGGTGAACCGATGATTTTATCGGGTAATTATCGAGTCTAAGACTCTATACTGCAGTTCAATAACTGAAAATATCAGTCATATTATTTTTAAATGACTTATAATAATTTTTAAATAATTATTATAATTTATCATTATTTTTCAAACACTGGAATCATTATAAAATGATTTAAATATTAACTAACTCCTTTATCATTAATATTTAAATAATATTAAACTATTAATGAAACCATTGCCAAAAAATATTAAAGTTATTTATAATAACTCAAAATATTTTTAAAACATTTTATTACCCTTAAATGATTTTTAAAACATTTAAAATCATTTTTCAATAATTATCATTAATATTTAAGTATTAATGTATTATTTATCAAAATATTAAAAGTCATTAATTATAACTTCAAATATTTTTAATTCATTTATTTCCTTTTAAATGATTTTAATTCAATACAACCATTTTTAAAGTATTTATTTAATATAATTATTAAATAAAACAACTATCATTAATATTAAATTATTAATGAAATTTACCTTTAAATAATAAAAGTTATATTTTATAACTTAAAATATTTTAAAACTATTTATTTTCATTTAAAATGATTTTTATAATATTAAAATTATTTTTGAATAATTTATTTAATATAATTATTAAATAAATATATTATCATTAATAATAAATAATTAATGAAATTTGTCTTATAATAATAAAAGTTATATTTTATAACTTAAAATATTATTAAATACCTTTTATCATTTAAAAGATTTTAATATAATAAAAAAAATTAATTAATTAATTTAATGTATTTATTAAATAAATAAAATATCAATAATATCCAATTAAATATTAATATTTACAAAAAAGATGTCAAACTATTAAAAGTTAATTTTTATTACTTAAATTAATTTTTAAAATAATTTTTGGAATTTTTAATAATTTATTTCTATTTTTAAATGATTTTTAGAAAATAAATTAAATAAACTGTCGCTAAAGACTACCTATAGCGACAGAACCGTCGCTATAGGTGTTCTTCATGTTCTTGGCTAAACCCAGAAACTCATGTGCAGTTATCGAGTGGGTGGGTTTGACCAAGTGTTATTCTTAATCTGTGACGTTTCAGGGAATGCCTGTGGTCAAATCTTATAGTGTTAGTGTAGATCTACATGATCCAACAACAATCATGGCCAACAAGCATAAATTGAGGGAGATCTAAGCCATCAAAGTGGTTGTCAGAGGCTGTTCTTCATTTCTGGGTTTCCCAGAAATGAAGAACAGTTCGGGGGTCATACTTTTGATTTCCACAACTTGTGATTTGTGTGATGTTTTTGTGATCTAATGGATCCAGTGTGTAGCCAACACGTAGGTGAAGAGATCTAATACAAAATATCACCATAACAACAGCACAATAGGAAGATCTTGATTGGTCAAACTATGTCGGAAGCCACGCTCATGGGCTTTCTGGGTTACCCAGAAAACTCATCCGTGAACTTTCTGCTTGGTTTGACCATCCCTTAAATCCAATATGTTTGTAATATAAGCGATCTAAAAGCATGAATCTAAAGTTAAACTAACAGACTACAACATGATTGCAACAACAAACACAAAACATCATAAACCTGACAGATCTAGAGCCTTAAAAAGCTTGTCAGACACTGATAAGGACTTTCTGGGTTACCTAGATTTTAGAAAGTTATGGTCGGTCAACGACCTTTGACAATTAATAACTTGAAATATAAACATGATATAAACCTGAATCCAGTTCTAGATCAAAGATCTCACAGCAGACTACAAGTCCAAACATTTAAACAACAAAAACACCTATCATACAAAGATCTACGAGGTCTGACATTCATTGTTAGACCACTTTTTTCAACTTTTTCTAGTTTTTCAAAAACTTCAATTTTGAACACTTAAATGTTATGGATCTACAAGATACCAACCTAGATCACTTAAATAGACTAAAAATAACATGTTTTAACATAAAATCATAACATCTAACATAACAAGCATGATCAGATTCTAGGTTAGGGTTATATACCTTGATGAACAATCTCTTAAATCTAAGCCTCTGATTTGCTAATGGAATTCATGGGGCTTGATTTGGGGACTGGTCCACTACTATATTTTGTGGTTTTAGAGAGAGAGGGTCTTGGATGAGTATAAGTGTATGAATGAGCAAAAATGTGCACTTTTCTCTCTCTTAACCTATTTATATAACTTGGATACATTGAATCTAACTTGCAAGGTGTCAAAGAGGATAAGATTGGATGAGTTTTAGGGCATGTGCTATAATCTAGAGTGGTGACTTTGCAAGCTATCTCATTAAAATTAATCCAAAAATGCTATTTTAGTAAACTAACAAAGCATTTTAAGGGTATTCTTGTCCATGGTGCTTGAATCTAGGTTAAAATCAATAGATTATAAACCTTAAGGTTTCCCAAATAATTTCTAGGGTTTAAAAATTTAAGTTTAAAGTTTAATAAAATTTTAATTAGAACTTACTAATTAAAATTAGGGTTTTTAATAGAAAATTAGGGTTTTAAATAATTAGGGTTCCCAAATTAACAATTAAGGTTTCCTAACTAACATTATAATTTACTAAAATAATAATTAAGATTACCATTTTAGCAATTAGGGTTTTAAATTGAAAATTAGGGTTTCTAATTTATAATTAGGGTTTTTGGACAATAATTAGGATTTACCTAATTAGCATAATATAATAATTGTTATTACTTACGTACCTCAATGTCTTACCAATCGAAAACTCCGGTTTGAGTTTCAAGTTAGGGTTTAACGAATTAATACTAGGGTTTTGACAGTATACACCATAATTGACCAACCATTATCAATACGTATATACAGTACATATTTATAGCACTGAAAAATCAAAATATAATTAATATTATATTATTATTCTCATTCCTTAATAAAAATCCAAAATTAGGGTTTGTATTCCATATCTGATTTATCTTTCATATTTAATATTATTAATTAAGTTAAAATAATTAACTTAATTAATCTAGTATAAATTCATAAAATAAATTAATTATTATAATAATTCTAATAATAATTTCATATATTATTTAAATAATACAAAATCATATTTTCATGAAAAATAAATAATAAAAATATTTCTACTATAAAATTAATTATTATAAGAATATACTTTATAATGATCAATAATTTTAAAATAAAACTATTTGAAATTATTCATGTAATAAATAAATTTTATTTATCACATATATACATATACATACATTACTTGACACATAATCCCATCTTTTAAAATAAATAAATATAAATTTATATGATGTTAGTTGTAAGACCCCAACTTATTATTAATGAAATTTAATTTTCTCTATTTATTATTTTGAAATAGTAAGGGTTGATTTGATTAATGTGGATAGTTAGGGGTAAAATCATAAATATTTCAAAATAAGCAAGTGGTTATAAAATATTCATTGTTGTTAGGGAATATTAGTTTGGTCGTGGAATATTAAATTTGTCGGGGAATATTAAATGCGGCGGCCTAGCGACCATGTGTGGGCCCATGTGAGCGCGATTGGATGAAGAAAACGACAAATATAAGTTGTTTAAAAATAACGGCGTAGTTATTCTGATTAATCTTTTGTTAAAATACTCGGTGGTTAAAACACACGATAGCTTTGCGTATTGCACCAATTATTGATTCTTACGTGAAGGCACTACTCGATAATGGTTCGATAATTCTTTATTCGATATTTTATTGATTTAATAATTCTTTGCGTTGATATTTTATATTCTTTGTTGTTTGATAATTGTCATTACTGAATATATTTTTCATTATCGAAGCAATAATTCATATTATCTGAATAATATTATTAGATAACATTATTGGCAATGTCTAGAAAGTTACATCTAAGGAGGGGTTTGGTCACCTAATTGCGGCGCCATGATGAAGAAAAATTCTTATTGGAAAGCCCCTCTTTCACAGGAGCTGCACGGTTGTCGATATTGTGATTACGTAATATTATTTGTGAATAATTAATTATTGATTCATATGATGAGAAAATATTGATTTTATGTGGATATAGATGGAGAAAATTTTTAATGTGACAATTGTTGAAAATTGAAATTTTATCTTTTTACGATAAAATAATTCATTTAAATATATTATTATATTTTAATAATATAATAATGGTGATATTTTACAACGAATGTGGGATATATGAGTATCTGAGGAGGAAGAGTATTTTTATTTGCAATAAATGTTTAAAACATGTTAAACATGTCGGTTGGACCCCATTTATTGGTTGAAATTTGATTATAGCACAATAAAATCGCCCGTTTGTGGATTTGATCAATTTCTATTTGGAATTTGGAAAAACTTTCTTACGCAAAGTTGTAGAGAATTGAATTTCCTATAAAAACTCGCTAGATTTCAATTTTCTAATGAAAGGGCTATTTATTATGAATTATTGAAGTTAGAAGCTCAAAATAATTGATTTTGGAAGTTTAAAATATTTAAAATTAGAAAAACGTTTTTTCATTACTTTTTGTAGAAGGTGGCATGTGCTTATTGAGCTGAATTCAGATTTTGGAAGGTTAGGCGTAAAAATTTTATTATATATAATAATATTATATTAAATTTTACTACTTTGGTGTTCTAAGCATTTTCTATAAATAGGGTCTTGGGTTAGAATTGAAAATCACACGAAAATCAAGTTTTCTCTCTATATTATCGGCGTATTCTTGTGAGTATTTTGAGTATACTTTGAGTATTGTTAGGCGGTGTTGAGTTCCTTGACCTTATATCCGTATTATTCGACTAAAGTCTTAATCTTTGTGAGGTAAGGGATATTATTTTTTTCTCGAAATGATATTATTTCTTCAATATCATTATCTTTGAAATATTGGTTGAAACTTTTTATCAAATTTGGAACTTTTTCATGTATTCATGAGTTCTTATTCACGAGTTACTATTCACGTTATTCTTATTATTCACGATTCTTATTCACGATTATTCTTATTAAGCATGAAGCGTGAAGATGTTTTTTGTGAATTTCTATCTTTTGGTGTCGAATTCTTATTCATTCTTATTCACGTCTCTGCACTGAAAATCTGACCTTTTCATCGAAAAATGAAAATTTTTCTTCTTTTGTCCAAAATATCTATTACGGATACTAGCTTTGATTGTATCCATGTTTTGATCATTCTTGAATTTTACACCACTATGATTATTTTTGAGGTATTTTTGGACATGGATAAAACAAAGTACGAATCCTTAATCCTTAATCCTTGTCATTTTGTTTCCTTTGGATTCGTTTCTTTAAAAATATTTTTCATCATCCTCGGTCTTAAATGATGATATTATTGAATATCTTTTTGGCACATGTAGTGCAAAGATGAATGATTTCGAAAAATATCTTTGGCCCAGTAGTGCAAAAGATGAGCAGTGTTTAGATGAACATGACCAATGATGAATATCTTTGGCACATAGTGCAAAGATGAATATTTGATTCGGATATATATTGATTGATGTTACGAGGGATAAAAGATAGAGCGATGAACTTTTAAATTCATACATAGAAGATAGTAGTTTGCATTCTCTACTTAACTCTTCTAATGAATTATTATTTCATTGCGAATATTGATTTAAAATTTGTTGTCTATTGTATTCTATTAGATTTTTCCTGTTGAAGACTAACGATAATTTGTTGTATATTATCTTAGTCATAATATTCTTTCTTTGGGCTAGTTGAGCTCACCTTTTCCTTTTTGTTCCATTTTTCTTCTCGGGGAGGCGAGAATATAGCGAAATGCAGTCGGGGTATGGAATGAAGGTTTTAGAAAGAGTTGTTTAGTAGTCCTCACCATTTTGTAAAATAATGTATCAATAAATGTGATGAGGATTTATTTGAGTATAGATATTGTCTAGAAGATAATATTTGTATTCAAACTCACAGATTTCTTGTTGTAATAATAAAGTTGTAGTTGTTTACGTACCATGTATTGACAACTTCGGAATGGGTGATGTATACTATTTTGGGGGCGTCACGGTTGGTATCGAGCTTAGGGATATGATCTCTGGCGGAGATCGGGGAATAGAACTAGGAGGGAGAGCAAGTAAATCCTTAGCTAGTGTGTCCTACTAAGCTTATTTTTTAGTTGGTCGATATATAAGGATATTATGTGATATATTGATTTCCTTAATTAACCCTTGTTTTATGACGATATTTGAGAATGTCGTTGAGAATATTAACAATGGAAATGAGGCCAGTGGACGCTTTGTACTCACTGAGGAGAGAACGTCTGCAGTGGCAATGTTCCTCCTGTGAACAACACCACCGGCGAGATGATGAGCGAGGGGATGTTTAGAAGCTTTTTGCGATTCATGCAAAATCAGACGAGGAGACTTCGTGTTCAAAATATGAGGAGAAATGATAGCAATTCACGGGTTGTCACGACCCAAGCAGTTCGAAGAGTTGGGACCACGAAATTTAAGGAAAGCGGATCCGATCATGGCGGAAACATGGGTCAAACAAATTACCAAGATATTCGATGTCTTGGGATGCGGAGAGAACGAAGGTTCCATTCGCCACCTTTATGTTAAAATGGCGGCGAGACTCTTGGTGGGAGTGCGTGAAGCGTACCCATCCAAATACTTTTCGGCATGTCTTGGGAGGCGTTTGAAACTATTTAATGACAAATACTTTCACGAAAGTGTTAAATCGTATGAAGGAAGTGGAGTTTATTATATTAGAACAAAACAACATGGCGGTGTCTCGATGCGAGGCAAAGTTTGCGAGTTATCGAGTTTGCACCTCATTTGGTGGAGAATGAGGAGCGTGTGGCGGGATGTTTCTTAGAGGTTTGAAACGGCGTACGTCGATATCTCATTTCTCATAAATTTTCTCTCTATTAGGATGTTGTAAGCAGGCTCAATTATTAGGCGAGATAACGAGTATGTTCAACCGAGGACCATGACCGAGGATCGTACGAGAGATAGCGATCAATGAAATAATGATAACCGGCGGAGAAAAGCAGACGGACAAAAAAATGGTAACCACTCTGGTGGTAATCATAGCCATGAAAATAGAAGAAGCGAGTCGGGAGGAGATTTTAAAAAGAGGAGATTTAACAATGACCATGTGAAGGCAGCGGTCTTAAGTGACAAGCTGGTTCTAAGGGAGGAAAACGACCACCGGTCGTATATTACTATAAATCACGGAAAAGAGGACATATCGGTCAAACGCCCCTGCAGTTCAAGGTATGCTATAATTGTGGAAAGGAAGGACATATCGCTCGAGATTATGCGATGGCGAAACCTAGTTCAGTGAGGACGGTGACTCAAAAATCATCCCGAAAAAAGTCAAAGTCAGCGATTCCGGAAGAGCGTTTGTTGTGGTTGGTCATAATCGAGGAACCCAAACGAGGTGATCACGGGTAAGCTATTTATAAATTCTTGCGAAGTTTATACCTTACTTGATCTGGGGTGCTTTACCCATTCATTTATCTCTCTGCATGTGCTCAACGTTTAAACTTGACTCAGGAGAAATTAGACTTTGACTTATCTGTGGAAACTCAGTTAGGAGAAACTTTCATCATCATCCATTGTTTATAAATCTTGTTTGATTCAAGTTGGCACCATCACCTTACACATTGACCTTATCTCTTTAAAGATACTTGCTTTTGATGTGATTTTAGGGATTGATTGGTTAACTACTCATCATGCCAAAATTGATTGTTTTAAATAAGGTTGTTAGTTTTCATATTCTAACCAACTTTGTTATGCAATTCAAGCAACTAAACCATTAAAATCAATCAACATCATATCTAATCATAAAAAAGCTATTCGTTTATTGAAAAGCGGATGTCGAGCTTTCTTAGCCCATGTTATGGATTTGAATAAAGACACGTCAAATTTGAATAATATTCTGTTGTTATTGACTTTCTGGCGTATTTCTGAAGAACTTCCGATCTACCCCGAGCGTGAAGTTGAATTCTTTATTGATCTTGAACTTTGTACAAGCCCATTTCTAAAACCCCATATCGAATGGCTCTATTGAACTTGAGGAGTTAAAGGTCCAACTACGAGGAATTGTTGGACATCGGTTTCATTCGTCCTAGTACATCTCCTTGGGGTGCTCTGTTTTATTTGTAAAGAAGAAAGAGCGGGGAGTATGCGACTTTGTATTATTGACTATCGGGAATTGAACCATGTCACCATCGAAGAATAGGTATCCTCTACCTCGTATTGATGACTTGTTTGACCCGATTCTGAGGGCACAATTCTTTTCAAAATCGATCTTAGATTACGGATATCATCGGTGAAGATTAGGCGAGGATATTCAAAGCGCGCTTTAGAACTTCGGTGCGGGCATTATGAATTCTTAGTCATGTCTTTGGATGACTAATGCTCTATGACTTTCATGGATATGATGAACCAGAGTATTCAAGAGAATATTTGGATCGGTTTGTTGTTGTCTTTATTGATGACATCCTTATATATTCAAAAAGTCGTGAAGATCATGAGCACCATTTTGAAATTTGGTACTCGAAAGGCTTCGTGAAAACAAACTATATGCCAAATTGAAGAAATGCGAGTTACGGCGAGGAAGTAGCATTCCTTGGGCGCGCGTGGTGTCGAAACATGGAGTATCTGTTGATCCGTGAAGATTGAAGCAATCTGAAGTTAGGAACAACAAAAGTCGGTGGTTGAAAATCGTAGCTTTTGGGCTTAGTGGTTATTATCGGAGATTCGTGGAAGGGTTTTCTCGAATCGCTACTCCATTAACTTCATTAACTTCGGAAGGATACAAAATTCGTTTGGAGCGAAGAATGCGAGAAGAGTTTCAAGAGCTTAAGAGGAGACTTATTTGACACACTGTTCTAACAATACCATCTGGTTCGGATGGATTTGTTATCTCTGATGATGCTTCTTGAGGCAAAGGGTTAGGATGTGTTCTCATGCAACGTGGGAAAGTCATAGCCTTTATGCCTCGCGACAACTTAAAGAGTATGAGAGGAATTATCCTACTCATGATCTAGAGTTAGCGGCGATGATCGTTTCATATTAAAGATATGGAGGCACTATCTATATGGGGAGAAAGTGGAGATATATTCGAGACCATAAAAGCCTTAAATATTTCTTCACTCAAAAAGAACTCGACATCTTGGCGGCGACGTTGGCTCGAGCTATTGAAAGACTACGACCACACTATTGATACCATCACGGAAAAGCGAGCGTGGTAGTAGGCGCGTTGAGTAGAAGATCATATCACGAGAACGAGTGCGATGATGTCAAGTATCGCGTAGAGAGCAACTTTAATAGAAAAAGTTAAGGTTGCTCAAGCCAGGCCGGGGAAATGTCGTATGAAGAAGAAAGTACAAGAAGGAGCTATTAGGGCGAGAATTGATGAAGAAGGAATACTTGAGTCCACTCTAGACTTTGTGTTCTAACGACTACGATTTGAAGTACAAGATTATGATGGAGGCACACAATACACCATTTGCAATCCATCTCGGAAGTACTAAAATGTATCGTGATCTTGACATACATTTTGGTGGAACAATATGAAGAGAGAGATTGCAAAGTTTATCTCGATGTGTTTAACTTGTCAACGTGTAAAGGCGGAGCATCTAGTACCTAAGGGTCCGTTGCAACCACTTGAGATTCCGAAATGGAAGTGGGAACACATTACCATGGATTTAGTTCTGGGTCTTCCTACGGTTTCTCGGGGCATCAATGCTTTATTTGGGTTATTGTTGATAGATTAACCAAGTCTGCTCATTTCTTGCCGTCACGGAGACTTATTCACTTGAGCGTCTTGCTAGTATATACGTGAATGAGATTGTGAGGTTGCATGGCATGCACAGTATCCATAGTTTGGATCGTGACCCAAGATTCACTTCAAGATTTTGGGTTAGCTTGCAAAAAAGCTATGGACGCAGTTCTGATTGATTCGGCATACCATCCTCAAGCAGACGGACAATCGAGAAGGACTATTCAAACTCTTGAAGATTTAAGACCCCAACTTATTATTAATGAAATTTAATTTTCTCTATTTATTATTTTAAAATAGTAAGGGTTGATTTGATTAATGTGGATAGTTAGGGGTAAAATCATGAAATATCTTTTTGAAAATAAGCAAATTTCATAAGTTATAAACCCCAACTATAAAATTTATTCATTGTTGTAAGGGAATATTAGTTTGGTTAGGGGTAAAAATGGAATATTTCATTGTTGTCGGGGAATATTAAATGCGTGTGGAATATTAAATGGAATATTAAATGCAACCGTATGTGTGGGCCCCATGTGAGCGATTGGATGAAAAAAGCGACAAATATAAGTGGTTTAAAAATAGCAGGCGTAGTTATTCTGAGATTATCTTTGTTAAAATACTAAATGGGTTAAAACACGATAGCTTTGCGGTATTGCACCAATTATTGATTCTTACGTGAAGGCCTTTACTCGATAATGGTTCTGATAATTCTTTATTCGATATTTTATTGAGTTAATAATTCTTTGCGTTGATATTTTATATTCTTTGTTGTTTGATAATTGTCATTACGATATTTTTTTCATTATCGAAGCAATAATTCATATTATCTGAATAATATTATTAGATAACATTATTGGCAATGTCTAGAAAGTTACATCTAAGGAGAGGTTTGGTCACCTAATTTTGCGGCGCCCGATGAAGAAAAATTCTTATTGGAAAGCCCCTGCTTTCACAGGAGCTGCACGGTTTATCGATATTGTGATTACGTAATATTATTTGTGAATAATTAATTATTGATTCATATGATGAGAAAAATATTGATTTTATGTGGATATAGATGGAGAAAAATTTTAATGTGACAATTGTTGAAAATTGAAATTTTATCTTTTACGATAAAATAATTCATTTAAATATATTATTATATTTTAATAATATAATAATGGTGATATTTTACAACGAATGTGGGATATATGAGTATCTGAGGAGGAAGAGTATTTTTATTTGCAATAAATGTTTAAAACATGTTAAACATGTCGGTGGACCCCATTTATTGGTTGAAATTTGATTATAGCACAATAAAATCGCTTGGTTTGTGGATTTGGTCAATTTCTATTTGGAATTTGGAAAAACTTTCTTACTGCAAAGTTGTAGAAATTGAATTTCCTATAAAAACTCATGAGATTCAATTTTTTACGATGAAAGGGCTATTTATTATGAATTATTGAAGTTAGAAGCTCAAAAAATAATTGATTTTGGAAGTTTAAAATATTTAAAATTAGAAAAACGTTTTTTTCATTATGGTGTGTTACACATGTGGGTTGAATGAGCTGAATTCAGTTCTTGGAAGGTTAGCGTAGGAAATTTTATTATAAATAATAATATTATATTAAATTTTACTAACTTTGGTGTTACTAAGCATTTTCTATATAAATAGGGTCTTGGGTTAGAATTGAAAATCACACGAAGCTGAAGTTTTCTCTCTATATATTATCGGCGTATTCTTGTGAGTATTTTGAGTATACTTTGAGTATTGTTAGGCGGTGCAAGTTCCTTGACCTTATATACATATTCGGTTAAATCTTAATCTTTTTCGAGGTAAGGGATGTTATTTTCTTCTCGAATGATATTATTTCTTGATATCATTATCTTTGAAATATTGGTTGAAACTTTTTATCAAATTTGGAACTTTTTCATGTCGGGTTACTATTCATGAGTTCTTATTCACGAGTTCTTATTCACGAGTTTCTTATTCATGAGTTCTTATTCACGAGTTCTTATTCACGTAGTACTATTAATTAAGTGAAGCGTGAAGATGTTTTTGGGAAATTTCTATCTTTTGGTGTCGAGTTACTTATTCACGTATCTGGCACTATTCACGTATCTGACACTATTCACGTATCTGACCTTATTCATAGAAAAATAAAATTTCTTCTTTTTTGTCCAAAATATCTATTACGGATACTAGCTTTGATTGTATCCATGTTTTGATCATTCTTGAATTTTACACCACTATGATTATTTTTGAGGTATTTTTTGGAACATGGATAAAACAAAATCTGAATCCTTAATCCTTAATCCTTGTCATTTTGTTTCCTTTGGATTCGTTTCTTTAAAAATATTTTTCATCATCCTCGATCTTAAATGATGATATTATTGAATATCTTTGGCACATAGTGCAAAGATGAATGATTTCTGAAGAATATCTTTGGTAGTAGTGCAAAGATGAGCAGTGTTTAGATGAACATGACCAAGTGATGAATATCTTTGGCTGTAGTGCAAAGATGAATATTTGATTCGGATGTATATTGATTGATGTTACGGGGGATAAAAGATGAGCGATGAACTTTTAAATTCATACATAGAAGATAGTAGTTTGCATTCTCTTTAACTCTTCTAATGAATTATTATTTCATTGCGAATATTGATTTAAAATTTGTTGTCTATTGTATTACATTAGATTTTTCCTGTTGAAGACTAACGATAATTTGTTGTATATTATCTTAGTCGTAATATTCTTTCTTTGGGCTAGTTGAGCTCACCCTTTTCCTTTTTGTTCCATTTTTCTTCTCGGGAGGCGAGAATATAAGCGAGTGCAGTCGGGGTATGGAATGAAGGTTTTAGAAAGAATTGTTTAGTAGTCCTCACCATTTTGTAAAATAATGTATCGATAAATGTGATGAGGATTTATTTAGTATAGATATTATCAGAAGATAATATTTGTATTCAAACTCACAGTTTTCTTGTTGTAATAATAAAGTTGTAGTTGTTTACATACCATGTATTGACAACTTTCGAAATGGGTGATGTATACCTATTTTGGGGCGTCACGGTTAGTATCGAGCTTAGGGATATGATCTCTGGCGGAGATCGGGGAATAGAACTAGGAGGGAGGCAGTAAATCCTTATTAGTGTGTCCTACTAAGCTTATTTTTAGTTGGTCGATATATAAGGATATTATGTGATATATTGATTTCCTTAATTAACCCTTGTTTTATGGCGGTGTTTGAGAATGTCGTTGAGAATATTAACAATGGAAATGAGGCCAGTGGAGCGCTTTGTACTCACCAGCGAGGAGAAGCGTCAGCAGTGGCAATGTTCCTCTGTGAACAACACCACCTTGCGAGATGATGAGCGAGGGGATGTTTAGAAGCTTTTTGCGATTCATGCAAAATCGAACGAGAGGAGACTTCGTGTTCAAAATCTGAGGAGAAATGATAGCAATTCACGGGTTGTCACGACCAAGCGATTCGAAAGTTGGGACCACGAATTTAAGGAAAGCGGATCCGATCATGGCGGAAACATGGGTCAAACAAATTACAAGATATTCGATGTCTTGGGATGCGGAGAAAACGAAGGTTCCATTCGCCACCTTTATGTTAAAATGGCGAAGCGGACTCTTTGGTGGGAGTGCGTGAAGCGTACCCATCCGTACTTTTCGGCGTATGTTTGGGAGCGTTTGAAACTATTTAATGACAAATACTTTCACGAAAGTGTTAAATCGTATGAAGGAAGTGGAGTTTATTAGGCTGAAGCGAAACAACATGGCGGTGTCTCGATGCGAGGCAAAGTTTGCGAGTTATCGAGTTTTGCACCTCATTTGGTGGAGAATGAGGAGCGTATGGCGCGGATGTTTCTTAGAGGTTTGAAACACGGCGTCGTCGATATCTCATTTCTCATAAATTTTCTCTCTCTATTAGGATGTTGTAAGCGAGGGCTCAATTATTAGGCGAGATACTTGAAATGCGGTCATTGAGGGACCCTGACGAGGATCGTACCGGAGATAGCGATCAGCGAGAATAATGATAACCCGGCGGAGAAAAAAAGCAGAGCCGGACAAAAATGGTAACCACTCTGTGGTAATCATAGCCGTGAAAATAGAAGAAGCGAGTCGGGAGGAGATTTTAAAGAGGAGATTTAACAATGACCATGTGAAGGCAGCGGTCTTGCGTGACAAGCAGGTTTCTAAGGAGAGAAACGACCACCGGTCGTATATTTACAAATCACGGAAAAAGAGGACATATCGATCAAAGCGCCTGACAACAGTTCAAGGTATGCTATAATTGTGGAAAGGAAGGACATATCGCTCGAGATTATGCGATGGCGAAACCTAGTTCGTGAGGGGCGGTGACTCGAAAAACATCCCGAAAAAGTCAAAATCAGCGATTAGGGAAGGCGTTTGTTGTGGTATGGTCATAATCGAGAGAACCCAAGCGAGGTGATCACGGGTAAAATATTTATAAATTCTTGCGAAGTTTATACCTTACTTGATCTGGTGCTACCCATTCATTTATCTCTCTGCGCATGTGCTCAGCGTTTAAACTTGACTCAGGAGAAATTAGACTTTGACTTATCTGTGGAAACTCAGTTTAGGAGAAACTTTCATCATCATCATCTTTGTTTATAAATCTTGTTTGATTCAAGTTGGCACCATCACCTTACACATTGACCTTATCTCTTTAAAGATACTTGCTTTTGATGTGATTTTAGGGATTGATTGGTTAACTACTCATCATGCCAAAATTGATTGTTTTAAATGGGTTGTTAGTTTTCATATTCTAACCAACTTTGTTATGCAATTCAAGCAACTAAACCATTAAAATCAATCAACATCATATCTAATCATAAAAAGCTATTCGTTTATTGAAAAGCGGATGTCAAGCTTTCTTAGCCCATGTTATGGATTTGAATAAAGACACGTCAAATTTGAATAATATTCTGTTGTTATTGACTTTCTGGCGTATTTCTGAAGAACTTCCGGTCTACCCCGAGCGTGAAGTTGAATTCTTTATTGATCTTGAACTGTACAAAGCCCATTTCTAAAACCCCATATCGAATGGCTCTATTGAACTTGAGGAGTTAAAGGTCCAACTACGAGGAATTGGGACATCGGTTTCATTAAATCTAGTACATCTCCTTGGGGTGCTCTGTTTTATTTGTAAAGAAGAAAAGCGGGGAGTATCGACTTTGTATTGACTATCGGGGAATTGAACCATGTCACCATCGAGAATAGGTATCCTCTACCTCGTATTGATGACTTGTTTGACCCGATTCTGAAGGGCACAATTCTTTTCAAAAATCGATCTTAGATTACGGATATCATCGGTGAAGATTAGGCGAGGATATTCAAAGGCGCCTTTAGAACTTCGATGCGGGCATTATGAATTCTTAGTCGTGTCTTTGGATGACTAATGCTCCTAACGACTTTCATGGATATGATGAGCCAAGAGTATTCAAGGAATATTTGGATCGGTTTGTTGTTGTCTTTATTGATGACATCCTTATATATTCAAAAAGTCGTGAAGATCATGAGCACCATTTGAAATTTGGTACTCGAAAGCTTCGTGAAAACAAACTATATGCCAAATTGAAGAAATCACGAGTTACGGCTTGAGGAAGTAGCATTCCTTGGGCGCGTGGTGTCGAAACATGGAGTATCTCTGTTTGATCCGTGAAGATTGAAGCAATCTGAAGTTAGAACAGCAAAAGTCGGTGGTTGAAATCGTAGCTTTTGGGCTTAGTTGGTTATTATCGGAGATTAGTGGAAGGGTTTTCTCGAATCGCTACTCCATTAACTTCATTAACTTCGGAAGGATACAAAATTCGTTTGGAGCGAAGAATGCGAGAAGAGTTTCCAAGAGCTTAGAGGAGACTTATTTGGCTTTTGTTACTAACAATACCATCTGGTTGGGATGGATTTGTTATCTCTGATGATACTTGAGCAAAGGGTTAGGATGTGTTCTCATGCAGCGTGGGAAAGTCATAGCCTATGCCTCGCGACAACTTAAAAGAGTATGAGAGGAATTATCCTACTCATGATCTAGAGTTAGCGGCCCGATCGTTTTCAGCGCTAAAAAGATATGGAGCCTTATCTATATGGGAGAAAAGTGGAGATATATTGGACCGTAAAAAGCCTTAAATATTTCTTCACTCAAAAAAAGAACTCACACATCTGGCGGCGGCGGACGTTGGCTCGAGCTATTGAAGACTACGACCACACTATTGATACCATCACGGAAAAGCGAGCGTGGTAGGTGGCGCGTTGAGTAGAAGATCATATCACGAGGAGCGAGCAGAGTGCGATGATGTCAAGTATCTGCGTAGAGCCCGACTTTAATAGAAAAAGTTAAGGTTGCTCGAGCCACCAGGCCGGGTGATCGTATGAAGAAGAAAAGTACTGAAGGAGCTATTAGGGCGAGAATTGATGAAGAAGGAATACTTGAGTCCACTCTAGACTTTGTGTTCTAACGACTCGATTTGAAGTACAAGATTATGATGGAGGCACACAATACACCATTTGCAATCCATCACGGAAGTACTAAAATGTATCGTGATCTTGACATACATTTTGGTGGAACAATATGAAGAGAGAGATTGCAAAGTTTATCTCGATGTGTTTAACTTGTCAGCGTGTAAAGCGCGGACATCTAGTACCTAAGGGTCCGTTGCAACCACTTGAGATTCGAAAATGGAAGTGGGAACACATTACCATGGATTTAATTCTGGGTCTTCTCTACGGTTTCTCGGGGCATCAATCTTATTTGGGTTATTGTTGATAGATTAACCAAGTCTGCTCATTTCTTGCCGTCTGGAGACTTATTCACTTGAGCGTCTTGCTAGTATATGCGTGAATGAGATTGTGAGGTTGCATGGCATGCACTGTATCCATAGTTTGGATCGTGACCCAAGATTCACTTGAAGATTTTGGGTTAGCTTGCAAAAAGCTATGAGCGCAGTTCTGATTGATTGGCATACCATCCTCAAGCAGACGAGACAATCGAAAGGACTATTCAAACTCTTGAAGATTTATTAAGACTACGTGTCCTAGACTTCAAGGCGGTTGGGATAAGTATTTACCATTGGTGGAATTCTCCTACAACAACGATTATCGAGCAAGTATAGGTGTAGCTCCATTTGAAGCATTATATGGGCGAAAAGTGTAAGCTCTCGGTATGTTGGGACGAGGTGGGTGAAGCAACATTTGTTGGGACCCGAGTTGAATGCGTATGACTACGGAAAAGATCCAAATGATTGACAAGCGTATACAAAGCGGCACAAGATCGACAAAAAGAGTTATCGCGGATCTTCATCGAAAGGGCGTGGAATTTAGTGTAGGGGATCATGTATTATTGCGAGTTGCTCCATGGAAGGGAGTTACAAGATTTGGGAAGAGAGAAAGCTCGATCCACGATTTATTGGTCCATTTCAAATTCTTGGCCAGGAAGTAGGAAATGTAGCTATAGACTCGCGTTACCTCAAGTATGTCTCGTGTTCATAATGTGTTTCACATATCATACTTAAATAAATATGTGAAAGACCCGAACCACGTTATAGAGTTAGAACCAGGACGAGATAGCCAGAAGACTTAACGTGTGAGGAGGTACTGTCAAGATTTTGGATAGGAAGGAGCATGTCCTACTGCCTGAAAAGTCATACCACAAGTTAAAGTTTTGTGGAGGAATCATCTTTATAGAGGAAATGACACAGGAATTGGAAGCGGAAATGAAAGCGAGGTATCCTCACCTTTTGAAACACCAGAATGCGTCGTCGATTTAGAGGACGAAATTTCATAAGGAGGGAGGTTGTAAGACCCCACTTATTATTAATGAAATTTAATTTTCTCTATTTATTATTTTAAAATAGTAAGGGTTGATTTGATTAATGTGGATAGTTAGGGGTAAAATCATGAAATACTTGAAAATAAGCAGTGGTTATAAAATATTCATTGTTGTCGGGGAATATTAGTTTGGTGGTGGAATATTAAATGCTTGTCGGGGAATATTAAATGCAATGGCAGTAGCGACCGTGTGTGGGCCCATGTGAGCGATTGGATGAAGAAAGCGACAAATATAAGTGGTTTAAAAATAGCGGCGTGGTTATTCACAGATTATCTTTGTTAAAATACCGGTGGTTAAAACACGATGTACTAGCACGGTATTGCACCATTTATTGATTCTTACGTGAAGGCTTTTACTCGATAATGGTTACGATAATTCTTATTCGATATTTTATTGAGTTAATAATTCTTTGCGTTGATATTTTATATTCTTTGTTGTTTGATAATTGTCATTACGGCGATTTTTTTCATTATCGAAGCAATAATTCATATTATCTGAATAATATTATTAGATAACATTATTGGCAATGTCTAGAAAGTTACATCTAAGGAGAGGTTTGGTCACTAATTGCGGCGCCGATGAAGAAATTCTTATTGGAAAGCCCCTCTTTCTGAGAGGCTGCACGGTTGTCGATATTGTGATTACGTAATATTATTTGTGAATAATTAATTATTGATTCATATGATGAGAAAATATTGATTTTATGTGGATATAGATGGAGAAAAATTTTAATGTGACAATTGTTGAAAATTGAAATTTTATCTTTTTACGATAAAATAATTCATTTAAATATATTATTATATTTTAATAATATAATAATGGTGATATTTTTACAACGAATGTGGGATATATGAGTATCTGAGAGGAGGAAGAGTATTTTTGTTGCAATAAATGTTTAAAACATGTTAAACATGTCGGTGGACCCCATTTATTATTTGAAATTTGATTATAGCACATAAAAAATCGCTTGGTTTGTGGATTTGGTCAATTTCTATTTGGAATTTGGAAAAACTTTCTTACGCAAGTTGTAGAAAATTGAATTTCCTATAAAAACTTCATGAGATTCAAATTTTCTGATGAAAGGGCTATTTATTATGAATTATTGAAGTTAGAAACTCAAAATAATTGATTTTTGAAGTTTAAAATATTTAAAATTAGAAAAACGTTTTTTCATTATGGTGTGTTACACATGTGGGTTGAATGAGCTGAATTCAGTTCTTGGAAGGTTAGGCGTAGGAAATTTTATTATAAATAATAATATTATATTAAATTTTACTGCTTTTGAATGTTACAGCATTTTCTATAAATAGGGTCTTGGGTTAGAATTGAAAATCACACGAAAGCTGAAGTTTTCTCTCTCTATATTATCGGCGTATTCTTGTGAGTATTTTGAGTATACTTTGAGTATTGTTAGGCGGTCTGAGTTCCTTGACCTTATACACGTATTCCAAATAGAAGTCTTAATCTTTTCGAGGTAAGGGATGTTATTTTCTTCTCGAATGATATTATTTCTTGATATCATTATCTTTGAAATATTAGTTGAAACTTTTTATCAAATTTGGAACTTTTTCATGTCGGGGTTCTATTCATGAGTTTCTTATTCACGAGTTCTTATTCATGAGTTCTTATTCACGATTCTTATTCACGAGTTCTTATTCAAAGTACTATTAATGAAGCGTGAAGATGTTTTTTTGGAAATTTCTATCTTTTGGTGTCGAGTTCTTATTCAAGTATCGGCCTTTATTCACGTATCTGACACTATTCACGAATCTGGCCTTATTCATAGAAAATAAAATTTCTTCTTTTTGTCCAAAATATCTATTACGGATACTAGCTTTGATTGTATCCATGTTTTGATCATTCTTGAATTTTACACCACTATGATTATTTTTTGAGGTATTTTTGAACATGGATAAAACAAAATCTGAATCCTTAATCCTTAATCCTTGTCATTTTTTTTTCCTTTGGATTCGTTTCTTTAAAAATATTTTTCATCATCCTCGATCTTAAATGATGATATTATTGAATATCTTTGGCACATGTAGTGCAAAGATGAATGATTTCTGAAGAATATCTTTGGTAGTAGTGCAAAGATGAGCAGTGTTTAGATGAACATGACCAAGTGATGAATATCTTTGGCTGGCATGGTGCAAAGATGAATATTTGATTCGGATGTATATATTGATTGATGTTCTGAGGGATAAAAGATGAGCGATGAACTTTTAAATTCATACATAGAAGATAGTAGTTTGCATTCTCTACTTAACTCTTCAATGAATTATTATTTCATTGCGAATATTGATTTAAAATTTGTTGTATTATTGTATTACATTAGATTTTTCCTGTTGAAGACTAACGATAATTTGTTGTATATTATCTTAGTAATATTCTTCTTTCTTGGGCTAGTTGAGCTCACCCTTTTCCTTTTGTTCCATTTTTCTTCTCGGGAGGCGAGAATATAGCGAGTGCAGTCGGGGTATGGAATGAAGGTTTTAGAAAGAATTGTTTAGTAGTCCTCACCATTTTGTAAAATAATGTATCGATAAATGTGATGAGGATTTATTTGAGTATAGATATTATCTAGAAGATAATATTTGTATTCAAACTCAGAATTTTTCATTGTTCTCTTTGTTGTAATAATAAAGTTGTAGTTGTCGATAGCGCAAACGGAAAGTGCAAACACAGTGGAGAATCAAGCAGTTGATGAGCAGGCATCTACGTTCACGTGGATGATTGAAAACTTTTCCAGGCTGAACACCAAGAAGCTTTATTCAGAGATTTTTGTTGTTGGTGGTTATAAATGGTATTTAGTTCTTACTCACTTGGTTTAACTCATGTGTGAGCCACTTACTCTTTTTATTATGCCAACTGCGTGATGAGTTTTTGGGTGGAGCAGGCGTGTGCTTATTTTTTCAAAGGGAAACAACGTGGACCACTTGTCAATGTATTTAGATGTGGCAGATTCTTCTACTTTGCCATATGGGTGGTGTAGATATGCATAGTTCAGTTTAGCCGTGGTAAATCAAATTCAACCCAAGTACACACTAAAGAAAGGTATGTTCTGATGCTCTCAAGGTTGCTATGCAGTTTTTCGATGTACATAAATGTAATTCCTTCTCTCTCTCTTGATATACTAATTATTGGTGTAATTAGTATCATTTGCAAAGTGTTGTAGTTAGATTCTGATGAGATCTGTATTTATTAATGTTGTATCGTGTTTGGAGTTGTTTTGCATTGACTTTATTTGTTTAATATGCCAATCCTATGCATTTGTTTATATAGAAAGCAATTTGGTGTCCCGAAAATATTGCAATAACGTTTATTTTCTAAGTTTGGAATTGAGTTCAGTCGGTTATTAGACAGTTTTTTTGGGAGTTATTGTGTATCTATCTAATTACATACAGTACAATAAGCCAAGGAAATGAAAAAAAACATAAATAAACAAACACATTCAAGTGGGGGGATGTAATAAACAAACATATTCAAAGAACAATATTACATTGAAATTTGTGGTAGAATTATAGGATGCACACATAGATTGAATTTTTAAGGGCAACTACTGGGGTCAAATTTGATGTTTTGAGATTTAAAGAAAAGAATAATAGAGGGTGGATGTGAAAATCAAATTATTTTTACTAGTTGTCATTTGGTATCGATCTATCATGAAGATATGGAGTGATATATAAATTTTAAGACCCTGTAATAAAAGAAGTTCCAGTTGTTGATCATGGGCTGATGGATAAGCTTGCTGCTGAAAATGAGAAACTGAAGGTGAGGAGGCTGATTTCACCCATTTAATTTTGCTTCAGGATGCAGTCATGATCTATTGATTAAATGCATTTCAAGCACAATTTATTGAATTTATGCATTTCAAGTATCTTTTTGGATATGTACTTCTGTTTGATAATTCATTTCTTGTAAATAAATGCAGTCTTTGGTTAGCTCGCTTGAAGTGAAAATTGGTGAACAGAGAAAAAATATAAAGAGACAAACAAACTTAGTGAGGAGAGGTTGAAGCAAGCGTTAAAGGCAGAGTCCAAGCTAGTTCAGTTAAAGACGGCTATGCACATGTTATTCAGAAAAGGAGTCAGATTCGTCTTTGAACTTTCAGTAGATTTTGGTATTTATTGTTGTTTTCTCATATGCAGGCTTGAAGAGAGAGTCTCTGACATGAAATCTGAAGACCAAATCCTGCAGCACGCATTGGTAACTTCACCTTTTAAAAGAGGGTTAGAATATCCACCAACCGCGACAACCAAGGTGAATATTTGTTGCAAAACATAAAATAGTATTCTTCCTTTTTATCCCTCATACATTATCCGCATATCCCTCATACATTATAAGAAGCTGAAAAATCTTACAATAAGTGATTGTTATTTTCTAAGTGACAAGGGTTTGGAAGCAGTTGCAGTTGGTTGCACAGAACTTACACATCTTGAAGTTAACGACTGTCACAATATTGGAACACTTGGATTGGAGAGTATTCTTTAAGTAAAATAGATATACTAATACATTGTTGGTGCTTTTGCTGCATATTATTTTTTCATATATATATATATATATAGATATACTCCACTTAAGATTTGTCATTTTGGTAATCAGGTTGCATCATATTATGGTTTGCCTGTCTCCACTACACACTGTATAGTAGGTTCCATGGTTGGCTTCGGTCTTGTTTATGGTGGACCTGGGGCTGCTTTCTGGAGTTCACTGGCAAGGGTGACTTCATCGCGGGTCATCTCACCTGTGATGGGAGCAGCAATGTCGTTTCTTGTCTACAAATTCATTCGTAGGGTATGTTCTTGCTATAAAGACTTGAAACAATAACTAGATCATTGTATTTATTCTGTTTAATGATAAATCGGAACAACTTGCCTGCCTATGGCTTCTAAAACAAACTTATAGTATTTTCCTTGTGACTCTAGCTGCAACTGTATTATGTTATCAGAAAATACTAAAGTGACTTGGAAAACAGGAGGCAATGCAACTTAAGAATCTTTTTGTGACATCTACACGTTCTAACCCATTATAGCTATTTCTAGTTTGTTTACAGTGCTCCAAATCTAGGACAAGCAGTTGCAGCTGCAGCAGCAGTACCAACTGTCGTCTTTATTGGTGTTACTGCAATCTCTTTCGCAGCCTTCCCTCTAAGCAAGATACTCTCTATAGAACATTCATCTGATGGTGCTTTATAATTCTTCTCAACAGCCAAGAGGCAACAAATAATACAGGTTATGGAATTGCATGATCTCCCCAAGCAGGGTCTTGGCCATAAAAATTCTCATGTGAGACCTGGCAACCATAATAGGCACTGAGCAATTATGCTAATTCATAAAAATTCTACTGTTTTTACTATGATGCAGAAAGAATCTCAACTGTAAGCTTTATGCTAATTCATTAATTGGAGTAGGAGTTGCATCAAGCTTATACCATGTTTCAAGAGGCAGATTGAGAAAATATCTGAGATGGGCTGACTATACTATGATAGCTACAGCTACGGTGGTAAGTTATAATCCTGTTGTAACTTAGAATTTGGAAGTTAAATTATGTATGAAGTGAATATCTGAGATGAGCTGACTAAAATTTTGCAGACAATATAAGGTTTCTAAAGCTAGAATTTGGAGCTCGTAATATGTAATTGTATACAACTGCAGAAACACTTGGAGCTACTTTAGCTAGGCATCGGTGAAAACCTCGTGTGTACATTGGATGCATGAAATCTGGTCCTGTCCTTGCTCAAAAGTAAGCTAAAGTTCCCCCGTATCTTTATTTCAATTGATTAAATCTGCTTTTCCTTTTCCTAGTTTCTAACCTTTTACTATCAGAGGGAGTGAGGTATCATGAACCCGAGTACTGGAAATTTGGTGAGGAAGGAAACAAGTATTTCGGTCATGCTACAGGACAGCTATATGCTATTTCAAAAGATTTAGCTACTTATATATCAATAAACCAGTAAGTGGTCGATCTACTTGTGGAAAATGATGCATCTTTATTAGTAGTTTCCTACATCTGATTACTTGTGATTATGTAGGCATGTACTACACAAGTATGCTAATGAGGATATCTCGTTGGGATCATGGTTTATTAGATTAGATGTGGAGCATATAGATGATCAGAGATAGTTTAGTTAGGTAGTAGCTTAATTTTATTTTATGGATAGTTTGGTTTATTTTGTGGATTCATGTAATCAAATTCACAATTCAATATAGTAGTAATTTATATTAAAAAGTGAATTTGAGATGTATATATGCATAGTTTGGTATATATTTTGTGAATGTAGTAATTTGAAACTGTAAACAAATGGTATTATTGGGATATATTTTGAATGGTTGATACATTTTGGCTTTAAATTTAAATGAGAATTTAGACCTTTTAACTATATATTATAGCATTAGCATATTGCAGGTGCATTGGTAATGTAGGTGAACCACAACCTTTTTTTTCTTTTTTTTTTTAATCTACAACATTTTAAAAACGTTGTGTAAATGTGCTTAAACGTTGTCTAATACATTAATTACAACATTTTTAGCCAGAAAACGTTGTGGAATCATACCTTCTACCACGTTTTTAAGCATCTGCTAATTTATGGAAAACAAATCTACAACGTTTTTTTCTTAAAAAACGTTGTGTAATGTGCTTAACTACAAAGTTTTAAAAACATTGTGTAAGGGTGTCAAATAGATGACACCCTTAACCACTACGTTTTTCTGACTGAAACCACAACGTTTTTGCCGCGTTATCTATTTACTGTTTTGTAGTAGTGAGAGAGGGTCATGCAATAATGTATATCTTTACTAATACTAATCTTATTGGAATTGTTGAGACATGATTATTTGGGCTCAAATTATATGGTGGGCCAAAGTCCACGTGGGGTTGTTTTAACCTACGTAGGAGCCTTTTTTGATAGTTGAGTATTTTAAAGAATCAAATATTCTTAATCACATTTAACTTATAACTCATGAGGAAAGTGTTAGGATATGATTCGACTTTCTTTCCTTACGGAGATTCTTTTTGTTCCTATTAATGTATCTTACCTAAATAGGAATTCCAATTCTATACGAGGAAGGATTTTGTAGAGATGGTGTGATCAATATAAATACAAGGCTACATCCTGATTTTAAGGAACATATTATAAAAGATTAAAAATATTAAGAACAAAGATGATTAAGGGAGAAGAGCATTCTTATTTCATATATGTTGTCATTGTATATGTCTCTTTACAATGTTATTATTTATGGTACAAGGACATCAATACTAAGAGGTTACAAAACTCAAAGGTCATGAGTTTCATAACTCAATGGGAGTTTTAAAATCATAACAATCAAAGATAGGGAGAATGAATCTAGACATTCATTATATGAATCTAGACATTATAATATTTTATAACACTCCCCCTTGGATGTCTATTGTATAGCCATACGCATGGAAAACTGCCTCATTAAACACCTTACCAGAAAAAACCCAATGGAAAAAAATATTAGTTAAGGAAAAATGAGTGTAGCGCATATTAGCTCCCCCTCATGAATGTATCCTTAAGTCTTTTAGCTATCGCATTCCAATATTGTGACACAATCCTTCAAACGTTGCAGTTGGTAATGCTTTGGTGAACAAATTTGCTGAACATCAATGTCACCACACTTGTCAAGGTCATGTGTGAAAAAGAATTTCAGTGAGATGTGCTTTGTTCTATCTCCTTTGATGTATCCTCCTTTTAATTGAACTATACATGCAGTATTGTCTTCATACAGAATGGTTAGAGTTCCTTTGCTGGAGGATAAATTGCATGTTTCACAAATATGTTGAGTCATTGATCTCAACCATACACATTCTCGACTTGCTTCATAGATTGCAAGTATTTCAAATGATTAGATGAAGTGGCAACTAATGTTTGCTTTATAGATCTCCATGATATAGCAGTATCACCACATAAAGAGATAACTTGTTTGAGATCGACCTTTATGTGGATCAGATAAATACCCTGCATCAACATATCCAACTAATTTATGATTATCGTTATTTGAATAAAATAAGCCCATATCCATAGTTACTCGTAGGTAACAAAAAATATGTTTAACCCCATTCCAATGTCTCTGGGTAGGAGAAGAGCTATATCTTTCTAACAAATTCATAGAGAATGCTATATCAGGTCGTGTATTATTAACAAGATACATTAATGCACCAATTGCACTGAGGTATGGTACTTCAGGACCAAATAATTCTTCATTATCCTCACGAGGTCTAAAAGGGTCCTTTTTCACATCAATTGATCTAACAACCATTGGAGTACTCAATGGACAAGCTTTATCCATATAAAATCTTTTAAGGACCTTCTCTGTGTAAGTTGACTGATGAATGAGAATTCCATCTGCTAAATGCTCGATCTGCAGGCCGAGACAAAATTTTGTTTTTCCTAAATCTTTCATCTCAAATTCTTTCTTTAAATAATTCATTGTCTTTAGTATCTCTCCATGAATTCTAATAATATTTAAATCATCAACATACACAACAATGATAGCAAAACCAGATTCTAACTTCTTTATAAAAACACATGAGTATATAGGGTTATTTTTATACCTTTCTTTCAATAAATATTCACTAAGACGATTGTACCACATGCGTCCTGATTGCTTTAACCCATATAGGGACCTTTGCAACTTGATTGAATAAACTTCCCGGGGATTTAAATTATATGCTTAAGGCATTTTAAATCCTTCAGGGATTTTCATATAAACATCATTATCAATTGACCCATATAAATAGGCTGTAATAACATCCATTAGACACATATCTAGTTTTTCATGAGTTGCTAGGCTAATAAGATATCGCAATGTAATTGCATCTACCACATGAGAATATGTTTCATCGTAATCAATGCCAGGTCTTTGTGAAAACCCTTGTGCCACAAGTCGTGCCTTATATCTTACGATTTCATTTTTCTCATTTCTTTTTTGCACAAATACCCATTTGTATCCAACTGACTTTACTTCTTTGGGTGTTTGGACTACAGGTCCAAAAACTTCACGTTTTGCAAGTGAATTTAATTCTTCCTATATTGCTTCTTTCCATTTTGGCCAATCATTTCTGCGTCTACATTCTTAGACAGAATTAGGCTCAGAATACTCATTTTCATTAATGATATCAAGCGATATATTATATGGAAAACTGTTGTCAACAACTATCTCACTTCGGTTCCATTTTTTCTTTGTAGAGACATAACTTATCGAGATCTCATCATTTTTATTATTTTCAGGTACCTGAACCTCTTCTGGGGTTTTATGATTAGTTATGTCTATATCCTCATGAATATTTTCCTCCTCAATAATGTCAACTTGTTTATTTACTTCTTTTCTTTTTCAAGGATTTTTGTCTTTCGAACCGATTGGTCTACCACGCTTCTGGTGTGCCTTAGACTCATTTACTACAATTTTTGTGAATTGTCCTATTGGGACTTCAATCCGAACTGGAGAATTTACAGCTGGTATATGAGATTTGGTTACTTCTTTTGAGTAAGTGAATGCATTCGGTAGTTGATTTGCTATATCTTGCAAACTAAATATCTTTTAAACTTCTTGTTCACATTATTTTGTACGAGGATCAAAATTCAATAATGACAATGCATTCCAAGTTATATCTTTATCCAGCTATTTAATTTCTCCCCCTAATGCTGGGAACATAGTCTCATCAAAATGACAGTCGGCAAATCGTGCCGTAAATAAATCACCTGTTAAAGGTTCAAGATATTTAATTATTGATGGGGACTCCAACCCAATATATATTCCCCGCCACCTTTGAGGACCCATGTTTGTACGTTGTGGAGGATAAATTGGAACATATATATACCGCACAACCAAATATTCTTAGATGGGAAACATCTGGCTCATGACCAAAAACTAATTGTAATGGGGAGAATTTATGATATGATGTTGGCCTAATGTGAATAAATGCTGCTTCATGTAAAATAGCATGCCCCCAAACATAGACGGGAAGTTTTGTTCTCATGAGCAATGGTCTTGCAGTTAACTGGAGAAGTTTAATAAATGATTAAGCAAGACCATTCTGAGTATGAACATAGGCAACAGGATGTTCATTATTTATCCCAAGTGACAAGCAATAATCATTAAATGTTTGGGATGTGAATTCACCAGCATTGTCAAGACGAATAGTCTTGATTGTATGATCTGGAAATTGTGCTCGTAATCTAATAATTTGAGCAAGTAATCTCGCAAACGCCAAGTTGCGAGTTGATAATAAACACACATGTGACCATCTTGTAGATGCATTTATTAAAACCATAAAATATCTAAATGCTCCATTTGATGGGTGAATAGGCCCATAAATATCTCCTTAAATACGTTCTAGAAACCTTGGGGATTCAATCCCAACTTTAGATGGTGATGGTCTAATGACTAATTTTCCTTGAGAACAAGCAGCACACGAGAATTCCTTAAATTTAAGAATCTTTTGGTTCTTTAATGGATGGCCATGTGAATTGTCAATAATTCTTCGCATCATTATTGATCCAGGATGACCCAACCGGTCATGCCAAATAATAAAATTATATGGTTCATTTAACTTCTGGTTCATTATTGCATTGACTTTAATTGTACTAATACTTGTATAGTACAAACCTGAAGATAAAACGGGTAATTTTTCCAATATTTATTTTCTAGTAGAGACATTTGATATAATATAAAGATATTCAATACCATTCTCATTGGTTGTCTCAATATGGTACCCGTTAAGTCGTATATATTTAAAAATTAGCATATTCCTCCTTGATTTAGTGGAAAATAAAGTATTATCAATAATAAATTTTGTTCCACTAGGAAGCATTATATTGGCTCTTCCAGAGCCTTCAATCAAGTCTGTTGAACCTGATATTGTGTTCACTTTTGCTTTCATCACTCTTAGATTTGAAAAATATTGTTTATGTCTGAGAATGGTATGTGTCGTTGCAGTATCTGATAAGCATATATCTCCACCATTAATATTAGGCTCATTTATAGCATGACGCAAATTCATATTTTCTTCATAAAAAGAATAAATATATAATAAGTTCATAATAAGACATAATATTATATATATTTAATAACACAATTCTTCACAAAATAAAGAAAACAAAATACATTAAATAAGCTAACATGAAAGGAATAAAAAAATACATTAACATAAAATAAACACACATAAAAGGACTAACATAATTTTGAACTAATTATTTTCATTACAAGAAATATTAACTTGCTCATTATTTTGCTCAAAGAAATCTACAACGTCAAGGTGTGTCATATCCATAGGATCAAAATAGATATCATCATTATCTTGATGTGGATGAGAAAAATTTATTTCTATGTTCTTCTCCTTTCCTTTCAATGAGGACTAATATAAATCAACAAGATGTTTGGTTGTACGACAGGTACGAGACCAATGTCCTTTCATTCAACACCGATAACAAATATTTTCTTCCTTCTTGGTATCTCTTTTGTTTATATTCTTCCACTTTTATTGTTTCTCCTCATTCTTTGAAGGTTTAGTATCATGGTTGCGGTAATTAAACCTTCCATGCCCGTGGCCACGACCACGACCACAACCATGACCACGACCACGACCACGACCATAATTATTATTATATCTTGTAACATTTCACTTCAGGGAATTGAGCTGAACCAGTCGGTCGTAATTCATGATTTTTCATTAAAAGCTCATTATTTTGTTCATCCACAAGGAGACATGAAATCAGTTTAGAATATTTCTTAAAACCTCGTTCTCTATATTGCTGCTGCAGGAGCACATTCGAGGCATGAAAAGTAGAGAATGTTTTTTCTAACATATCTCTATCAGTGATATTATCTCCACACAATTTCAATTTAGAACTGATTTTAAACATTGCAGAATTATATTCACTTACTGATTTAAAATTCTACAATCGTAAATGTATCCAATTATAAAGAGTTTTTGGGTGAATAACTGTCTTTTGATGGTCATATCTTTCTTTCAAATTTTTCTAAAAAATAAGATGATCTTTTATTGTGAATTTTAACTCCTCATGGAGATGATGGCATAAGAAAATCATGGCCTTTGTCTTGTTTTGACTAGGTGTTTCATTACCATCTTTAATGGTGTCTCCAAGACCCATGGCATCAAGATGAATTTCGGCATCAAGGATTTATGACAAATAATTTTTACCCATAATATCAAGTTCCATGAACTCAAGTATGGCAAGGTTTGTCATTGTAACTTCATACAAAAAAAAATATCAAAAATTATTAAAAATTTAATTTATTATAACTATCCATATATAACTATTCACATATGTAGCCTAGTCTCGCAAGAGAAGACATAATTAACATTAAGTAAGTGTAAAAGAATTATGAGAGTTAATGTTGATGAAAAAAAATCATATTAAGAGTAAGGATAAAAAGAACCACACATATTGAATTTTTAATAGTGTAGTGATGTGATGAGTGCATGGTGAATTGTAAGTTAAATAAGTAAATATGTGTTTTTCTAAGTATATGTATGCGTGATATAATAAGACTTGTAAAAGTACACTCCTCGTTAAATGACTTTGTAATTGTTAACAATGATAGTTTAGTAACTAATAGCCAAAATGAAAATAGTACATGGTACAATCAGCCACTAAATAGCAAAAATTAAAATCTACAACAAATATGTATACGTTGCATATTCGAGTGCGAAGTGTTATAATGTAAAAATTGTGCTCTGTGTGATGAAATATTAAATATATATGAGAAACTGAAAAAAAAATGAGAGTTCAATGACTAGTGCAAGCAGAAGGATTATAGAACCCAAATCTACAAGTTTATTGCATGGTTATCATGCATGACCGTAATATTTTTTCTTTTGATCAAATATATTGATGAATGGATATCCGCAAATGGTATTGGTCAAGTATTTTGTGATCTAAAACACTGATATCAGCATTGAATAAAATAATATTATTACATATTATGCATAAAAGTATACTATTAATTTCTATAAATAATAGATAAACATACCTTCTCCTTCAAATCAAATATGATTATCTTAAAAACGAAAGTGAGAAGCAATTCGTGCTGATAACGTATTATAAAAGATTAATAATATTAAGAACAAAGATGATTAAGGGAGAAGAGCATTCTTATTTCATATATGTTGTCATTGTATATGTCTCTTTACAATATTATTATTTATGGTACAAGGACATCAATACTAAGAGATTACAAAACTCAAAGGTCATGAGTTTCATAACTCAATGGGAGTTTCAAAATCATTACAATCAAAGATAGGGAGAATGAATCTAGACATCCATTATATGAATCTAGGCATTATAATATATTAGTTCCCAGAGGCATAATAGTTATCTAAAGGGGGGGGGGGTTGAATAGATATTTTAAATTCTTTCATTTCAAAATACTTGTTAATGTTGAGAATGATCTAAGGACAACGGAATTAAGATTTGTTTGTTTTCCCTTTAAGATATAGTGAGTTAATGAGAGTGAGAGCAGTTATAGCAGTTATAGGAGACACATAGATTTTAAGTGGTTTAGAGCATTCAAAGCTCCTAGTCCACTCTTCTATTCCTTGAGTAGGAAATCCACTAAGGATATCTTTACAACTTTTGAATCTCACAGATTCCTTCAAGACCAGCAGTCTTAGCACTTCTCAATTCAGTTTTGAACTCTTCAAGTCCAGCAGACTTGGTTCTTCACAGTTCACTTAGAACTCTTTAAGTCCTTCTATCTTGGAACTCCTTACTTCAATTGATGGTAGTTGCTAAGTTCTTGAATGGTGCTATTCAGTTGCCGTTAAGCTCTTGTTCAAAAGAACTTAATAGCTGAGCAAGCTTTTTCTTTTCAGATCGTAGAGTTTGATCGTTGAGTGTTCTTTTACTTTTTGTTCAGTGTTTGCTTAATTTTCTTCATCTACTGAATCTGTGTATATAAGATGTCTTTGAAATGTATTCTTTGAAGACATCCGTTGAAACATTAAATGCATTTGACATTTCTGAGCTTTGATGGAAACTTTTTGCACAGTTTCTGATTAACAGACTGGCCCACTGACATAACAGACTGTCATCTCACCTAACACCTGAAAAGGTGTTTTCTGCTGACCCATAGTACTTTCCTTAACTTCTTTAATACGCTTCTTTGTTATATACTAAGGATGACTGTTGTGTCATTGGGACTCCCGAGGATTTCAACGTTTATAATCCGTTCCACATTTGTTGGGATTTATTCTTAAACAAAATGGGCAAGGCTCGATGCTTCTGACACAGGCAGATGATGCTCTACGATTTTGATCGTGGTGTCTTGCCACCTTGGTGCTTGATCGGATACTGGCAAACGAGAACACTACAATTTCTCTTAAGGACTGGCACACTACGATCTTTACTTGCTTGTCTTTGCAGACTCTATGCTTTCGAGAGCATACTACGATCTCTGAGTTGGCTTGGCAAACGTTTGGACCACTCTACGATTTCAGGAGAGGCTTTTCAAAGCAGATACACTAAGATCCTCGATGCTCTACGATTCTGCCTTGGCTTCTATAATTTCTTTGATCAGCTTGATAGACTACGATTCAGTTGAACCCTATCTATCACATCTCAAGATAAAGATCAACCTAACAGCTTTGATCTTTTCTTCTATACATTCATTTACAGAATGATAAACATTAAAGACCAGATCAACCTAACAAGTTTGATATATCACTAAGTCCTTGTACATGCATCCTTTTAAGGACTTTACATATAATCATGAATATTTATTTTCAACATCAAATTTAAATATGCAATCTCCCAACAATCTCCCCCTATTTAATGTTGACATAACTAAGGAGATTTGTATCATGATTATCAATTTCTAGATGCAGTTGCTAGAAAGTAAATATGACTTAGTGTTTCAGTGAGCAGTTGGAACTTCTAGAGAATAAACATGAATTTATTGATGTTTGTGAAGATAGATATTACAATTAAGCTTAGTTACATAAATAAGAATTTGAGTTTCAACTTATCTCTATTTCTTTTGCCTTTTACTTCTTGGAGGATTTGCTTATTCCTCAGCTCTTCTTCTTCTGCTCGCTTCGTCTCTCCGTGCTATTTCTTCCAGCTTGCTTTGACTTAGTCTCTCATTATGATCGTGTTTATTCATGAATGCAGGATCTCCAATTGGCATTCTTAGGCCTGTGGTGGTCACCTCGTGTGAGCTGGGAGAAGGCCCTTGACTCCTCAGTGGTTGTGCCATGATAATCTGCCTTTGTTCAGATCGTGGAGTCTGATGGTAAGGCTGTCTTGTTGGAGGAATTTTTGATGATTGAGCTATAAATGTGCCTCTACCTCTGACTTTTTCTCCTTTCCCTGTATTCTCCCCCTTTATGTCAGCATCAAGGGCTCGAATGTCTTCATATAAGCGAGTCATGCCTTGGATAAGCTCGTTGAGCTGATGCTGGGATTAAGTACCGTCTTCACGGTTCTCTTTAATTAGAGAATTAGAATGAGCTTCCCTCTTTTGGAGAATGGCCAGGACATTTTTCCGTCTGTTTCATTTGACTCATGGAGAATTCTTGAAAGTCTTTCACTGCAGTTTATAGATTCATGATACTTTGTATTATAAGGTTGTTCTGGGACTCTTGAGTGGTCTATAATATAAGAACAACATCCCTGTGTTTCTTAGCGGCTTGAAAGTGGATTTGATCCCTTTCATTTATGCTTTGAATCATCTCCTTTATGATCTCCCTAAGCTTCTTTGTGAGCTCAGAACTTAGGGTTCTTGGGAGAGAGTTGACAGCATCAATCAGATGAATCAGCCTTAGTTGAACAAGGTCTGAGTGAACTTCAAGTTCTTCCTGTATGTCCTTGGTAACTTTTTGGGATGCTTCAGACAACTCTGTTTTTGTAGGAAGATCTAATATGAGTTCCAGGAGTTGCGAACTGTTTGGAGGAGAGGCTATTGAATGTGGACCTTGAATTTGGCAGAGAACAAGATCAAGACTAAAATATTCATTTGTTGAGGAAGATGGTATGTCCGATGGAGGGGCAGGTGTGTGAGGTTGAGCTTCAAAATGGATGGAGTCTACGATCTTTCCAGGTGGCTCAACGACTTGTGCAGGTGACTCTACGATTTAATTTGGCTCAATAATCGTAGAGGGAGGGATGATAAGAGATTGAATCAACATAAAGTTTGGTATATTTGGTTCATCACTTACAGAATGTTGGGATTCTGTAACTGGAAATTGATTAAGAGGATGAAGAATCACTTCCAACCATCTTGGTAATTCATAGAATTGGTTGAAATATGATGATGGATAGTGATTAACCCTGAAAGAGATGGGAATAGTTTGTACCTCATGTCTGTTTACTGAAGAAGGACCATTTGTGATCAGCTTTTGGGAAAAGTTGAGGTTTCCTGGGAATCCATGAGCTAGCACTGAGATGACTGGATAAGCTTTGAAGGTCTAGAACATGTGATCGCAGAGTTGAGAATTTGGGCTCTATGAAAGGGCATCATAGGTAATTAGGAGAATAATTGATTGTAGTTGGCCCTTCTATAACCATCATAGCCCACAACTATAATCTCAACCTCATCATCCTCTTCTTCTTCTCCGTCTTCGTGTGATGATTCCACTTCAGTAATTACCTCCATTGCTCTTCCTTGCTTTTCTTCTCTCTCACCTTCCATAGCTTCACTTCTCTCTATTTCTGCAGTTTCTGAAGCCAGAATTTCTTGAGAAACTGAGGGAGATTCTTGATGATCTCTTGGCAGTTCCTCCTCAGGAGCAGCTTCTTTTGTTATGAGCAGCCTCAGTACTTTCTTTAGTTTAAGCTCTGAATGGTTGATTAGGCTGAGAAGTTATTGCTGCATCCTCTTCGCGAGTGATGTCCAATCTAGATTCTACGATCGGTAGAAGCTCTACGATCGAAGAGAAAGAGGTCTTCTTAGACTTATGACTATGCTTTCCTTTCTTGAGCAGCTGAGAGATGGTATCTCTATCTTCTTCTTCCTCAGACTACTGTTCTTTTCTTTTCAATTTCTTAATAGTTTCGGTGCCTAAACTCTCTTGAGGTGCCTCAATAGTCGAGCCTTGAGGCACCTCTGCCATTTGAGCCTTCATTTTTCTTTTACCCTTTCTCTTTCTGACTAAAGTAATGGGTTCTTCCTTGTTGATTTCTTCTTCTTCTTCTTCTTCTCCTTTATAACTGACATGTTTTCTGAAATCCCGGATTCCTTTGCATCACCAGTTCTTCCACTGGACTCAAACATCATCCTTACATTTTCTGCTGGATTTCTTTTCCAGTTCTCAAACAGCTGCTGGGTCATCCTCCTGTTGGGATTAATGGATTCTCCTTCATTATCTTCAATTTTGTCACCCAGTGCTGATTGCAGGATAATGCTTATAAACCGCCCATAGAGCATCTTACTAGAGCTCTTTGATTTCTTTGAATTGAGTATCCACTTCCCAATCCAATCGATGAGTAGGGCTCCAAAGTTGAGTCGGATTCCATAACAGATTGTTGTCATAAGCTTCAGTTGTACTTCATTTACTGATTCGTGGCCAGAGCTTTTGTAACATATGCCCTTTCCAACAATGCTAGCCAAAAGCTCATAGTTTTGGGGAAACTCCTTCTTATTATATCCCTTGACAGTCTGATTCTTCTTGTGATGCATCTTCTTTAGTCCATCATGGAAATTGATGACCTCTATCGATAAGAGTCCCTTTTGTTAGGTTTGTAATATTCAAGAACGCAATCAAATTGCAAAAATAATGCGGAAACGTGTAAAAATCAGAGTTTTAAAATTTTACAAACCATATACCCGGATCACCCTTTATGCACAATTATTAATTAAACGAAAAGATAAAGAATAAAATCATACCCTTGAAGATCGAGCTTCCTCAGGTACAAGTTCACCTCCAATCCTTTTCGTGTTCAACTTGAATCCACCGGGTTTGGTTCCTTCCTTTGATCAACGTTAGCCACCCAAGTGTTTGGCCTCTAGAGGTGATCCACCAAGGAAGAAGAAGAATTTAAGAAGATGGGTGTTTGGCTAAACCCTAGTTTTCTATCTCTATAGAAAGGGCGTACTCTCCAACCATTGGAATTATTATGTCATCTTGATATCTGATATAAGACTCTTCTCATAAAGATATCAAGTAACCCTATTAAAATAAGGTATTATTTAATTAAACTCTTTTAATTAAATGGGCTCCCTAATCTTATTAGGGATAATTAATTAAACTCCTTTAATTAATTTTCCCTCTAATCCTATTAGGAATAAATGAGAGTACTTATATTAAATTAATTCCTAAACTCTTTTAGAAATTAAAATAATAATAATTATAATAATATTAATAAGACTCCTCTTATTAATTTATATTTAATATTTCTAAACTATTAAATAATAAATATTAAACTATTTAATTTATTTTATCACCATAGATTAAATTAAATATACTTAACATATTATTACGATTATGCCATTAACTTCTTAAATAATTATTCTTCCTTTTATGGTGTGACCTTTTAGGTTCTCCATATTAAACCCGTTGTGAATAAATCAATTAGAACAATTCTAATCTTATTTAAATAAATAAATTAAATAATTAATTTATTTAAATAAATAATATTTATTCTACAATAGGGATAAGCCTCCTAGCAATAGCGATCAACGACTTTCCGGATAATATAGATTTCAACATTAATCATAAAAGAACCCTTGAGTAAATAGTTAAAATGCAATTCAATCCTTCCACCATACTGATGTCCCAATTAAATATAAGACATGGAATTCTTGTCACAAGTCTTATTTTATTTAATTATATGTATTTCGATCCTTAAATGCACAACTCCAAATAATGCAAATTAGAAACTCCTTTCTAATTTCATTCTCGCTTATGCCAAGACTCTTGGGTTGTCATTTATCAAATCACATAGGATATTTCTCTTCTTTTAATAGAAGTGGTAGATTCTTTATTGATCATACATTATCTCCATTCACAACTTATTATACCCAAGCATACCCTTTGATATACCCTAAGGGTCTTAAGGAATAAGTCAAAGTATAACTCATCATACACAAGATACTATGATGATCTCAAGTCCAAGGATCACTTGTACTACTATCACTACAGGAATTCCTATTGACAGGCAAGTAAAACTCCATTAGGTATTTGTGAGACCCCAGATTTTATTAATAAAGATTTAAATTTTGTCAAAATAATTTTTTAATATTATGGTGTGAATTTGAGATAATATTATAGTTGTGGGTAGTATTTATAAATTTTGCAAAGTATGCAAGTGGTTATATTATATTCGATTGGTCGGGAAATATTCGGTTTAGCGAGGGAATATTCGCACAACTACTCAATCATTGGTGGACCCCAACAATGTAATTATTGTTTGATTGAGAAAACGGCGACAAAATATTTTATTGAAATAACGGCGGAAGTTTTACTTTGATAATCTTGTTGAACTACTTGGTAGTAAAGAATGCGATGTCGTGTGGTTGCATAGTAGCACCAAGTATTGATTATTGATGCTTATGTGAGAAGTCACTCGGTTTGATTCCATTATTGTTTATTAATAATATGAATTATTATAGCGATAATGACGTTTTGTTTTATTCGTATTATTAACGTAATAAAAAATGTAAACATCTTTTTATATAAAATAGAATACTTTATTAAAGTTATTCTATAAATAGAATATATTATATTTTATTATGCATAGTGTTGCATAGTGTTTTTTGCATAGTGTTTGCATAGTAAAATGTTTTTATATAAATAGAATATATTATATTTTATTTAAAAGATTTTTCTTTAAATATGGATAGTCGATTAAAAGTAAATCAATCTGGACCGTTCATGGATTAGTTACTATGCATTCCATTTTCCTATAAATAGAAGCTCATTCCTTCATTATTTTCTTACTTATTCATTGAAACTCTAGAGAGAAATTATAGAGAGAAAACTATAGAGAAAATTATAGAAAGAAGAAGAGTATACTATTGCTTCACTACTTCTATATTCAGGTTCTTTTTACGGTAAGGGGTGTTATTCTTTCTTCTTGAAGAGAACTTACATTATTCCATTCACTATTATTACATTGAATAACTTTTGTAAAAAGTGACATACCTATACATAACTTTGTATATGTGGCATATCCTATACTTGGTGAAATCCTATTGTTATTCCATTCTTATTTATTGTGTTGGAATAACTTTGTATTGACTTACCTATATACTTGGTGACATTCTTCTATTATTACATTTGGAACATCACATGCGTGTGTTTTACAGGACTGGTTCCGTTTTTATTATTATACGTTGGAACATCCATGCATGTGTTTTTACACCGACTTCGGTTCCGCTCTTTATCATTCTATTGGAATATCCTATCTCGTGTGTTTTACACCGGATCCGTTTCATCTTTATTATTCTGTTGGAACATCCTCGATTGCTGTGAATTTCACACGACCGGTTCCGTTATTATTATTCTGTTGGAATAACTTTGTCATCTGCAAGTACTACATGCATGGTGATTTCTTTGTTATTCCATTCTTTATTATACCCGGTTAGTTAAAACTTTGACTTCTATACTCCATGAAATTAGTAGAATATCCTTGATATTTGCGTTTCATCCATGTCTTTTCATGGAAATATTCTTACGATCATTCTTGAATTTTACTCTCTGCGAAAGCAAAGTCGTGTTGACAATTTGGACGTTAATAATTCATGGATTAAATAATTCTTGAACTTGTTTTATTGAATTATTATGTCATTGTCATCATCCTCATGTTATATTATGTTATCTTTGGCTTACGTGCATAGATGAACTTAGTATGATTATGACCCGAGGATCATTCGGTATAATCACGACTTGATATAAATGATGTGACAAAAGTCCTCAATGGCACAGAATGCAAAGATGGATAGTTTTGGTATGATTATGACCGGGGGTGATTCGGTATAGTCATGACCATTGATAATTTGATGAAAATCCTTGGCCGTGGTACGAGGATGATTAGATGTGGTGGTTTATTTATTAAAAATTTGAGTCTCAAATATAAAAATTGATGAAAACTTTTAAAACCTAAAAGATAGTAGACTTTATTCTCTACTTGAATCTTTTAATGGATTGCTTATTCCATGCAGTTAAACCGGTTGTCATTGTATTTTATCGGTTTAACCTTCATTGAAGGCTAATGATAATTTATTTTGCATTATCTTAGTCATAATATTTCTTCTTGGGCTAGTTGAGCTCACCCTTTCTTTCACCGTTTCTTCGTGAAATGAGAACATAAATGGAACGAGTCGGGGAACGGAGTAATGGTCCGGAGGATAGCATTAGTAGTCCTCACTATTCTCGTGAAATAGTGTGATAATAGTTGTAATGAGGACTCCTTTTGAGTTTGTATAATATCTAGTAGACAATATTTGTATTCAAACTCATGCTTTATGTCGTATTATTACCACATGACGTTATATTAGTAAGTTGTATTTGAATTTATGTACCGTGTAAGTGGCGACCCAAGATGGGTGACGTATACCTAATTTTGGGGCGTCACAATTGGTATCGAGCTTGAGGATATGATCCTGGCTAAGATGTGAGAATAGTACTAGGAGGAGAGAGAAATTCCTTCACTAGTATGACCTACCTAAGTTTATTTGGTATTTGATTGGTCGAATTGAGTATAGTGATAATATGTTGCATGTTAATTAACCCTTGTTTTGTGGCCGGTGTTTGTATTTAGATGTTGTGAATAGGGCTCCGGTTATTGGAGGCGCGATAATGAGTCGGCTTCAACCAAAAGGTAACGACCAACAACACGATAATAATCATACTGCGTGAATGACCATCTAACAATGATGACCATCGTGGGGAAATTATCATGTCAAGAATGGTAACCATTTCGGTGGTAATCATGGCCAAGATAATAAGAATGGACATTTCAAGAAGAGGGTTCAACAATGACGTGAAGACGTCGATCGCCGACCCGCTTCAAAGGAAGAAGAACGACCACCGGTCGTATGTTTCAAATGCTTGACGGAGGGACACATCCGTCTAAAACAGTGCTGTGACAATCCAAAGCGTGTTTTAATTGCGGAAGAGAAGGTCACTTAGCTCGATTTTGTCGTATGGTGAAGTCGAGTCCGGTTGAGATAGTGATGCCAAAGGATGTCCCGCACAAGCCAAAGCCGGTAGAGTTTAAGAGAGTTTTTTTTTTCGTGACGAGGAACACGAATAAAATTATCACGGGTAAGTTAATCATAAGCTCTCTTGCGAAGTCTATATCGTATTCGATACCGTTCTACCTATTATTTTATCTCTCTTGCTTGCGTTCAACGTTTAAATTTGACTCCGAAGAAATTGGACTTTGATTTATTTGTTTAAACTTAGTTGGGAGAAACCTTCGTTACCTCCATTTGTTTATAAATCTTGTTGATTCAAATCGAAACTTTCACGTTACCTGTCAATCTTATCTCTTTGAAAATATTTGCCTTTGATGGGATTTTAGGAATCAATTGGTTAACTACTCATCATTCTTTTCGTAAGGTTGTTAGCTTTTATATTCATAACCAACTTGTTGTGCGAATTCAAGTAACCAAACTACTAAAGTCAATTATTGTCATATCGAAGCCATAAGTAAAGAGCCCCAACCTTTCGTTGTTGACTTCCTTGTATGGAATGCACCGAAGCCGGACTTTCTGTAGGCGACATCGTGAATGAAGATGGCAAGTTTATAGGTATCATTGTGAGGTGCTATCCAGGTTAAGGGATAGAAGTCACAATTGGTATTAATGTGACGTCTTATCCAAGTCTTGGACGATAATAGCAGTTTTGAATGATATTTCTATCATTAATAAATTTGTTGGCGATTCTTGAAGACTTCTAGCCTACCCTAGAGCGTGAAATCGAATTTTGTATTGACCCGGTCTGAAAACCCATTTCTTAAACCCTCAAATATTTCTTCAACTAAAAGGATCTGCATTTACGAGGATTATGATGAAAGTCATAATAAAAGCATTGGACTAATGAAAATCATGGGTATATGAAGTATTAGTAAGTGTTATGATGAGTTATGTGGTTATTATGTGAAAACATGAAAGTTTCTTAGAAATCACAAAGGGTTGAAAAATCGATTTTGGTGAAAAGCGTAACATGAAATTCAATTGACCATATCTCCTATTATATTTTGAATTTTTGAGTGTGGTCAAGTCCTAGAGTTAGATCTATGAGTTACCTAACTAATCCAAGTGGAATTACTGGAAAAGGTGTTGTAGATTTTTGTGTGGACTGATTTTAGCAAAGGAGGCCAAAGCTGTAAATTTCGAAAATGCTATTGCCCAGAAACTTTAAGGGACTGTTTCATTAAATTATGAGAAAATTCTGGCCTTTTGGGACATGAAGGTATATGGTATAAAGTACCTCCTGTCCAAAAATGAGCTCATTCTGACTTACTTAAAATGAGCAAGTTATGACTATTTCAATATTTAGGTTTTCCAAATGACGCTATAACCGAGTTCTATAACTCAGATGACCATGAAATTTAAACTAGAAGCTCACGTTAACATGTAAGATCCTGCCAAGATTTGGGAATTTTTGGAGTTAAACTTGAGGTAGCTAATTTCTTAAGGAATTAATTAGAAATTGATTTTTGAAAAATAGTAAATGAATTTTAAAAATTCGAGAAAAATATATTTTCATTATGGGACTATATTATGCTAAATCCCAGAAAAGAAATATTTTTGGGACTAATTTGGTATTTTTCATGAAAATAGTTTAGTTACGAACATATACGAGTTAAATATGTTATGTAAGTAACACAAAGTTGAAAATAGGATTTTATGGCTAGAGAATCCTATATATAGGTATATGCATATTTTTGATGAGGATTTGATAATTGGTGATGATATTTTATGAGTATGGCATTTTTGAATGATTAAATGCATTATATGGTAAAGCGTAAACAATTGAGATAAATTGTTTATAAATTTAAGAAGTGATTAAAATATTATTATAATATTAATATTATTAGATTATGAGATTATTAAGTGATTGATAACATGGGGATATTCTTGAATCCGGATAAATTATATTATAAATGTTTAATATTTATCCTTTATCTCATTTGATTGATTCTTTATATCATTATCCATACCCTTTGATGAGCCAGTATCACCCTAAGGTCTTAAGGAATAAAAATCAAAGCATAACTCATCTTGCATTATCACTCTGATCTCATCTATGATCTATCACTCACAGAATGATCTATCAACATCGGTAAAAAACTCCATTATGGTATTCCTTTTAAGCTTAGCCTAATTCAATTTAACTTATTCCTCCGATAAAGACTCGATGAAGCTTTCAAAGAATTTATCATTCTTGAATTTTACTCTTCTGAAAGCTTGATCATCAATTTGGGCGTTAATAATTCAATGGATTAAATAATTCTTGAACTTGTTTTATTGAATTATTATGCATCCTCATGTTATATTATGTTATCTTTGGCTTACGTACATAATGAACTTAGTATGATTATGACGAGGGATCATTCGATATAATCATCGACTTGATATAAATGATGTGACAAAAAGTCCTCGTTGGCATGTCTGCGATGATGGATAGTTTTTGGTATGATTATGACCGAGGTGATTCGGTATAGTCATGACCATTGATAATTTGATGAAAATCCTTGACCGTGGTACGAGGATGATTAGATGTGGTGGTTTATTTATTAAGTGAGTCTCAGCCGATAAAAATTGATGAAAACTTTTTAAAACCTAAAGATAGTAGACTTTATTCTCTGCCAGCTCTTTTAATGGATTGCTTATTCAGCTGCCAGATTAAACCGGTTGTCTATTGTATTTTATCGGTTTAACAACGGGAAGGCTAATGATAATTTATTACGCATTATCTTAGTTATAATATTTCTTACTTGGGCTAGTTGAGCTCACCCTTTCTTTCACCGAAATGGAGTAATGGTCCGGAGGATAGCATTAGTAGTCCTCAACTTTACGCTTAATAGTTGTAATGAGGACTCCTTTTGAGTTTGTATAATATCTAGTAGACAATATTTGTATTCAAACTCAGGTTTAGTAAGATACATTCGATGAACTTATTTTCTAATAAGCACCTACATACTTATTTAGTGTCTCACACAAATGATCATGGGATCAAAATCAATGAGGCATCCCGATCTATCCGGATTCACTAATCCCCAATTTAGTAATCCAACGATTGGGAACTATTTTAAAGAATTTAGATCTCATTAGAATAATAATTATTCTAAAAGCATTGCTTAAAACTATGGGTTTATCCACATATTATAAAACAAGATCTTAGATAATTAAAAGCCTTTAATAAATTAATACTTTTTATTAATAAATGAATAAGATTGTTACAAAGTATATGCTTTATCATCAAACATGATTGGCTTGTGTGCATACTACTTTCAATCTCCCACTTGCACTAAAGCCAATCGTCATGGTATATCATACTCTTCTTCTCTAAGTGACGATTATCCTGCTGTTGGATAAGCTTTAGTTAATGGATATGTAATGTTGTTCATGAGAGTCCACTATCTCTATAGTGATTTCCTATCTTTCAATGATTCTAATAATCAAATGAAAGTGCCATAACACATGTTTAGATCCAAGATGAGACTTAGGAACTATTCCTAGTTACTAAATGAACTTTAATCCAAACAATCAACTTGCAGCTTCATTTATAGCTATATACTTTGTCTTTATCACTAAACCAGCAACCTTTTGCTATTTGGAACCTTTCAAATTCACTACACCACTGTTCAAGGTAACACTTTACCTTAAAGTGGATTTTTGAAGTCGTCTTGGTGCATCTGAAAAACTTGAGTCATAAAGCCCTCTAGTTTTAATTCAGACCCACCATGTATGCTCACATCCTTAGTGCCGGTTAAGAACTTTAAGATGTTTTTCACTGTCTTATAGTGATCTTCTCTAGAATATGACCGATCAACATTAGATCTTGTATATTTCATTGCATACATGATAGTCACTCATGCAATCTCTCTTTTCAGGAGTCTGTGGGGACTATAAAGAGAGATACACTCCATAGCTCATCGACATGAGACATCTCTTAGAGTTTTCCATGCTAAACGACTTTAGCATCAAATGAATATACGTTCCTTGGGTTAAGTCGAGCATCCTGTTGTATCTATCTATATAGATTTTATCCCCAACTAAGATACTCTTCCCAAATCATTCATGGAGGAATGTTTAGACAACTTTATCATTACTGATTTTAGCATTAGTATGTCATTCCTTATCCGTAGTATATCAACATATAATATTAGGAATGCCACGGCGCTCCCACTGTCCCTTTTGTACACACTAGAACTCTTACCTCATCGTATGTAACTGGATCATCATCTTCTATGATGCGTACCTCATCATCATCATCATCCATGATGAATCCATACCTCCTAGGTATCTTTAGTACTATTTTAGATTTACGATTCGGTTGTGGTACAATAGGTCTATCTATCTGAGTTCCTCTTATTTGACTTATAGTGTTTTGTGGTTCTTGAACTCTTCAAGATCTATTATCCTCCCACTAGCCCCTTGATGATAAACACCTTTATCTTAGAAGGAAGCGTGTTTCATGATAAATACCTTTTGCTAAGTAGGATTATAGAACATATACCCTAAACTTACTTTAGGATGTCCCACAAATCGACACTTATAAAATCTTGTCCCAAGCTTATCCTTTGAAACCTTTTCACATAAGTTGGACAACCCTTATCTTAACATACTTAAGATTAGGAATCCTCCCTGCCCATAACTTTTATGGAGTCTTGGGGTGGATTTTGAGGTTACCATTTTCGTGAGATGTCGACCATTTCTAGGACATTATCCCGGAAGGATACCGGAATGTCGGTAAAATCATTATGGACCGCATCATGTCCAACAAGGTACGATTTTTCATTCGGATACATCAATCAATTATTGTGTATCGGGATGTGTCCATTATATGAAAACCATTTGAGATGATCTAGAAACTTATTGCACAAGTATTTATTCCTTGATCTAATCAAAGAATCTTAATACATTGCCAATTTGTTTCACTTCAATTCTTTGAACCTTTTAAATAATTCACACTTGTATTTTAGCAAATACACACATTCAACTCTTTGAATGATCATCTCCTTTTCTTATAATAATTTGTTCAATATGCAAAATTATTTTCATGTAAGTCAAGTATACAAAATATATTAAATAATATTCGATTCTATACAAAACATTATTATTATAAATAGAACAACAATTGTTCTTAATTATAATACCAAAGATTTCATTGTCCAACAATAAAATGGAAATAATAATTTTAACAAGAACTGGAATACAATAACAACTTATTGACTTAATAGATTTTTCCGTAGGCATTGCTAAACTATAAGTTTCGATGGCTAATATGGCAACCTTTGTTAAATTTCCCGCACATAGGATTACTTATATTTGTTTAGCTTTCTACTTCTGCTTGGTCCCTTCATAAATCTATATTTATGATAACCAAAGTCGGTATCCAATACCCAAGTAGAACCTTAACTTAAAGAAAAATTTATTTCAATCATGAACAAAAACTGTATTGTAACCGAAACTTCACTAAGCTTCTTTGGTTAGCCTCTGCAAGATGCTTCTCGCAGTTTCTTTCCAGTGTCCAAGCTTATTGCAGTGGAAGCAAGCTCCTTTGATATCCGTATTAGTTTTGTTCTTATTATCCTTTGTTTATGCCTTTCTATTTACCTTCTTTGAATCGTTCTTCTTTTTAGAAGATCCTTTGGTCCCTACCAATAAGACTTTGTTTTTCTTGGTTGGAAAGTCACTCTCAACATTTTCAACATGTTAAGCAAATCAGTGAGGCTGATATCTAGCTTGTTCATATGAAAAATTCACAACAATTGTGAAAGGAGTCCGGGAGTGAGTGCAAGATCAAATCTTGGCTCAACTCTCCATCCATGACAAAACTCGTTGTTATAATTGATCATTCAAATTGATAATGTTAAGGACTTTTATCTGTACTGTAGTGTCATCGGTCATTCTAGAACGGAAGAGCTCCTTAGATATCTGATATCTATTAGTCCTACTTTCCTCACCATCAACTACTTGATGTGCAGGAATATAGTAGAAGCATCCATAGTTTCATCTTGTGTAGAAGCTCGTTACTCATGGATGTGAGCATGATGCATTGAGCCAATCGTGCATCATCTTGCCACTTTCTAAAAGTAACAATCTCTTCCTCGGAGGCATTATGCGCAACCATTGCGAGGATAGGCGTATTAAGGACATAAGATAGCTTTTCAAATATGAGAACTATTCTCAAATTCCTTAACCAATCCGTTTAATTGATTCAGTTAATTTAGCATCTAATATGCTTCGCAATGATAGAAATTTTAGACATTGTAAAATTACGTAAATGAATTTGTAATTAACAACATTTTAACATACATTCTTTTATTAATTACCAAAATAAATTAGGTCTTGTTTTAAATTGGGTATCTCCCACTATTTTCTTCAAACTATATTACCTCAATAATATAATTCAAGAAAATCTAATTAAAGATTTGCTAGTGAGAATAAGGATCCCATTTCAAATGTATATAGCCTTGTGGTGACACAACAAACTATATATAAATAAATAGGTAGACAACTTTTGTCAATTACATCAACTATGAAACTCCTTTTCTTTTGCCTCTTAGATTATTTTGATCAGTGGTGGCACATCCGAATCAAAATTATCCAAGTTAAGTCCGACCTAGCACTCCATATATTCAAAAAAAAAATATCATCCTTGTGGTGACATAACAAAACAATATTGTTCAATTTTCTTTATAAGCATCAAATGTGATAAATTAACATCTTAAATACTTAATACTTGCCTTGTGGTGACACAACAAACTCATATTAAATATTTAATACTCTATTAATTTTATCATGTAGAAAGCGGCGTTCGATATTCCAAATATCTTTGAGCGCTTAGGACTTAATATAAAAAAATTGAGGGGTTTGTTATTAATTTGTCTCATCTTGTTTAGCGCATGCACATATATATATAAAAATACGCGTCATATTAATGAACATGCTAATCATGTTTTGCATAATATATAATATATATAGTATAAGCATGCACATATAGAATACTATATTCTACTCGGATTGATTATGGACTTTTATTCTAGTTTGGTTCACTAGAGCCACCAAGTGAACCAAAAGGTCAAACCCTAGGGGTGCAAGAAATAATATTTAAATATAACTATTACATTTAAACCCGGGCTCCATTACAAACGGGTCTTCAAGCGCTCCTTGCTCCTTGATCTCCAATTTTTCAAAATTAATTCTAACTATTCCTATTACAAAATTATTTAAAATAAATAGAAACTTTGATCGTAATCGAGGGAAGTACATAGGAGGAGTTAGAATTTACATTAAGAAAAAATTAAAGAAGACGAGGTACGAGACCCCATTTAATATAACCCATACATTCATGCATCCAACTAAAATAAAATCCAATCATATTAAATGATAGTCCATAATCAATCCCATTTATTATCATATCGCGTCACCATATGCATCAATAAATAACATTTAATATATATATTGATATCATTTAATGGGCAAATTTAGTTAGTATAAAATCTATTTTGAATCAAAATAAACTCCTTAATTTTAATCCAAATTTAAATCAAAATAAAACTATTTTATTTTAATTTATCTAATTTTGAATAAAATAAACTATTTTATTTTAATCAAAATTTTAATCAAAATAAACTCCTTTATTTTAATTAATTATGGAATCCAATTCCATATATAAAAAAAAATTATTAAAGGAAACACGGATTATCTTTCCTATTCACAAATAAACTCCTTTATTTTGAATAATATGAAATCTTATTTCATATCTAAATAAACTCCTTTATTTAAGGAAAGACCGATTCTTTTTCCTATTCACAAATAAACCTTTTATTTTGAATAATATGAAATCTAATTTCATATCAAAATAAACTCCTTTATTTAAGGAAAAATAGAATCCAATTTCAACTTCAATTAGTTATCATGAAATCCAATTCCAACTCTAATTAGTTAGCATGAACTTTAATTTTAAAATTAAAATAAACTCTTTTATTTTAATATTAAAATAAACCTTTTATTTTAAGATTAAAATAAACTTATTATTTTAATTATAAAATAATTAGAATGATATATATATATATATATATATATATATATATATATATATATATATATATGAATAACGTGAATAATGTGTAACTTTCGAATATATATATAATATATATATATATATATATATATATGCATATAATTGTGCCACGAATAACAATACACGTGAATAGCCCTTGAATTTCCGTGCAACTCCCTTGAAGTTCAAACAACTTATATATATATATGATTAATTAAAGGAATTATGCCAAGAATCTCTGAAGACATAAGCACGTGATTCCTTGATAAAAAAAACGGAATGATAATGATTCTGGCCACGTTTTTGTTTTAATCACCAGGGTCATCTTAACATCTAATATATATATATATATATGATAACTTATATGATTATTATCATATAACAAGATTATATATAATACCATATAACTATTATATATACATGTAATGCTAACCGACCACGTTCCCTTTTAACAGGTTTCGGGATTTTTTTTTTTTTTATAAATTTTATACAATAAAATTATGTCCAATTAAATTGTTCTAAACACATATCAATATACATATTAAATTTGAACAATTAATAATTCGCATAAAGGTTTGGCTCTAATGCCACTGTTAGGTTTGTAATATTCAAGAACGCAATCAAATTGCAAAAATAATGCGGAAACGTGTAAAAATAAGAGTTTTAAAATTTTACAAACCATATACCCGGATCACCCTTTATGCACAATTATTAATTAAACGAAAAGATAAAGAATAAAATCATACCCTTGAAGATCGAGCTTCCTCGTACAAGTTCACCTCCAATCCTTTTCGCGTTCAACTTGAATCCACCCTGTTTGGTTCCTTCCTTTGATCAACGTTAGCCACCCAAGTGTTTGGCCTCTAGAGGTGATCCACCAAGGAAGAAGAAGAATTCAAGAAGATGGGTGTTTGGCTAAACCCTAGTTTTCTATCTCTATAGAAAGGGCGTACTCTCCAACCATTGGAATTATTACGTCATCTTGATATCTGATATAAGACTCTTCTTATAAAGATATCAAGTAACCCTATTAAAATAAGGTATTATTTAATTAAACTCTTTTAATTAAATGGGCTCCTTAATCTTATTAGGGATAATTAATTAAACTTCTTTAATTAATTTTCCTCCTAATCCTATTAGGAATAAATGAGAGTACTTATATTAAATTAATTCCTAAACTCTTTTAGAAATTAAAATAATAATAATTGTAATAATATTAATAAGACTCCTCTTATTAATTTATATTTAATATTTCTAAACTATTAAATAATAAATATTAAACTATTTAATTTATTCTATCACCATAGATTAAATTAAATATACTTAACATATTATTACGATTATGCCATTAACTTCTTAAATAATTATTCTTCCTTTTATGGTGTGACCCTTTAGGTTTTCCATATTAAACCGGTTGTGAATAAATCAATTAGAACAATTCTAATCTTATTTAAATAAATAAATTAAATAATTAATTTATTTAAATAAATAATATTTATTCTACAATAGGGATAAGCCTCCCCAAGCGATCAACGACTTTCCGGATAATATAGATTTCAACATTAATCATAAAAGAACCTTTGAGTAAATAGTTAAATGCATACAATTCAATCCTTCCACCATACAATGTCCCCAATTAAATATAAGACATGAAATTACCGTCAAGTCTTATTTTATTTAATTATATGAATTTTCGATCCTTAAATGCACTCTCAAATAATGCAAATTAGAAACTCCTTTCTAATTTCATTCTCGCCTTAACCAAGGACTCATCTGGGTTGTCATTTATCAAATCACATAGACATTTCTCTTCTTTAAATAGAAGTGGTAGATTCTTTATTGATCATACATTATCTCCATATACAACTTATTATACCCAAGCATACCCTTTGATATACCCTAAGGGTCTTAAGGAATAAGTCAAAGTATAACTCATCATACACAAGATACTATAATGATCTCAAGTCCAAGGATCACTTGTACTACTATCACTATAGGAATTCTATTGACAAAAAGTAAAACTCCATTAGGTATTCCTTAGCGAGCCACGTTCAGTGAACTTATTCTCCAATAAGCACCTACATACTTGCTTTAGTGTCTCCACACAAATGATCATGGGATCAATCATCCTCATCCAATGAGCAAGCAACGTATGTACCAATCTATCCGGATTCACTAATCCCCAATTTAGTAATCCAACGATTGGGAACTATTTTAGTTTTAAGCTTTCAAAGAATTTAGATCTCATTAGAATGATCATCATCATTATTCTAAAAGCATTGCTTAAAACTATGGGTTTATCATATATTATAAAAAACGACATCATGTAGATAATTAAAAGCCTTTAATAAATTAATACTTTTTATTAATAAATGAATAAGATTGTTACAAAGTATATGCTTTATCATCAAACATGATTGGCTTGTGTGCATACTACTTTCACCTTTGACTTGAAACCTAAGGCCAGGTTTATGTCTTCAGCCTTGAGCTTGAGTTGTACTCCCTTGACTCTTGTGGTGATGATGTTGTTCTCAAAAACTCCATTGCTAAAAAATTCCTTTATTAGCTTTGGGTAAATCCATGTGCTGGTACCTAGAGCCTCTTCAAGACCAGCTTTCTTTACCAGAGACAGAATCTTATGGAATTGAGCGTCAGCTGTCTTGAATTCGTCAAAACACAGTCTGTAACCAATGATAATACTTGAAGCTGCCATTGATTTCTTTGCACTGATGTTGATTGAGCTTTTTGGACGACTAGGGTTTCTGCTTTGTAGAGAGAGAGAGAAATAAGCTTTTTGAACTTCTGAGGTGGGTTTTCAAAAACCCATTTTTAAATTATACTTGTAACTTCCCTCCACTTGATCTGCGTAGTGGGACATGTGTCGAGTTCTGCTTGGCTCCACGATTTGAACTTGTGTGGAAAATACTGATTTGCCCTTAGCTCCTCCTGAGTTCGTGTAGTCTTTGGGAGGACCACGATCGTCGAGGTAGCACTACGGTCGTTGAGGTTGTCATTGTGATCGTTGAGTCCACTGTTGAATCTGCTCTACGAACATTGTCTGCTCTGTTCGTTGTGATGAACTTTCAACTTAGCATTTCTTTCGAGTTAAGGTAGCTCAGGAAGGGCCAACCTCTTATAGTGAATTAAGAGTTAGGTTTGTCCTTGAGGCGCTTGACAGAGAGATTGCTTTGATTTGTTGGAACTTTGTCATCATAGGATGCTTCTTTTGTTCTATTGATGGAGCTCTACGATTGTGGTTTTTCTTTGTTCATGTCTACTGTGACGCCCCCAAAATAGGTATACATCACCTATTCTGAGTCGCCAAATACATGGTACGAATAAAAATACAATCTTAAATATACAACACGAAATGTGTTTTAATACAAATATTGTCTTACGGATGATATTCAAACTCAAAATAAGTCCTCAATACATTTATTATCACACTATTTCATAGAATAGTGAGGAGTACTAAAGCTATCATCCGGACCGTCACTTTCGGTTCCCCGACTAGTCCTCGCTACGTTCTCATTTCACGAAGAGAACAATGAAAGCAAAAGGGTGAGCTCAACTAGCTTAAGAAGAAATATTATGACTAAGATAATGCAAAATAAATTATCGTTAGCCTTCAACAATGTTAAACCGATACAATATAACAAACATCAATTTTAATCTGCGGGAACAAGCAATCCATTAAAAGAGTCAAGTAGAGAATAAAATCTACTATCTTTTATGATTTAAAAGGTTTTCATCACTTTTATCGTTGGGACTCGACAATAATAAATAATCCACATCATCCTTTTCTACGGCCAACGATATTCATTTTTTCACACACCATTTTATCCAACATTACGATTAAGGATATTCGTATTCATCAAATCCATGATCATGCCATAATCCATCAATGCACTACGGGCCATCTAGGACTTTACCACATCATTTGTAACACAGATATAACTTTAAAATAATATATATATATATATATATATATATATATATATATATATATATATATATATAAACATGAGGATGATGACAATGATATAAGAATGCAATAAAACAAGTTCAAGAATAAATTTATTCAGGAGCTAATAACGTTCAAATTGTCAACATGATACTTCTTTGTAGAGTAAAATTCAAGAATGCTCAGAAGAATATTTCCATGAAAATGATACTGGATGAAGCGCAAATATCAAGGATATTCCACTAATTTCATGGAGTATAAAAGCCAAAACTTTAACCAATTGAGTATAATAAAGAATGGAATAACAAAAGAAATCACCAGGCATGCGATAGATCGCATGCAGACGGTTATTCCAATGAATAAAAAAAATAATCGGAACGTGTCACGCGTAAACGCATGCATGGATATTCCAACAGAATAATAAATAATGGAACCAGGTCATGCGTAAACGCACAAACAAGATATTCCAACTGAATAATAAATAACGGTACTAGGTTATGCGTAAGCATTGCGACGGGATGTTCAAAATGAATAATAAAGAATGGAATAACGTAAGAATTTCACTATGTATGCGGTATTGGCATGTATGAGTTATTCCAACATAATAATAAAGAATGGAATAACAGAAGAATTTCACCAAGTATAGGGTAGTCCGCGTATACAGGTTATTCCAACAGAATAATAAAGAATGGAATAACAGAAAAATTTCACCATGTATGCGGTACTTCATATAGACAGGTTATTCCAATATAATAATAAAGAATGGAATAACGGAACAATTTCACTAAGTATAGGGTAGTCCGTGTATACAGGTTATTCCAACAGAATAATAAATAATGGAATAACAGAAGTTCTCTTCATGAATACAAAAGAAATAATACTCCTTACCTTAAAAGAAGAGTACTGGATATAGGAGTAGTGAAGTAACAGAATAATTTTCTTCTTTCTCTCAGTAGTTTCTCTCTCTAGAGTTTCAGTGAATTCGTTAGAAATAATGAAGGAATGAGCTTCTATTTATAGGAGAATGGATTTGAATAGCAACTACTTCATGAACAGTCCGTATTGATTTACTTTTAATCTCCACGGTCCATATTGATTTAATAAAATATTCTAAAAAAACAAAATCTTTTAAATAAAATATAATATATTCTATTTATAATCTAATAAAATGAATAACTTTATAAAAGTATTACATTTTATATAAAAAGATTTTACTATGAAAAATACTATCACGAGTATTTATTCATAATAAAATATAATATATTCTATTTATAATTAAATAAAATAAATAACTTTTTAAAAGTATTACATTTTATATAAAAAGATTTTACTATGAAAACACTATGCATAATAGAATATAATATATTCTATTTATAGTCTAATAAAATAAATAACTTTATAAAAGTATTCTGTTTTATATAAAAAGCTTTTCTGTTTTATTACAATAATAATACTAATAAAACAAAACTTATCATCATTATTATAATTCATAATATTAATCGACCAGGTTGTTCCCAGGAAAGAGGGGGCTTTCCTGTTAAAACGAATATTCCCCGACCAATCGAATATTATATAACAACTTGCGTACTTTGCAAAAATTATAAATATTACCCAAGTGACGCCCCCAAAATAGGTATACATCACCCATCTTGAGTCGCCAGATACATGGTACTGAATACAAATACAAACTAATTATACAACAGTCGTGTAAAATACGACAAAACATATGCTGTGAGTTTTAATACAAATATTGTCATCTAGACAATATCCACACTCAATGGAGTCCTCATTACATTTATTATTACACTATTTCACGAGAATAGTGAGGACTACTAATTCACCATCTAGGACCATCACTCGTTCCCAGACTAGTCCCAAATCCCACGTTCTCATTTCACTGAAGAGAACAATGAAAGAAAGGGTGAGCTCAACTATCCTAATAAGAAATATTATGACTAAGATAATGCGAGAATAAATTATCGTTAGCCTTCAACGATGTTAAACGATACAATATAACAAACATCAAGTTTAACTGCGGTGAACAAGCAATCCATTAGAAGAGTCAAGTAGAGAATAAAATCTACTATCTTCTATGATTTAAAGGTTTTCATCACTTTTATCCACGAGACTCATTTCGATAAATAATCCACATCATCAAATCATCCCTGCACTACGGGCCAAGGATATTCTTTAGTATCACGACCACGAATTATCCATGCACTACGGGCCAAAGATAATCGTGTTTTCATCAACCATCCCGATCATGCCATAAAATAATTCATCTTTGCACCCTTGGTAAGAAGAAATCCATAGCCATAACCATACCAAAAACTGTCCATCAATGCATTACGGGCCAACGAGGACTTTTTCCACATCATTTGTAACATTACGGTCATGATTATACCGAATAATCCTTGGTCATAATCATACCAAGTCCATCTATGCACTACAGGCCACAGATGACTTTCAACATAATATAAACATGAGGATGATGACAATGATATAATAATTCAATAAAACAAGTTCAAGAATTAATTTATCCAGGAACCAATAACGTCCAAATTGTCAACATGATACTTCTTTATAGAGTAAAATTCAAGAATTCTCAGAAGAATATTTCCATGAAAAGATACTGGATGAAGCGCAAATATCAAGGATATTCCACTACTTTCATGGAGTATAGAAGCTAAAACTTTAACCAACTGAGTATAATAGAATATATGAAACTGCAAATGGATTTTCACCCCCATGTGGTAATCCACTTAGACAGATCATTTCCACAATTTAATAAGAAATGAATACGAATGGTTATTCACCATGCATGTGGTAATCCACATAGACAGGTTATTCCAACAGAATAATAAGAATGGAATAACAGAAGATTTCACCATGCATGCGATAGACCGCACAGACAGGTTATTCCAACAGAATAATAAAGAATGGAACCAGGTCATGCATAAACGCACAGACAGGATATTCCAAATGAATAATAAATAACGGAACCAGGTCATGCGTAAACGCACCGAAAGGATGTTCCAACAGAATAATAAAGAATGGAATAACAAAAGACTTCACCAGGCATACGATAGACCGCACAGATAGGTTATTCCAACATAATAATAAATAATGGAACTAGGTCAGGCGTAATACGCACCGACAGGATATTCCAACAGAATAATAAAGAATGGAATAATAGAAGAATTTCACCATGTATGCGGTACTTCGCATAGACAGGTTATTCCAACATAATAATAAAGAACTTCGCATAGACAGGTTATTCTAACATAATAATAAAGAATGGAATAACAGAAGAATTTCACCATGTATGCGGTACTTCGCATAAACAAGTTATTTCAACATAATAATGAAGAATGGAATAACTACTCTTACGAGTATTAAAAGAAAATAATTCTCTTCATGAATACGAAAGAATAATACCCCTTATGGGTACAACAAATAATATCTCTTACCTTTGAAAGAAGAGTATTCTGACGGGTAGGGCGGGAATATACTTGAAGAAAACTTGCACTATCTTCCACGCTCAAAGCTTTTTTAAACTCTAAAGAAGTACGCTTGAGATTACAGAAGAAGAACTCTCTCTATAGTTTCTCTCTCCAGAGTTTCAGTGAATTCGTAAGAAGGAATGAGCTTTTATTTATAGGAGAATGGACTGAATAGTAACTAATTCATGAACGGTCTAGATTGATTTACTTTTAATCGGACGGTCCATATTAATTTAATAAAATATTCTAATATAACAAAATCTTTTAAATAAAATATAATATATTATATTTATAATTTAATAAAACGAATAACTTTATAAAAGTATTCTGTTTTATATAAAAAGATTTTACTATGCAAACACTATCAGAGCCTTATGCAAATACTATGCATAATAAAATATAATATATTCTAATTATTATCTAATAAAACAAATAACTTTATAAAAGTATTACATTTTTATATAAAAAGATTTTACTATCAAAACACTATCACGGACATTATCTGAAACACTATACATAATAAAATATAATATATTCTAATTATTGTCTAATAAAACAAATAACTTTATAAAAGTATTACATTTTTATATAAAAAGCTTTTCCGTTTATTACATTAATAATACTAATAAAAAATAATATATATATATATATATATATATATATATATATAAACTTCCGTGACTTCATAAAAAGACACCTCGAATATTTAACAACATTTATCATCATTATTATAATTCACAATATTAATCGACCGAATCGTTCCTAGGAAAGAGGGGCTTTCCAATAAGGATTTCTCCTTATCACAATTAGGTGACCAAACCTCTCCTTGGCAGAACTTCTAGACATCGTTAATATTGCAAATAATAATATTAATAACTTTTTTATCTCAATTATTGATTTAATAATATATAAAATATCGACAATAATTGAATCAAATAACGTGAGATACTATACAACAATTACTATAGCAATAATTGAACAAAACTGAGTGACTTCTCACGTAAGCATCAATAATCAATATCGTGCTACTATGCAACCACGCCAGTATTCTTTGTATTTTTTACTACAAAGTATTTCAAATGGTTTTAACGGTAAAACTTCCGCCAGTTATTTTCATAAAAATATTTTTATCGTTTTCTCAATCCGAAAATAATCCCGCTGTAGGGTCCACTAATGATTGTACTGTTGCATTTGGATATTCCCCAACAAAAGAATATATTCCCCGACCAATCGAATATTATACAACAACTTGCATACTTTTCAAAATTTATAAATATTACTCATAACTATAACATTATCTCAAATCCACACCATAATTTTGAAAAAAAATATTTTGAGAAAATTAAATCTTTATTCGTAAAATTTGAGATTTTACAACCCACAACTATAACATTATATCAAATTCATTCCATAATATTCAAAAATGATATTTATAGAAAAATCATCTTTATTCATAAAAGTTGGGGTCTTACAACCTCCCATTCTTAAGAAATTTTGCCCTCGAAATTAGGGTACGTACCTGGTATGTCGAAGAGGTAAGGATACCTTAATTTCATTTCAGATTCTAACTCCCAGGTCATTTCCTCAACATCGTGATTTCTCCACAAAATTTTGACTTGAGGTATAACCTTGGAGCGTAGAATATGTTTCTTCTTATCCAAGATTTGAACAGGAACCTCTTCATACATTAAATCTTCCGCTATTTCGTCCGGTTCTAACTCAATAATGTGGTTCGGGTCTTCCACATATTTACGTAACATGGATATGTGAAAAACGTTATGAACACGAGACATACATGGCGGTAAACCGAGTCTATAGGCCACAGTTCCTACTCGATCGAGGATTAAAAATGGGCCAATAAATCGAGGATTGAGCTTTACTCTCTTTCCAAATCTCGTAACTCCTTTCCATGGAGCAACACGTAACAACACATGATCTCTAATATCGAATTCCACGTTCTTTCGATGAAGATCAGCATAACTCTTTTGTCGATCTTGTGAGGTTTTTATATGTTGTCGGATCGTTTGAATCTTTTCCATAGTCATACATACCAACTCTGGTCCCAACAACGTTGCTTCACCCACCTCATTCCAGCATACTAGAGAACGACATTTTCTTCCATACAATGCCTCGAATGGAGCCATACCAATACTTGTTTGATAACTGTTGTTGTAGGAAAACTCCACCAATGGTAAGAACTTATCCCAACTTCCTTGAAGTCAAGGACACAGAGTCTTAATAAATCTTCCAGAGTTTGAATAGTCCTCTCTGATTGTCTGTCCGTCTGAGGATGATATGCCGAACTAAATCGTAAATTCATGCCCATAGCTTTTTGCAAACTAACCCAAAATCGTGAATTGAATCTCGGGTCTCGATCAGAAACTATGGATACTGGCATACCATGTAGTCTTACAATCTCGTTTATGTACATACGAGCAAGACGTTCAAGTGTATAAGTTTCTCGTATTGGTAAGAAATGAGCAAACTTGGTCAATCTATCAACAATGACCCAAATTGCATCTATGCCTTGAGAAACCTTGGGGAGACCAGTAACAAAATCCATGGTAATGTGCTCCCACTTCCATTCTGGAATTTCAAGTGGTTGCAATGGACCTTTTGGTACTTGATCCTCCGCCTTGACTCGTTGACAAGTTAGACACCTAGAGATAAACAGTGTTATCTCTCTCTTCATATTGCTCCACCAAAATGTATGACGAAGATCATGATACATTTTGGTACTCCCAGGATGGATTGCAAATGCGGTGTGTTGTGCGCCTCCATCATGATTTTATACTTTAAATCAGGGTCGTTAGGAACAAAAAAGTCTGGAGTTGACTCGAAGTATTCCTTCTTCATCGATTCTTGCTTCCAGCATAGCCCCTTCTTGCACTTTCTTCCTCATACGCATCAGCTCCAGGTCTGTAGCTTGAGCAGCTTTAACTTTATCAATTAAAGTTGGTTTTACTCGTATATTCGCCATCATCACATGGGTCCCTAGAGTCTTTAACTTTATCTCCATCCTTTGCAAGTCACACAAAATAGGCCTTTGCGTTGACAATATTGTACTCATACCCGCATATGATCTTTTACTCAATGTGTCAGCTACCACGTTCGCTTTTCTAGGATGGTATTGGATGGTATGATCATAATCTTTCAACAGTTCAAGCCAACGTCATTGTCTCATGTTGAGTTCCTTTTGAGTGAAGAAATATTTGAGGCTTTTATGATCCGTAAAGATCTCCACTTTCTCCCCATACAAGTAATGCCTCCAAATTTTAAGTGCAAAGACAACAGCTGCCAACTCTAGATCATGAGTAGGATAATTCCTCTCATATTCTTTGAGTTGATGAGAGGCATAGGCTATGACTTTTCTATGTTGCATGAGAACACATCCTAACCCTTTACCCAAAGCATCACTGTAGATGACAAATCCCTCCGAGCCGGATGGTATTGTCAGAACAGGTGCTAAAATGAGTCTCCTCTTGAGTTCTCGAAAACTCTTCTCATATTCCTCGTTCCAACTGAATTTAGTATCTTTCTGAGTTAGCTGAGTTAATGGAGTAGAGATTCGAGAAAATCCTTCTACGAATCTCCGATAATAACCAAATAAGTGAAAAGCTACGTGCTTGATCCATTGATTTAGGTTGTTCCCGACTTTGAATAGCTTCAATCTTTCTTTGGGTCAATAGATATTCCATGACTTGATACTACGTGCCCAAGGAATGCTTCTTCCTCAAGCCAGAACTCGCATTTCTTCAACTTGGCATAAAGCTTGTTTTCACGAAACTTTTGGAGTATCAGCCTCAAGTGTTGCTCATGATCTTCACGGCTTTTGGAATAAATAAGGATGTCATCAATAAAGACGACCACAAAGTGATCCAAATATTCCTTGGATACTCGATTCATCATATCCATGAAGGCAGCAGGAGCATTAGTCAATCCAAAAGACATGACTAGGAATTCATAATGCCCGTACCGAGTTCTGAAAGTCATCTTTGGAATGTCATCGGTTCTAATCTTCAATTGGTGATATCCGGAACGAAGATCAATCTTTGAAAAGAATTTGGCTCCTTGCAACTGGTCAAATAGGTCATCAATACATGGCAATGGGTACCTATTTTTGATGGTGACATGATTCAAATCCCGATAATCAATAAAAAGGCGCATACTCCCATCTTTCTTCTTCACGAATAGAACAGGAGCACCCCAAGGAGAAGTTCTAGGACGAATAAAGCCAATGTCTAACAATTCCTGCAGTTGGGTCTTTAACTCCTGAAGTTTAATAGGAGCCATTCGATATGGGGCTTTGGAAATGGATTTTGTACCGGGTTCAAGGTCGATACAAAATTCAATTTCACGCTCTTGGGGTAGGCCAGGAAGTTCCTCAGGGAATATGTCAGGAAATTTATTAACAATAGAAATATCATTCAAAACTGATGTATTTTTGTTTAGATCCGTGACATGAGCTAAAGAAAGCTTGACATCCGTTTTTCAATAAACGAATAGCTTCTTTATGGCTTGAGACAACAGTGATTGATTTTAATGGTTTGGTTGCTTGAATTCGCATAATAGGTTGGTTAGGAATATGAAAGCTAACAACCTTACGAAAACAATCAATTTTTGCATAATGAGTAGTTAACCAATCAATCCCTAGAATAACATTAAATGCAAGTATTTTCAATGAAATAAGATCGAAAGGTAATGTGAGGGTACCTATTTGAACCAAACAAGAATTATAAATAGTGGATGTAATGAAGGTTTCTCCCAATGGAGTTTCAATAGATAAGTCAAAGTCTAATTTCTCCGAAGTCAAATTTAAACGTTGAGCGCAAGTAGGAGAAATAAAAGAATGGGTAGAACCAGTATCAAATAAGGTATAGACTTCACTAGAGTTTATGATAAGCTTACCCGTGATGACCTCGTTCGAGTTCCTTGCTTTCTGGGAGGTCACAACAAACGCTCTCCCTTGAACTACCGGCTTTGACTTTTCTGGGACGGCCTTTGGTGCCTCCATCCTAGCTGAACTTGTCTTCGGTGAACGACAAAATCTGGCTAGGTGACCTTTTCTTCCACAATTATAACATGCTTTGGACGGCATCGCGCAGTTTGGACTGATGTGTCCCTTCCCTCCGCACTTGAAGCATATGATAGGTGGCCGTTCTCCTTCCTTAACAACGGGTCTTTGATCTTGACGTCTTTCCATCATTGTTGAATCTCCTCTTCTTGAAATGTCCATTCTTATTATTTTGGCCTGATTACCACCGAAGTGGTTACCATTTCGCCCATGATTCCCTCCACGCTTGTTGTCACCGCTTTGATGATCGCTTCACACGGTATTATCATTTCTTTGGTCGCTCTCTTTTGGTTGGGTTGACTCATTATCGCGTTCCAATAACTGAGCCCTATTAAAAACATCTGAATACAAACACAGTTTATGAGAGATAAGATATTGACGTATCTCAGATTTCAAACCTCTTAAAAACATTAGCGTCATTCTTTCCTCATTATCAACCAAATGGGACGCAAACCGGGACAACTTAGCTTCGTACTGCGACACGGTCATGTTGTTTTGCTCCAGCTTGATGAACTATACCTCTTTCATGTGACAAATATTTTCGGGAAAGTACTTGTCGTTGAACAATTCTTGAAACTTCTCCCAAGTCATCTTCGATCTTTGCGGGTTGAGTACGTTTCTGATTCCCACCAAGAATCTCTCATGCACGCACATGAAGGTGACAAAGGGAACCTTTTGCTCCTTGAAGCATCCCAAGACATCAAATATCTTGCAGATCTGCTTTATCCACGCCTCGCTTTAAGTGGTTTTGGCTCTCAAAAAACTCGGTGGTCCCAGTTCCTTGAATCGCTTAGCGGTGACCGTCCGAGAGTTGCCAGTGTTTCCACCTGTATTTTGGATAGGAGCCGCTCTTGCCTAATGTTACATTAATTTCATAAAGCCTCTGAACATTCCATTGTTCATCATTTGGTCAGTGTTGTTGTTTGCCTGAGGATTGTCGCCTTCCTGATGCACATTATCCTGATTATTGATCTGTGGAGACTCAACGGTCTCCTGTGCTCCATTGATATTCTCAACATTCTCGGATGTCATTTTCAAATACTGCCATAAAACAAGGATTAATTAACATACCACATATTATCCCCATACTTTGACCGACCAATTAAATATCAAATAAACTTAAGTAGGTCATACTAGCGAAAGAATTCCCCATTTCTCCCCTCCTAGTTCTTATCTCACATCTAAGCCAGGGATCATATCCCTAAGCTTTGATACCAACTGTGATGCCCCTAAAATAGGTATACATCACCTATTCTGAGTCACCAAATACATGGTACAGAATACAAATACAATCTTAAATATATAACACGAGCTGTGAGTTTTAATACAAATATTATCTTCTAGACAGTATTCAAACTCAAAATAAGTCCTCAATACATTTATTATCACACTATTTCATAGAATAGTGAGGACTACTAATTCTATCATCTGGACCATCACTCATTCCCCGACTAGTCCCTCGCTACGTTCTCATTTCACAAGAGAACAATGAAAGCAAAAGGGTGAGCTCAACTAGCCCGAAGAAAAATATTATGACTAAGATAATGCGTAATAAATTATCGTTAGCCTTCAACAATGTTAAACCGATACAATATAGCAAACATCAAGTTTAATGCGGTGGAACAAGCAATCCATTAAAAGAGTCAAGTAGAGAATAAAATCTACTATCTTTTATGATTTAAAAGGTTTTTCATCACTTTTATCGCTGGGACTCAACTTAATAAATAATTCACATCATCCTTGCACTACGGCCAAGGATATTCATTAGTATCACAACCACAAATTATCCATGCTCTACGGGCCAAGGATATTCGTGTATTCATCAATGGTCATGATCATGCCAACAACTGTCCATCAATGCACTACGGGCCAATGAGGACTTTTACCACATCATTTGTAATATTACGGTCATGATTATACCGATTAATCCCTGGTCATAATCATACCAAGTCCATCTATGTACTACAGGCCACAAATGACTTTCAACATAAAATAAACATGAGGATGATGACAATGATATAAAAATTCAATAAAACAAGTTCAAGAATTAATTTATCCAGGAACCAATAACGTCCAAATTGTCAAAAAGATACTTCTTTGTGGAGTAAAATTCAAGAATGATCAGAAGAATATTTCCATGAAAAAGATACTGGATGAAGCGCAAATATCAAGGATATTCCACTAATTTCATGGAGTATAAAAGCCAAAACTTTAACCAATTGAGTATAATAAAGAATGGAATAACAAAAGAAATCACCAGGCATGCGATAGACCGCATGCATGAAAGTTATTCCAATGTAATAAAAAATAATGGAACCAGTCACGCGTAAAAGGCACATACATGGATATTCCAACGTAATAATAAATAATGGAACCGTGTCATGCGTAAACGCATGACATGATATTCCAACTGAATAATAAATAACGGAACCGGTCATGCGTAAACACACACAGCATGGATGTTCCAAATGAATAATAAAGAATGGAATAACGAAGAATTTCACCATGTATGCGGTATTACGTGAGACATATTATTCCAATATAATAATAAAGAATGGAATAATGTAAGAATTTCACCAAGTATAGGGTAGTCCAAGTGATACAAAGTTATTCCAATGAATAATAAAAATGGAATAATGTAAGAATTTCACCATGTATGCGGTTGCTTGCATGACAAAGTTATTCCAACATAATAATAAAGAATGGAATAACGAGAAGAATTTCACCATGTATAGGGTAGTCTCATGTATATAGGTTATTCTGATGAATAATAAAGAATGGAATAACGAAAGTTCTCTTTATAAATACAAAAGAAATAATACCCTTACCTTAAAAGAAGAGAGTACTGATATAGGAGTAGTGAAGTAGCAGCGAATACTTTTCTTCTTTCTCTCTATAGTTTCTCTCTAGAGTTTTAGTGAATTAAAGAAATAATGAAGGAATGAGCTTCTATTTATAGGAGAATGGACCTGAATAGTAACTACTTCATGAACGGTCCAGATGATTTACTTTTAATCTAGACGGTCCATATTAATTTAATAAAATATTCTAAAAACAAAATCTTTTAAATAAAATATAATATATTCTATTTATAATCTAGTAAAATGAATAACTTTATAAAAGTATTTTGTTTTTATATAAAAGATTTTACTATTCAAAAATACTATCATGCAGCACTTTATGCAACACTATGCATAATAAAATATAATATATTCTATTTATAATCTAATAAAACAAATAACTTTATAAAAGTATTTTGTTTTATATAAAAAGATTTTACTATGCAAAATACTATGCATAATAGAATATAATATATTCTATTTATAGTCTAATAAAATAAATAACTTTATAAAAGTATTACATTTTATATAAAAAGCTTTTCATTTTTTATTACATTAATAATACTAATAAAACAAAACTCATCATCATTATTATAATTCACACTATTAATCGACCAATTAGTGTCGCTCCCGAAAGAGGGCTTTCGATAAGGATTTCTCCCTATTGGCGCAGCAATTAGGTGACCAAACCTCTCTCCTCGCGAACTTCTGACATCGTTAATATTGCAAATAATAATATTAATAACTTTGTCATCTCAATTATTGATTTAATAATATATAAAATATTGACAATAATTGAATCAAATAACGTGAGATACTATGCGTGAATAATTGAACCAAACCGAGTGACTTCTCACGTAAGCATCATTAATCAATACCGCAGTATTACTACGCAACCACACGTATTCGTATTTTTAACACCGTGTGTTTCAACAGATTAACGGTAAAACTTTCATGTTATTTTCATAAAAGATATTTTTATCATTTTCTCAATCCGATTATAATTTTGTTGTGGGGTCCACCAATGATTGTGTCATTGTACGAATATTCCCTGTTAAAACGAATATTCCCCGACCAATCGAATATTATATAACAACTTGCGTACTTTGCAAAATTTATAAATATTACCCACAACTATAACATTATATCAAATTCATTCCATAATATTCAAAAATGATATTTATAGAAAAATAATCTTTATTCATAATAGTTGGGGTCTTACATCTACAATTTTGAACATAACCTTTATATCTACATAGTTAGCACAAACTAGAGCATATATTTTATGGTTGTAAATTAGCATGCCTAGTTCACTTATTAATTTATTAAATCTGGATTCATCTAGAGGCTTTGTAAAAACATCAGCAAGTTGATTTTCAGTAGGAATGTCTTGTAGAGATATGGTTCCATTTTGAACATGATCCCTAATAAAATGATATCTTATTTCTATATGCTTAGTCCTAGAATGCATGACAGGATTGTGTGTTATTGCTATGGCACTTGTGTTATCACAATGAACAGGAATAGATTTAAAATCAAACCCATAATCTGCTAGCTGATTTTTCATCCATAATATTTGAGCACAACAGCTGTCAGAATGTATTCATCTTCTGTTATAGATGTAGATACTGAGTTTTGTTTCTTACTAAACCAGGACACAAGTGTGTTTCCCAAAGAAATGACAAAATGCCACTAGTATTTTTTTTGTCTATTTTGCGACTTCTCAAAAATCAAAGATCTCAGATATTCTCGCCGGGTTTAAAAGAGTACTCCTTGGGATACCAAAGCCCCAAGTGAGGTGTGCTTTTGAGGTACTTGAAAAATCCTTTTTACAACAGTTAAGTGTGATTCCTTAGGATTAGCTTAAAATCTAGCACATATACATGTTGCAAACATTATGACTGGTCTACTGGCAGTTAGATATAGAAGAGAGCCTAGCATACCTCTGTATTGAGTTATATCAATACTTTTACCTTTTTCATCTTTGTCAAGCTTGGTTGCTGGAGCAATTGGGGTTTTTATGGGAGAGGTTGATTCCATGCCACACTTTTTAAGTAAGTCTTTAATGTACTTGGCTTGGTTTATGAAGATTCCTTCATCGATGCGCTTTACTTGCGATCCAAGGAAGAAGTTCACTCACCCATCATACTTTCATTTCAAACTTGCTCTGCATAAGCTTGGCAAATCTCTTACATAATTTTTCATCAGTAGAGCCAAAGATAATGTCATCAACATATATTAGAACTAATAAGATTTTGTCTTTATGCTTTCTACGTAATAATGTGGTGTCTAATCTACCTCTTGTGAACCCATTTTCAATAAGAAAGTTAGTTAATGTTTCATACCATGCTCTAGGTGCTTATTTAAGACCATATAAGGCTTTGTCTAATCTATAGACATAATTAGAGAGAGTTGGATTGATGAAACCTAGAGGTTGTTCTACATATACTTCTTCTTGAAGTTCACCATTTAGGAATGCACTTTTGACATCCATCTGAAAGACTTTGAATTTCATGTGAGCAGTAAAGGCAAGGAATATTCTGATGACTTCTAATCTGGCAACAGGTGCAAAGGTCTCATCGCAGTCAATGCCTTCTTCCTGAGAGTAACCTTTAGCCACTAGTCTTGCCTTATTCCTTGTTATTACTCCATCTTCATCCATCTTGTTCCTAAAGACCCACTTGGTGCCAATGACAGGATGATTTTTTGGTCTTGGAACTAATCTCCATACTTTGCTTCTTTCAAACTAATTTAGTTCTTCATGTATAGCTTCTATGCAGCTGGAGTCTTCCATAGCATCTTCTATCTTCTTTGGTTCCATTTGTGACAGAAAGCTTAGATAGAAACACTCATTTTGGGTGGCAGCTCTTGTTTTGACTCTTGCATTTGGGTCTCCAATGATTAAGTCTTGAGTGTGATCTCTTGCCCATCTATTTCCTGTTGGAACATCTGTCCTGATGCCTTTTTGTCTGAGACCTTCAAGATTAATTTCAGCTTCTTGATGTGGAGGTTCGTTATCTTACGGAATTCTCTCTACGATCTCCTCTTCTTGCTCAATGATCTCATTTTCTGGAACTACGATCGTGGTGTTAGGCTCGACGACTTCGTTCGTAGTGTCTCAATTATCATTCGTAGTGTTTTCAGACATTACTTTGTCCAAGTCTGTTTCATCAAAGATGATGTGAATTGAGACTTCAACACTTAGTATTTTTTTGTTGAATAATCTATAAGCTTTACTGTTTGTGGCATATTCGAGAAAGATTCCTTCATCAGACTTAGGTTAGAACTTTGTCAGACTGTTTTCCATTGTTGAGTATGTAGCATGCATAACCAAACACATGAAAGTAGCTGACACTTGGCTTTCTTCATCTCCACAGTTCGTAAGAAGTCTTCTTTAACGTAGAGTGTATAAGAGATATGTTCTGAGTGTAGCATGCAGTGTTGACAGCTTCTGCCCAGAAGTATTCAGGCAGATGGGTTGCTACTAGTAGAGTTCTTCTAGCTTCTATTAATGTTTTGTTCTTTCTCTCAGCTGCTCCGTTTTGCTGAGGGGTTCGTGGAGCTGAGAAGTTGTGGCTGATGCCATTGTCTGTGCAGAACTGGTCCATCTCAAAGAAGTTAAATTCTCTACCATGATCACTTCTTATAGCCTTGATTTTCTCCTCTCTCTTGTTCATCACTAGTCTGAACATTTTGATTAGTTGGGAGCTAGTTTCATCTTTTGAGTTTAAAAAGAACACCCGTGTGAATCTTGTGTAGTCATCCACTACGACCAGTGAGTATCTCTTCCCTCCAAGGCTCGTTGTTGGAATTGGCCCAAATAGATCCATGTGAAGCAGCTGCAGGGGATTGTCAATTGAGTTGACAGTTTTGCTCTTAAATGAACTTCTGCCCTGCTTTTCCAAGTCGACGAGGCATTACAAAGGCCTTTCTTTGTGGCCCGAACTTGGGTAACCCTTTAACTAGATCTTTTGAAGCTAGTTTAGACATGCTTTTGAAGTTGAGATGAGACAGTCTTCTATGCCATAACCAGCTCATTTCCTCAGATGCTTTAGCCAGAAAGCATATCATCTCGTCTGAGCTTAGTTGACCAAGATTTACAGTGTAGACATTTTCTTTTCTTGTTCCAGTCAGCTTTATTGCTGATGTCTTTAAATCTCTGACTTGACATTGATTATTGAGGAGTGCGACTTGATGACCCTTGTCGCAGAGTTGGCTTATGCTCAGAAGATTATGTTGTAATCCTTCCACATAGGCTACTTTATTGAAGGACACTGTACCGTTCCTAGCTGAGCCATATCCTCTTGTGTTGCCAGAGCCATTGTCTCCAAAGATGACTGCTGGACCCTCTTTCTCTATGTAGTTAGACATAAGGGCTTTGTTCCCTGTCATGTGCCTTGAGCATCCACTGCCCAGGTACCAGGTTGTGATTGTGGAGCTTGGTTCATGTGGTAGGATAAAACTCTCATTTTGGTACCTATGCTTGCATGGGTCCTACTTTGTTAGTACCCTTGGGAACCCAAATTTGCTTAATTATAGTCCTCATATGCATAGGATTATGGTAGCCTATTGCAGCCTTGTGACCAGTCTTATTACATACAAAACATCTAATATAATGCATGCTTGTGTGTGTGTGTGTGTGGATTCTTTCTCCATTTAAACTTATGTGGGTTTTTAGCAATCCTTCCTTCCTTTTTCCATGTGTCCTTGTGTTTTATGATTTGTGAAGAGTGGGGCTTGACTCTACTATTCCTGTTAGGTTTGTAATATTCATGAACGCAATCAAATTGCACAAATTAAGCGGAAGCATGGAAAATCAGAGTTTTAAAATTTTACAAACCATATACCCGGATCACCCTTTATGCACAATTATTAATTAAACGAAAACAAAGAACAAGAATCATACCCTTGAAGATTCGAGCTTCTTCAGGTACAAGTTCACCTCGAATCCTTTTCGCGTTCAACTTGAATCCACCGGGTTTGGTTCTTTCCTTTGATCAACGTTAGCCACCCAAGTGTTTGGCCTCTAGAGGTGATCCACCAAGGAAGAAGAAGGATTCAAGAAGATGGGTATTTGGCAAAACCCTAGTTTTTCTATCTCTCATAGAAAAGGGTGTACTCTCCCAACTATTGAAATTACGTATTCACGTGTTGTGAAAGTGTCAACCACCTCACCCATATTAAGACTCCTCTTACTTATAGATGTAGGCAACCCTCCTTAACAATTAAGGAATTGGGTTTTATTTAATTAATTAAATTCTTTTAATTAATTAAGCTCCCTAATCTTATTAGGGATAATTAATTAAACTCTTTTAATTAATTTGCCTCCTAATCCTATTAGGATATTTGAGAGTACTTTTATTAATTAATTCCTAAACTCCTTTAGGAATTAAATAATAATAATAATAGCAATAATAATAATAAGACTCCTCTTATTAATTTATATTTAATATTTTCAAAATATTAAATAATAAATATTAAGCTATTTAATTTATTCTATCACCATAGATTAAATTAAATATACTTAACTTATTATTACGATTATGCCATTAACTTCTTAAATAATTATTCTTCCTTTTATGGTGTGACCCTTGACTTAAAGAAGAAAAATTTATTTTAAATCATGAACAAATTTGTATTTGTAACCGAAACTTCACTAAGCTTCTTTGGTTAGCCTCTGCACGATGCTTCTTGCAGTTTCTTTCCAGTGTCCAGGCTTATTGCAGTGGAAGCAAACTCCTTTGCTATCCGTATCAGTTTTGTTCTTATTATCCTTTGTTTTTGCCTTCCTATTTACCTTCTTTGAATCGTTCTTCTTTTCAGAAGATTCTTTGGCCCCTACCAGTAAGACATGGTCTTTCTTGGTTGGAAAGTGACTCTCAACATTTTTCAACATGTTAAGCAAATCAGCGAGGCTGATATCTAGCTTGTTCATATGCAAAATTCACAACAATTGTGAAAGGAGTTTGGGAGTGAGTGCAAGATCAAATCTTGGCTCAACTCTCCATTCATGACAAAACCCGTTGTCCTAATTGATCAATTAAATTGATCATGTTAAGGACTTTTATCTGTCTGTACTGTAGTGTCATCGGTCATTCTAGATCGAAAGAGCTCCTTAGATATCTGATATCTACTAGTCCTACTTTCCTCACCATCAACTACTTGACGTGAAGGAGTATAGTAGGAGCATCCATAGTTTCATCTTGACAACGAAGCTCAAGTACTCATGGATCCGAGCATGATGCATTGAGCCAACTGTGCATCATCTTGCCACTTTCTAAAAGTAGCAATCTCTTCCTCAGAGGCATTGTCTGCAACCATTACAGGGATAGGCGTATTAAGGACATAAGATAGTTTTTTAGCTGTGAGAACTATTCTCAAATTCCTTAACCAATCCGAGTAATTCAGTCCGGTTAAATAACATCTAATATGTTTCGTAGTGATAGAATTTAGACATTGTAAAATTCTGTAAATGAATTTGTAATTAACAACATTTTAACATACATTCTTTTATTAATTACCAAAATAAATTAGGTCTTGTTTTAAATTGGTATCTCCCACTATTTTCTTCAAACTATATTACCCTCACTTATATAGTTCGATAATATCTAATTAAAGATATGCTAGTGAGAATAAGGATCCTATTTCAAATGTATATAGCCTTGTGTGTGCACAACAAACTATATATAAATAAATAGGTAGACAACTCTTGTCAATTACATCAACTATGTAACTCCTTGTATTTTACCTCTTAGATTATAATGGTCAAGTGTGTGCACGTCCGAGCTAAAATGATCTAAGTTAAGTCATACCTAGCACTTCCATATATTCGAAAGAAAAATACTGTCCTTGTGTGTGCACAACAAAACAGCATTGTTTAGTCTATTTATAAGCATTAAATGTGATAAAATAACATCTTAAATATTTAATAATTGCCTTGTGTGTACACAACAAACTCATATTAAATATTTAATACTCTATTATTTTACCATGCTAGAAGGCGGCGTTCGATATTCCAAATATCTTTGAACGTTACAACTTAATATAATTTATTTGAGGGTTTTGTTATTAATTTGTCTCATCTTGTTTAGTTTAAGCATTTATGCATATATATATATAAATATCGCGTATATTAATTAACATGCGAAGCATGTTTGCATAATATATAATATATATAGTATAAGCATGCACATATAGAATACTATATTATACCTGGATTGATTATGGACTTTTATTCTAGTTTGGTTCACTAGAGTCACCAAGTGAACCAAAAGGTCAAACCCTAAGGGTGGAAGAATTAATATTTAAATATAACTATTACATTTAAACCCGGGCTCCATTACAAACGGGTCTTCACGCACTCCTTGCTCCTTGATTTTCAATTCTTCAAAATTAATTCTAACTATTCCTATTACAAAACTATTTAAAATAAATAGAAACCTTGATCAACAGTCAAGGGGAAGTACATAGGAGGGAGATAGAATTTACATTAAGAAAAATTAGAGAATATTTAATAAAACTCATACATTCATGCATCCAACTAAAATAAAAGCCAATCACATTAATCAGAAGTCCATAATCAATCCCATTTATTATCATACACGTCACCACATGCATCAATAAATAACATTCATCTCATGAATAATAAACATTCAATATATATATTGATATCATTTAATGGGCAAATTTAGTTAGCATAAAATCTAATTTTGAATCAAAATAAACTCCTTTATTTTAATTCAAATTTAAATCAAAATAAAACTATTTTATTTTAATTTATCCAATTTTGAATAAAATAAATTATTTTATTTTAATCAAAATCTTTAATCAAAATAAACTCATTTATTTTAATTAATTATGGAATCCAATTCCATGTAAAAAAACTCATTTATTAAAGGAAACACGAATTCTCTTTTCCTATTCACAAATAAACTCCTTTATTTTGAATAATATGAAATCTTATTTCATATCTAAATAAACTCTTTTATTTAAGGAAATATGATTCTCTTTTCCTATTCACAAATAAACTCTTTTATTTTGAATAATATGAAATCTTATTCCATATCTAAATAAACTCCTTTATTTAAAGAAACACGGAATCCAATTTCAACTCCAATTAGTTAGCATGAAATTTAATTTTAAAATTAAAATAAACTCTTTTATTTTAATATTAAAATAAACTTTTATTTTAAGATTAAAATAAACTTTTTATTTTAATTATAAAATTATTAAAATATATATATATAATATATATTATTTATAATATATATATATATATATATATATATATATATATATATATATATATATATATATATATATATATATATATAGTATTACATGATTATACTGTAACAAAAAACATGCTAGCCATGTTTTTGGTGATAGATCATTCTGGATGAAAAAAAAAAGGTGGTCCACGTGACCTTTATGGAGATCCATGATCTAGGTATTCTAGTTAGAATCCAGGGGCAAAAGTTATTATATATATTAACGGAAGCCTGGAATATCCCTTCAATATTACATGCACGATCAGCAGCACCTCGGTAATAGGCATTCCCAAAGACTGGTTTTTTTTTCTTCCGAAAAGTCTTTAGCAATTTGACTAATCAAATCAACATCCACGTAAAAAATTCAGTTCACGATAAATAAAAGCTTTCGGAAATCTGCAGCTCTTCGTGATGAATTTCGTGTTTTTTTAAATAAAATTTATACAATAAATTATGCCCAATTAATTTGTTCTAAACACATATCAATATACATATCAAATTAAAATAATTAATAATTCGCATAAAAGTTTGGCTCTGATACCACTGTTAGGTTTGTAATATTCATAAACGCAATCAAATTGCACAAATTAAGCGGAAGTATGGAAAATCAGAGTTTTAAAATTTTATAAACCATATACCCGGATCACCCTTTATGCACAATTGTTAATTAAACGAAAAACAAAGAACAAGAATCATACCCTTGAAGATCCGAGCTTCTTTAGGTACAAGTTCACCTCCAATCCTTTTCGCGTTCAACTTGAATCCACGGGGTTTGGTTCTTTCCTTTGATCAACGTTAGCCACCCAAGTGTTTGGTCTCTAGAGGTGATCTACCAAGGAAGAAGAAGGATTCAAGAAGATGGGTATTTGGCAAAATCCTAGTTTTTCTATCTCTCATAGAAAATGGTGTACTCTCCCAACAATTATAATTATGTATTCATGTGTTGTGAAAGTGTCAATCACCTCACCCATAATAAGACTCCTCTTATTTATAGATGTAGGCAACACTCCTTAACAATTAAGGAATTGGATTTTATTTATTTAATTAACCTCCCTAATCTTATTAGGGATAATTAATTAAACTCTTTTTAATTAATTTGCCTTGCCTCTAATCTATTAGGATATTTGAGAGTACTTTTATTAATTAATTTCCAAACTCCTTTAGGAATTAAATAATAATAATAACAATAATAATAATAAGACTCCTCTTATTAATTTATATTTAATATTTCCAAAATATTAAATAATAAATATTAAGCTATTTAATTTATTCTTTCACCATAGATTAAATTAAATATACTTAACTTATTATTACGATTATGCCATTAACTTCTTAAATAATTATTCTTCCTTTTATGGTGTGACCCTTTAGGTTCTCCATATTAAACCGGTTGTGAATAAATCAATTAGAACAATTCTAATCTTATTTAAATAAATAAATTAAACAAATAATTTATTTAAATAAATAATATTTATTCTACAATGGGATAAGCCTCCTAGCGATTAACGACTTTTCGGATAATATAGATTTTAACATTAATCATAAAAGAACCTTTGAGTAAATAGTTATCGTCTGATTCAATCCTTCCACCAATCGATTTCCCAATTAAATATAAGACATGGAATTACTTGTCGAGTCTTATTTTATTTAATTATATGTATTTCGATCATTAAATGCCTGACACCAAAATAATGCAAATTAGAAACTCCTTTCTAATTTCATTATGCTTTAACCCGAAGGACTCTTTGGTTGTCATTTATTGAATCACAACATAGGACATTTCTCTTCTTTTTACTAGAAGTGGTAGATTCTTTATTGATCATACATTATCCCCATGTACAACTTATTATACCCAAGCATACCCTTTGATATACCTAAGGGTCTTAAGGAATAAGTAAAAGTATAACTCATCATACACAAGATATATGATGATCTCGGTCGAGGATCACTTGTCTTACTATCACTCTGAGAAATTCCTATTGGACAATGAAGTAAAACTCCATTAGGTATTCCTTAGCGAGTCACGTTCGATGAACTTATTCTCTAATAAGCACCTACATACTTGCTTTAGTGTCTCCACACAAATGATCGTGAGATCAATCATCCTCATCCAATGAAAGCAATGAACGTATGTACCCGATCTATCCTAGTTTCACTAATCCCGAATTTAGTAATCCAACGATTGGGAACTATTTTAGTTTTAAGCTTTCTAAGAATTTAGATTTAGATCTCATTAGAATGATCATCATCATTATTCTAAAAGCATTGCTTAAAACTATGGGTTTATCACATATTATAAAACAACATCATGTAAATAATTAAAAGCCTTTAATAAATTAATACTTTTTATTAATAAATGAATAAGATTGTTACAAAGTATATGCTTTATCATCAAACATGATTGGCTTGTGTCCATACTACTTTCAATTCCTTCCCAGTTGGTTCGTGGAGTCGATTTTACTCGACTCTACGACCCTTTGAGGTTGGAGAGTAGAGACTGAGTTACACTTCTCTCTTCTGAAACCTAGGCCAGCATGAGATCCTTTATTCCTTGGAACATAGGTTGGATCTGACGAGGAGGGTTGAACTGGTTCTTCTTTCTGTGAGGATTTCACAAATATAATGCTTCTACTGAAACTTGGAGCATTACTAGGCTAGTTCCCTTTATCTTTTCCACATATGGCTTTGAGATGGATTTGAAAGTAATATGCATACAAGCCAATCATGTTTAATGATAAAGCATATACTTTGTAACAATCTTATTTCATTTATTAATAAAAAGTATTAATTTATTAAAGGCTTTTAATTATCTACATGATCTTTTTTATAATATGTGATAAACCCATAGTTTTAAGCAATGCTTTTAGAATAATGATGATGATCATTCTAATGAGATCTAAATTCTTGTAAAGCTTAAAACTAAAATAGTTCCAAATCGTTGGATTACTAAATCGGATTAGTGAATCCGGATAGATTGGTACATACGTTGCTTCTTCATTGGATGAGGATGATTGATCTCACGATCATTTGTGTGGAGACACTAAAGCAAGTATGTAGGTGCTTATTGGAGAATAAGTTCATCGAACGCGGCTCGCTAAGGAATAACCTAGTGCACAATAGGAATTCTCAGAGTGATAGTAAGTAGACAAGTGATCCTCGACTTGAGATCATCATAGATCTCAGATATGATGAAGTTATACTTTGACTTATTCCTTAAGACCCTTAGGGTATATCAAAGGGTATGCTTGGGTATAACAAGTTGTATATGGAGATAATATATGATCAATAAAGAATCTACCACTTCTAATAAAAGAAGAGAAATGTCCTATGTGATTCGATAAATGACAACCCAAAGAGTCCTCGTTATAATGTAATGAAATTAGAAAGGAGTTTCTAATTTGCATTATTTGAGTCAGTGCATTTAAGGATCGAAATACATATAATTAAATAAAATAAGACTCGATAAGAATTCCATGTCTCATATTTAATCGGGACATCAGATGGTGGAAGGATTGAATCAGACATTGCAACTATTTACTCAAAGGTTCTTTTATGATTAATGTTGAAATCTATATTATCTCGAAAGTCGTTGATCGCTAGGAGGCTTATCCTATTGTAGAATAAATATTATTTATTTAAATAAATTATTAGTTTAATTTATTTATTTAAATAAGATTAGAATTGTTCTAATTGATTTATTCACAACCTATTTAATATGGAGAACCTAAAGGGTCACACCATAAAAGGAAGAATAATTATTTAAGAAGTTAATGACATAATCGTAATAATAAGTTAAGTATATTTAATTTAATCTATGGTGATAGAATAAATTAAATAACTTAATATTTATTATTTAATATTTTAGAAATATTAAATATAAATTAATAAGAGGAGTCTTATTATTATTATTATTATTATTATTATTATTATTTAATTCTAAAGGAGTTTGAGAATTAATTAATAAAAGTACTTCATATTTCCTAATAGGATTAGAGGGAAAATTAGTTAAAGGAGTTTAATTAATTATCCCTAATAAGATTAGGGAGCCCATTTAATTAAAAGAGTTCAATTAAATAAATAATACCTTATTTTTAATAGTTTACTTGATATCTTTATAAGAGGAGTCTTATATCAGATATTAGATATAATACGATAATTCAAAGAGTTGGAGAGTACGCTCTTTTTCTATAGAGATAGAAAAACTAGGGTTTAGCCAAACACCCATCTTCTTGAATCTTTATTATTCCTTGGTGGATCACCTCTAGAGGCCAAACACTTGGGTGGCTAACGTTGATCAAAGGAAGGAACTAAACCCGGTGGATTCAAGTTGAACGTAAAAAGGATTGGAGGTGAACTTGTACCTGAGGAAGCTCGGATCTTCAAGGCTGGACCAGGGAATTCCTGTTATCATTATCATATATATGTGGTCACGTGATTCAGGGGTACACGGATTATATATAAATTAAGGATTGGAGGTGAACTTGTACCTGAGGAAGCTCGGATCTTCAAGGGTATGATTCTTGTCCTTCATATTTTCGTTTAATTAATAATTGTGCATAAAGGGTGATCCGGGTATATGGTTTGTAACTTTTTTAAACTCTGATTTTTACACGTTTCCGCTAATTTATGCAATTTGATTGCATTCTTGAATATTACAAACCTAACAGGATTTCCCAAAGCCTAAACCTGTTCTTTCAGATGCACTTCTCTGACTAGAGAACAGGGAGTCCATGAATGAAGATGATTTATTTCATGTAGAGATTATCCTTTCTAGTTCCTCAATTTTAGAGGTTAGATTTGACTCTCTTTGTGCATTGAGCTCATTGGTCTATTTTAAGAGCTTATTTTCAGCTTCAAGCTTAGAGAGAGAGTCAGTACTTAGAAGGGCTGTTTTCAATTCTTCCTGAACTTTCTCTTTCTCCTTTTGAAGAAGTGAACAATCTTTGGACAAAACTCTGAACCATTTCATGTACTGATGCAGATCAGATGTTATGCCATGCAGTGCAATTCTTAAATCATCAATGTCTACATTAGGGGAGTTAAAGTCAAATACCTCATCTATACTTACTTCATGAATGTTGGAGTTCTTTTTATCCCTATCATGCTTGGCCATCAGGCAAAGATTTTTCATTTGAGGATCTTCATTATCTCCAGATTCGGAAGTTGAGTCGTTGTCCGAATCACTCCACGATCCTCCAGCTACAAGACCTTTGTCTTTCTTCTGAAGCCTTTTGTTGCCTTTGAATTTTTTCTTTGAATTTGATCTTTTCTTGAGTTCTTCTCTGAGAGGCTTGTTGCAGTTTGCAATAAAATGTCCAGACTTTTTGTAGTTGTAGCATAAGTCATTTATTTTTTCCTGTCTGTTGTAGTTGTCGAACTTCTTAGGTTTACTGCTTTTTCCTTGGTGCATGAACCTTCTGAGTCTTTTTACCAACATTGCAAAGTCCTCATCATCATCTTCATCATAGTCAGAGTCATTCTCAGTGTTAGCTTTGGAAGTGTTGTCTGTTGCTTTTAGATCAACTCCTTTGTCTTTCTTTCTTCCTTCGGATAAAGTTTCTACTCGTTGAGTCAGCTCCAGTTCATATGTGAGAAGGTTACCATATAACTGTTAAACAGTCATTTCATGGAGATTCTTTGACTCTCTGATGGCAGTGGTTTTGGCATCCCACTTGCTAGGTAAAGCTCTCATGAACTTTATGATTAGATCTTTATTTGGATAGATCTTTCCATAGGCTAAGAGAGAGTTGAGTAGTACATTGAATCTTTCGTAGGTGGAAGTGACATTTTCTCCTTGAACGTGTGCAAACATTTCATATTGTTGAGTTAGGAGAGATTGCTTGTTTTCTCTGACTTCTTCTGTTCCTTCATGCATGATGAGCAATTTTTCCCATATTTCCTTTGTTGTTTTGTTATTGACCACATTCTCAAATAGGTCATCTTCTAAAGATTGGAACAAAATGTTCTTGGCCTTTTTGTCGAGTTGGACATCTTTCTTTTCGTTGTCAGTCCATTCTTCTTTGACCTTGATTTAAATTCTGTTTGGATCGTCTATAGTAGGAGCAAGCTTGGTAGGAATGTAGGGTCCATTTTGAATAGTTTCAAATAGATCTTCATCTATTTAGTCAATGTAGGCTTGCATGTGAACTTTCCAGTTGGCGAATTTATCTTTGTTGCACATAGGTGGCTTGCTGCCTCCTCTAGTCTTTGATTCGCTTATCAGATGTGCCATTGGATCTACTTAAGCTTTGTAGGCTTGTTTGATAGAACTTGCTCTGATACCAATTGTTAGTTCCCAGAGACACAATAGTTATCTAGAAAGGGGGGTTGAATAGATATTTTAAATTCTTTTGTTTCAAAATACTTGTTAATGTTGAGAATGATCTAAGCACATCGGAATTAAGATTTGTTTGTTTTCCCTTTAAGATATAGTGAGTTAATGAGAGTGAGGCAGTTATTGTAAGACCCCGAAATTTTTTTTAAATAAAAAGGAATTTCCTTTATTTATTATTTTGAAATAGTAAGGGTTGATTTGATTAATGTGGATAGTTAAGGGTTAAATACGCAAATATTTCAAAATAAGCAAGTGGTTATAAAATATTCATTTCGCTTAAGGGAATATTCGTTTGGTCGTGGAATATTAAATCATTGTCAGGGAATATTCGCATGCGACTGGCCAGACCATGTGTGGGCCCCATAACTGAAGCGATTGGATGAAGAAAACGACAAAAATAAGTTGTTTTTAAATAATCTACAGAGTTGTTATTCTGTTATCATCTTGTTGAATACCCGGTGGTTAAAAACACACTAGGTAGACGCGTTGTTGAATAGCAGATTATTACCAGATTGCACCAATTATTGATTCTTACGTGAAGAAGGCACTACTCAATAATGGTTACGATGAATTACTGCTCAAGATTTTATCGAGTTAATAATTGTTGCGTTGATATTTTATATTCATTGTTGTTTCAATAATTGTCATTACACAAAGTATTTTTCTTTATCGAAGCAATAATTCATATTATCTCAATAATATTATTAGATAACATTATTGGCAATGTCTAGAAAGTTCTGTCAAGGAGAGGTTTGGTCACCTAATTGCATGCCAAGAAGAAGAAAAATTCTTATTGGAAAGGCCCTCTTTCCGAACCTATCTGGTTGTCATTATATTGTGATTCTGTAATATTATTTGTGAATAATTAATTATTGATTTATATGATGAGGAAAATATTGATTTTATGTGGATATAGATGGAGAAAATTTTAAAATGACAATTGTTGAAAATTAATATTTTATCTTTTTCTCGATAAAATAATTCATTTAAATATATTATTTTAATAATATATTAATTCATGATATTTTTACAACGAATGTGGGATATATGAGTATACGAGGAGGAAGAGTATTTTTGTTGCAATAAATGTTTAAAACATGTTAAACATGTCGGTGGACCCCATTTATCGATCGAAATTTGATTATAAATTTGTAAAATTGCCCGTTTGTGGATTTCGGTCAATTTCTGATTGGAATTTGGAAAAACTTTCTTCTGAAAAGTTGTAGAGAATTGAATTTCCTATAAAAACTCGCGAGATTCGAATTTTCTGATGAAAGGGCTATTTATTATGAATTATTGAAGTTCAAGTCTCAAATAATTGATTTTGGAAGTTTAAAATATTTAAAATAGGAAAACGTTTTTGGAATGTTTAGGTGGCCTCATTTAACATGTGTAGGAGCTGAATTCAGTTGGCAAGTAATGCGTATGAGGTTTTGGAAAATAAATATTAATATTATATTAAATTTTCTGCTTTGGTGTTCTAAGCAATTTCCTATAAATAGGTGCTTAGGTTAGAATTGAAAATCACACCGTAAATCAAGTTTTCTCTCTATATTATCGAAATATTCTTGTGAGTATTTTGAGTATACTTTGAGTATTGCTATACTGTGCAAGTCCAAGTCATAGCTTATATCCTGTGTTTCAATTAAAGTCTTTGATCTTTCGAGGTAAGGGATATTATTTTTTTTCAGTAATGATATTATTTCTTCAATATCATTATCTTCAAAATGTTGATCCAAGTTTTATCAAATTTGGAACTTTTTTTCATATTCATGGGTTACTATTCATGAGTTACTATTCACGAGTTACTATTCATGAAAGTTACTATTCACGAGTTACTATTCACGAGTACTATTCATTAAGCGTGAAGATGTTTTTGTGGAATTTCTATCTTTTGGTGTCTGAGTTACTATTCACGATATCGGCACTATTCACGATACTCAAGACTATTCACGATATCAAGGTACTATTCAATAGAAAAATAAAATTTCTTCTTTTCGTCTAAAACATCTATTCGGATACTAACTCGATCAGTATCCATGTTTTGATCATTCTTGAATTTTACACCACTATGATTATTTTTGAGGTATTTTTGGATGTGGATAAAACCAAGTACGAATCCTTAATCCTTAATCCTTGTCATTTTGTTTCACCGGATTCGCTTTCTTTAAAAAAATATTTTCATCATCCTCGCCTTAAATGATGATATTATTGAATATCTTTGGCCTCAGAGTGCAAAGATGAATGATTTCGAGAATATCTTTGGCACAGAGTGCAAAGATGAATGATTTCAAGAATATCTTTGGCCTTTAGTGCAAAGATGAACAGTGTGTTGAGATAAACATGGCCGATCGATTGATGAATATCTTTGGCCTGTAGTGCAAAGATGAATATTTGATTCCGTATGTATATTGATTGATGTTACAGGGATAAAATATTGATGATGGATCGTTAAATTCATAGATTATAGTAGATTTCATTCTCACGTAACTTATCTATGAATTATTATTTCAATGCGAATATTGATCCAAAAACTTGTTTGCCTATCAGATTCTATCGATTTTCCCTGTTGAAGACTAACGATAATTTGTTGTATATTATCTTAGTCATTATATTCTTTCTCGGGCTAGTTGAGCTCACCCTTTTCCTTGTTGTTCCATTTTTCTTCTCGTGAGGCGAGAATGTAATGCGAGTACTAGTCGGGGTATGGAATGAAGGTTCTAGAGAGAGTTGTTTAGTAGTCCTCACCATTTTGTAAAATAATGAATCAATAATTATGATGGGGATTTATTTGCATGTGGATATTGTCTAGAAGATAATATTATATTTAAACTCATTAAGATATATTGTCGTATTTCACACGACATTTGTATTATCAAAGTTGTAGTTTGCTTTTTTGTACCATGTATTTGGCACTCGGAATGGGTGTTGTGTATACCTATTTTGGGGGCGCCACAGCTTAATATCGAGCTATAAGTAAAGAGCCCCAGCCTCTCACCGGTGACTTCCTCGTTGATGGGGGATGCACCAAGCCGCTCTCTCCGTGGGGCCGCCTCTGATGTGGCAAATCGATAGGTATCAATGTGAGGTGTTGACACAAGTTGGTGTCCAGAGTCACAGTTGGTATCGTAGCTTAGGGATATGATCTCTCAAGCGAGATCGGGAATAGAACTAGGAGGGGAGAGACGAGTAAATCCTTCGCTAAGTGTGTCCTACCTAAGCTTATTTGTTGGTTGGTCATATTATAGGGGTATTATGTGATTTGTTAATTTATTTAATTAACCCTTGTTTTATGATAGTTTTTTTTAGAATGGTCACGAGAACGTTAACAATGGAGTGAATGAGATCGTGGAGACACCTCTAATCGCCAACCGTGATAATGTGATGTCAAAGTGAAGAAGGAATTAGAGATATCCATGTGGTGAGTGAAGAATTGATAGTTGCACCCTTAGATAATCGCAGAGGTAACAACGAGAGGAGGAAGAAGAGGAAGAAGAGGTACCAAGAGAGTTTATTAGAGGTATTTTATGATCGAAATATAGAATTGCAAAATCGTATTCATGAGTTAGAAGAGCAAAGCAAAGAATTGCAGAAAATGTGAGCAAAAGGATGCAACGATTCAAGCTTGTGTTACCCGATACGTGATGCTTGAATGTAAGCACTCTTTGGCGTAGTATAAGATGATAAAGTCGAATCGAAATGAAAAGAAGAAATAACCGAACGAGTGAGAATGAGTGATGCATGGGTAAAAAGTTGCACGACGCGTTGATATTATGGAAAGAGATGTCCAATCTAAAAAGAGAAGATTTAACGATGACCGGAAGACGCTTGCAGAAGAACATCAAAGACCATCAACAAATTCTAGGGAAGAGAACGATCGCCGCTTAGATGCTACAGATGTGGAGAGGAGGACATATAAGGTCAAACTGCTCAAAGCCTTCCAAGGTATGCTATAATTGTGGAAAAGAAGGACATATCGCCGAGATCAGACGATATCGAAAACCCGATCCAAATAGTGAATGGTGACTCAAAAGGATGTCCCGTAAAAGTCAAAGTCAACGGTTCTTGGAAGAGCGCTTGTCGCGACTCTATCAAAAATGCAAGGAACCCGAACGGTTAGCACGGTTAGTTAATTATAAATTCTTGCAAGTATATACCTTACTGAGATACCGGTTCTACCCATTCTTTTATCTCTCTTGCTTGCGCCAACGCTTGAACTTGACTACACGGAGAAATTAGACTTTGACCTTATTTATGGAGAATCCGTTAGAGAAACTTTCATTACATCCGTTGTTTAGAAATCTTGTTTGATTCAGTTGGCACTATCACATTACCTGTTAACCTTATTTCTATAGAGATATTTGCTTTTGATGTGATTTTAAGGTTAACTACTCATCATCATGCCAAATTGATTGCTTTTGTAAGGTTGTTAGTTTTCATATTCCTAAGCAACTCGTTATTCAATTCAAGCAATCAAACCATCAGAGTCAAACATTTTCATATCAAGCCATGAAGTCATTCGCTTATTACTTGGATGTCAAGTTTTCTTAGTCCATGTTATGGATTTGAATAAAGACACGCCGATTTGAATAATATTCCTGTTGTTATTGATTTTCCCGACGTATTTCTCAAGAATTTCTTAGCTTACTCCTAAAAGCTCGATATTAAATTTTGTATCGACTTTGAACCCTAAGACAAAACTCATTTCTAAAATCTCATATCGAATGGCTCCTATTGAACTTCGTGAGTTAAAAATTCAACTATAGAATTTGGTACCGAGCCTTTATTTTGTGACTTCCTTTGTGAATTCACCTAAGCCGCATTCTCTGTAGGGACGCCATATTCGCGCGATAAGAAATCGATAGGTGTCATTGTGACGTCTTTATCCAAGATTGGGATATGAGTCACGATTGAGAGCAACCTAAGTCGATTATCGAAAGACGTAGCTTTCTAGGCTTAGTTGGTTATTATCGGAGATTCGTTGAAGGATATTCTCGAATTGCTATTCCATTAACGCAAATTACTCGTAGAGATACAAAATTGAATGGAGCAAGGAATGTGGAAGAGCTTCAAGAACTCAAAGAGGAGACTCATTTCAAAGACATGTTCGATCATGCCATCCCGAAAAGCGAGCGTGTGGTAGCCGACGCGATGAGTAGAAGATTATATGCGGAACGAAAAGCGATGATGTCAAGTATACGACAGAGCCAACTTTAATAGAAAAAGTTAAGGTTGCTCAAGCCACCGAACCCTGAGTTGATGCGTATGAAGAAGAAAGTACAAGAAGGAGCTATTCCTAAGCGAGAATTGATGAAGAAGGAATACTTGAGTCCACTCTAGACTTTGTGTTCCTAACGACTCTGATTTGAAGTACAAGATTATGATGGAGGCACACAATACGCCATTTGCAATCCATCTTGGGAGTACCAAAATGTATTATGATCTTCAACATACATTTTGGTGGAGCAATATGAGGAGAGAGATCGCGTAGTTTATCTCGAGATGTTTAACTTATCAACATGTAAAGGCGGAGCATCTTGTACCTAAGAAGGGTCCGTTCTGCAACCACTTGAGATTTGGAATGGAAGTTGGAACACATTACTATGGATTTCGTTACGGGTCTTCCTGCGGTTTCTCAAGGCATCAATGCTATTTGGGTTATTGTTGATAGATTAACCAAGTCTGCTCATTTCTTACCGATACGAGAGACTTATTCCTTGAACGCCTCTTTCTCAGATGTATGCGTAAATGTGATTGTGAGGTTGCATGGCATGCCTGTATCCATAGTTTTAGATCGTGACCCAAGATTCACTTCATGATTTTGGGTTAGTTTGTAAAAAGCTATGGGCACGCATTTACTTATTGGCTTGGCATACCATCCTCAAACGGATGGGCAATCGAAAGGACTACTCAAACTCTTGAAGATATATTAAAACTCGTGTGTCCTAGATTTCAAAGGAAGTTGGGATAAGTACTTGCCATTGGTGGAATTCTCATACAACAATAGTTATTAAACAAATATAGGCATGGTTCCATTCAAGCATTATATGGACGAAAATGTCGCTCTCAATATGTTGGGATGAGGTGGGTGAAGCAATATTGTTGGGACCCGAAAGTTAGACACGTATGACTAATGATTCGACAACGATACAAACGGCACAAGATCGACAAAAGAGTTATGCGGATCTTCATCGAAAGGACGGGAATTTAATGTAGGGGATCATGTATTGTCATGAAGTTGCTCCGGGAAGGGAGTTACAAGATTTGGGAAGAGAGGAAAGCTCAATCCACGATTTATCGGTCCATTTCAAATTCTTGACCGAGTAGGAAATGTAGCCTATAGACTTGCGTTACCTCAAAGTATGTCTCGTGTTCATAATGTGTTTCATATATCCGTATTTCAGTAAATATGTGAAAGACCCGAACCACGCTATAGAGTTAGAACCTGACGACGAGAGATAGCCGAAGACTTAACGTGAGAGGAGGTACTGTCAAGATTTTGGATAGGAAGGAGCATGTCCCTACGCGCATGAAAGGTTATATCACAAGTTAAAGTTTTGTGGATGAATCATGCTATAAAGGAAATGACCGGGAATTGGAAACGGAAATGAAAGCGAGGTATCCTCACCTTTTCAAACACTGAGTACGTACGTCAATTTCGAGGACAAAATTTCATAAGGAGGGAGGTTGTAAGACCCTCAAATTTTTTTTAAATAAAAGGAATTTCCTTTATTTATTATTTTGAAATAGTAAGGGTTGATTTGATTAATGTGGATAGTTAAGGTTAAATACGCAAATATTTCAAAATAAGCAAGTGGTTATAAAATATTCATTTATCGCTTGGGAATATTCGTTTGGTCGTGGAATATTCGACATCGCTTTGTGAATATTCGCATGACGACTACAGCGATGCATGTGTGGGCCCCATAACGAAAAGCGATTGGATGAAGAAAACGACAAAAATAAGTTGTTTTTAAATAACTGCAGAAGTTGTTACTCAAGATTATATTGTTGGAATACCCTAGTGGTTAAAACACACTAAGACGCTGCTTGTTGAACAAGAAGTAAGACACACAGTATTGCACCAATTATTGATTCTTACGTAAAAGGCACTACTCAATAATGGTTACGATAATTCATCGCTCAAAGATTTTATCGAGTTAATAATTGCTTTGCGTTGATATTTTATATTGTCATTGTTTCAATAATTGTCATTACACAAAGATTTTTCTTTATCGGGCAATAATTCATATTATCCTCAATAATATTATTAGATAACATTATTGGCAATGTCTAGAAAGTTCTCGCTCTAAGGAGAGGTTTGGTCACCTAATTAATTGCGCAAAGAAGAAGAAATTCTTATTGAAAGCCCCTCTTCCTGAACCGCCTCGGTCATCAATATTGTGATTCGTAATATTATTTGTAAATAATTAATTATTGATTTATATGATGAGGAAAATATTGATTTTATGTGGATATAGATGGAGAAAATTTTTAAAATGACAATTATTGAAAATTAATATTTTATCTTTTTCCGATAAAATAATTCATTTAAATATATTATTTTAATAATATATTAACTGTGATATTTTTACAACGAATGTGGGATATATGAGTATACGAGGAGGAAGAGTATTTTTGTTGCAATAAATATTTAAAACATGTTAAACATGCTCATTGGACCCCATTTATCGATCGAAATTTGATTATAAACATGTAAAATTGCCCGCTTGTGGATTTCTTGGTCAATTTCGATTGGAATTTGGAAAAACTTTCTTCCGCAAAGTTGTAGAGAATTGAATTTCCTATAAAAATCGCAAGATTCAATTTTCTGAGGAAAGGGCTATTTATTATGAATTATTGAAGTTCAAGCTCAAATAATTGATTTTTGGAAGTTTAAAATATTTAAAATAGGAAAACGTTTTTGAATGTTTAGGTGGCCTCATTTAACATGTGTAGGAGCTGAATTCAGTTGGCAAGTGTGTAAGGATGAGGTTTTGGAAAATAAATATTAATATTATATTAAATTTTTGCTTTGGTGTTCTAAGCAATTTCCTATAAATAAGGTGCTTAGGTTAGAATTGAAAATCACACCGTAAATCAAGTTTTCTCTCTCTATATTATCGAATGTATTCTTGTGAGTATTTTGAGTATACTTTGAGTATTGCTATACTAAGCAAGTCCAAGTCATAGCCTATATCCTGTTTCAAATTAGAAATCTTGATCTTTCGAGGTAAGTGATATTATTTTTTTTTCAGAATGATATTATTTCTTCAATATCATTATGTTTGAAATGTTGATCCGAAGTTTTATCAAATTTGGAACTTTTTTCATGTCGGGTTACTATTCATGAGTTACTATTCACGAGTTACTATTCACGAGTACTATTCATGAAGCGTGAAGATGTTTTTGTGGAATTTCTATCTTTTGGTGCCTGAGTTACTATTCACGTGATATTTTGAGACTATTCACGATACTAAGACTATTCACGATACTGCACTATTCACCTAAAAATAAAATTTCTTCTTTTCGTCTAAAAATATCTATTCGGATACTAACTCGATTGTATCCATGTTTTGATCATTCTCAATTTTACACCACTATGATTATTTTTGAGGTATTTTTGGACGGGATAAAACCAAGTACGAATCCTTAATCCTTAATCCTTGTCATTTTGTTTCACTGGATTCGCTTCTTTAAAAAATATTTTCATTATCCTCGCCTTAAATGATGATATTATTGAATATCTTTGGCTCGTAGTGCAAAGATGAATGATTTTCGAGGAATATCTTTGGCCTCAGAAAAAAGATGAATGATTTCTCAAGAATATCTTTGGCCTTTAGTGCAAAGATGAACAGTGTTGAGATAAACATGACCGATTGATGAATATCTTTGGCCTCAGAGTGCAAAGATGAATATTTGATTCCGTATGTATATTGATTGATGTTACAGGATAAAATATTGATTATGGACTGTTAAATTCATAGATTATAGTAGATTTCATTCTCTACGTAACTTATCTATGAATTATTATTTCACAAGCGAATATTGATCTCGAAACTTGTTGCTCTATTGTATTCTATCGATTTTCCTCGTTGAAGACTAACGATAATTTGTTGTATATTATCTTAGTCATAATATTCTTTACTCGGGCTAGTTGAGCTCACTCTTTTCCTTGTTGTTCCATTTTTCTTCTCGTGGAGGCGAGAATGTAAATGAGTACTAGTCTGGGTATGGAATGAAGGTTCTAGAGAGAGTTGTTTAGTAGTCCTCACCATTTTTGTAAAATAATGAATCAATAATTATGATGGGGATTTATTTGCATGTGGATATTGTCTAGAAGACAATATTATATTTAAACTCATTAATATATTCATGTATTTCACACACGACATTTGTATTATTGAAGTTGTAGTTTACTTTTGTACCATGTATTTGGCGACTCGTAATGGGTGTTGTGTATACCTATTTTGGGGGCGCCACGCTTATAATGATTATAGGAGACACAAAGATTTTAAGTAGTTCAGAGCATTCAAAGCTCCTAGTCCACTCTTCTACTCCTTGAGTAGGAAATCCACTAAGGATATCTTTACAACTTTTGAAACTCACAGATTCCTTCAAGACCAGCAATCTTGGCACTTCTCAGTTCACTTTTGAACTCTTCAAGTCTAGCAGACTTGGTTCTTCACAGTTCACTTAAAACTCTTCAAGTCCTTCTGACTTGGAACTTCTTACTTCACTTTATGGTAGTTGATGAATTCTTGAATGGTGCTATTCAGTTGCCGTTAAGCTCTTGTTTGAAAGAACTGAATATTTGAGCAAGCTTTCTCTTTTTGGATCGTAGAATTTGATCGTTGAGTGTTCTTTTGCTTTTTGTTCAGTGCTTGCTTAATTTTCTTCATCTGCTGAATATGTGTATATAAGATGTCTTTGAAATGTATCCGTTGAAGACATCCGTTGAAGCATTAAATGCATTTGATATTTTAGAGCTTTGATGGAGACTTTTTGCACAGTTTCTGATTAGCAAACTGGCCCACTAACACAACAGACTGTCATCTCACCTAACACCTGAAAAGGTGTTTTCTGGTGACCCATAGTACTTTCCTTAGCTTCTTCAATACGATTCTTTGTTACATACTAAAGATGACTGTTGTGTCATTGGGACTCCCGAGGATTTCAACATTTATAATCCGTTCCACATTTGTTGGGATTTATTCTTAAACAAAATGGGCAAGGCTCGATGCTTCTGACACAGGCAGATGATGCTCTACGATTTTGATCGTGGTGTCTTTCCATCTTGGTGCTTGATATGATACTGGAAAACGAGAACACTACGATTTCTCTTAAGGACCGGCACACTACGATCTTTACTTGATTATTTTGCAGACTCTACGCTTCCAAGAGCATACTACGATCTCTAAGTTAGCTCGACAAATGTTTGGACCACTCCACGATTTCAGGAGAGGCCCTTCAAAGTAGATACACTACGATCCTCGATGTTCTACGATTCTGCCTTGGCTTCTGTAATTTCTTTGATTAGCTCGATAGACTACGATTCAGTTGAACCCTATCTATTACATCTCAAGATAAAGATCAACCTAACAGCTTTGATCTTTTCTGTAATGTCCCAAGAGTTTGAGAATATAGTATATGATAATGATCCTTAGAGAAAGATAATGAACGGGTCAAAGAATATGTAATACTCAAATATAATTGAGTCTAAGTAAAGGTTATGAAATAAAACTTACAAGAATTTGTTATAAAGAATGGTGGTAATGGTAATAAATAAAACCTATATTAAGGTGATGTGTTGAGGATATTCAACGATAAATTTTGAAAAGAGATTTGGTGAAAACCGAGTTAGGGTGGTTTCGTTGATTCCAATGACGGGATCCTTATAAGGAGGGAAGGATGTGACTACCCGAATTTTTATAAGTTATTAAAATAGGAATTTAATAATTAAAATTCTTATTATGAGATGTTTTGAGTTTGAGTATGTATATATGCGTGCTATATATGTTGAAATATATGATCGGGTGTAAAGAGAAATATATATTCATATATTGAGAAAGTGAGGTTTAATAGTTAAGTTAACTATTGAAGGAATTAAATGAATTTAGTAATTAATTTTAAATATTTATTGAATTAAATAAATATTTTAATTAATTTATTTATTGAGGAAATAAATAATTGATGAATTGTGGAGAATTAATTTAGTAACTAAATTGATTAATGTTAATTAAATTGAGTAATAATAATTTTATTTGAATGATTTAATTTAAGAAAATAATTAAATTAAATCAATTGCTTAATATTTAAGAAAATAATTAAATTAAATGAATTGTTTAATATTAAAGGAAATAAATAAATTGAATAAAGTGATGTGTCTAATTTATTTATTAAATTAGATATAAAATTATTTATTATTCATAAATATAATTATAATAGAAATTATTTTAATTACCATTACAAGTTATTAAAATTAATTGAGCTAAAGTTATTTAATTAACTAAAGGTGTGACATGAAACTATATAATATAAGATTCTTTAAATAATTTAGTTTGGGAAAATTTTTGGTTAGCCAAACAAGGCCTTGTGGCCTTTGTTTTTTTTTCAACTGACGTCTTTATTTTTTTTAAAACTAATGAGTACATGGGGTGAATGAGGTCAGTTATTTTTTCTACGCTTCTTATTTCTCCCCTAAGGCTAGATAATAGAACTTCAAGAGAGAAAGACAGAGATTAGAGAGAAAGCTTGGTTAGAGAAGAAGGGTTTTGGGGAAAACGATTGCTCTCAATTTTGCTAGCATACAATCAAGGGTTTAAGGTATAAATTTCTTTTAACCTATATGTTTTGATTTCTTTGTGGTTATTCCCTATAAACTTATAGTTATGATTGAATTGATATATATACTTGTATATATGGATTATAAATTGATAATCGTCATATATGGTTAATATTTATACATGATTGTAGTAAGAGAATCCATGAAAATTATGATTGATATTCTTGAATTTTTGGGAAAAGGGAAGAAATCGAGGGAATGATTTCTTGGAATAATTAGTAATTGTGTTGTAAAGGGTTTATAATCTGTTATCTATCCTATCTAGGTGTTATTTGATGAATAAAAACATGAAATTGGGTTGTAGTAGAAAGAATTCTTATAACAGTGTTTTTCAATGAAAATTGGCTTTTGAAAGTACAAAATTTTATGATCAATAGGTATTATAATATGTAACTTGGTGTTGGATTATGTTAATATGTGAAGAAACGAAAGCGGCGTAGTTTAAATCATGTTAATCGGTTAAGTAACGAAGTCGTGGCGATCAAATTCGCTAAATGTGTTTAAAACATGAAAATAGAGTATGAAAATGTGTTTTGGGTCAAATTTTAGGTTGGTTAATGTTTTTATAAATTGTTAGAATTCTAGTATGTTGTAGTTCTATGAATTACGAATCCATAGAATCAAAAATGGACTAATTTGGATGTGTATAACTCAAGCTATGAAGATTAGTAGGAGAAAAGGGTTAAAAATCGCAAAACACCTTTGAATCAAGGTTTAGCGCGAAAAGCCTTGCTGCCAAATAATAAGCTAGATGGATGCTGAAAAGGAAAAGCGGCCGCCCATGTGTGCTGAATGTGACTGCTTTGACATGTTTTTGGTAAAACAGTCATAACCTTTTCATACGAACTCGGATTGAGGTGATTCAAGATGATCCGGAACAAGGACGAATAGACCTACAACTTTTATTCTTTAAGTTTGTCAATTTGAGTTTGTTAGGAAGGGTCAAAACAGTCATCTTTGTGACTATTACATAATCGGAGGGCGTCGGGCATGCACGTATGCAAGTGTAGTGCTCTTGACGATAAAAGATGTTATTCTAAGTTATAGAACATGAATATTATGAAGTATAATGATGTTTAACATTAATAAATGATATATTAGATAAGTTGTATATGCATACTAAGCACACACAAGAGAGCCAAATTGGGCGTGTGATGAATAAACGTTGAAACATCGTGATAAGTGATAATGAACATAAAAAAGGTTTTAAGTCAAATGAAATAGATATTATAAAATATGAAATGGGTTTAATATAAAACCAATAATGATTCCTAGCAAGATTTAAGCACTTGAATGAATTTCGAATATTACATAAGTCGAAAAGTTAACACAATCAAATTGAACATTGTGTATTTATGATAGGAAGGGTTATGAGACGTAAATTAAAGTTTACATTACAACTACTATGCGTTGCTATGTGACTAATAGTTAATGTGAATGATTATATAATTGTGTAGGGCACGTGAAGTGCAGATATCTATAAGCTGTTAAACTGTTATTGGTAAACAACGATCAAGGCAAGTCTTTCAGTTCCTATTTTCTATGTGAATTTGATTGTTCTAAATCTTTATTGCAAAGAGCATGATGTGTTATATATATGTTGAATGTATGAAATGTTAAAGTCAATTTATGACTACGTTGATTGACTAAAGCATGCTAATTGAGTAAGGAACTCAATCTTTATACTTGTTATATGAATTATAGCATGTATGTTATGTTAGTCCGATGTTTATGAGATATATGTTGAGCATGTTATTATGTGCTACGTGATGCATGAAAACTGTTAGATTTTGCTGGGCTGTCGAGATTAACCTTGCAAATAACCACTTTTGCAGGTTCAAGATTCAAGGTAAAGTTATGTGTTACTTGAAAGACGTGTATCAGATGTGATACTTGAAGATTTATACACTTTGGTTGTGTTATTATTATTTAAACCATGTTTAAGGTTCCGAATAATGTATTAATGTTGAATTGTAATATCGTTTTGCGATGTAAACTATTGTAGTATTAAAATGATTCTGAGATATTTAGATGTAAAGGTTGAAGGTTTTGGGAACGAGGATAGTTTGTAATAGAAAATTTTAATTATTTCGCAAATTTTAATGGTTGTATTATCGATTAATGATGTAAAATTAGAGGTTGAATGTATTATTAACGACCGAAGTCGAGAATTAAATTATATGAATTTTGGGGTCGTTACATTTTCTTCTATACATTCATTTACAGAATGATAAACATTAAAGACCAGATCAACCTAACAAGTTTGATCTATCACTAAGTCCTTGTACATGCATCCTTTTAAGGACTTAACATATAATCATGAATATTTATTTTCAACTTCAAATTTAAATAAGCAATCTCCCAACATAATATTTTATAATAGTACACACATAATTATTATTTATAGCACTAGAGTTTTAAGCCTCCATTGTTAACCTTATTCAAGCGGTACTTATTCTCACACCAGAGCTATCCCCCGGCGGCCCAAGCCGTTAAACTTTTGGTGATTACCCATTTCTGTACAGGATTGGACGCACTTTGGTGATTGGAACGCGTGGACGGATTTTGACGTCAACATTGGGGCTAGAAAGAGATTGAATAGGATTTATCCGGCAGGAATCATGGTAAATAGTAAGACCATTTTTGGAGTTAGGAAGTCAACGGCGGACGAGTCTGCTCAGCCAAAAGGATCAGTTATGGTTAGATTGGGTCCCTCCAGGAGCATCTAGGACAGACTCGAGCCTCAAAGTAACTCATTGGCCCCATCGAGGGACATTGCAGATAGCCCTCGACGGAGATTGTTCTCAACTGCCAACAGGAATGATGGTCATGTCGAGTATGTACCGTCCCGAATACATCCCCATGACGACGGCCATGACGAAATGAGGCTGATCTTATCTAAAAAGGTCCAAGAGACGGATGATGCCTTGAAAGACTTGCTCTTGCAATGAAAGGAGATTGACCAACAAATGGTGTTATTGATAGGGGGAAACGAGGAAGGTGCCTCCAACCATAGCCGAAGGTAGCCCAAACTTAAACATTTGATTGTCTTCAAGCAAAAACACAATTTAGAAAAATTCATCCTCTAGCAATGATCCACCCAAACAATGATTCAATATGAATTCGCACAATGGCCTCAAAGGTTACAACAAATGTTAACCCGCAGAAAATTTCAAAACAATGTCATGTCTAAAATTTTAACAACTTTCATTAGCTTCACATCTACTCATGATCCTTTAAGTGTGTATGTGCATCCATATGTTCAAACTATTCATAATTTAGCTAAGATCAACCAACACTCATAAAAGATTTTCAAAACAACTCTCAAAACTTCTTATCACATCAATCACCGCTAAAATAGACAAAACACAATTTTTTTTCTTGAGGATCAACCAGATATTCAATTTTTAAGCACATATAAACCCTTCCCAAGTATTTCAAACATACATATTTTCTTTTCTCTATTTAGTGAGTGCGTTTTACGCTCCATCTCACTTTCCACTTTTCATGAACGAGTGCGTTTTACGCTCTATCTCGTTTTCCACTTTTCATTGAACGAGTGAGTTTTACGCTCCATCTCGTGCATGTGTTTATGGGGAGTGCATTTTACGCTCCATCTCAACCCACCACATGCTTCAATTATTCAACTCGAGAAGGTTCCAATATTTTTTTTTTCAAAAATACCCTAAGATTTCCCCCAAAATTATGTGAGTGCCTAATTTTCACTTCGAATGATGCTCAAATAAGATTTCTCAAGTTGTAATGGTATCTTTCATAAGCATTTAGCCAAAAAAATTCAATCCCAACTGGCTAAACAAATGGATGTGTAAAATTTTTCAAAAAATTTGCAAGTAATGTGAAAACCAACTAATGAGTTAAAATATAGACTAAGCATGCTCATCAATTCTCCAAGATTTAACAATATCAACCACCCATTTATCATTGGCCAAAATCAAATTCCATCAAAACATTGCCCAATTAAATACTAAACATGATAAATACCCCCAAACTTAAAACAGACATTGTCCTCAATGGCTAAGATAGGAAAAATTAAAAGAGAGGACTTCCTTGATATAGCAATTTATCTCCTTGTCTGCGGAGTCTGAAGAATAGGTTAGGCACATTGGAATGAATCGGGCACCACACTTGAGTTGGACTTAAGTAACCCGTGAACATGAAAGAAGCAAGCTTATTAAATCCTAAAAAAATGAAAAAAAAATCTATCAACTAATATGAAACCTAATAAAAACTAAAAATAAAAATTAAACTTGGGTTGCCTCCCAATAAGCGCTTATTTTATAGTCTCAGCCTGACTTCTTCATTTCTCTATCCAAATCCCCTACGAAAATTGAGGAACCCTCCATCCATCAGAAGCAATGTCTCTTTTGGGAGGTTCCCATTAGTAATGGCCATTAAATCTAAGTCACCTAGTATGATCTTTTCAGGATAGGATCCCTAATAAGTACGACAAACCACTAGGTGTTTTCCTCATTATGTTTGTGATCAAATTGTGGCATGGAAGCTTGTCAAACACAACAGGGTCTTCTTCTATCTTCCCTTTCTCATCCCACCATGGCTCTAAAGTTGTCCTAGCTATCATATCACATATAGCCTTGCCTATGACATGACTACCAATTGGACACGGTCTTGAAAAACTACCCGGATCCTTGAACTTTGGTGGAGAAGGTGCATGGGACATTATCAAAATTGGCTAATCTTTGTTGGTATTCAAAGTTAGATCTTTGCCGATCTCCTTTTCTTGGTCCCCAAAAGTCTCCTCTCTTTCAACATCTATATCATTTGGCACATCCGGTTGTTGATTTGGTTCGGACTCATCATCAATCTCGGAATCCATGTTATAGGGCCAAGTGTATTGAGGACAAATGTTCGAGGCATTGATTAGTTTTTCCATTTGGTTCGCAAAATTTTGACTCGATATCTCTTGATTAATCCTCCTCTCCTCACTTGAAGCTATGAACTTGGATAAAATTTCATTCAAATTTGAATGTTCCTCCTGTTGTAGTGGAGGTGGACACGAGAAATCCGGTGGGTATATTGGACTTGGAGCATAAAATTGATCTTGATGAGTATGGCTCCATGAAAAATCTGGGTGATACCCCCAATCCTGATAATAGTTGTTGGGATAGACATAATTGTTGGGGTAATCACCACCATATGGTACCGGCTCGAAAGTGGTGGTGCATTGATGACTCGGATGATTTCTAGCACAATAATCACAAGTAACCGCTACACTTTGACGACGTTGTGCTGCAAAAGTGTCTAACCTCCTCGAAAGTGTCTCAATCTGTAACACCCCCTTTCTGAAGTAGAAAGAGAGGTCACTCAAAACATAACAAAATGGATGAATTTAATAGCAAGGCACAAAGCCACAATAGAATAGTCTTAATATCTGATAAATACCACAAGTCAACCATAATAAATAACAAAATAACTCAAACCACAATCTAAAATCATTAATACAACTCCAAACAAACTATTAGATCACAACTTAAACAAAATATCTAAACCATTTTGATAAAAGGAAGCTCTCATCACACTTGCCCTTGATCCCCCTGATTACTTACCAAAAGAAAAACACAGCATGAGCCAAATGCCCAGTACGGATATAGAATACAAATAATGAACCGAAATAACTAACTCAATTAAATGAAAAGATGCGAAATGAAACGAACAAAACTAACGCAACGAAAAAAATAGGCTGAATCAAATGGCTGGGTGTTATTTCATACCGAGCTCAAAATAAATAGTAATATACCTTGCCACACAGGCAGGTCAAATAATGCCACACAGGCAATCAAAATAATGCCACACAGGCAATCAAAATAATGTAACACAGGCAATCACACATCAGACTATGCAATCCAGATGCGTGCAAAATCGGAAGGCGTGTTTGGCACAAACATCACCACTCCGCATGTAATAGAACAGAAAACTAGGGTCGACCCATACGCCTCCCACAACAAAACACCAAATGGCCAACTCCCACCGAGCACAAAATGCAGACGCCAGGGATCGATCACACCGCCACGGAAGGTGTCATGCCTCGGTGCCAAGAGGACATGCCTGTGGTACCCCCACAGGTGGTTATAGCTTAGGTATACCCTACAATATTCTAACAAAATATAATGTCACAACACATGCGACAAAATATCAATACAAAGGGGTTCTAACGTGTACATGTTAAATCAAACGAATCATCAACACAAGTCTCTAAAAATATAATAACATGGACACCACTATAAATATCAAAATAAAATTTAGACATGATACACTAGTCTAAAGAGTACAAATATGAGTTCTAATACAACTCCCAAACAAATATATCACAATAAATTGACAAGGAATAATTATGAGAGGCAATACTAAATTTCAAAACGAATAACGAAACGAATAAATCAAAAACAAAAGTCTCGCTGAAAGAGTACGGAATCCGTAGCTTGATTAAGTAATGCAATACCCAAAATTATATTCCAAACGTACTCCTTAAATTCCTTCCGCTCAATCTAATAATAAAATAAAATTTTATTACAAATCTAACCATTACTAACATAATATTATTTAATTTTATTAAATATATTTTATAATTTTAACAAATAAATGAATTCGATTTGAATTAATATACAAAACTTTTGGTACAATTTCTAAGTATAACATTATAATTAGTTATTTATTAAGCTAGCATACTAACTTTATCACCCCACTGCCATCCAAAATCAAATTGCTAAAAAAAATCTCAGTTTACATATTGCTCATTATTATACTTATAATTCATATAAAGACATTGCTTACTTTATTATTCACACAATATGAATATATGATTTCCTTTGCCATCCAATCATTATATGTACACTACCATATGATTATAATTACAGACTATAACTAGGAAAATTACAATAACTCATCGGAAAAAAAAATTGGCAACCAAAAGTGATATGTTCTCCTGCGGTAGCCGCAGTTACACCTGCAGCTGGTCGTGGTGGGCCCGGGCTTTGCGGGTCCCATCGTCTTGAAGTACGTGCACTCGTGCACCATAATGTCCGCTCAAACTTGCAGAACTTCAATCCGAGCATCCGAACGAGGTATATCTGACCTTCTTCGGACTGCTTGTGTCGAGAGTTAAGCAATGACATGAATTAGAGGTTGTACGAAGTCAGGAAGAGGGGTCCATGCCCATGGTCTTCAAGCTTCAAATTCTATCCAAAGTACTGCCACGGGTAATAGTCACTCAGGATTGTTACTCCTCGGTTCATGTGGGACATTGTTGTATGTATGTATGTATGTATGAAGTGTTGAGACGACGCGCAAGTGTTGAAGGGGAAAGATGACGTTTGACTCCTCGTCGGGGTTATCGCCAGTTTGAGTTGAAAGTAGACGTTGCTCAGGGTTATATCTGAGATTGGACTACTTGTTGGTATGCCTGAATATCATCTTGTGAGAGAAAACGTTGAGGTGGTAAGATGACATTTTGACTCTTCATCGGGGTTATCGTCGGTTTGAGATGAAAGCAGACGTTGCCCAGGGTTACATCTGAGATTGGACTGCTTGTTTGTATGCTGCAATGTCATCTGTGGACATGCCTGTTTGCCCGTTGTTAGCTCCGGGTCTGAGGTATGAGTGCCTCGACAGGAGGTTTGAGCTTGAAGTTGATCGCATATATTTGAAATAAGCATTTCTGGAGTTATCGCCGAAACTGCAATGGCATCCTTTGGGGCTATCACCAAGGATGGAGTTGCTACTCCCAGTGTTGCTTCTGGGACTGGAACTGAGCGTCGCGGTGTTATCACCGAGACAGAATTATCATCTCCGGAGTTGTTGCCGGTCTTTTGATCTGCATACCTCAGGGTTATCTCCGAGGTTGGAAATGACATTCCCGGTGTGTGTTCCGGGTTTGAGATGAAGTTCCCGATTTGTGTTCCGGGTTGGAACTAAACTTCCGGTAGTATCCGGAATGGATGTAAGCTGTCTTCCAGGGTTATCTCTGAAAGACGAATCTGCCCTCTTGCAATGTTAGTAACAGACGTGCAGAAAATTTCGAGTGTCTATAGATGCCCCTCTTTATCATATTCATGCAATTCAAGGCATGGATAGGATAAAGAATCCTAGACACTTAAAATGCAAGCAAGGTAAAACATGATGCTATGTGCAGCATGATGCAAATGTATGATGCATGATTGTCATGTAATCCTATTAGGATGACAATAAGTGATGGCTTGGACGTGCGATCCAAGTCTTCGAGGATGTTGACGTTGGGGCTATCACCAAAGTCTTGAATCCTAGACACTGGCTTGTATTCCATAGAGGTACCTTTTGTGTGTAAGAGATCTGTGGGGATAAAGCTTTGTCTGTTTGAGGATGTGTATAACATATTCCCTCATTCTGTCGGAGTTATTGCCAACAGTTTTGTCGCTGTCAGGGTTGCCTGACCTCCGTTGATGTGTGTATCACAAGATAGATCCCTGCTGGGTGCACTGTCAAGGTTGTTTGACCTTCATTGATGTATGTGTCAATGGTAGCATTGCATTGTAAGCTCCCGGGATACATGGATAACTGCTTTGATGGGTTTACTTGCCATTGGCTGACATGATGTCAAGGTTGTTTGACCTTCATTGATGTGTGTATCAATGGTTGCATTGCATTGTAACCCCCACTGGGGATACTTGGATAATTGCAAGATGTGCGTTGTGACCCCCGTCGGGGATACGTGGATGATTGAAAGATGTGCGTTGTGAACCCCGCCGGGGATACTTCATCAGTTGATAACTTCGGCGTTGTAACCTCCGCCGGGGAGGTTTGATATTTTATGGTTTTGCGTTGTGACCCCCGCCGGGGATGTTTAGGGATGTGACCCTGCAAATGACGGCATCTAACCTTTGTGGGGTATTGCCGAGCATAATCTTTGAAAGCTGAGCTCATTGGTATAGTATACACTGCATTCAGGAGAATACCATTGAGATGATGGGAGTTTAACTCTGACCGACAAGAAACCTGGATTTCAAGTTATTTCGCTCAATCGCGTAGCATTTTTATCCCTGATTTGGCCTTTTTAGCTTGTGAGACCTCCTTTGCAACTCTAACTGGAGTGAGCCGAAGGTGTGGGACCCATGTAAAAGTGTCGCAGGTACACGTGCAGGAGCTGTAGGTGAGCCTGGGGCCAACCGTGCCTATGTATAAGTGAATGGTTGCTTTCATAAGTTATTTTCAAGTTGCGCAGTGAAGGAAATTTGAGAGCTCTTCTTCAGATCTGCTGAGTTCGGGCAACTTTCTGCATATTCTGCCACCGTACAGGCATTCTTCACTGTCCTAGTAACATATACATGTATTTTTTTCCAATTTCTATCCGTTGGAAAATGACTTATCACATGAAATGCATTTAGACACATAGTAGTGAATATGAATGCTGATATGACTTGATAAAATATATTCAACATAGCAAATGTTAGTATTAAACCATGCTGAACATAATGATATAAAAAAAATTTAACTTTTGAAACAGCCAAATTAGCACCTTTTACTGTCATTTCTTATCCTATCTGAGGACAAATGAGTAAAGGTAGAAAAGCAAAATAATCCTGGTAATTAGACTACACTTACGGATTTTTCACTGTGATGTGATTAATGCATGTAGGATGTATATGACTGTGTATAGGTGTGCTACTGAATGGCCACCTAGTCATGCCTATGTGTATGTGGATAGTCCCATTTACAAAGGGGGCTATGGTAAAATTTTCCCAAAATGTAGGTATTGGGTAGTCATGCATTTTTAACTCTACTATAGATGTATGTTAAAACAATGCATGCATGTATGTAAAGCATTTGAAAAGCTCCAGGTAAGAATTTACCACACCCTTTCTGAGGTGATTTGGAGACTTGTTGTCCAGATATTATGGATCCAGATCAGCCGAGTAGTTCCCGTAGGACCACTTCAGGTGTATGGAGGAGGGCTTCTGAAGAGCCTCAACGTCGTTCTGTCAGACAGCCTCGTCGTTTAGTGGAGGTGGTTATACGTCCTATCCGGGTTGAAGTGCCGGATGTCGAGGACGAGGAGGAGAATGCACCAATTGAGGTTCCTGCTCTCCTGCATACGTGTTCCCGTAGGGAATTGCTGAGTATTCATGGCGAACCCGGATCTTACGGGTGACTTGAGTAGGCATCCTTCAGTATACCTGCATGCAAACGAGGTATGAAGTTAGATCTTTAATCTTCTTTATTTCCTATTGATGAGGAGTCAAGGATTTTGATGTTGATCTGCATTTAATGTAGGTTCCCGGCTTCACACGACCTCGAGGGAATCGGGTTTAGCATCCACTCTATGTATCGGGCTTTGCATGATGACTTCTGAGCGATCATCCATGGTTTGAGGATTTGGGATGTTCTTCTCCATTCTACCCGTCATTGTCCTTGGGGTTACATTAGGGCATTATCGGCGGTGGTTTCACCGACTCGATCACTCCACTTCTTTGGATCGTGAGGTGATGATGACGCCGATGGATTGGCAGTTTATCACAGGTATGGAGTTTGGGGCGTCGGTTTCCTTGCGGCGGATATTACCCCTACTACCGTCGGATCCTTGTTGGGAGTTTCTGAGAGGCACTCAAGGCGGGGCAATGCCTCATATAGGTCCTTTGAGCGTAGATGTTATGAGCGGGCTGTTGAGTGAGCCCATACCCGATGATGTAAGAGTCAGGGACCGCATTCTCCGGTGATTATTCCTGATGATCATTAGGGGCTGCTTCATAGCAGATAATTCCTCTACGGTGTCTTTTGCTTTGATCAGCGCCACTCGACACGTGGACCGTATAGGAGAGTATGATTGGGGTTCCTACACCTTTGCCTATTTCCTCAAGGGAATGCGCATGCGATCGCAGGGCTTAACCGAGGCGTGGTTAGGATTCTACCCGTTTCTGCTGGTGAGTGTTTCTCTTATCTTTTCTCATGTATATGTTAAGAGTGTTGATTGACAACAGATGTTGCCTTTGTGTTGGCAGTTTTGGGCCTATGAGAGGCTTCCATGTTTGCGTCTTGTGAGCGTGTTAGGTTTAGATACCTATCCACGAGGACGGAGATGGCATCATTCCATACTAGCGGAGGTCCCTATTGCTGAGGGTTTCACTCATTGTCACCTACAGCTGGAGTTGTTGACAGCGGATGTCATCACATGGGTTCCCTACTCTGGGGAGCATTTGGGAGTTGGATTTGAGGATGGGTACCCGACTGGAGTAGAGTACGTCATTTCCACCCGCAGGATTCCTCTCTTCACAGATGGAGGATGGGAGCTCTATTTAGGAGAGCATGCTATCAGGAGCACTACAGGAGAGATCCATATGCCGATCTTGCCTCCTGCTAGGTGTTATTGGCCTGTTTCGTAGTCACCCGTCATTGACATCCCATTGTTGGGGATTGACAGTTTTACATTGTTAGAGGGCCCCTGGTCACAAGAGATGTTCCAACATTGGTGGATCCCTCGTACTATTGGAGCTCAGACCCGCGTCACATTGTTTATGGGGGATATGGTTCCAGGATCCGTGATGATGACAGATTGGCTAGCCTGTGTTAGAGATCCGACTCATGTGACACAGATTGATAGATTGACCCGGCAGCTGGACCGGACACATCTTTTCATTCGGAATTTGGGCAGAGATCCTTTAGAGGCAGATACTTTTGATCCTTTCAGCTTTGGCGCTGGCCCCTCAGGTGACCCATATGGCTTTGTCGGTGTAGATCCTCACTTGTATAGGCCTGACATCCCTGTAGATAGAGATACAGTGACTCAGGAGGAGTTACATCAGGTGGACAACATCGATGATGTAGACATCGACACCATTAACTTTTTCTGATGTATTTCTTTTGATAGGCCTCTGTTAGCTGCTGGGTAGCTTCGCCCCATTTCCCTGTATTTTAGTTGTACAGAGATGTATTAGATGATGATATACTTAGGAATGTATGTACAGTCTTCTATTCCCTATATCATATTGCCATCTATTGTATCATGCATGTTATTATGTTATGCATATGTATGTATGTCTAGAGATATTTAGCATTGACCCCTGGATGGTCTTATGACACGGCCCGTACAAATGTCTTCTTCAACAGTTAGCCGTATTGATCATACCCCACCATTTTTGGTGGCATCTGGTATACACTCATGGTATGATAGTATATCACTATCAGACATGGTGATCGTAGATGATTTATTGCAGCATACTATGACCCTATTGATGTTTCAGGTTCCCACAGGATTTGTAGAGGATATGCTAGAGCATTGGGTATCGGAGAGGCAGGTTTTTCGATTTGGGACCCAGGAGTTGACTCCTACTTTGGAGGAGTATGCACGGTTGATGATCTTTATTGTTGACGGACCTTAACGTGCGTATAGCTCACCGGAGACATGAGTAGATAGTTCACGACCCTCACCGGATTGAGGCGTGAGAGTGGTACAAGACGAGATTACATCCGGCCACGTGATATCCCAACGTTTTCTGTTTGACAGATTTGGCTCTGAGGATAGTTATGCACGGCATTCCGGATTTCACCACACCGGAGGATCATTGGCGTTCGACCCGAGTGGATGTCTTTGCTTTTATGCGTGTTGTCATACGTATTCATGTTCATGTACATGGATGAGTTGATATCTCGGCGTCATTATGGCGGTGAGAGCTCTTAGGAGGGTCGTACCATTGTCACCGATGATCATCGCAGGGGACTCGACGGTCGACTACATCTTCTTGCACTTATCTGGCGGGGAGTGTTTACGGGGGAGTTCGATTAAATGTTGCACGCGTGTGGTTTATGTCACACTTGAGACCAATTGGCATACATAAACGGCAGGGGTTTTGGTTTACCCATGATATAGCCATGTCGTACTCCTTTTAGCCTGTGGAGTATACAGATGTTGCATCGTGGTCAGCTTTCCTGGCAGGGATTAGAGATCTGTTTGCTATATTGCTGTGTTCAGGGCTTAGATCACCCTACAACTTCATTAATCATGCTCCGGGCATGGATTATCTCCTTGGCTGGATTGAGGGGTGTGATTACTTACCACCCACTGGCCGTGATGTGTCAGTTTAACCAGTTTCAGGATTTTCATCCTTTTTAGGGGGCAGTGAGTCAGCGCTTTGCTTCACATCATTTATCAGCGGAGGACAGATCCAGCTTGTATGCCTGTTGGGATCAGCGAGAGCTGGCTGTATTTTCTGTCAGTCATCCGGGTTGTTCTGCAGAGTATTCCGCATGGATGGAGACAGAGACTGCATTGGCTGCTGTAGTATCCACGGTGCAGGAGACTAATTCTGATGATGAGGAGCCTATAGAGGAGGCTGCTAGCATTTGTGATGGATTCTCCCACCCCGAGTACCACTGTTACCTAGTATTCGGCACAGCATTTGGAGCAGAGCTTACATCTGATGACCTACGGTAGAGATCAGGCTAGGGCCGCGATGTTGACAGCTCTTGATAAGAGAGATACCGCTCTGTTAGAGAGGGATGAGGCTAGATCAGCCAGGGATGCATTGATAGTGGAGCGGGATACTGCTTTATCTCTGCTAGGGATGTGGCCATTCAGACAACACTTGATGAGATCCCGGATGACGGTCGATATGCAGAGCATGAGTGCTTACATTGATGAGCATTATGCCACCATGCAGTTAGCCTCGGATCTGCTAGCTCGTGTAGATACCCTTGGGCAGGAGCTTGCACTGCTACCTCCATCTTCAGAGAGGGATGCCATGTTAGATCTGATAGTCCGCATATATACAGATCTGTAGATAGCTTTGTATTTTCCTGCACAGACTAGCTTAGCCATTTTGTCATGTACAACACATATGTATATATCAACAGTATTATGTATGGTAGGGAAATATATTTTGATTCACTTCCTTTTAGTTATGCCTTGATACTTACTTGATACTTGCTTGTTTCTCCAGGGCCTTGTGATTTTGATGCATTCTGAACTTATCCTTGATAGATGGACATTGAGACGTCGCAAGATCTCTCAGAACGGATCATTGATTTATGTATATCCCTACCATCTTTGGTGTCTTGGGACTAGTATCCGTATGGAAAAATGGAGAGGAGGGTGGTTTCTTCCTCTCTGAGATTGACGGCACCACAGATGGTCGCCAGTACTTCTATTTGTGAGAAGCCTATTTAATACCATCTCTTATGGAATCGTATTGCTCTTTGAGGCACGATCGCAGCTTAGATGGTCACCGAATCTGTGAGAAGAGGTTGGGTAATTCCATCCCTTTGATCTGAAACCGATGAAATGTGGTGAATTGAATGTTGATCCCAGTACTGTGTGATAAATATTTTTGTTCTGGTAGTGGTTAGACTGAACCATAAATGGCTACCTACATACTCCTATTGAAGAGGAGATCAAGTCTGCATAGTTCGAACCTGGTATAAGAGGTTCAACGCTGAATGTGAAAGGCAGATAGGTGTAGAAGTTTTTTTTGTTGTTTTTTATGGAGAAAGGGCAGAAATGTTTTTGTTGTTTATTGCGACCGGGCCATATAGCATATGGTTGCCTGCATACTCCTATTAAAGAGGAGATCAGGTCGACGTAGTTCGTCCCTCAGGACGAATCGCATCTAAAGAGAAATGTGAATCCCATGTGCAGGCTATACTGCGGGGAGAAGAAAGTTTGATCCCATAATGGGGATAAACTGCAGGTGTGGAAAAAGTTTGATCCCGTCTTCAGGATAAACTACAAGCGTAGAAAAGTTTAATCCTGTCTTCAGGATAAACTGCAAGTATGAAAGGTTTAATCTTGTCTTCAGGATAATCGAAAGTGTGAAAGGTTCAATCTTGTCTTCAGGATAACTAAAATTGTGAAAGGTTCAATCCCGTCTTCAGGATAACCGAAATTGTATGAAAGGTTAGAAATGAAGTGAAACTAGGCTGCTGGTTTAAAGTGTATGTTTCCTGAGGGGTAGACGAGTATGAAAACAATGATAGGATTCAAAATCGGAATGACTAGTGATTTGATGATCAAAACCATGATGTTTGTTTGATGGTAACTTCAGACATAGTACCGTTTCATGGTGTCCAAGTTGATAAGCTGGGAAGATTCATTGCCGTCCATTTCCTGTAATCTGAGAGCACCTCCTGTCAATACCTCCTTGACAACAAATGGGCCTTCCCAGTTAAGAGCGAATTTTCCCTTAGAATGATCTTGGTTGTCAATGATCTTCTTCAAAACCAAGTCATGTTGTTTGAACTTCCGTAGTCGGACTTTTCTGTTGTAGGATCGTGTGATCCTTTGTTGATATAACTGACCATGGAAGATAGCCGCGGTTACTTTTTTAAATTGTAGAGACAATTGGTGATACTGTCTTGTACCCATTGGTCTTCATCCAATTGAGCATCCATCAATACTACGAGGGATTCCATTTTCACCTCTATGGGGAGCACTTGCTTCCATCCCATAAAGCTAATGAGTAGGGGGTTGCCCGGTGGAAGTTCGCATGGAAGTTCGTAGGCTAATAAAGTCGAGGCAAGAGGTCGGGCCATCCTTTGTGATTGGCGGACATTTTCTGCATGATCTTTTGATGTTTTTTATTAGCCGCTTCACAAAGACCATTCATCTTTGGTAGGTAGATGATGGAGTTAAGATGTTTTATGTGGAATTTTTTGCATAACTCCTCCATCATTTTGTTGTTGAGGTTCTTAGCATTGTCTGACACAATGACCTCTGGTTGTCCATATCGATGCATTTACATTGTTTACGATAAAAGCAATGATGACTTCTTTAGTAACCCTGGGGAAGGATGCAGCTTCTACCCATTTGGTGAAGTAGTCGATCATGGTGAATATGAATTGATATCCATTACTGGTTTTGGGCTTGATGGACCCGATCACGTCCATTCCCCACATTGAGAAGGGCCATGGCGAACTCATATTGTGTAGTTCCCTTGGAGAGGCATGGATAGTATTCCCATGAATCTGGCATTGATAGCACCTCTTGACGTGATCATCACAGTCAACTTTGAGTGTAAGCCAATAATGCCCTATTCTGAGGATCTTCTTGACAAGTAGGGGTCCGCTCATGTGAGGGCCACATACTCCACCATGGATCTCATCCATGAGTGTCTGAGCTTGGTCTTTGTCCAGACATCTGAGGACACCTAATCCAATATCTCTTTTGTAGAGTGCATCTCCGCTCAGGTAGAATTTTAGAGCAAGTCTATGAATCCGCCTCTTCTCAATTAGGCTCGCCTCAGCGGGTGTAGATCCATCTCGTAGATACTCCTTGATGTGCTGATACCAAGGGTTGCAGATGGGAGGTAGCTCATCTGATACTTCTCCAATATAATTCCTATAGACTGGGGCTTTTTGCAAAGCAAATGTGATACTTGGCATGCTTTCCTTGTCAGGTATGTAAACCAAGGAGGCTAACGTTGCTAATGCATCTGCAAAATCATTCCTATTACGAGGAATGTGTAGAAAGAAGATTTCTTCGAACTCCAAAGCCATTTGTAAAACTTGTCGATGGTAATGCAGCAAATGTAATTCTCTAGTTTGATAGATTCCTGTGGATTGTCTGATTACCAATTCGTAATCCCCAAAGACAGTTAACCACCTGATGCCCATTGAACGGGCAAGTTTTAGCCCCATGATACAGCCTTCATACTCAGATGTGTTGTTGGTGCTGACAAATCGCAATTTGGCCACGACGGATATCGCTCCCCGTCTGGGATACTAGAACTACTCCAGCTCTAGAACCTTTTGTGTTAATAGCTCCATCAAAATACATTTTCCATGTACGGCATGTATCATGCTGATGTTGTAGCTGAATTGTCATTACTCCCTCATCAGGAAAGTATATTTCAAAAGGTTTGTAGTCCCCTGCAGGTGCGGTGTAAAATGCCAAATTTTACGAATAAAGATTTAAATTTCTCGAAATAATTTTTTGAATATTATAGAATAAATTTGATATAATGTTATAGTTGTGGGTAATATTTATAAATTTTGCAAAAGTACGCAGTTGTTATATAATATTCGATTGGTCGGGGGAATATTCATTTTAACGAGGAATATTCGTATAACCAAGACAATCATTGGTGGACCCCGCAATGTAATTATTGTCGGATTGAGAAAACAATAAAATATTTTATGAAAATAACGGTGGAAGTTTTACAGTTAATACTATTGAACTACTCGGTAGTAAAAAAGTACGATGTCTGGCGCTAGGCGCATAGTAACACACTCAGTATTGATTATTGATGCTTATGTGATAAGTCACTCAGGTTTTGTTTTATTGGTATTATTAATGTAATAAAATGTAAAAGCTTTTATATAAAACAAAATACTTTTATAAAGTTATTCTATAAATAGAATATATTATATTCTATTATGCATAGTGTTTTGCATAGTAAAATTTTTTTATATAAAAATGTAATACTTTTTTTATAAAGTTATTCTATAAATAGAATATATTATATTTTATTATGCATAGTGTTGCATAGTTATCGCATAGTATTTTGTATTGTAAAATCTTTTATATAAAAATGTAATACTTTTATAATGTTATTCATTTTATTAGATTATAAATAGAATATATTATATTTTATTTAAAAATTTTGCTTTAAATATGGACCGTCCGATTAAAAAGTAAATCAATCTGGACCGTTCATGAATTAGTTACTATCTTACGATCCATTCTTCTATAAATTGAAGTTCATTCCTTCATTATTTCTTACGAATTCACTAAAACTCTAGAGAGAGAAATTATAGATAGAAAGAAGAAAAGTATTCTGCTACTTCACTACTCCTACATCCAGTACTCTTCTTCTTAAGGTAAGGGGTATTATTCTTTCGTATTCATGAAGAGAATTATTTTCTTTCAATACTCATAAGAGTTGTTATTTCATTCTTCATTATTATGTTGGAATTACCTGTATATGCGAAGTACCGCATACATGATGAAATTCTTCTGTTATTCCATTCCTTATTATTATGTTGGAATAACCTATCTATGCGAAGTACCACATACATGGTGAAATTCTATTATTATTCCATTCTTTATTATTCTGTTGAAATATCCTGTCTGTGCGTTTTACGCCGGACCTGGTTCCGTCTTTATTATTCTGTTGGAATATCCTGTTTGTATGTTTTACGCCGGACTTCCGTCTTTATTATTCTGTTAGAATATCCTGTCTGTGCGTTTTACGCCGGACCTGGTTCCGTCTTTATTATTATATTGGAATAACCTGTCTATGTGAAGTACCGCATACATGGTGAAATTCTGTTATTATTCCATTCTTTATTATTCTGTTGGAATATCCCGTCATGCGTTTCATACGCCGACACAGTTCCGCTTTTATTATTCTATTAGAATATCACATCAATGCGTTTCTTTTACTACCGGACCGAATCCGCTTTATTATTCTCATTGGAATATCCTGTCACATGCATTTTATGCCGGACCGGTTCCGTCTTTATTATTACATTGGAATAACTTTGTCATCCAAGTACCGCGTGCATGGTGATTTCATTGTTATTCCATTCTTTATTTTTCCATTGGAATATCTTGTCTGCATGAGTTTTATGCCGGACTGATTCCGCCTTTATTATTACATTGGAATAACTTTGCCTATCACGAAGTACCGCATGCATGGTGATTTCATTGTTATTACATTCTTTATTATTCATTGGAACATCCCGTCGGTGCGAAATTTTGCACGACCTAGTTCCGTTATTTATTATTATGTTGGAATAACTTTTATGCATGCGGCAATCCGCATGCATGGTGATTTCTCTTGTTATTCCATTCTTTATTATACTCGGTTGGTTAAAGTTTTGACTTCATACTCCATGAAATTAGTGGAATATCCTTAATATTTGCGCTTCATCCAAAGATCTTTTCATGAAAATATTCTTACGAGCATTCTTGAATTTTACTCTACAAAGAAGTATCATGTTGACAATTTGGACGTTATTGGTTCCTGGATAAATTAATTCTTGAACTATTTTTATTGAATTATTTATGTCATTGTCATCATCCTCATGTTTATTTTATGTTGAAAGTCATCTCGGCTGGCATGGCGCATAGATGGACTTGGTATGATTATGACCGTGGATTATTCGGTATAATCATGGCCGTAATGTTACAAATGATGTGGAAAAAGTCCTCATTGGCCCGTTAATGCATTGATGGACAGTTTTTGGTATGATTATGGCTATGGATTCTCTTCGACCAAGGGTGCAAAGATGAATTATTTTATGGCATGATCAGGACCGTTGATGAAAACACGATTATCTTTGGCCCGTAGTGCATGGATAATTCATGGTCGTGATGCTAAAGAATATCCTTGGCCTGTAGTGCAGGGATGATTTGATGATGTGGATTATTTATTGAGCTGAGTCTCAGCGATAAATGTGTTGAAAAACCTTTTAAATCATAAAAGATAATAGATTTTATTCTCTAATTGACTCTTTTAATGGATCACATTGTTCATTTGCAGCTTAAACTTGATGTCTATTATATTTTATCGGTTTAACATTGTTGAAGACTAATGATAATTTATTCGCATTATCTTAGTCATAATATTTCTTCTTGAGCTAGTTGAGCTCACCTTTTCTTTCACCTTTTTCTCTTGAGAAATGAGAACGTAGTCGGACTAGTATGTTGTATATTTAAGATTATATTTGTATTTTGTACCATGTATTTGGCGACTCAATATCAGTGATGTATACCTATTTTGGGGGCGTCACAGTTGGTATCAAAGCTTAGGATATATGATCCTGGTGAGATGTGAGACAAGAACTAGGAGGGGAGAGCAGAAATTCCTTCGCTAGTATGACCTACCTAAGTTTATTTGGTATTTAATTGGTCGGTCAGAGTATAGAGATAATATGTGATATGTTAATTAACCCTTGTTTTGTGGCAGTATTTGAAAATGGCATCCGAAAATGTTGAGATAAGCAATGGAGCACAGGAGACCGTTGAGTCTCCACAGATCAATAATCAGGACAATGTGCAACAGGATGGCGATAATCCTCCTATAAACAACAACACTGATCAATTGACGAACGACGGTATGTTTAGGAGCTTTTTAGAATTCATGCAACATCGGTAAAGGCTCTCTGCTCATAATGCAGTAAAAATAATGGCAACCTACTATTGGTCACCGCTAAGCATTTCAAGGAGCCGGGACCTCTGAGAGTTTTGGGAAAGCGAGAACCACTTAAAGCGAGAGCGTGGTTAAAGCAAATCACCAAGATATTTGATGTCTTAGGGATGCTCCGAGGAGCAAAAGGTTCCCTTTGCCATCTTTATGTTGCGTGAAGAGGCAGATTACTGGTGGGAATCTGTAAAATGTACCCAGCCTGACGCACTCAAGAAGTTCTAAGAGTTTTTCAATGACAAGTACTTTCCCGAAAGTATTCGTCACATGAAGGAGGTGGAGTTTATCAAGCTGGAGTAAAACAACATGACTGTATCGCAGTACGAAGCCAAGTTTGTCGAGTTGTCCCGGTTTGCGTCCCATTTGGTCGATAATGAGGAGCGAATGACGCAAATATTTCTAAGAGGTTTGAAACCCAATATACATCAATACCTCATTTCTCACAAACTGTGTTTGTATTCAGATGTTGTTAATAGGGCTCAGTTATTGGAGCGCGATAATGAGTCAGCAAAACCAAAAGGCAACGACCAACAACACGATAATAATCGTACCGGTGGCAACGGCCATCGGAATAATGATAACCATCATGGCGGGAATTATCATGCCAAGAATGGTAACCACTTCAGTGGTAATCATGGCCAAAATAATAGAAGTGGAAATTTTAAGAAGAGAAGGTTCAACAATGACGTGAAGACGTCGGTACCAGCACCCGTTTCTAAGGAAGAAGAACGACCACCGGTCGTATGTTTCAAATGCGGACAAGAGGGACACATCCGCTCAAAAGCATCGCAAACAATCCAAAGCGTGTTATAATTACGGAAGAGAAGGTCACCTAGCTCGATTTTGTCGTATGATGAAGTCAAGTCCAGCTGGGATAGTGATGCCAAAGGATGTCCTAGACAAGCCAAAGCCGGTAGTTTAAGAGAGAGCATTTTTTTTTTCGGGAGGAAGAACTTGAATAAAATTATCACGGGTATGTTAGTCATAAACTCTTGTGAAGTCTATACTGTGTTAGATACCAGTTCTACTCACTCTTTTATTTCACCTAGTTGTGTTCAATGTTGGAAGTTAACTCCGGAGAAGTTAGACTTTGATATATCTGTTTAAACTTAGTTGGGAGAAACCTTCGTTACCTCCACTATTTATAAATCTTGTTCAAATCAACACTTTCACGTTACCTGTCGATCGTATCTCTTTGAAAATACTTGCCTTTGATGTGATTTTAAGAATCGATTAGTTAACTACTCATCATGCTTTTTGTAAGGTTGTTAGCTTTCATACTCCTAACCAACCTGTTATGCGAATTCAAAGTAACCAAACCACTAAAGTCAATCATTGTCATATCAAGCCATAAGTAAAGAGCCCCGATTCTTTCATTGATGACTTTCTTGTGTGGAATGCACCGAAGCCAGACTTTCCGTAAGCAACATTGTGAATAATGGTGGCAAGTTGATAGGTATCAATGTGACGTACTATCCAAGTCTTGGATGAGGGTCACAATTTTGAATGATATTTCTATCGTTAATAAATTTCCTAGAGTATTCTGAAGACTTCTTGGCCTACCTCAGAGCGTGAAATTGAATTTTGTACTGACCCCAGTACAAAACCCCATTTCTAAAACCCTTAAAATATCTCTTCAACTAAAACGAACGTAACATGCGCCAAAGACGTTGGCTCGAGCTGTTGAAGATTACGATTGTACCATTCAATACCATCGTGAAAAAGTGAACGTGGTAGCTGATGCGTTGAGTAGAAGATCGTTATCGCGTGATCACGAAAAGTGCGAATATATGAACCCACGTGAAGATAACGAATATACGAGTAGAATCGACTTTAATCAATAAAGTTAAAGCCGCTCAAGCTAAATACTCAGAGATGATGAATGTGAAAAAGAAGGTTCAAGAGGGCGTTATTTTAAAAGCAAGAGTTGCTGAAGAGAGAAAATCTCAACCCTTGATTTAATTGGCCCATTTGAAATCCTCGATCGAGTAGGAACTGTGGCTTATAGACTCGTTTTACAGCAAAGTATGTCGCGTGTTCATAACGTTTTTAACGTATCGATGTTACGTAAATATGTGGACGACCCGAACCACATTATTAATTTAGAACCGGATGAGATAGTGGATAATTTAGCGTATGAAGATGTAACTGTTAAAAATCTTGAAATATATTTTACGCTCAAAGGTTATACCTCAAGAGTTAGAATCTGAAATGAAGTCAAGGTATCCTCACCGTCGTAAGATACCAGTAATCGTCACGTAAATTTCGAGGGCAAAATTTCATAAGGAGGGGAGATTGTAAAATCCCAAATTATACGAATAAAGATTTAAATTTCTCGAAATATTTTTTTTGAATATTATGGAATAAATTTGATATAATGTTATAGTTGTGGGTAATATTTATAAATTTTGCAAAGTACGCAAGTTGTTATATAATATTCAATTGGTCAGGGAATATTTGTTTTAACAGGAAATATTCGTACAACGGCACAATCATTGGTGGACCCCGCAATGAAATTATTGTCGGATTGAGAAAACGACAAAAATATTTTATGAAAATTACGACGAAAGTTTTACCGTTAATACTATTAAACCACTTTCATTAGTAAAAATGCGATGTCTGGCGTGGTTGCATAGTAGCACACGGTATTGATTATTGATGCTTATGTGATAAGTCACTCAGTTTTGTTTTATTGGTATTATTAATGTAATAAAATAGAAAAACTTTTTATATAAAACAGAATACTTTTATAAAGTTATTCTATAAATAGAATATATTATATTCTATTATGCATAGTGTTTTGTATAGTAAAATTTTTTTATATAAAACACAATACTTTTATAAAGTTATTCTATAAATAGAATATATTATATTTTATTATGCATAGTGTTGCATAGTGTCTGCATAGTGTTTTGCATAGTAAAATCTTTTTATATAAAATAGAATACTTTTATAAAGTTATTCGTTTTATTAGATTATAAATAGAATATATTATATTTTATTTAAAAGATTTTGCTTTAAATATGGACCGTTCGATTAAAAGTAAATCAATTTGGACCGTTCATGAATTAGTTGCTATGCAGTCCATTCTTCTATAAATAGAAGCTCATTCCTTCATTATTTCTTACGAATTCACTAAAACTCTAGAGAGAGAAATTATAGAGAGAAAGAAAAAAAGTATTCTACTACTTCACTACTCCTACATCCAGTACTCTTCTTCTTAAGGTAAGGGGTATTATTCTTTCGTATTCATGAAGAGAATTATTTTCTTTCAATACTCGTAAGAGTTGTTATTCCATTTTTCATTGTTATGTTGGAATAACCTGTATATGCGAAGTACCACATACATGGTGAAATTCTTCTGTTATTCCATTCCTTATTATTATGTTGAATAACTTTTATCTCATCTGATCTGCATACATGGTGAAATTCTATTATTATTCCATTCTTTATTATTACATTGGAATATCATATACATGCATTTCTGTGGGACTGGTTCCGTCTTTATTATTCTTGGAATATCCTATCAGATGCGTTTCTGGCGGGACTGGTTCCGTCTTTATTATTCTGTTGGAATATCTTGTCTGTGCGTTTTACGCCGGACCTGGTTCCGTCTTTATTATTCTATTGGAATAACTTTTGTCATCTGAATCTGCATGCATGGTGATTTCATTGTTATTCCATTCTTTATTTTTCATTGAAATATCCATGCATACATGTTTTTACAGGACTGATTCCGTCTTTATTATTCTATTGGAATAACTTTTCTACTGTCAAGTCTTTGCATGCATGATGATTTGTTTGTTATTCCATTCTTTATTATTCTGTTGGAACAACTTTGTCGGTGCAATTTACTTTGACACAGTTCCGTTATTTATTATTTTATTGGAATAACTGCCATGCTGAAATCTTTGCATGCATGGTGATTTCTCCTGTTATTCCATTCTTTATTATACTCGGTTGGTTAAAGTTTTGACTTCTATACTCCATGAAATTAGTGGAATATCCTTGATATTTTGGTTAATCCATATCTTTTCATGGAAATATTTATCTCGAGCATTCTTGAATTTTACTCTCACAAATAAGTATCATGTTGACAATTTGGGCGTTATTGGTTCTGGATAAATTAATTCTTGAACTTGTTTTATTGAATTATTATGTCATTGTCATCATCCTCATGTTTATTTTATGTTGAAAGTCATTTGTGGCACAGAGGCGTATAGATGAACTTGGTATGATTATGACCGAGGATTATTCGGTATAATCATGATATTAATGTTACAAAATGATGTGCAAAAAGTCCTCATTGGCGTAATGCATTGATGGGCGCTTTTGGTATGATTATGGCTATGGATTCTCTTGACCCAGGGTGCAAAGATGAATTGTGTTATGGCGTGATCGGGAGATTTGATGAAAACATGATTATCTTTGGCCCGTAGTCATGGATAATTAAGTGGTCGTGATACTAAAAAATATCCTTGGCACATAGTGCGGGGATGATTTGATGATGTGAATTATTTATTGAAATGAGTCTCAACGATAAAAGTGATGAAAACCTTTTAAATCATAAAAGATAGTAGATTTTATTCTCTACTTGACTCTTTTAATGGATTGCTTGTTCATTGCGATTAAACTTGATGTCTATTATATTTTATCGGTTTAACATTGTTGAAGACTAATGATAATTTATTCGCATTATCTTAGTCATAATATTTCTTCTTGAGCTAGTTGAGTGACACCTTTTCTTTCACTTTGTTCTCTTTAGGAAATGAGAACGTAGCTGGGACTAGTCGGGGAACAGAGTGATTGTCCTAGATGGTGCTTTAGTAGTCCTCACTATTATGTGAAATAGTGTAATAATAAATGTAATGAGGACTCCATTGAGTGTGGATATTGTCTAGATGACAATATTTGTATTAAAACTCACAGCATATGTTTTGTCGTATATTACACGACAGCTGTATTATTAAGTTGTATTTGAATTTTGTACCATGTATTTGGCGACTCAAGATGGGTGATGTATACCTATTTTGGGGGCATCACATGCGGCGGCCAGTTGATCCGCAATTCCTTGACCTTTGACAGACTTTTGCATCACATAGACGATATCAAATTGATGTAGGATCAACTGCCATATGGACAATCGACAATTCAGTATGGGCTTACTGAACACATACTTGAGAGGATCCATGCAGGATATGAGATGGGTTGTGTGACCATGGAGGTAATGTTGTAACCTCATGGAAGCCCATGCTAAAGCACAACAAGTTTTCTCAATCAGAGTGTACTTGTGTTCACCGCGATCTTGAATCTTTTCTTTGAGGTAATAGATAGCTTCGTTCTTGGCCTCTATCATCTTTTTGCTGAAAGATACAACCCATGGCATTGTCATTTATGGACGGTACATGAGCAGGGGAACATCATCCACAGGAGGTACCAAAACAGGAGCGTTAATCAGCTGCTCTTTAATGGTAAAGAAGGCTTTCTGACACTCATCGTTCCATTTCATGGAGGAGTTTTTCCTTAACAACTTGAAGATAGGCTCACAGGTTGTTGTGAGTTGAGAAATGAATCTGCTGATTAAGTTGATTCTTCCCAAAAATCCCCGTATTTCCTTCTCTATCTGAGGAATGGGCATTTCCTTGATAGCCTGGATTTTGGTAGGATCCAGTTCAATTCCTTTGTGGCTGACTAGGAAACCTAGCAACTTGCTTGATTTAACACCAAAGGCGCACTTGGCGGGATTCAACTTCAAGTTGTACTTACGCAACCTGTTGAAAAGCTTTCTAAGATGGTCTAAGTGGTCATCCTCCTTTTGGGATTTGACAATGATGTCATCCACATAGATCTCTATCTCTTTGTGCATTAAATCGTGGAAAAGAGCCATCATAGCTCGCTGGTAGGTTGCCCCGGCATTGATGAGGCCAAATGACAACCGTCTGTAGCAAAAGGTTCCCCAAGGCGTGATGAAAGCAATTTTCTCACGGTCCTCCTCAGCGACCATAATTTGATGGTACCCCGTAAAGCAATCAGCAAAGGAGTACATGTCGTATTGAGCAGTATTGTCAATAAGAATGTGGATAAATAGCACGGGAAAGCTATCTTTAAGGCAAGCTTTGTTCAAATCCCGATAATTCACGCAGACTCGCACCTTTCCCCCTGGTTTAGGCACGGGAACAATATTGGATATCCACTCCGAATATGTAGACACCATGATGATGCTAGCTTGAAATTGTTTCACAATTTCTTCTTTAAGGAAAACAAACCAGAAGACCCAATTTATGCTCCAACTTCTAAACTAGTATAAAATATCACTACAGTGTATAAGAATCATAAACTATAGACTTCAAATAAAAATACAACTGACCTCATCATTATCAACACTATAACTCAACGTTATATTATGTCGATCATTCTGTCTTATCTGCAAATAAGTAACATACATTATCAATAAAACTCAACGTTATATTGTGTCAATCAACACTATAACAGTTCCATATACTTTTATTCACGTCATATGCTAATCACATATTCCATGCCAAAAGGTGAAAAATCAACTGTTTATCTCATATAAGCCCTTAAAACTCAAAAATTATATAATAACAGCTAAATGTATACATAGCAGAATGTTATTAAAGTAAAAGAAGCTTACTTTCAGTGGATTCTGTTCTTGAGCTTCTTTTCGATAAGGCCAATTCCTTCAAGGATGCTAGTGATGTCATATATCCGCCTCTTTTGCACCTGTATCATTAAAAGCCTTAGTCAAAAATGTGCAGAAAACATAAGGAACATCTTATATATTTAGCAAAGAGATTACCTCTAAGGTCTCAGCAGCTTTGTTAAGATCAAGAGTTCCATCTTCTGCATGCTTGATTAAGTTGATGAATTTTTTTGTCAAAAGCCCTGAAAGTCATAGGACAAATTAATGTCATCCTACAGTTCAAAGTTGTATAAGAATGCCACTTGTAAAAATAATTGATCTTTGACGCAAGCAAAATAATTATATTATCCAAGGAACTATCATAACGGCAGCTTCTAGCAGGAGTAAGAGAAGAAGGAGAGCCTGCATCAACCACAATAATATCTTGTTATACTGGTTGTGGACCTATGGTTAGTTGTAAGCTTGCTATTGGGTAAATGTTATGTAAGAGATTTATTCATATCATCGATTTACCAAATTCTCTACACCAGGTAGGTTTAAACAGATGTCAAACCTACTTGGCCACTGACAGAAGGCACAATTGTTGATTCGTTTACAGTGGCAAGCAACACTTGTCCACTCCTGTTGATGGCATAAAACCCCAGCTGATGAAGCTTCAGACGTCAAAATAATTGGATCTGGACTAATCCTATTTCTATAGACTGCAGTAGATGTTTCAAGGTCATAAACAAATAGAAGTCCAAGCTTGGTGATCACGTATATCAAGCTATATTTATGGGAAATTTTCCAACAGTAGAACAAAAATAACATTCATGTTCCCAAATTCTTTCCGGATACATTAAATAAAGAAACTGATATACAAATTCACCCCTTGAAACTTGTCCACCTGTTCCTTTGCAGATTGTTCAAACCGACTTTTTAGTTCAAGCTCTCTTTCAGATTTCATCTGGGCTTTGCCAACGTACCACTCCTTATCATCAAACTTCTTTCCATTTAGGGCCTCAACAGCAATAGCAGCATCATCAGCATTCTCAAAGTTGACAAACCCAAAACACTTGGATTTTCCATCCCTATCCTTCATTACTACTCCACTGGTAATTGTTCCATATTCCCCAAAGGTTTTCTTTAGATCTTCGTCAGTGGTAGATTCAGAAAGATTTTTCACAAACACATTATTGAACTTTGTCTTACTGAGCACAGTATCTCTTTCCTGCTTATGAAGGAAATGTCCAACATACACTTGCTTATCATTCATCAACATGCCATTAAGCTTATCTATGGCAGTTTGAGCAACTTCTTCACTATCAAACTGAACAAAACCATAGCCTTAAGATTGGCCAGAAGGATCAGTAGCTATCTTGCAAGAAAGGATTCTACCAAAGCTTGAAAAAGTATCATGCAAGGCTTTGTTGACTTGTCCAAATTTTGCACAAATATAATAGAAGACAAATGTAAAGTTAAGTTACAAAATTAATTGTACCTAGCAGGAAAATAAACCGAAATAAAATACACTCTTACTAATCTTGTTAATCTTGCTTAATAGGTAGTTAATGTACCAACTGGGTCATTGATCACTATTCTTTTATGTCTTACTGCTCATTTGTGTATATAAGGAGAATTGGAAAGCATCAACTACAGAATCTATACATGTAATTTGCTAATCTGTTCTGATTATACTGATCATTTTCCATACCCTCAAACTGTTATCTACAACAAGATCATAGTGATAAAAATCTAACACCAAATTCAGTGGTCATAATCTTTTGATTAAGTAGCAAAGTGATAGTGTTCAATCTCTCGCAAAGAGTTCAGAGACGAGCCACAATGATGTGTGATATATGCTCATGCAGTTGGTGAGAAACTTCTTTTAAGGAATTATAGGTACCTATCAAGTAGATCTGAGCATAGTTCCTCAAATTTTGCCCGAGTAAGGGTGGTCTCTATGTGTTTAGGGCCATCTGCAGTAGCTGTAATAAAAGGCGAACTAGGGGAAAACCAGAAAAATAAATGAACTGAGTTGAATTAATGCAAAAGAGAGAAAGTGAAATCAATATTGTAATTTGTAACTCAAAATATACAGTATTACACATGTACCTTATATTAGCCTGTGTCAAAGATGACAGCTCCATCTTGGCTTTCTCTGCTGTCTCAGTCAGACGCTGAAGAGCTTGTTTGTCTCAGTCAGACACATGGCATGTCTGCAATCTTCATTCACAGTTGGGAATCAAATATTGTAAAAAATAAGTCACATAATTAAAAGTTGAGAGTAGACTTCAAAATGTTAGAAAGGTTGGACATTATGGAGCAAAAAGTGTAGCACAGATCAGAACAGAAAATGTTTAGAAAAGTACACATTCAGTATTAGGTGTAAAATTAGAACAACTAGGCTAGGAAATGAGAATGATAACTCTAAAATTATGAAAAATGTATGAACATCAATTCTGTACTCAAACATTCAATGTTTGCAAACACGAGTGTGTGGGAAATAGAGAAATAAGATGTTAGTGTCAACAAAATGAAAAGATAATACAAAACTTACGTCTTACGCAACAAAAAAGGGTTAAATAACAAATCCAAACTAGCTAACATAGCACTAGGATACACAACAGTCAAACTATACATTTTGATAATCAATGAAATAGTAAAAATTCACCTTAAAGGAACTTGAAGGAGAAAATCAGGATGATATGAAGATGTGTAACATTCTTAATACCTGAAACATCAAAGGTAGCTCCACCAAGGTCAAACACAATAATGGTTTCATTGTTCTTCCTTTCAAAACCATAAGCCAGTGAGGCAGCAGTAGGTTCATTGATAATTCGGAGAACTTCTAAGCCAGCGATTCGCCCTGCATCCTTTGTTGTTGTCCTCTGCGAATCATTAAAGTATGCAGGAACTGTGACAACAGCTTTAGTGACTTTATCGTTAAAAAATTTAGATGCATCATCCACAAGCTTTCTCAAAACCTTAACCAAAAAGAATAAGAACATTTAGTTACTATCATAGAAATGGGTAATAGTTAACAACGATGTGTAATCTATGCAAATCCATATTAAGGATGGTCATCACTCCACACAAATTAATTATATGTATTTGCTCCAAATCAGGATCTGATCAGAGATTCAGACCCCGTTACTATCATAACACCATTAGTACATAATTACAACAATTAATATTCTTTCTTTCTTTCATCCTTTAAGAAGTTTGAGAATAACCACAGTTAAGAAATAAAGGAATCTGAGAATTAGTCCACAATCAGAGCAGGCCATACATGGACATCAGATAGGTGATGTGTGACGCCCCCAAAACAGGTATACATCACCCATCTTGGGTCGCCAGATATCACACTACAGAAATCAACTACAAACTTCTTTTATCCAACTATCGTCGTGTAAAAATCTGACAAAACATAATTTGAGTTTTTTTACATGAATATTGTCCCATAGGCAGATATATCTGAACTCAAATTCAATCCTCATACACTTATTATCACACTAAGTAGTGAGGACTGCTAAAACAACCATCTTGGACCGTCACTCCATTCTCCAACTAGTCTCAGCTATATTCTCATTTCCTGAAGAGTAAAAGAAAGCAAAAGAGTGAGCTGAACTAGCCCAGTAAGAAATATTATGACTAAGATAATGCAGAATAAATTATTCTTAGCCTTGGCAATGAAGTTAAGGCGATAAAATGCAATAAACATCAAGTTTAACTGCAGCGGAATAAGCAATCCATTAGAAGAGTCAAGTATAACATAATGTCTATTATCTCTGCTAGATTAAAAGTCCATCATTAATATTTCATTCATGTAATATTCAACAACAGTTCTTTGTTATACCCAAGACAAAAAGAACTATCATCACATGTCTTCACCTAAACCACCAAAGATTATAGTTAAATCCACAATTCATATTTATAATCATGTAAATCAACAGTTTTTCCTTGCCACAAAGACTTAATAGAACGTTTACTTAATATCCTTACCCCAAAGGCTAAAGATATTCAAATGTAATAACAATGATCATACAAATCAGTTGTCTACTTTTGGATTACGGGCCAAAGATATTCAACTATAAAACCAATGGTCATGATCATACCAATCAATTGTATGTCGATTGCACTACTGGCCGAAAGACATTCAACTTGTTAACTAATGGTCATGATCCTCGCTTGATCACATCATCGAATTATCCATGCACTACGGGCCAAGGATATTCGTTATTATCACCAGTGGTTATGATCATGTCATACACCTGTCCATCTTTGCACGTAAACCAAAGATATACAACTATAAAACCAATAATCAACAGTCCATCTTTGCACGTAAGCCAAAGATATACAACCAATAATCAACAGTCCATCTATGCACGTAAGCCAAAGATGACTTTCATCACAATATAAGCATGATGATGATGACAATGATATAAGCATTAATCAAACAAAATCAAGGATAAATATAAAAGACTTTAAATTTATCCAGAGTTTAAAAATATCAAATTGTCAACATGATACTGCTTTGTGGAGTAAAATTCAAGAATAATATTCATGTACCAAAAATAATTTGGACAGAAAAAAAATATATTTTTCGGGTGAATAGTACCCTGTGAATAGTACTTTGGGAATAGTACCTCGTAAATAATACCCCGGTATGAAAAGTGTCCCAAATACCCGAGTGAATAATACTAGAGTGAATAGTAATCAGGTGAATAGTAACCCGTGAATAGTAACTCGTGAATAGTACTCCGGCACGAAAAGTACCTCGAATACCCGAATGAATAATACTAGAGTGAATAGTAACTGGGTGAATAGTAACCCATGAATAGTAACTCGTGAATAGTACTCCATCATGAAAAGATCAATAATTATCAAGAAAGCTCAGAATAATATTTCCATGAAAAGATACTGGATGAAGCGCAAATATCAAGGATATTCTACTAATTTCATGGAGTATAGAAGCCAAAACTTCAACAAAATGAGTATAGAATTCAAAATCAAAGCGAAATAATATTACTTACATACTACAGAGTATGGAAGAAAATATTATTTCAAGCGAATATTGAACAAAAATAACATCCTTGAATCGAAAATAATATTCCAACGAATATTTAACGAAGATAATATTCCTACGAATATTGAACGAAGATAATATTCTTTATGAATATTGAACGAAAATAATATTCATAGAATACGAAAAATAATATCTCTTCAGAATATGAAATAAATAATACCCCTTACGAATATTGAATGAAAATAATATTCCTTACGAATATTAAACGAAGATGATATTCCTTTCGAATATTGAACGAAAATAATATTCATACGAATACGAAAAATAATATCTCTTCAGAATATGAAATAAATAATACCCCTTACGACTGTTGAGCGAAAATAATATTCCTACGAATATTGAACGAAGATGATATTCCTTACGAATATTGAACAAAAATAATATTCATACGAATAAGAAAAATAATATCTCTTTAGAATATGAAATAAATAATACCCCTTACCTAGAAGAAAACTGGATACTGGAATAGTGAGGTAGCAGACTTCTCTTTTTCTTTCTCTCTATAATCTCTCTATAATAATTGCTCTTGTGAGACTTAGTGAATTGGAGAGAATGAAGGAAGAATTGTGACGCCCCCAAAATAAGTATACATCACCCATCTTGGGTCGCCAAATACATGGTACATAACTCAAATACAACTTAATTATACAACTGTCGTGTAAAATATGACAAAACATAAACTGAGAGTTTTAATACGAATATTGTCTTCTAGACAATATCCACACTCAAATTCAATCTTATTACAATTATTATCACACTATTTCACAGAATAGTGAGAACTACTAATCTGACCATCTGAGGCCGTTAATCCATTCCCCGATTAGTCCCTTGCTTATGTTCTCATTTCAAGAGAACAAAAAGAAAGGGTGAGCTCAACTAGCCCGATGAAATAATATTATGACTAAGATAATGCGAATAAATTATCATTAGCCTTCAACAATTATAACAACCCACAAAATATAATAGACAACAAGTTTTAGATCAACAATTGCGATGGAATAAGCAATCCATTAGAAGAGTCAAGTAGAGCATAAAACCTAATATCTTCTATGATTTAAAAGATTTTCATCAACTTTATTCTTTGAGACTCGACAATAAATAAACCACATCATCCACGCATGCTACGAGGATATTCATGTAATCATCAATGGTCATGATTATATCGAATAATCCTCGGTCATAATCATACCAAGTCCATCTATGACCGTAGTAAGCCAAAGATGACTTTAATCACAATATAAGCATGAGGATGATGACAATGACATAATAATTCAATAAAACAAGTTCAAGAATAAATTTATCCAGGAACCAATAACGTCCAAATTGTCAACAGGATACTTCTTTGTAGAGTAAAATTCAAGAATTCTTAGAAGAATATTTCCATCAAAAGATACTGGATGAAGCGCAAATATCAAGGATATTTCACTAATTTCATGGAGTATAGAAGCCAAAACTTTAACCAAATGAGTATCATAGAATATATGAAACTGCAAATGAATTTTCGCCCGCCATGCGATAATCCACGTAGACAGATCATTTCCACAATTTAATAAGGAATGAATACGAATGATCATTCACCATGAATGTGGTAATCCACATAGACAGGTTATTCCAACAGAATAATAAAGAATGGAATAACGTAAGGATTCACCATGCGTCACGATAGATCGCATGATGAAAGTTATTCCCAACGAATAATAAAGAATGGAACCAGTCAAAGCGTATCACTGCACCAAGCGAGATATTCCAAATGTAATAATAAAGAATGGAATAACAATAGAAATCACCATGCATGCGATAGATCGCATGCAGACGGAGTTATTCCAATGAATAATAAATAATGGAACCAAAATCGAGCGTGTCATACGCACCGGAGAGGATATTCCAAATGAATAATAAAGAATGGAATAACAATGAAATCACCATGCATACGATAGAATCGCACAGATGAGTTATTCCAACATAATAATAAATAATGGAACCCGGTCGAGCGTGAGCGCACGCAGGCGAGGATATTCAACGCGAATAATAAAGAACGGAATAATAGAAAAATTTCACCATGTATGCGGTAGTTCGCATAAACAGGTTATTCCAACATAATAATGAAGAATAGAATAACAAAAGAATTTCACCATGTATGCGATTGCCCGCAAAGCAAAGTTATTCCAACATAATAATGAAGAATGGAATAACAGCTCTTACGAGTATTGAAAGAAAATAATTATCTTCATGAATACAAAAGAATAATACCCCTTACCTTTGAAAGAAGAGTATTCCGACTACTAGGGCGGGGATATACTCGAAGAAAACTTACACTACGCTCAAAACTTTCTTAAACTCTAAAGAAATACGCTCAAGATTATAGAAGAAGAATTCTATCTATAGTTTATCTCTCTAGAGTTTCAGTGAATTCGTAAGAAATAATGAAGGAATGAGCTTCTATTTATAGGAGAATGAACTGAATAGTAACTACTTCATGAACGGTCCAAATTGATTTACTTTTAATCGGATGGTCCATATTGATTTAATAAAATATTCTAATAAAACAAAATCTTTTAAATAAAATATAATATATTCTATTTATAATCTAATAAAACGAATAACTTTATAAAAGTTTTCTGTTTTATATAAAACGATTTTACTATGCCAAACACTATGCAGGCACTATGCAACACTATGCATAATAAAATATAATATATTCTATTTATAATCTAATAAAACAAATAACTTTATAAAAGTATTTTGTTTTATATAAAAAGATTTTACTATGCAAAATACTATGCATAATAGAATATAATATATTCTATTTATAGTCTAATAAAATAAATAACTTTATAAAAGTATTACATTTTATATAAAAGCTTTTACATTTTATTACATTAATAATACTAATAAAACAAAACTCATCATCATTATTATAATTCACACTATTAATCGACCGAATGTCGTTCCCAAGAAAGAGGGGCTTTCCAATAAGGATTTCTCCCTGTTAGCGCATGATTAGGTGACCAAACCTCTCGATGTAACTTCTGACATCGTTAATATTGCAAATAATAATATTAATAACTTTGTCATCTCAATTATTGATTTAATAATACATAAAATATTGACAATAATTGAATCAAATAACGTGAGATACTATGCGTGATAATTGAACAAAACCGGTGACTTATCACGTAAGCATCAATAATCAATACCGTATTACTACTATACAACCACGCCAGACATCGTTCTTTTCTTTTAACACCGGTGTTTCAACAATTAACGGTAAAACTTTCGCCGTTATTTTCATAAAAAGATATTTTTATCGTTTTCTCAATCCGACAATAATTCCGTTGTGGGGTCCACCAATGATTGTGTCGTTGTACGAATATTCCCCGACCAATCGAATATTATACAACAACTAGCATACTTTTCAAAATTTATAAATATTACCCACAACTATAACATTATCTCAAATCCACACCATAATTTTGAAAAAATATTTCGAGAAAAATTAAATCTTTATTCGTAAAATTTGGGGTCTCACAAGAATGAGCTTCTATTTATAGGAAAATATAGTTTCGATAATTGCACGTTTTGGGGCTCAAAATATTACAGTATAATACCTTCCTCTTTTCTTCATTTTAATTTAGTCCTCGCAAGTATTATCACTTTTGCACCACCTCCCCTAATAGTAAATCATGTGAATTAATAGTTCATTCATCCACGATAATAGTATAATCATGTGAAAAAGCGATTATAGTATAAGACTCCATCTATACCTCCATTTTAATTTAGTAATGCAACTATTATCAATCTTGCACCACCTTCCCTAATAGTACATGCATGTGAATCAATAGTACACACATGTGAATAAATAATTATAAGCATGTGAATTAATAGCAATTAATTGCTCATTTATCCGATTAATTACCCGATTGGTCAATATAACCTCCAGACATCAATTATTATCGAAATAATTATCGATTTCTACCAACACTAATAATCACAACACAATGAAAATATTTTTATCAACAATTTCATTTTTAAAATTTTAAAGTTTGACTTTTTCTAAAAAAGTCAAACTATTGACTTTTTGACTTTTTGACCAAAAAGTCAACCCCGATAAATTTTGTGCTTATAGTCTATTTTTACTAATTTCATCGTTTCGGACTCAAATATCACGTCCGCATCTCCAAATTCAACTCCGAACTCAAATTCGAATTTTTAATAACATTTATCAATTTAACTATTTACTAGATAGAATAATTATAAGAAAATTGAACACTTTTATTTTATAAAATTCGAGGTCTCACATGATGTTTTTATTATTAAGGCACAATCCTGTATAGTAGCCTACAAAGAGAGCATGTGATGCGGTATGGAATCTCTTAAAAGGAATAATTTAGTTTTATGCCTAAGATATATATTACACATGACAAAAGCTTATTTACCTAGGCAGATGGGTAAATAATCTCCTCAAAAACTAAGAAGGTTCGCAGGATTGATATAGGCAAGACAATATTACAAACTTATGTTATAACTTATAACCTAAGCTTATTTGCCCGAATCATTTTATGAATATACATTGTTTATAGGAGAAGTTTCAACCACAGTAGGTAATTCCACAATAAAAGAATGGGAAGCACAGGTACTTACAGTAGATAGCACAGTACCATGAGATTTGAAATAGAAGAATGGGAAGTACGGGTGCTTACACGAGAAAGGGTTTTACCTTTAGAAGATTTTAGTTTGAGTTTCTTACTGCGAGATGAAACCCCAAATCGGCATCCAACTTTTTTGATTTCAATTCAAGCGCCACCGGTGTGTATGCGACCCTGGTGATGCATCTTCCTTGCGAATAGGTTGTCGTCTGTGTGTTGAAAGTCGCCATCCACAAGATGGGTTCTGCGGCGCTTCTAGGGTTATTGGAAATGGGGTTGTTCATGAGTGAAGTCGGCGATTCGACCCAAATTTTGCCTGGACCGAGAAAAGGAACGAAGGGAACATTAACGGGTGGTTGGGGAGGAGAGAAGTGTTGGTTCGGTGAGGGTTCAACCCCGGGTCCCACCGTCGTGGTTGAAGGGGACTACCCGATTTCAAAGTTGTTTTCCGATCGATTGAGGTGAGAGAGTGAAGATGAGTGATAGGTAGGAGGGTGTAGATTGGGATTTGGGAGAAGCTGCCTGGATGTTGGAAGGCTGGGAGGCAAGGCTGCAAGGGGGAGGGTTTTTAATTTCAAGTGAAAAGCGCGATTTATTTTAAGCTCTGTGTTTTTGACATAAATAACGTTTTTTTTAAAAAAAAATCATTATCTATTTAAAATCAAAAATTGCCCTTTTAAATAGATAACGTTTTTTCATATATATCTACCATGATTTATTAAAAAACGTTATGAAAAAAAATACCACAATATTTTTTATAAAAACGTTGTGGTTTAAGTGTTGTCTATTTACTATTTTGTATTAGTGTTAGTTACAAGTAAGATAATAAATAGCATTGGGCATTAATATATGTGGTAGAACATTAGATGAGACAATATCTGAATCTGATACTAGAGATTTGAACTCCAGATGCATGAGGTGAAGAACTTTTTAGATAGAACCTTTATGCTACGTTTTGTTTGCAAAAGAAAGGGTTATTATAAAGACTATTTGAACTAATTTAATATTATGATAGATTATTTTATCTCATGATTAATCTTTAATTTAATTTTATACATCATTTGTTATTATTTTTAATTAAAATTATTAATTTAATACTTTAAAAGGAAATTATATAACACTACATTTTTATTTGGAATTATATCTATCAATAAATGACCTCGTCATAACATATAACATAGTTCATAAGATTAAATAACAAAGTGATAATTATATATGTGATAATATAGCCCCTAATTAATGGTAATAAATTAGTATATGTGATTATATTTCCCTAGAAGTGTGGCACTTGACCATTTTGTATCTTGACTTTTACTAATATATTTGGCTTTGTTACACATATATCAAGTTATCAACCAACATTTGAGCAATAATTTTCAACTAGTTACACAACCGAAATAAAGGACCTTATAACGATTTGACAAGCCCTGTAACTTTACAAAGCAAATGTACGGAGATACGCCTTTATATATCAAAGGGACAATGCCTCACATTAAAGGACCGTAACTTTACAAAGCAAATGTACGGAGATAGGCCTTTATATATCAAAGGAACAATCAAATTATCTTTAGGGATTCCTTTTAAATAAATAAAACAAAATAAAGAATTAAAAAGGTGGTAATGGCCACCTTTAAAAGGGCTGTTCGGAAATTCCTAATTTTAAATAATTTATAAGTTAAAATATAAGTTGAGTTATAAGTTATTTTAAGTTATGACTTATAAATAAAAATGTTCGGCATCAATTTGATTTATAAGTCAAAAATTAAGTTAAAACAAATTACGGAGGTGTTCGGATCGTAATGACTTATAAGTTAAAATAATGTAAAGATTACTAAAAAGGACATTAATAGAAAGAGATGCAAAATAGACATTACATTTGGTCAAACTAACTTATTTTAAAATGACTTATAGTCATTTTAAAATAAATCACAAATAATTACTTATTTTTTTAATTTAAAAATCAACTTATAAATTACAAATACAAATGACTTATCAGATACAACGTCTCGGTTCAACTTACAAGAGTACTAATAGTTTGTCATGATTTTTGAATAGCTAAGATGATAAACATCTAAGATGAAGTGATGTTGTTAACACATTAAATTGAGCCTTGTTCTGGAATGAAAAAGTCTAGGAGGGGACCGGAATTTGCCGACCGGTCTAGTGACCGATCAAACTGTACAATTCTATTTTTTACATGTATTCAAATGACACCTAAATTATTGAATTTTATAAAATTTTCATTTCTAATAAATATTTTATATTATTTGAGTCATAAAAAAAATTAAAAAAAAAATTACCCGTTGCTAGAGCGGACGGCAAAGTCCAGTCCCCCTAGAAGGACTGTTCTGTAATTGGATGGATCGGATTGCACCGGGGCCATCATATGATATAAAAGGACTTTTTCATTCTAATGAAAAAATAAAAATTATCCCCCTTACCCAAATTTTATAAAAGACGACTAAAAGTACAAAAATTTGTCTTATAAAAGATGTTTAAAATGCATGATTTGTATTAAAATGCGATATAAAAGTCTATCTTTACCATTAAAAGTGTTTGACTAGGGTATACTATTTTTTTAGAAAAAAATATTCAATCTTTAGTGTCTATTGTGAATAAAATAGAAACTTATTTATATACTCTCCTATATTATTAGTACTTTAATATTGAAATATGTGAATTAGTATATGGGATAAGGGGTCTAAGAAGGAATCAATATATATATATATATATGAATTTATTTTGAACTTATAATTTCACGCTAATCGTAAATATAAAATTATAAATTATTTTTTATAAAAACTCTCTCCATCTTCAAAATGATGACTAAAGGTATAAAATATTTTTATCATCAAAATAATGAGATAAAGTACATAAAGCGAATAATAACTTAGTCGTTTAATGGGGAGCATTAGTTTAAAATAAATAAAAGTATTCATCACTTTATATAATTTTATGAGACTACTAAGAATAAATTTTAAATTTTTTTACTCTTTTTTTATTAATATTAATATTAATATGTATGCAAATTATATTTTACTAACATTTTAGAGACGAAAGAAATAGTTAACGAATAACTACATGACATGACATGACATGATAACTCTAGCTAATATATATGTTAATGTTAAAACACAAGTTCTTTGTACAAGGTTCGATTCAATAAAAAAGATCTTAATTGTAACACCACTTTTCAAGTGATTTAATTAATCATGCTATAGATCTGGCAATATAGTTAGTTAACTGTTGGGTGAAACCATATTAATTGGAACCAAATGAGTTGGTTAACCATTTTTATTTATTCAGGTTGGTTAAAGTTTGAACCCATATTTTTTAAAACAAATATAGTTCTGAACCAGTTAACTATTTTTCAACCCATATTGCATACCATACCATGTGGCATGTGCAGGGGGTCAATGTCATGTTTCTATTTAATGTTAAGTTTAAATTTTTCTCCGCAATAATGGCTCGATGATTCACAGATACCTTCATATTTGCTATAACAAAGTTGGAAATCTCTATAATTCGATTTAATTAATTTAATTTCATGAGATCTTTAATTTTAATTTGTCAAACCAAATGATATATATATATATATATATATATATATATATATATATATATAAGCTGTAAGACCCAGAATTTTATATAATTATTATTCTTTATATATATATATATATATATATATATATATAAATATTCATTTTGGTGGTGGAATATTCTTCTTTACGCCGGTAAGACCCCGGCTTTTATAAATAAAGATGAATTTTATGAAATAAAAATTATATTTTTTAATTTTGCAAAGTATGCAAGTTGTTATAAAATATTCGTTTGGTCGGGAATATTATTCAATAAATGGTTAAATTGATAAAAAGTTAAAGTTATTTGTATAATATGTTATAGTATTAAATCAATAATTGGGTGATATATGTAAAGTTTACTAATTACCCTTGTGAAATAATTACCTTCGTCAATTACCCTTGTGAATAGTATTTACCTTCGTGGTTATAAAATATTTACTTCGTTGTTAGTAATTACCTTTACCGACGTCGAACCACTTGTCGTTTCATTATTACAGCGGCCAAACCAAATCGTCAAGCCACTCGCCTTTTCACACGGCTAAGGAAATATTAAAGCGATTCAATCTCCTACCAAATTTGTTATTCTTTCTTATTCATGAAGAGAATGCTATTATTCGGATGGAATATTCTTCTCCTCGTTTGGAACATCACCATATCATGTGTTTTACACCAGGAGAATATTATTCGCTGGAACATCCTCATGCGTGTGTTTTACATCGGACTGGTTCCGCTCTTTATTATTCGTTGGAACATCACATGCATGTGTTTACAGTTTTACAATTCGCACCGGTTCCGCTTTTTATTATTCTCATTGAATATCCTGCCTCCAGTGTTTTTTACGGATGCGGTTCCATTTTATTATTCTCGAACAACATCCCGCTTGTGGTGAATTTCCCATAACACATGCAGCGTGATTTCTTTTGTTATTCCATTCTTTATTATACCCGTTGGTTATTTGAGATATTTAAGCTTCATCCAAAGATCTTTTCATGAAAATATTCTTCTCGATCATTCTTGAATTTTACTCTACAAAACAAAGATTACATTGATAATTCTCGGATAAAATAATTCTTGAACTTGAATATTTTTTAAAGTCATCATGGCCCCGCGATTGTAATCATAAGTTTGAGTTTTATAAATATCCTCGGTAGTAGTATGGGAGTGATTCGATGATGTGGAATATTTATTAAAGTTGGCGTTAAACCGTTATTGTATTTTATCTGATAATTTATTCCGCATTACATTTCATTTAAGCTCACCCTTTCTTTCAATCGTTCTCTTCTGAGGAAATGAGAATATAGTTGGGACGCAGTCGGGGAAACGAGTGATGGTCCCGAAGATAAAGATTAGTAGTCCTCAATACGTGAAATAGTGTGATAATAATTGTGGTTAAAATCTGATGTCTGTTATGTTAATAAATTGTATTTAAATTACATGCCATGAAGTTGATGGGTGATGTATACCTAATTTTGGGGATGTTACTTTATGCGCCCCATAACGTATTGCACAATATTTTTGAATTATTGATTCTTACGTATCTGCATGAAGGCACTACTTTCAATAATTTATTACGATAATTCTTTGTTCAATACTTTATTTTATTGATTCAATAATTCTTTGCGTTGATATTTTATATTATTGTTGTTTCATAATTGTCAATAATTGTACGATATTTTCCATTATCGGATCAATAATTTATATTATTTGGATAATATTATTAGATAGCATTATTGGCAATGTCTAGAAAGTTACATCGAGGAGAGGTTTGGTCACCTAATTGCGCGCCATGATGAAGGAAAATCCTTATCGAAAAGCCCCCTCTATTCTGGGAACGACCTGATTGTCATTATTGTGATTCTGTAATATTATTTGTGAATAATTATTTATTGATTTATATGATAAGAAAATATTTATTTTATGTGGATATAAATGAAGGATAGGGAAGTATTTATTTTATGTGATTATAAACGAAGGAATTAATGTTGAGGTGTTTTATCAGTATTTTGTCAAAATAAAGAACAAAATTTGGAAATTTTTAAAAAATTAGTTTATTACTTGATTTTGTAAAATTCATAACTCTTTGTGTATAATGAGTTAGGAGATGAGCCATATATCAAAAGAAAGCCCTGGAAGTAAGCTAACCGTAGAAATTGGAATCACCCAAAAATTCATTGTGAATTTTTCGTGGTGACTGTTTGAATGAAACTGGTCCGAAAGACTCATAATCCAAAAAATCAGTGTTCTTGAGATATATTGCGCGAGTTACAATTTTTAATCCGACCGTTGGATCGTTGTGATTTTTGGATATGTTATACATATATAAGTTAAGTATATGTTCACAAATTTTGAACCGTTAAAAATTAACGTATGATTTGTTATGAATTTTAAGAGGTGACTGATTCGGAAATTATTTTTATAAATGTTTTTGGTGGAGATTTCTAGAAGGTGGGACCCACTTTTGGTTGTTGGGGAAGATGGTTGATCTTTGGTGGACCCCACTTGTGGTGGCTGGGTTTTATTCAAAACAGCATGCGTAGAATTTTTTATTAATATTTTATTAATTTAGTCTCCTTTGGCGTTCTAGCATTTTCCTATAAATAGGTACTTAGGTTAGAATTGAAAATCGCACCAGAAACATAAATTTTCTCTCTCCATATTATCGAGCGTATTTTTGTGAGTAGTTAGATACTTTGAGAATTGTTATTCAGTGCAAGTTTCCTTTAATTTATATCCGATATTCCAATCAGAAGTACTGCTCTTTTGAGGTAAGGGATTGTAAGGGTTATTATGTTTTTCAGTTTTGTAATTTTTTCTAACCTCAAAAATTCTGGAAAAATTTAAAATGATAATCTGATGAGTTTTCTAGATTGTGTTCAAAAATGGCGATTTGTGGATGTATAGATTAGGAGTTATGAATTTTATGGGAAAAGACTATTTTAAAAGTAAACCCTTATAACTCCTTGTGGTTAACTCCAAAATTGGTAAATTTTTTATTGGGAGTACATGTATATAACAGTAGTATACTCTATAAATTTCGGAATTTTTGGATAAAAGTACAGTTTATGATAAATGTCTAAATATTCGATAATTTTGGTCATATGAAAAATATTAAATGAATTTTAAAAATTTCGAGAAAAATATATGTTCAATATGGGACTATATTCTGCTAAATCTCAGAAAAGAAAATTTTCTGGGACTGATTTGATATTTTCATGAAAATAGACTAGTTATGAATAAATGGATTAAATATGTTATGTGAAGTAAGAAAATTGGAAAATAGGATTTTATGGCTTGAGAATCTTATATAAGGTATATGTAGATTTTTGATGAGAGTTTTGATTATTGGTGATGAAATCTTATGAGTTTGGCATTTTAGGATGATTAAATGCATTAATTAGTAAAGTGTAAATAATTAAAATAAATTATTTATAAGTTTAAGAAATGATCAAAATATTGTGTTAATATTAATAATATTAGATTATGAGATTATTAAGTGATTTATAACACTTGGATTAAGGTGCTATGAAATTATTGATTTAAAATATTATTTAATGATTAATAATATTAGTAAATGAATTTAATGTTATTATATAATGAATAATATTAAATGGAGTTTATAATATAATGAATAATGTTATTATCTTCGTTAAATATTAGTTTGAAATATTATTTTACATTCAAATTATTTTTGATATAATATTATTCTTGAATTTTACTCCAGCAAAAATATCGTGTTGACAATTTGGATATTATTGAATTACGGATAAATTAAATTGTTAAAGTCTTTAAAAATTTATCATTTATCTCATGTGATTGATTCTTTATATCATTGTCATGATCCTCATGCTTATATTATGATGAAAGTCATTTTTGGCCGTAGTGCATTGATGGCTGTTGTTTATTGGTTTTACGATTGTATGCCTTTGAATTTGTAGTGCAAAGAAGAAGCTGATTGATTGATATCTTTGATGCAGAGTGCAAAGATGACACATTGTTAGATATCTTTGGCTCGTAGTGCAAAGATGACTTTTGTTATTGAATATCTTTGGTGCAGTAGTGCAAAGATGACTTTTGTTGTTGAATATCTTTGGCCTGTAGTGCAAAGATGAACTGTTAATGAATATCTTTGGCCCATAGTGCAAAGATCAATTTATTAGTATGATTATGAACAGAAACTGTGATTTGGTAAAGACAGGTGATGAAAATTATCCTCGCCCTGGATGAAAAGAGGAATTTAGAACCACAATTATGATTATGAGTTATTCACATGATTGTGGACAAGAACTGTTGATTGATGTTAGAGGGATAAAACATTGTTGGTGGACTTTTAACATGGAGCGGATAATAGACTTTATGGTCTATTTGACTCTTCTAATGGATTGCTTGTTCATTTAACTGACTATGGTTGAAAAGTTTTATCATCTACCGTATATGTTCTAAATCTACGATTTATTCTTGTGAAGGCTATTGATAATTTAATTATCTTTAGTCATGATATTCTTTCTTGGGCTATTTGTGCTCACCCTTTTGCTTCACAATTTCTTTGAGTAATAAGAGTGTAGTTGGGTTGAATCGGGGATAACGGGAATAGAAGCGGTTAATTATAGTTGTTGAGGTTCTCCACTAAATGTATGAAAATAATTTTATTGAGAACTTTAGATAAGTGTGTTGTATTTTATCGTCATTTAATAGTTATATTTGGTGAATCAAATAAGGTGAGACGAACTCAACTTTGGAAGGGTGTTTGCCACTTATCATACAAGATGTCTAATGACATACAACCTCGTGTTATCATAAAAGACGAGTTGTGCACATCCACTTCTTTGAGTATATCTCTGAGCACTACCTATATAATCTTGGAGTTTGGTTGAAATATAATTTTCAATTGTAGGCAGTGGAGATAGTTATATGTCGAGAAAGACTCACCATTGGAAAGAACATGATAGTAATCTTCTCATTTTCTTTTGGGTCTATTGGAAACCAAGGATAATTACGTGGACATATGATATCTATCATAACCTGTAGACACTTGGCCTCCCATGTACGAAGGTTTTCTTGAGCACTTCCCAAAGATTTTAATTTCTAAAAGCAGATTATTAGGCGTACCTTTATGTAAGGTGCCATTGTGACGTGCTATCCAAGGTTGGGATGAGAGTCACAGGTTGGTATATATTTGTATCAAAACTCACAATATATGTGTTGTTATATTTTACACGACAATTGTAGTAATAAAGTTGTAGTTGTTTTCTGTACCATGTATTTGGCGACTCAGAATAGGTTGGATGGATTGGACCTATTTTGGGGGCGTCACATAAACCGAAACTAATCTATCTAGAAAATTTATTACATAAACATCAAAATTGACCCACTTAATTTGTAATACTTGTCCACTTCAATATTTGTTAACTATTTTTTTTCTATAAGTTACAGTTTACTCGGTTTCCAGAAAGTAGTAAAATTTTCTACTCTCCCTTGGTGAAATAGATTTGTCCTATATACAAAAACTATAAATTTTCAGAATATTAGGAAAACCTTAATCAATCTATGTTAGAAGAAGAAAAAGTAAAAAACTAATAAGATAGAATTACAAATTTTATTTATTTATTTATTTGATAATTTGAGGGTGGGGGTTGAACCTAGTTCCTCATCATTAAGAATTTTAAATATGGAAGTGTATTAATAATTTCAATTTAAAATTTTATTAATATAGTTTTTAGCATTTTATTATTTATATTAATAATTTTATATCATATTATTACTTAATTAATTTAATTGTGACGGTCACAATTTTATTTTTCAAAAATTCTGTTTAAAAGTCAAAACATCTTAAAATGGTTAATATGGTTTTGAACCATAACCAAATAGTTCCAACTCACACAACCCATATTAAAAATGGTTAATATGATTTTAGTTAAATTGAATCATAACCATATTTTGAAAATCAAAACCAACCCATAATCATATTTTATCAGACCTACCATGCTATATATGTAATAAAAGGATTTATCTCTCTTTTCTTATATATAATAAAAGGATTTCTCTCTTTTTTTTTATATGGAATAATATTTTTACTTTTGTATGTGAATTATTCTATATTCAATCTAGTCCACATAATTAACCAAAGATGACACGTGTAACAAGAAGACTGATAGAGCTATGCCACCAGCACCTTTTTCCCCATGACTTTGTCTAGCATCTAAGCTTCATCTAAAATTTTTGACAACACTGCTGTGTATGCCTTAGTCTTCTTCTTGTTGTTGAAAAACTATGTATAAAATCTAAGAACTTTTTGGTTTTAGCTTAGTGGAGCAATAAAACTAGTCGCCACTTTAGTTTGATGGATAAAGAAGTCAATAGTTCGATTTAATGAGCATCGTGCGAGTATTTAGTTCATTATACCCTGTACCAGGTTAAAAATGATAAATTATCAAATTTTTAATGAAGAAAAAAGAACACTAGAAATCTTTATCACGAATTCACGATGAAGTATAAAGTGCTACGAGGGAAAGTTCATTATACCCTGTACCAGGTTAGAAATGATTTTTTTGGACAAGTATTTTATTCCTTGTTTCCGTGACTCCTGGTAGGGAGTTTTAGCTCAGTGGTAGAGCGGTACAGCATGGAGTTTGAAAGTTCATTTTTAATGCTTTTCTTTTATGTCAATTAAAGGAGTAATAAATATGATTCTTCTTGCTCTAATTTTTTAAATCTAAAAATAGTATGTAATCAAGGCAATTATATTGGATGTAATAAACAATTATTTTGTAATTTTATTTATTTATTAATAAAAGCATTTATTTAATTTAAAGCATTTTTATCAATATTTAATTGGTAGAATTAAATAAATGTGATAAACTCATAATTTTCGAACAATGCTTTTAAAATCACGATGTTTATCGTATTAATGAGATCTAAATTCTAGATGGCTCAAAAACTAAAATGTTCTTAACCGATGGATCAATAATGTGGATTACTGATTCCGAATATATTATGTCGACGTCAGGAATTTTACTGTCCCTTTTCTGTTCTTGTCTTTTGGTGTTCTCATGTTTGGTGAGATTTGTTTGAAAAAATAAGTTGTGAAAAGGTCTTTCATGTATATATATCGATTGATTGAATTTGTAAGAGTTGCCAGTTGGTATTTTTAAATGGTTGCACTAACTCAACCGAGAAAAGGTTTGCACATTGACCCAGTGATATGACACTGCTTAACAGGTCTGTGAAATCGAGATTCGTTAGGGTACGGGGGCTTGATTATGCGGAGGGAAGGTGTTAGACACCCCACGACATCCGTGTTACCACGGTGACCGCCACTCTTCAATTAAACTGTTATATGAATGTATGTGTGCGAGGGGGGGGTCAATGTGCAATTATCTGAAAGTAGTGCTATGTCTCGTTTGCACCTATATACAAAGGGTTTGAATTTTGTATAAAAGTTTAGTTTTAACAAGATATAACAGTGATGTTTGTAAAAGAGGTTTTTCAAACCCTTATGCTCAATAGTAATTGAGGCATTTGATACTTCCATTTTATTCTGTGTTCGGCTTAATTACTTTTATTTTCGAGATACGAGGCATCTTCGAGAAAATAATATACATAGCAGTGTCAAACTCCTTGTGGGCATGAGAGCCATCTAAGGAAATTCAAATACCGTGAATATGTGCAAGCTGATTACAGCCAAAAATGTCCATCACGGGAATCGAATCTAGATTCAGAAGACTGAATCTATGATCACATGATTCCTAGGCTCACATGATGTAGCAGTTTGTATGAAAGCTGTAAACAATTATATATATAAAAGCTGTATATATATATATATATATATATATATATATATATATATATATATATATATACGGTCCATATCTTAAGCTCACCCTTATCCAAGCTCACACTTTTTTTCACCCTTCTTTAGCGACGGACACAGCGATTTGTTAAATAAATAATAAACCGTCACTATACTTTTAGTGACGCTATATGTTGTCCATTGCTAAAAGTATAGAGCGACGATTATATAATAGAACTATCGTCGTCCCGTCGCTAAAGGGGAGTGAGCTCGTGGAGTCGAATAAACAAAGAGCTTAAGATCCGGATATATATATATATATATGTACGAAATTAATCACCACTGAAAGCAACTCCATAGGGGATTGAAAATGTAAATATATAAATATATATATATATATATATATATATATATATATATATATATATATATATATATATATATATATATATATATAAAGCGATCATCAACCATTACAAGTAAACTCCAAAGGACAAAATATAAATAAAGCAGTAAAACGATCAACCGCCACGATGTAAACTCTAGGCGGGACGAAATGTAAAGAAAGTAGTAAAAGGCCACGAAGTAAACTCCAAGCCTGACATAAATACTTTTAAAATAAATGTGATAAACTCATAATTTTCGAACAATGCTTTTAAAATCATGATGTTTATCGTATTAATGAGATCTAAATTCTAGATGGCTCAAAAACTAAAATGTTCTTAATCGATGGATCAATAATGTGGATTACTGATTCCGAATATATTATGTCGACGTCGGGAATTTTATTGTCCCTTTTCTGTTCTTGTCTTTTGGTGTTCTCATGTTAGGTGAGATTTGTTTGAAAAAACAAGTTGTTAAAAGGTCTTACATATATATGTCGACGATTGGATTGTAAAAGTCGCCAGTTGGTATTTTTAAGTGGTTGCACCAACTCAACCGAGAAAAGGTTTGCACATTGACCCAGTGATATGACACTGCTTAACAGGTCTGTGAAATCGAGATTCGTTAGGGTACATGGGCTTGATTATGCAGAGGGAAGGTGTTAGGCACCCCCGACATCCGTGTTACTACCACGGTGTACCACTTTTCAATTAAAGCATTATATGAATGTGTGTGTGTGTGTGGGGGGGTGATGTGCAATTATCTGAAAGTAGTGCTATGTCTCGTTTGCACCTATATACAAAGGGTTTGAATTTTGTATAAAAGTTCAGTTTTAACAAGATATAACAGTGATGTTTGTAAAAGAGGTTTTCCAAACCCTTATGCTCAATAGTAATTGAGGCCTTCGATACTTCTATTTTATTCTGTGTTCGGCTTAATTGCTTTTATTTTTGAGATGCGAGGCATCTTCGAGAAAATAATATACATAGCAGTGTCAAACTCCTTGTGGGCATGAGAGCCATCTAAGGAAATTCCAACACCGTGAATAATGTGCAAGCTGATTACATCCAAAAATGTCTCGTTTGCACCTATATACAAAGGGTTTGAATTTTGTATAAAAGTTCAGTTTTAACAAGATATAATAGTGATGTTTGTAAAAGAGGTTTTCCAAACCCTTATGCTCAATAGTAATTGAGGCCTTCGATACTTCTATTTTATTCTGTGTTCGGCTTAATTGCTTTTATTTTCGAGATGCGAGGCATCTTTGAGAAAATAATATACATAGCAGTGTCAAACTCCTTGTGGGCATGATAGCCATCTAAGGAAATTCCAACACCGTGAATAATGTGCAAGTTGATTACATCCGAAAATGTCCATCATGAGAATCGAATCTAGATTCAGAAGACTGAATCTATGATAACATGATTCCTAGGCTCACATGATGTAGCAGTTTGTATGAAAGCTATATAAATATATATATATATATATATATATATATATATATATATATATATATATATAATATATATATATAAATATAAACTATATATATATATATGTATATAAAGCAATCAACCGATCAACCTCCAGTGGACTTAAATGTAAATAAAGCTCTAAAAGTCAACGATATATAAACAAGGTAGTAAAAAGGCCACGGCCAAGTAAACTCCGAACTGACGATATATATATATATATATATATATATATATATATATATATAAGCAAATAAACGTTCTAGACGTGAGTCCAGAGCAGCACCCTCATCATTATAGATTGTAGGTGTGCAATTGCAGTGCCACACTTAAACTTGAACTTCAGAACACCTTGTTTTTTAGCCTTGGCATGGCGCGATTCTTGGCAAATGTGTTCAGACAGACGCAGAGAAGGCTAATGAACAGTAGCCGACTTTAGCCCAACACACACAAATTTCACCCATCAAACGGTGATAACAGCATGTAAAATAAATATACAACTATCATAAACATGATTGCTAACATATTCAACCACTTCGCACAATTTAACAACAACTAATACTATTTTAATTTCTCAATTTTCATGTTTTTCATATAAAACTCCATTTTTGATAGTCTATCCAAAAATCATCACTGTGAACTCATTATTTGACCAAATCATTCCATTCAAATTATATTATGTTTGTATCTCAATGAACTACCATATGCAAGCGTCAATTTATAGTTTTATACACAATTTGACCACTAAAATTGGTACTTTCTAAGGCCATTATATATGAACGTAAACACTGATATTTATAATCTTCTGTTGTAACCCAATTCTCATGAATTTGATAACTAATATCAAGTATACATGATGACTAACAGAGTTATGCAAAACTATATGAACATACATACATATCACAATTCACGTGATTTCTAATCACATAGAATATATATATATATATATATATATATATATATATATATATATACAATTGATTTAATTTAATTATCTCCTTAAATTAAATCCAACAAATAAAATTATCATTACTCGATTCAATTAACATTAATCAATTTAGTTACTAAATTAATTCATCACAATTCATCAAATATTTATTTTCCTCAATAAATAAATTATTTTAAATATTTATTTAATTCCATAAATATTTAAATTAAATTACAAATTTCTCGATCGTTATAACTGTGAGTATTGAAGGTCCTCAGGGTTGTCCGTGAGGTGTGCCTGACCTTTCGGGGCTATCTCTGGGGTTAGAACTGAGTGCCTCGGTGTTATCTCCGAGGTTAAAGCTGACTACAAGGGATTGAAACAAAATTTTACGGGGTTATCTCCGGAATTACAACTGCACTCCTCGGTGTTGTTTCGAGGTTGGAACTGGAACTCCCGGGGTTGTCTTCGGGATTGAGTATCTCGGGGTTGTCTCCGAGATGAAAAACTAATGATTCCGGGGTTATCTCCGGAACTAGAAATGCACTCCTCGGGGTTGTCTCCGAGGTTAAAACTGAAACTCTCGGGGTTGTCTATGAGACTAGAACTGGGTATCTCGGGGTTGTCTCTGAAATGGTAAGACTGATAATTTCGAGGTTATCTCTGGAATTGGAGCTGCTTTGTCCTCCAGGGTTATCTCTGAAAGACGATTCTGCCCTCCTACAATGTTAGTAACAGGAATGCAAAATTTCGAGTGTCTACAGATGCCCCTCTTTATCATACTCATGCAATGTAATGGCATGGATATGATAAAGAATACTAGACAGTTGAAATGCGACAAGATAATCATGATGTAAATTATTAAATATTTATTTAATTCCATAAATATTTAAATTAAATTACAAATTTCTCGATATTTACATCCTTCCCTCCTTAAAAGGATTCTGTCCCCAGAATCACAACTCAAAAAAATTTAAAAAATTTATCCGCTACATTCTTCCCTACTTAACCGATTCTGTCCCCAGAATAGCTATACAAAATCAAGCAAACAACTGAGAATAATTCTTCATCATAACGCTTTCAAGTTCCCACATAGCTTCTTCAGCATTGTGGTTCCTCCAGATTACCTTAACAGAAGGTATCACCTTATTCCTCAGTACTTGCTCTTTTCTGTCAACAATTTGAACAGGGACTTCATCATATGACAAATCCTTCTCAAACTTTAAGGGCTCATATTCTATAACATGTTTATAGTCAGGTTTATATGGTCTCAATATTGACACATGGAAAACATTATGAATATGTTCCAACTCCGGAGGTAAAGCTACCTGGTACGCCACTTCACCAACTCGTCGAAGCACTTCAAAAGGTCCTATAAACCTAGGGCTTAATTTTCCTTTCTTGCCAAACTGAATTTTCCCCTTCCAGGGAGACACTTTCAAGAAAACATAACTACCGATATCGAATTCCCTATTTTGTCAATGTTGATCAGCATATTTCTTCTGTCTATCTTGTGCTGCTATCAATCTTGCTCGAATTACTTTGATGATCTCGACAATCTGTTGTACCAATTCTGGACCCAATAGCTGACGTTCACTAATCTCATCCCAACATAATGGAGTTCTACATTTCCTGCCGTATAACGCTTCATAAGGCGGCATGCCAATACTCGCGTGATAACTATTATTATAAGCAAATTCCACCAATGGCAGATGGTCATCCCAATTTCCCTTGAAATTCATGATACATGCTCTGAGCATATCTTCAAGTGTTTGGATGGTTCTCTCACTATGTCCGTCGGTTTGAGGATGATACGCTGTGCTCATTCTCAGCTATGTCCCCAAGCACTCTTGTAATCGTTTCCAAAAATTAGATGTGAAACGTGGATCTCTGTCTGATACAATAGACACAGGTACACTGTGTCTTGACACAATCTCTTTCACGTACAGTTTTGCTAACTGATCTAGGGTAAACCGAATCTTGATTGGAAAAAAGTGTGCCGACTTCGTTAGTCGATCAACAATCACCCAAATGGCGTCATAACCTTGCTGAGTCGTTGGAAGACCTACCACAAAATCCATTGTGATATGCTCCCATTTCCATTCTGGTATCTCCAACGGTTGTAACAATTCGCTTGGCCTTTGATGTTCAACTTTAACTTTCTGACACGTTAAACATTTTTCCACGCATTCTGTAAGACCCCAACTTATTATTAATGAAATTAAATTTCCTCTATTTATTATTTTAAAATAGTAAGGGTTGATTTGATTAATGTGGTTAGTTATGAGAAAAATGCGCAAATATTTTAAATAAGCAAGTGGTTATAAAATATTCATTGTTGTCGGGGAATATTCGTTTGGTCGTGAAATATTTTTACCATCGGTGAATATTCGTACGACGACGCAACCTTGTGTGGGCCCCATAACGGAAAGCGGTTGGATGAAGAAAACGACAAGTATAAGTTGTTTATAAATAACGGCATAGTTGTTACCGTTAATATTGTTGAAATACTCGGTGGTTAAAACACAGTAGCACACGATATTACACCAATTATTGATTCTTACATAAGAAAGGCACTACTCAATAATTGTTACAATAATTACTGTTCAATATTTTATTTTATTGATTCAATAATTGTTGCATTGATATTTTATATTATTGTTGTTTCAATAATTGTCATTACACAGTATTTTCCATTATCAGATCAATAGTTCATATTATTTGAATAATATTATTAGATAGCATTATTGGCAATGTCTAGAAAGTTCATGCTAAGGAGGTTTGGTCACCTAATCAAGCCTTGTAGTAAGGAGAAATCCTTATTGGAAAGCCCCTTCTTTCTTGGGAATGGCCTGGTTGCCAGTATTGTCATTCTGTAATATTATTTGTGAATAATTAATTATTGATTTATATGATAAGGAAAATATTCATTTTATGTGGATATAGATGGAGAAAATTTTTAAAGTGACAATTGTTGAAAAATTGATATTTTGTCTTTTCTGATAAAATAATTCATTTAAATATATTATTATATTATAATAATATAATAATGGTGATATTTTTACAATGAATGTGTGATATATGAATAAATGAGGAAGAAGAGTATTTTTGTTACAATAAATGTTAAAAACATGTTAAACATGTCGGTGGACCCAATTTCTTGACTGAAATTTGATTATAGCTTTATAAAATCGTCCAGTATATGGATTTCTACAATTTACATTTGGAATTTAGAAAAACTTTCTTCTGCAAAGTTGTAGAGAATTAAATTTCCTATGGAATGGACATAAGATTTGAATTTTTCTGATAATAGGGCTATTTATTATGAATTATCGAAGTTCAGAAGTTCTGGAATAATTAATTTTTGAAGTTTTAAATATTTTTTTTAATAAAAACATTTTTTGCAAGTGGGTTGGCCCCAATTGTTGTTAAACATGCTGAAATTGATGATTCAAAGGTTGGCGTAGAAAATTTAATTTATATATTAATATTTTATTAAATTTTCTACTTTGGTGTTCTAAGCAATTTCCTATAAATAAGGTGCTTAGGTTAGAATTAAAAATCGCACTAGAAACTAAAATCTTCTCTCTCTATATTATCGAGTGTATTCTTGTAAGCATTTTGATACTTTGAGTGTTGCTATACGGTGCAAGTTCCTTCAGCACTATATCCAGTATTCTAGTAAGAAGTACTGTCTTTTTGGAGGTAAGGGATGTTATTTTTTTTAAATGATATTATTTCTTCCAATATCATTATGCCGGAATATTGGTAAGATTTTTCTTGTGAAATTCTTGTCTTTTAGTGTCGGGGTTACTATTCACGTATACGACACTATTCACGTATACGACACTATTCACGAATACGGAACTATTCACAGAAAAATTAAATTTTCATTTTTATCCAAAATATCTATTATGGATACTAGCTTTGATTGTATCCATGTTTTGATCATTCTTGATATTTACTCCACTATGGTTATTATGAAGTATTTTTGAACTTGGATTGTTTAAAGTACGAATCCTTAATATTTGTTCTTTTGTTTCACTGGATTCGTTTTCTTTAAAATATTTTTTATCATCCTTAGTCCTAAATGATGATATAACTGAATATCTTTGGCCTGTAGTGCAAAGATAAATGAATTTCTTATGAATATCTTTGGCCGTAGCGCAAAGATGTACAGGTGTTGAGATGAACATGACCAACTGATGAATATCTTTGGCCTGTAGTGCAAAGATGAAAATTTGATTCAAGATGAATATTGATTGATGTTACAGTGATAAAATATTAATGATGGACTTTTAAATTCATAGATTATAGTAGATTTCATTCTCTACGTAACTCTTCTATGAATTATTATTTCCGCTGCTAATATTGATTTAAAACTTATTGTCTATTGTATTCTATCAGATTTTTCCCTGTTGATAATTTGTTCTATATTATCTTAGTCATAATATTCTTTACTGGGCTAGTTAAGCTCACCCTTTTCCTTTTTAATCCATTTTTCTTCTTAGGAGGCGGGAATGTAGCGAGTACTAGTCGGGGTATGGAATGATGGTTCTAGAAGTTTTTTTAGTAGTCCTCACTATTTTTATAAAATAATGTATCAATAATTGTAATGAGGACTTATTTGGGTGATGATATTGTCTAGAAGACAATATTTGTATTTAAACTCACAGTTTAAGTGTTGTCGTACTTTGCACGACAATTGTATTAATAAAGTTGTAGTTGTTTCTGTACCATGTATTTGACAACTCAGAATGGGTGATGTATACCTATTTTGGGGGCGTCACAGTTGGTATCAGAGCTTAGGGATATGGTCTCTGGCGGAGATCGGGGAATAGAACTAGGAGGGGAGAGATGAGTAAATCCTTCGCTAATGTGTCCTACCTAAGCTTATTTGTTGGTCGATCATAATATAGGGATATTATGTGATATGTTAATTTGTTTAATTAACCCTTATTTTATGACAGTATTTTAGAATGGCAACTGAGAATGTTAACACTAGAGAAAATGAGACCGTGGAGACACCTTTACTCACCAATGAGGAGAATGTGCAACAGGCTGACAATGTTCCTCCTGTAAACAACACCACTGACCAGACGATGAACGACGAAATGTTTAGAAGCTTTTTGCAGTTCATGCAAAATCAGATGAGGGAGACTCGTGTTCAAAATATAGGAGGAAACGATAAAAATTCACGGTTTGTCACAGCCAAGTAATTCAAAGAGTTGGGACCACCAGAATTCTGGGGAAAATCGGATCCGATTAAGGCAGAGACGTGGGTCAAGCAAATTACCAAGATATTCGATGTCTTAGGATGCACAGAGGAACATAAGGTTCCATTCGCCACTTTTATGTTCCGTAATAAAATGCGACATTCTTGGTGGGAATCGTGAAGCGTACTCCATCCAAATTTCCCTTTTCGGAATGTCTGGGAGACATTTCAGAAACTGTTCAATGACAAGTACTTTCTAGAAAGTATTCGTCATATGAAGGAGGTGGAGTTTATTAGATTGGAGCAAAACAACATGACGATTTCCCAGTACGAGGCGAAGTTCGCGGAGTTATCCAGGTTTGCACCTCATTTGGTGGAGAATGAGGAACGTATGACGCGGATGTTTCTAAGATGTTTGAAACCCGACATACGTCAATATCTCATTTCTCATACGTCAATTATTAGAGCGAGATAACGAGTACGTTCAATCGAGGGGCCACAAACTGTGGTTATATCTGGATGACAAAGCCAGCCATCGTAACAACGATAACCAAATGGGGAAAGAAAAATACGGACAAAAGCGGCAACCACTCTGGTGGTAATCATGGCCATGAAAATAGAAGAAGCGAGTCGGGAGGAGATTTTAAAAAGAGAAGGTATAACAATGACAATGTGAAGACGTCAAAGATCGCAGTGAGAATCGGGTTATGGTGGAGGAGAACGACCACTGGTCGTATGCTATAAATGCAGAAAAGAGGCTCATATCAGCCCAAACTGTCCACAACAGTTCAAGGTATGCTATAATTATGGAAAGGAAGGATATATTGCTCGAGATTGTACGATAGCGAAACCAAGTCCAAATGGATGGTGACTCAAAAGGCTATCCCCGAAAAAGTCAAAGTCAATCGGTTCTGGAAGAGCGTTTGTTGTGACCGGTCAAAATACAAGGAACCCAAACGAGGTGATCACGGGTAAGCTAATCATAAATTCTTGCAAGTTTATACCTTTACTGAATACCCAAGTGCTACCCATTCATTTATCTCTCCCGCTTGTGCTCAACGCTTAAATTTAACTCCTGAGAAATTAGACTTTGACTTATCTGTGGAGACTCTGTTAGAGAAACTTTTATTACATCCATTTGCTTATAAATCTTGTTTGATCCAAGTTGGCACCATCACATTACCTGTTGACCTTATCTCTTTAAAGATACTTGCTTTTGATGTGATTTTAGGGATTGATTGGTTAACTACTCATCATGCCAAAATTGATTGTTTTCGTAAGGTTGTTAGTTTTCATATTCCTAACCAACCTGTTGTATGAATTTAAGCAACTAAACCACTAAAATCAATCACTGTTATATCAAGTCATAAAGCTATTCGTTTATTAAAAAAGGATGTTAAGCTTTCTTAGCCCATGTTATGGATTTGAATAAAGACACGTCAGATTTGAATAATATTCCTATTGTTAGTAAATTTCCTGACGATTTCCTGAAGAACTTCCCGGTCTACCCCCAGAACGTGAAGTTGAATTCTTTATTGATCTTGAACTCGTATAAAGCCCATTTCTAAAACCCCATATCGAATGGCTCCTATTGAACTTCGAGGAGTTAAAGGTCCAACTACGAGAGTTGTTGGACATCGCCCATTCGTCCTAGTACATCTCCTTGGGGTGCTCCTATTTTGTTTATAAAGAAGAAAGACGGGAGTCTGAGACTTTGTATTGACTACCGGGAATTGAACCATGTCACTATTAAGAATAGGTATCTGCTACCTTGCATTGATGACCTGTTTGACCAGATTGCAAGGAGCACAATTCTTTTTAAAGATCGATCTTAGCTTACGGATATCATCAATGAAGATTAGAATCGAGGATATTCCAAAACTTCCTTCGTAACTTGGTATGGGCATTATGAATTCTTAGTCATGTCTTTTGGATTGACTAATGCTCCTGCGGCTTTCATGGATATGATGAACCGAGTATTTAAAGAATATTTGGATCAGTTCGTTGTTGTCTTTATTGATGACATCCTCATATATTCCAAAAGTCGTGAAGATCATGAGCACCATTTGAAGTTGGTACTCCAAAGGCTGGGTGAAAACAAGCTATATGCCAAGTTGAAGAAATGCGAGTTCTGGCTTGAGGAAGTAGCATTCCTTCGGCACGTGGTGTCAAAACATGGAGTATCTGTTGACCCGGCAAAGATTGAAGCAATACAAAGTTAGAAGCAACCGGAATCGGTGGATCAAAATGCGTAGCTTTCTGGGCCTAGCTGGTTATTATCGGAGATTCGTGGAAGGGTTTTCTCGAATCGCTACTCCGTTAACTTAGCTGACTCAGAAGGATACAAAATTCGTATGGAGCGAGGAATGCAAGAAGAGTTTTCAAGAGCTTAAGAGGAGACTCATTTCGGCACATGTTCTGACAATACCATCTCGTTCAGATGGATTTGTTATCTACAGCGATTGTGACGCCCCCAAAATAGGTATACATCATCCATCTTGGGTCGCCAGATACATGGTACATAAATTCAAATATAAACTTAAATATACAACATGAGCTGTGAGTTTTAATACAATCATTGTCTTCTAGACAGTACACAAACTCAAATTAAGTTCTCAATACATTTATTATCACACTATTTCACAGAATAGTGAGGACTACTAATACTATCATCTGGACCGTCACTCCATTCCCCGACTCGTTTCAGCTATATTCTCATTTCACAAGAAACAAATGAAAGAAAAGGTGAGCTCAACTAGCCCAGTAAGAAATATTATGACTAAGATAATGCAGGATAAATTATCATTAGCCTTCAACAATGTTAAACTGATAAAATACAATAGACATCAAGTTTAACTGCAGCGGAACAAGCAATCAATTAAAAGAGTTAAGTAGAGAATAAAATCTACTATCTTTTATGATTTAAAAAGGGGTTTTCATCACTTTTTATCGCTGAGATTCAGATTAATAAATAATCCACATCATCCACACTTTTCTGACCCAAGGATATTCATTAGGGTCATGACCACAAATTATCCATGCACTATGGGCCAAGGATATTCGTGTATTCATCAATGGTCATGATCATGCCAACAACTATCCATCAATGCACTACGGGCCAATGAGGACTTTTACCACATCATTTGTAACATTACGGTCATGATTACAATCAATAATCCTCAGTCATAATCATACCAAGTCCATCTATGCACTACAGGCCACAGATGACTTTCAACATAATATAAACATGAGGATGATGACAATGATATAAGAATTCAATAAAACAAGTTCAAGAATTAATTTAACCAAGAACGAATAATGTCCAAATTGTCAATATGATACTTCTTTGTAGAGTAAAATTCAAGAATGCTCAGAAGAATATTTCCATGAAAAGATACTGCATGAAGCACAAATATCAAGGATATTCCACTAATTTCATGGAGTATAGAAGTCAAAACTTTAATCAACTGAGTATAATAAAGAATGGAATAACAAAAGAAATCACCGTGCATGCGATGAGATAAAGACAGCAGAAGGTTATTCCAATGTAATAATAAAGACGGAACCGTGTTTGGCGTAAAAGCGCATGCATACGAGGATATTCCAATGAATAATAAAGATTAAATCGAATCCCACGTAAAAGCGCATTGCATGTGATATTTCAATAGAATAATAAAGATTTTTAACCAGTCCCAAGAAAAGCAAAGCGTATGACGAGGATATTCTAACGTAATAATAAAGAATGGAATAACGTAAGAATTTCACCAATTATAGGGTAGTCCACAGATAATCACAGTTATTCCAATGTAATAATAAAGAATGGAATAACATAAGTTCTCTTCATGAATACAAAAGTAATAATACCCCTTACCTTAGAAAGAAATTGTATATTGGAGTAGAGAGGTAGCAGACTTCTATTATTCTTTCTCTCTAAAATTTCTCTCTATAATATTTGCTCTATAGTTTGAGTGAATTGTTGAAAAATAATGAAGAAAATAGCTTCTATTTATAGAAAAATATAGTTTCGATAATTGCACATTTTGGGGATCAGAATATTACAGTATAATACCTTCCGCTTTTCCGTTATTTTTAATTTAGTCATGTAAGTATTATCAAACTTGCACCACCTCCCCTAGTAGTAAATAATGTGATTCAATAGTAAATCATATGAATCAATAGTTCTAGACATGTGAAAATACAAATTACAGTATAGTACCTCCATCTATACCTCCATTTTTAACTTAGTCATGCAAGTATTATCAATCTTGCACCAACTCCCCTAATAGTAACAAGAATGTGAATCAATAGTACACACATGTGAACAAATAGTTATAATCATGTAAATTAATAGCAATCAATTGCTCATTTATCCGATTAATTATCCAATTGGTCAATATAACCTCCAGACATCAATTATTATCGAAATAAATGTCGATTTCCACTAACACTAATAATCCCAACACAATGGAACTATTTTTATCAACAATATAAAATTTGAAATTTTGAAGTTTGACTTTTCTCGAAAAAGTCAACTATTGACTTTTTGACCAAAAAGTTAATCCCGAATTTTTTTGTGTTTATAGTCTATTTTTACTAATTTCATCGTTTCGGACTCAAATATCACTTCCACGTCTCCAAATTCAACTCCGAACTCAACTTCAATTTTTAATAACATTCATCATTAATATTATAACTCACAATATTTAACAACCAAGTCGTTCCCAGGAAAGAGGGGGCTTTCCAATAAGGATTTCTCCCTATTGGAGTGCAATTAGGTGACCAAACCTCTCCTTGACAGAACTTCTAGACATTGTAAATATTGCAATTTAATAATATGAATAACTTTGTCGTCTCAATTAATGATTTAATAATATAACATATTATGCAGATGATACTGTGACAATAATTGAATCAATAATATGAGAGATATGATCGTGATTCTTCGTAGCAATAATTGAGTATAACTGAGTGACTTCTCACGTAAGCATCAATAATCAATACCGTGTGCTACTATGCAACCACGCGTATTACTGTACTTTTACTACCAGGTAGTTCAACAGTTTTAATGGTAACACTCTCGCCGTTATTTATAAAATGATAATTCTGTCATTTTCTAACTACGACAATACTTCTGTTGTGGGGTCCACCAATGATGATGTCGTCGTATGAATATTCTCTGTTAAAACGAATATTCCCCGGCTAATAGAATATTATATAACAACTTGCATACTTTGCAAAATTTATAAATACTATCCACAACTATAACACTATCTCAAATCCACACCATAATATTCAAAAAAATATTTCGAGAAAATTAAATCTTTATTCATAAAATTTGGGGTCTTACAATCTCCCCTCCTTATGAAATTTCACCCTCGAAATTTACGTACGTACTTGGTATGCCAAAGAGGTGAGGATACCTTGACTTCATTTCAGATTCTAACTCTTGAGGTATAACCTTTGAGTGTCGAATATGATCATTCTTATCCAAGATTTTAACACGTATCTCCTCATATGTTAAATCTTCTGCTATCTCGTCTAGTTCTAATTTAATAATTTGGTTTGGGTCATCCACGTATTTACGTAACATCGATACGTTAAAAAAAAGTTATGAACACGCGACAGACTTGGCGGTAAAACGAGTCTATAGGCCACAGTTCCTACTCGATCGAGGATTTCAAATGGGCCAATTTAATCGAGGGTTGAGATTTCCTCTCTACATCGATTCTTGCTTCTAGAATAACGCCCTCTTGAACCTTCTCCTTCACATTCCTCAGATTCAGGTGTGTAGCTTGAGCGGCTTTAACTTTATCGATTAAAGTCGATTCTACTCATATATTCGTTATCTTCACGTGGGTCCCTAGAGTCTTTAACTCTATCTTCATCATTTATAAGTTATAAGAAATGGGTTTTTGTGTTAAAACATCGCACTCATAAACGTATACGATCTTCTACTCAACGCGTCAGCTACCACGTTCGCTCTTCCACGATGATATTGAATGGTACGATCGTAATCTTCAACAGCTCGAGCCAACATCTTTGGCACATGTTAGGCTCGTTTTGGGTGAAAAAATATTTAAGGGTTTTAGAAATGGGTTTTGTACTAGGGTTAATACAAAATTCGATTTCACGTTCTGGGGGTAGGCTAAGAAGTTCTTCGAGAATACGTCAGGAAATTTATTAACGATAAAAATATCATTTAAAAACTGTGACTCCCATCCAAGACTTGGATAGCACATGTAATGAAGGTTTCTCCTAACGGAGTTTCAATAGATAAGTCAAAGTCTAATTTCTCCAGAGTTAAATTTAAACGTTGAGTACAAGCAAGAGAGATAAAAGATTGGGTAGAACCGATATCTAATAAGGTATAGACTTCGCAAAAATTTATAATTAACTAACCCGTGCTAACTTCATTCGGGTTACTCGCTTTTTGAGAAGTCGCGGCCGCCTCCTTGAAACTACTGAGGCTTTGTTTTGTCTCAGATCCGCCTTTGGTGCCATCGTCCCAATCGACTTGACTTTAGTGCACGACAAAATTGGGCTAGGTGACCTTCTTTTCCACAATTGTAACTTGCTTTGGACTGCATCGTGCAGCTTGGACTGATATGTCCCTCCCCTCCACATTTGAAGCATACAATTGGTGGTCGTTCTCCTTCCTTGAAAACGGTGTTGGTGCTTCTTTGTCTTTCCATCGTTGTTGAATGGTCTCTTCTTAAATTTTCCTCTCTATTATCTTGGCCATGATTACCACCGGCGTGGTTACCATTCTTGGCATGATAATTTCCCCACGATGGTTATCATTGTTCGATGGTCGTCGCTGCCATGCATTTACGATTATTATCGTGTTCTTGGTCGTTACCTTTTGGTTGTCTTGACTCATTATCACGCTCCAATAACTGAGCCTTATTCACAACATCTGAATATAAATAAAGTTTATGAGAAATGAGGTATTGACGTATATCGTGTTTCAAATCTTTTAGAAACATTTGCATCATTCGCTCCTCATATCGACCAAATGGGATGCAAACCGGGATAACTCTGCAAATTTAGGCTCGTATTGCGACACGGTCATATTGTTTTGCTCCAACTTGATGAATTCCACCTTCTTCATGTGACGAATACTTTCGGGAAAGTACTTGTCGTTGAATAATTCTAAGAACTTCTCCCAAGTCATCTTCAGTGCGGCAGGTTGAGTACATTTTACAGATTCCCACCAGTAATCTGCCTCTGCACGCAACATAAAGGTGGCAAAGGGAACCTTTTGCTCCTCGGAGCATCCCAAGACATCAAATATCTTACAGATCTGCTTTATCCACGTCTCCGTCTTAAGTGGTTTTGGCTCTCCAAAAAACTCCGGTGGTCCTAGTTCCTTGAACTGCTTAGCGGTGACCGTCCGAGAGTTGCCAGTATTTCCACTTGCATTTTGGACAGGAGCCGCTCTTGCCTGATATTGCATGAATTGTATAAATCCTCTGATCATTCCATCGTTCATCATTTGGTCAGTGTTGTTGTTTGCCTGAGGATTATCGCCTTCCTGATGCACATTATCCTAATTATTGATCTGTGGAGACTCAATGGTCTCCTGTGCTCCATTGATATTCTCAACATTCTCGGATGTCATTTTCAAATACTGCCACAAAACAAGGGTTAAATAACATATCACATATTATCCCTATACCCTGACCGACCAATTAAATACCAAATAAACTTAGGTAGGTCATACTAGCGAAGGAATTCCCCGTCTCTCCCCTCCTAGTTCTTGTCTCACATCTCAGCCAGGGATCATATCCCTAAGCTTTGATACCAATTGTGACGCCCCCAACACAGGTATACATCACCCATCTTGGGTCGCCAGATACATGGTACATAAATCCAAATACAAACTTAAATATACAACATGAGCTGTGAGTTTTAATACAATCATTGTCTTCTAGACTGTACACAAACTCAAAATAAGTCCTCAATACATTTATTATCACACTATTTCACAGAATAGTGAGGACTACTAATACTATCATCTGGACCGTCACACTCCGCTTTCCCGACTTCGTTCAAATTATAATCTCATTTCACAAGAGAACAATGAAAGAAAAGGTGAGCTCAACTAGCCCAGTAAAAAATATTATGACTAAGATAATGCAGGATAAATTATCATTAGCCTTCAACAATGTTAAACTAATAAAATACAATAGACATTAAGTTTAACTGCAGCGGAACAAGCAATCCATTAAAAGAGTAGAGTAGAGAATAAAATCTACTATCTTTTATGATTTAAAAAGGATTTTTCATCACTTTTTATCGTTGAGACTCAACTTAATAAATAATCCACATCATCCCTGCACTACGGCCAAGGATATTCATTAGGGTTACGACCACAAATTATCCATGCACTACGGGCCAAGGATATTCGTGTATTCATCAATGGTCATGATCATGCCAACAACTGTCCATCAATGCACTACGGGCCAATGAGGACTTTTACCACATCATTTGTAACATTATGGTCATGATTACATCAATAATCCTCGGTCATAATCATACCAAGTCCATCTATGCACTACTGAATACCACGGATGACTTTCAACATAATATAAACATGAGGATGATGACAATGATATAAGAATTCAATAAAACAAGTTCAAGAATTAATTTAACCAAGAACTAATAATGTCCAAATTGTCAACATGATACTTCTTTGTAGAGTAAAATTCAAGAATGCTCAGAAGAATATTTCCATGATAAGATACTGGATGAAGTGCAAATATCAAGGATATTCCACTAATTTCATGGAGTATAGAAGTCAAAACTTTAATCAACTGAGTATAATAAAGAATGGAATAACAAAAGAAATCACCAGACATGCGATAGACCGCACTGGCAGGTTATTCCAACAGAATAATAAAGACGGAACCAGTCCCACGTAAACGCATACGAGATATGATATTCAACGGAATAATAAAAGGCGAAATCGAATCAGTCCGTAAAACGCATGTAAAGGATATTCCAACGAATAATAAAGATGGAACCAGTCCGACGTAAAATGTACGAGACAAGATATTCCAATGAAATAATAAAGACGGAACTAGGTTCTACGTAAAAAGCATACGATAGGGTATTCCAAATGTAATAATAAAGATTGGAATAATGTAAGAATTTCACCAAGTATAGAATAGTCCGCGTATACAGGTTATTCCAATAGAATAATAAAGAATGGAATAACAGAAGTTCTCTTCATGAATACAAAAGGAATAATACCCCTTACCTTAGAAAGAAACTGGATATTGGAGTAGAGAGGTAGCAGACTTCTATTCTTCTTTCTCTCTAAAATTTCTCTCTATAATAATTGCTCTATAGCTTGAGTGAATTGGTGAAGAATGATGAAGAAATGAGCTTCTATTTATAGGAAAATATAGTTTCAATAATTGCACGTTTTGGGGCTTAGAATATTACAGTATAATACCTTCCTCTTTTCCTTTATTTTTAATTTAGTCATGCAAGTATTATCAAACTTGCATCACCTCCCCTAATAGTAAATAATGTGATTCAATAGTAAATCTTGTGAATCAATAGTTCTAGACATGTGAAAATATAAATTACAGTATAATACCTCCATCTATACCTCCATTTTAACTTAGTCATGCAGGTATTATCAATCTTGCACCAACTCCCCTAATAGTAACAAGAATGTGAATCAATAGTACACACATGTGAACAAATAGTTATAATCATGTGAATTAATAGCAATCAATTGCTCATTTATCCGGTTAATTACCCGATTGGTCAATATAACCTCCAGACATCAATTATTATCGAAATAAATGTCGATTTCCACTAACACTAATAATCCAAACACAATGGAACTATTTTTATCAACAATATAAATTTAGAAATTTTGAAGTTTGACTTTTCTCGAAAAAGTCAACTATTCACTTTTTGACCAAAAAGTTAATCCCGGAAAATTTTGTGTTTATAGTCTATTTTTACTAATTTCATTGTTTCGGACTCAAATATCACGACCACGTCTCCAAATTCAACTCCGAACACAACTTCGATTTTTAATAACATTCATCATTAATATTATAACTCACAATATTTAACAACCAGGTCATTCCTAGGAAAGAGGGGGCTTTTTAATAAGAATTTCTCCCTATTGGCGCGCAATTAGGTGACCAAACCTCTCCTTGACAGAACTTCTAGATATTGTAAATATTGTAATTTAATAATATGAATAACTTTGTCGTCTCAATTATTGATTTAATAATATAACATATTATGCAGATGATACTGTGACAATAATTGAATCAATAATATGAGAGATATGATGCAGCAATTACTGTAGCAATAATTGAGTATAACTAAGTGACTTCTCACGTAAGCATCAATAATCAATACCGTGTGCTACTATGCAACCACGCGTATTACTCTATTTTACTACCGGGTAGTCAATAATTTTAACGGTAACACTCTCGCCGTTATTTATAAAATGATAATTCTGTCGTTTTCTAACTACGACAATACTTCCGTTGTGGGGTCCACCAATGATTGTGTCGTCGTACGAATATTCTCTGTTAAAATGAATATTCCCCAACCAATCAAATATTATATAACAACTTGCATACTTTGCAAAATTTATAAATACTATCCACAACTATAACACTATTTCAAATCCACACCATAATATTCAAAAAAATATTTCGAGAAAATTAAATCTTTATTCATAAAATTTGGGGTCTTACAGCGATGCTTCAGGCAAAGGGTTAGGATGTGTTCTCATGCAACATGAGAAAGTCATAGCCTATGTCTCGCGACAACTTAAAGAATATGAGAGGAATTGTCCTACTCTAAGCGATCTAGAGTTAAAACAACCATTTTTTCACTAAAAGATCTGGAGGCACTATGTATATGGGGAGAAAGTGGAGATATATTCAGACCATAAAAGCCTCAAATATTTCTTCACCCAAAAGGAACTCAACATGCGGCACCGACGTTGGCTCGAGCTATTGAAAGACTACGACCATACCATTCAATACCATCCTGGAAAAGCGAACGTGGTAGCTGACGCATTAAGTAGAAGATCTTATGTAGGGACAAGTGCGATGCTGTCAACACAAAAGCCTATTTTGTGTGATTTACAAAAGATGAAGATGGAATTCAAGACTCCGGGGACCCGTGCGATGATGTCAAGTATACGTATAGAACCAACTTTAATTGATAAAGTTAAAGTTGCTCAAGCCACAGACCCAGAGCTGATGCATATGAAGAAAAAAGTACAAGAAGGTGTTATGCCAGAGGTAAGAATCGATGAAGAAGGAATACTTCGAGTCAACTCCAGACTTTGTGTTCCTAACGACTCTGATTTGAATTATAAGATCATGATGGAGGCACACAATACACCGTTTGCAATCCATCTTGGAAGTACCAAAATGTATCGTGATCTTCAACATACATTCTGGTGGAACAATATAAAGAGAGAGATTGCAAAGTTTATCTCGAAGTGTTTAACTTGTCAACGTGTAAAGGCGGAGCATCAAGTGCCTAAGGGTCCATTGCAACCACTTGAGATTCTGAAATGGAAGAGGGAACATATTACCATGGATTTTGTTACGGGTCTTCCCATGGTTTCTCAAGGCATAAATGCTATTTGGGTTATTGTTGATAGATTAACCAAGTCTGCTCATTTCTTGCCGATACGGGAGACTTATTCCCTTGAATGTCTTGCTCGTATGTATGTGAATGAGATTGTGAGATTGCATGGCATGCCAGTATCCATAGTTTCAGATCGTGACCCAAGATTCACTTTACGATTTTGGGTTAGCTTGCAAAATCTATGGGCATGGATTTACGATTTAGTTCGGCATACCATCCTCAAACGGACGGACAATCATAGAGGACTATTCAAACTCTTGAGGATCTATTAAGACTCTGTGTCCTAGACTTCAAAGGGAGTAGGGATAAGTATTTACCATTAGTGAAATTCTCCTACAACAATAGTTATCAGGCAAGTATATGTGTGGCTCCATTCGAAGCATTATATGGACGAAAGTGTCGCTCTCCAATATGTTGGGATGAGGTGGGTGAAATAACATTGTTGTGACCCGATTTGGTACGTATGACTACAGAAAAGATCCAAATGATTTGACAATGTATACAAATGGCACAAGATCGACAAAAGAGTTATGCTGATCTTCATCGAAAGGACGTGGAATTTAGTATTGGGGATCATGTATTATTTCGAGTTGCTCCATGGAAGGGAGTTATAAGATTTGGAAAAAGAGGAAAGCTCAATCCACGATTTATTGGTCCATTTCAGATTCTTGACCAAGTAGGAAATGTGGCCTATAGACTCGCGTTACCTCCAAGTATGTCTCGTGTTCATAATATTTTTCACATATTTGTGCTTCGTAAGTATGTGAAAGACCCAAACCACGTTATTGAGTTAGAACCAAACGAGATAGCCGAAGACTTAAAGTACGAGGAGGTACCTGTCAAAATCTTGGATAGGAAGGAGCATGTCCTACGCACAAAGGTCATACCACAAGTTAAAGTTTTGTGGAGGAACCATGCTATTGAGGAAATGACCTGGGAGTTGGAAACAGAAATGAAAGCGAGGTATCCTCATCTTTTCGAAACACCAGGTACGTACGTCAATTTCGAGGACGAAATTTCATAAGGAGGGGAGGTTGTAAGACCCCAACTTATTATTAATGAAATTAAATTTCCTCTATTTATTATTTTGAAATAGTAAGGGTTGATTTGATTAATGTGGTTAGTTATGGGAAAAATGCGAAAATATTTCAAATAAGCAAGTGGTTATAAAATATTCATTGTTGTCGGGGAATATTCGTTTGGTCGTGGAATATTCTTACTGTCGGGGAATATTCGTACGACGGCGCATCCTTGTATGGGCCCCATAATGGAAAGCGATTGGATGAAGAAAACGACAAGTATAAGTTATTTATAAATAACGACGTAGTTATTACCGTTAATACTGTTGAAATACTCGGTGGTTAAAACATAGTAGCACACGGTATTGCACCAATTATTGATTCTTACGTAAGAAGGCACTACTCAATAATTGTTACAGTAATTACTGTTCAATATTTTATTTTATTGATTCAATAATTATTTCATTGATATTTTATATTATTATTGTTTCAATAATTGTCATTACACTGTATTTTCCATTATCAGATCAATAATTCATATTATTTTAATAATATTATTAGATAGCATTATTGGCAATGTCTAGAAAGTTCTGTCGAAGGAGAGGTTTGGTCACCTAATTGCTTGGCGCCAAGAAGGAGAAATCCTTATTGAAATCCCCTCTTTCTCGGCAACTACCGGCACAATATTGTGATGATTCTCGTAATTTTATTTGTGAATAATTAATTATTGATTTATATGATAAGAAAAATATTCATTTTATGTGGATATAGATGGAGAAAATTTTAAAGTGACAATTGTTGAAAAATTGATATTTTGTCTTTTCGATAAAATAATTCATTTAAATATATTATTATATTATAATAATATAATAATGGTGATATTTTTACAATGAATGTGTGATATATGAATAAATGAGGAAGAAGAGTATTTTTGTTACAATAAATGTTAAAAACATGTTAAATATGTCGATGGACCCAATTTCTTGACTGAAATTTGATTATAGCATGCAAAATCGTCCGTATATAGATTTCAGTCAATTTCTATTTGGAATTTGGAAAAACTTTCTTCTGCAAAGTTGTATAGAATTAAATTTCCTATGGTATGGACATACGATTCGAATTTTTCTGATAATAGGGCTATTTATTATGAATTATCGAAGTTCAGAAGTTTCGGAATAATTGATTTTTGAAGTTTGAAATATTTTTTTTTAATAAAAACATTTTTTGCAAGTGGGTAGGCCCCAATTGTTTTTAAACATGCTGAAATTGATGATTCAAAGGTTAACGTAGAAAATTTAATTTATATATTAATATTTTATTAAATTTTCTGCTTTGGTGTTCTAAGCAATTTCCTATAAATAGGGTGCTTAGGTTAGAATTAAAAAATCAGACCAGAAATTGAAATCTTCTCTCTCTATATTATCGAGCATATTCTTGTAAGCATTTTGATACTTTGAGTGTTGCTATACGGTGCAAGTTCCTTCAACACTATATCCGATATTCCAAATGTAAGTAATCGCCTTTTGGAGGTAAGGGATGTTATTTTTTTAAATGATATTATTTCTTTCAATATCATTATGCTGGAATATTGGTAAGATTTTTCTTGTGAAATTCTTATCTTTTAGTGTCGGGGTTACTATTCACGTATATGACACTATTCACGTTTACGACACTATTCACGAATACGGCACTATTCATAGAATAATTAAATTTTTATTTTTGTCCAAAATATCTATTATGGATACTAGCTTTGATTGTATCCATGTTTTGATCATTCTTGATATTTACTCCACTATGGTTATTTATGAAGTATTTTTGAACTTAGATTGTTTAAAGTACGAATCCTTAATATTTGTTCTTTTGTTTCACTGGATTCGTTTTCTTTAAAATATTTTTTATCATCCTTAGTCCTAAATGATGATATAACTGAATATCTTTGGCCTGTAGTGCAAAGATAAATGAATTTCTTATGAATATCTTTGGTAGTAGCGCAAAGATGTACAGTGTTGAGATGAACATATTAGATCGATGAATATCTTTTTCAGAAGTGCAAAGATGAAAATTTGATTCAAGATGAATATTGATTGATGTTACAGTGATAAAATATTAATGATGGACTTTTAAATTCATAGATTATAGTAGATTTCATTCTCTACGTAACTCTTCTATGAATTATTATTTCCGCTGCGAATATTGGTTTAAAACTTGTTGTCTATTGTATTCTATCAGATTTTTCCCTATTGATAATTTGTTCTATATTATCTTAGTCATAATATTCTTTACTGGGCTAGTTGAGCTCACCCTTTTCCTTTTTGTTCCATTTTTTTTCTTAGGAGGCAGGAATGTAGCGAGTACTAGTCGGGGTATGGAATGATGGTTCTAGAAGTTGTTTTAGTAGTCCTCACTATTTTTATAAAATAACGTATCAATAATTGTAATGAGGACTTATTTGGGTGAGGATATTGTCTAGAAGATAATATTTGTATTTAAACTCACAGTTTAAGTGTTGTCGTATTTTACACGACAATTGTATTAATAAAGTTGTAGTTATTTTTGTACCATGTATTTGACAACTCAGAATAAGTGATGTATACCTATTTTGGGGGCATCACACATTCAGCCACATCCCTCGTCATATTCGGCCACCAAAAATGATGTTTAAGAACTTGGTACATCTTTGTACTCCCAGGGTGAATCGAATATCTTGAATTATAAGCTTCACTCAGAATTTCCTCCTTAACTTCTGGTACATGCGGAACCCAAATTCGCCCTTCGAACCGAAGTAACCCTTCCGAATCGATTTAGAATTTGTTTTCCTCACCTTCAGACATTTTCTGTTTTATCTTTTCGCAGTCTTCATCCTGAAGTTGTGAATTTCTCACCTTATCCACCAACATTGAATTATTTCCCATCTGGAACAACTTTTCATCGGATTCTGTTGGATATTTAATTTCCAACTCCATCTTAGCCATTTCTTACACTAGCTTCTCTTGAGCAGTTAACAACATTAACTTCTCCCGTCCCTTTCTACTTAGAGCATCAACAACAACATTTGCCTTTCCAGGATGATAGAAAATCTCACAGTCATAGTCTTTGATTAGCTCCAGCCATCTTCTTTGTCGCATGTTCAAGTCTTTTTGTGTAAAGATATACTTGAGTTTTATGGTCAGTATATATCTCACACCTCTCTCCATAAAGATAATGTCTCCAGATTTTCAGGGCAAATACCACCGCCGCCAACTCTATGTCATGAGTCGGATACCCCTTCTCGTAATCTTTCAACTGACGTGATGCATACACAATAACTCTGCCGTTTTGCATAAGCATACAACCTAGTCCTTTATGTGATGCGTTACTATACACCACAAAATTTCCTGTATCATCAATCAATGACAACACAGGTGTAGAGCTCAGTGTCTTCTTTAACTCTCAAAAACACTCCTCGCACTTCTCTGTCCAAACAAACTTAACCGCTTTCCTAGTTAAATTCGTCAACGGAGTCACGATCTTGGAAAAGTCCTGAATAAAATGTCTATAGTAACCCGCCAATCCTAAGAAACTCCTCACTTCTGACGGTGTCTTCGGCTGATCCTAGTTTATTACAGCTTCAACCTTTGATGGATCTACCAAAATTTCGTCCTTATCAATAACGTGTTCGAGAAATCTGACACGCCCAAACAAAATTCACATTTTGAGAACTTAGCGTACAACTTCTCTTTTCTCAACGTCTCCAACGTCAATCTCAAGTGTTCCACATGTTCCTCTTTGGTTTTGGAATATACCAATATATCATCAATAAACACCACCACAAATTTGTCTAAGAATGGTTTAAACACCCTGTTCATCAAATCCATGAACGCTGCAGGTGCGTTGGTTAAACCAAAAGATATAACCAGAAATTCGTAATGACCATACCGAGTTTTGAACGATGTTTTTGGTACATCCTCCGGTCTCACCTTCAACTGATGATAACCACTTCTCAAGTCTATCTTCGAGAAATACCTTGTTCCCTTTAACTGATCGAACATGTCATCGATTCTAGGAAATGGATACTTGTTTTTAATCGTGACCTTATTCAATTCTCTGTAATCAATGCAGAGCCGCATCGATCCGTCTTTCTTCTTAACAAACAACACCGATGCTCCCCATGGCGAAACACTCGACTGGATATACTTCTTGTCAAGCAATTCTTGCAATTGCACCATCAACTCCTTCATCTCTATCGGGGCCATTTTGTATGGTGCTTTAGATATCGGGGCCGTTCCTGGTAGTAAGTCAATCACGAACTTAATTTGTCGATCCGACGGAAGACCCGACAAATCTTCTGGAAATACGTCTGCAAAATCCCTTATGATTGGTATCTCTTCTAGCTTCGCAATCTTCTTCACAGACGACTACTATAGGCTAAGTATCCTACACATCCTTGTCTCAACAACTTCTTGGCTTGCATCACCATCGATAACTTGCTTGTCGAGGTGACTTGTCATTAAAGAACACAACCTTTAATTTGTCATAAGGTTAACACACTTCCTTTGGCAATCAATTATTGCTCTATAATTAAATAACCAATCCATTCCCAGTATAACATCAAATTCACCAAGTCTAATTGGTATCAAATCTACCATCATCTCATGACCTTTTATAACCACTTTACAATTCCTATATATGAATTTAACAGGAATCACTTCCCTGTTCGCAATCTCTATACTTAAAGGGAAATTCTAATTCTTCTTGAGGCAAATCTAAGTCCTGAGCAAATTCATTGGATATAAATGAACAAGTAGCACCCGAATCAAATAGTACATAAGCATTAATACCATTAATCGGAATGATATCTGACACCACATCCTTATCTTTATAAAGATCCCACCACTGCGGTCCATATTGAAAGTCCTCGCAGTGGGTCGGCTTGATTGAGCCGGTCCAGTGATAGTCAATGCACCACCACTGTTGTTGTTTCCTTTTCCGCCACTTGCACTTCCGCTAGCTTCTTAGGACAATCACGAGCCATGTGATCCTTTGAACCACAGGTAAAGCATGTTCCTTTCTTCAGACTAAAATAGTTCGGCGCAATGTGTCCCTCCTGACCATAGTTGAAACACACTCGCTTTCCCTTCAAACATACCCCAGTATGGTTCTTCCCGCAAGTCGCACAAGCTTCAAACTTTTTCTTCTGTTGACTTCTTTGCTGTCCTCCCGCAGTTAAATTCTCGCTCCATTTCCTTTTCTGATTATTACTTCCAATGTTACTTCCACCAGCCTTATTTTCATTCTCACTCTTCTTCTTCTTCTTCTTCTTCTTCTTCTTCTTCTTCTTCTTCTGTTCTTGGTTATACTTGGTCAAGGCATCGCTTCCACCTTCCACGATAATTGCCTTCTCTAGTACAACCGCAAATGTGTTCAGCTGGAACATTGACCTTGCTGTAAAGCTAGGGCTTCAATCCTTGTTCGAACCTTCTCGCTTAACGCTCATCAGTATTGACTTGATATGTGGCAAACCTTGCCAACTCGTTAAACTTCGCAGCATATTTCGGCACCGTCATAGTTCCTTGCTTCAACTCCAGAAATTGCACTTCCATCTGATTCCGAGAACTCACTGGAAAATACATTTCGAAAAACATTTCTTTGAATCTATCCCATACTATCACTCCTTGTCCTCCACGAACCTTATTTGCTTGCCACCAGTAGCTAGCTTCAGACTTCAGCATGAAAGTTGCGAATGCGGTCTTTTGATCTTCATTAACTCTAGCAACGTCGAACACCTTCTCCATTTCCATGATCCAGGTTTGGGCTTCCACTGGATTCATAGAGCCTTGAAACTCTGGCGGTCCAACTGCTTTGAATTCCTTAAAGGTCGTGACTTGAGCTTGCGGTTGATTCGCAAGTGCACCAGTCAACAAAGCTACCAACTGCTGAACCGGATTAGCGTTAGTCTCGTTGTTATTATTAGTAGACCCCTCAGGAGGTGCTTGCTGACGTGGTTGTCGTCTTTTAGGAGGCATCTTCTGTTAAAATATACCCTTATTAGTTCCTTACTCAACTTCTTGTGTATTTAAAGTTTAACTCAAACATTCCAAGACTAAAGCTTTAACACATAACATTTCAAACAAACTTTAATATTTTATTCATTCATAACATTTTAAAACATAATAAAGATAGCATAATCGCTATAACATCCACTTTCCTAAACTAAACACGTTTCAGGATTACATACTCATACTATCCCTTTATTTATCTCAAAATAAGGGATTCATAGTTTATTTATTCACATAATTGACCACATATTCTTATCTATCTTATTCTATCCAGGCATATTAAGACGTCGTAAGGCTTCCCGACGCTCTTCCTCCATGATACGATACGCCGTTCTGCAATCCATCACGAACCACGGCGAATTCTCAAACTGAGGTGGGTAATAATAGACTCGATCCTGGGCTCTATCAATCGCCGAATTAAAAGCATAATCCATCTCCTTCATCTTGGCTTTTTTCACTTGAACCTTAGCCTCAACACGGTCTGCACGTTGAGTCGCCTTCATCCACGCATCCTCTGCTCTTGCACGCTTAGCTGATTCCTCCTTGAAATCATCTTTTAATTTCTCCATGTCAGTCTTCATTTTCTCATGAACTGCTAACAAGTCTTCATGCTGACCCTTTGTATGAACTAAGTCCCACTCCGTGTTTCCAAGTTTTGAGTCGAGTTCCTGAATCTCTGCATCCTTCTGCTCCATCGAAGCGTGATGCATCTCAACCATCTCCTTCAGCTCCTCGACGTCGCCCTGTAACTCTATGTTACGGTCATACAAAGCATCATACATCTTGGCTGATATGGAGTTTGGTGGAAACTCCTCAGGATCCTCTTCCTCATCATCCTCCTCTACATCCTCAGAACTAACCTCCTTGGGATCGGTCACAAGCACATCCTCCTGGATCAACTGTTCCCACACAACATGAATATCCTGGGGCTCATCATCTATAGGTACCTGAGGTATCACCTCTCTAGCCGGACTGGATCCTCCTTCGTTTGACATCCTGACAACAAAATATTTTAAGTTTTACTTAATATTTTCGATACTCGCGAGCACATAAGTTATTAACACATAGCACATAATGTCTTTTATTGTTTAGCTTCAATGGATACCTTAATCCATTCCTTAAAACCCGATAAGAGTTGAACACCTCTATGTTTTCTATTTCCTTAAAGGTTATTTCCTAAGGTTTCCCCACCTAAGGTTCATAACCTAAAGCTCTGATACCAACCTGTGACACCCCCAAATCCAGGTACTTCATTCCCACAGGATTTGGTGCTCACTTATCAAAAATCTAACTACCCATCAATAAAGGATAAAGACATAATTTAAATAACTTAAACAATAATCTCTCCCATTAAAGGGTTACATCATCATCTCAAATTAAATCCCAGGTAATCTAACCTTAAAATTATTACATCAATTTGCGGAATACATCATAAAATAAAACAAGTCTTGAAACATAATTCATTAAAATAAAATTCTCAAAAGTCTTCATCATTTGGACATCTTGCCCTTGCCTTTTCTAATCGACGGCTCATCAACTTTCTCCACTTTAGCTGCAGTGTTAATTGCAAGAGTGAGCAAATAAATGTGCACTGATATAGAACGTAGAAATGATAATAACATGAGAGTGAACAACGAAAGCTGAACAATAAGGAACTTGTTCTACAAATCAAACTAGAAAATAAGTTCGAACTTTAATTATCTGAGGGTCTTAAGACCACGAACTATGTCCCCGGTTGTAAGACCCCGAAATTTTTTTTAAATAAAAAGGAATTTCCTTTATTTATTATTTTGAAATAGTAAGGGTTGATTTGATTAATGAGGATAGTTAAGGGTTAAATACGCAAATATTTCAAAATAAGCAAGTGGTTATAAAATATTCATTGTTGTTTGAATATTCGTTTGGTCGTGGAATATTCAGATCGCTTCAGAATATTCGTACGACAGCTACAAGCCATGAATATGTGTGGGCCCCATAACGGAAAGCGATTGGATGAAGAAAACGACAAATATAAGTTGGTTAAAAATAACGCACAGTTGTTATCAAGTAAGACCGTTGGAATACCCGGTGGTTAAAATACAAGAATACGCGTGGTCGCACAAAGAGAATTACCAGATTGCACGCAGATTGTTGAATTATTGATCCTTACGTAAGAAGGCACTACTCAATAATTTTCACAGTGAATTATCGCTCAATATTTTATTTTATCGATTCAATAATTCATTGTGTTGATATTTTATATTATTGTTGTTCAATAATTGTCACCGCACATTATCTCCATTATCGATCAATAATTCATATTATTTGAATAATATTATTAGATAGCATTATTGGCAATGTCTAGAAAGTTCATCAAGGAGAGGTTTGGTCACCTAATTGCGCCAAGAAGAGAGAAATCCTTATCTGAAAGCCCCTCTTCCTCGAACTACCGTCATTATAATTGTGATTCTCATAATATTATTTGTGAATAATTAATTATTGATTCATATGATAAAGAAATATTTATTTTATGTGGATATAAATGATGGATTTATTTATGTGGTTATAAATGAAGAAATTATTGTTGAGGTGTTTTATCAAGATTTTACCAGATCGAGGTATTAAAAATTAAATCGTGGGTTTTTGAGATATATTATGGGGTTATAATTTTTAATCCGACCGCTTGGATTGTGGTAATTTTTGGGTATGTTATACATACATAAGTTGAGTATATGTCCACAAATTTTGAACCGTTAAAAATGCACGAATGATTTGTTATGAATTTTAAGAGGTGTCTCGATTCTAAATTAGGGTTATAATTGATTTTGGTGGAAAATTCTAGAATTGAGTGGGCCCCACTTATGGTTGGTGAAGAAATGTGCTGAATTTTATTTCAAATGTGGTGGGTGGCAATAGTAGCAGTAAAGCCATCAGTAGCGGTGTCAAGTCTCGCTTCTACGCTAACATTTTCCTATAAATAGAGGGCTAAGTTAGAATTGAAAATCACACCGTAAACAAAGTTTTCTCTTTTCTCTCTATATTATTGAGCGATTTTGTGAGTATTTAGATACTTTGAGAGTTCATTGCTCAAGATAAGTTTCATTCAAAGATCACTTCCGACCTTTCCTTCCAAGCACCGATTCTTTGAGGTAAGGGATATTTTTTTTTCAGAATGATATTATTTCTTCAATATCATTATGTCAAATGTCGATCCAAGTTTTATCAAATTTGGAACTTTTTCATGCTCTGGGTTACTATTCATGAGTTACTATTCACGAAGTTACTATTCATGAGTTACTATTCACGAAGTTACTATTCACGAGTACTATTCATGAAGTGTGAAAATGTTTTTTTGTGGAATTTCTATCTTTTGGTGTCTGAGTTACTATTCACGATATCGCCTTATTCACGATATACTGCACTATTCACGATACGACACTATTCAATCAAAAATAAAATTTCTTCTTTTCGTCCAAAATATCTATTCGGATACTAGCTTTGATTGTATCCATGTTTTGATCATTCTTGAATTTTACACCACTATGATTATTTTTGAGGTATTGTTGACATGGATAAAACAAAGTACTAATCATTAATCCTTAATCCTTGTCATTTTGTTTCACCGGATTCGTTCTTTAAAAATATTTTCATCATCCTCGCCTTAAATGATGATATTATTGAATATCTTCGCCTCAGTGCAAAAAGATGAATGATTTCTGAAGAATATCTTTGGCCTCAGTAGTGCAAAGATGATGAAGTGTTTAAATGAATATGACCAATCGATGAATATCTTTGGCTGTAGTACAAAGATGAACAGTGTTGAGATGAACATGACCGATTGATGAATATCTTTGGCTCAGAAGAGTGCAAAGATGAATATTTGATTTGAGATGAATATTGATTGATGTTACAGGGATAAAATATTGATGATGGACCTTAAATTCATAGATTATAGTAGATTTCATTCTCTACGTAACTCTTCTATGAATTATTATTTCATTGCGAATATTGATCCGAAACTTGTTGTCTATCAGATTCTATCGATTTTTCCCGTCAAAGACTAACGATAATTTGTTGTATATTATCTTAGTCATAATATTCTTTACTGAGCTAGTTGAGCTCACCCTTTTCCTTTTTGTTCCATTCTTCTTAGGAGGCGAGAATATAGCGAGTACGAGTCGGGGTATGGAATGAAGGTTTTAGAAAGGATTGTTTAGTAGTCCTCACCATTTTTGTAAAATAATGTATCAATAAATGTGATGAGGATTTATTTGAGTATAAATATTGTCTAGAAGATAATATTTGTATTTAAACTCACGCTTTCTTGTTGTAATAATAAAGTTGTAGTTGTTTCGCATCATGTATTGACAACTCGTAATGGGTGATGTATACCTATTTTGGGGGCGCCACAGTTGGTATCGTAGCTTAGGATATGATCTCCCAAGAGATCGGGGAATAGAACTAGGAGGGAGAGACGAGTAAATCCTTCGCTAGTGTGTCCTACCTAAGCTTATTTGTTAGTTGGTCAAGATATAGGGATATTATGTGATATATTGATTTCCTTAATTAACCCTTGTTTTATGACAAGATTTTTGAGAATGTCGTAAATGAGAATATTAACAAAGGGAGTAAATGAGACCGTGGAGATGCCCAGTACTTACCAACGAGGAGAACGTGCAACAGTCAGTGGCAATGTTCCTCCCATGTGAACAACACCATGGAGCAGATGATGAACGAGGGGATGTTTAGAAGTTTTTTGCGCTTCATGCAAAATCGCACGAGGAGACTCGTGTTCAAAATACGAGGAAATGATAGCAATTCACGGGTTGTCACAAACAAGCAAGCTCTCAAAGAGTTGGGACCACTGAATTTAAGGGAAAGCCAGATCCGATCATGGCGGAAGCATGGGTCAAACAAATTACCAAGATATTCGATGTTTTGGGATGCACGGAGGAACGAAGGTTCCATTCGCCACCTTTATGTTCCGTGGCGAGGCAGACCATCGGTGGGAGTCTCGTGAAGCGCACCCATCCAAACCGCACTCAAAGATGTCTTGGGAGACGCTTTCAGAGATTATTTAATGACAAATACTTTCCGAAAGTGTTCATTATATGAAGGAAGTGGAGTTCATCGACAGAGCAAAACAACACGATTTGTCTCAAGACGAGGCAAAGTTTGCAGAGTTATCCAGTTTGCAGACCTCATTTGGTGGAGAATGAGGAACGTATGACGCGGATGTTTCTTAGAGGTTTGAAACCCAGATACGCCAAGATTCTCATTTCTCATAAACTTTCTCTCTATTCGTGGATGTTGTAAAATGTGGCTCAATTATTAGAGCGAGATAACGAGTACGGCCAACTGAGGACCATAACCAGGATCGTACTGAGATAAAGAACAATGTATTAATAATGATAACTCGGAGAAAGAAATGATTTTATGTAAATGGTAACCACTCGGTGGTAATCATGGCCATGAAAATGTAAGAAGCGAGTTAGAGGAGATTTTAAAAAGAGAGATTTAACAACGACTATGTGAAGACGACAAAGGCGTTAAGAAGAATCGGTTCTAAGGGAGGAGATCGACCACCCATCATATGCTACAAATGCGGAAAAGAGGGACATATCGGGCCAAACCGCCTGAACAGCTTCAAGGTATGCTATAGTTGTGGAAAGGAAGGACATATCGCCGAGATTGTACGGTAGCGAAACCTAGTTCAATGGGGATGACTCAAAAGATCGTCCCCGTAAAAGTCAAAGTCAACGATTCCGGAAGAAGCGTTTGTTGTGATCGGTCATAATGCGAGGAACCCAAACGAGGTTATCACGGGTAAGCTATTTATAAATTCTTGCGAAGTTTATACCTTACTTGATACCTGCTACCCATTCATTTATCTCTCCCGCATGTGCTCAACGCTTAAACTTGACTCGAGAAATTAGACTTTGATCTATCTGTGGAAACTCCGCTAGAGAAACTTTCATCACATCCACCGCTTATAAATCTTGTTTGATTCAAGTTGGCACCATCACCTTACCTGTTGACCTTATCTCTTTAAAGATACTTGCTTTTGATGTGATTTTAGGAATTGATTGTTAACTACTCATCATGCCAAAATTGATTGTTTTCGTAAGGTTGTTAGTTTTCATATTCCTAACCAACCTGTTGTACGAATTCAAGCAACTAAACCATTAAAATCAATCACCGCATATCTAATCATAAAGCTATTCGCTTATTGAAAAACGGATGTCAAGCTTTCTTAGCCCATGTTATGGATTTGAATAAAGACACGCCAAATTTGAATAATATTCCTGTTGTTATCGACTTTCCCGACGATTTTCAAGAACTTCCTGGCCTACCCCTTTAACGTGAAGTTGAATTCTTATTGATCTTGAACTCGTACAAAGCCCATTTCTAAAACCCCATATCGAATGGCTCCTATTGAACTTCAGAGTTAAAGGTCCAACTACGTGAATTGTTGGACATCGGTTTCATTCTGGCCCCAAGACGTCTCCTCGGGTGCTCTCTGCTTTTATTTGTAAAAAGAAAGACGGGAGTATGCGACTTTTGTATTGACTATCGGGAATCGAACCATGTCACCATCAAGAATAGGTATCCTCTACCTCGTATTGATGACTTGTTTGACCAATTGCAAGGCACAATTCTTTTCAAAAATCGATCTTCGCTCGATATCATCATCAATTGAAAATTAGAATCGAGGATATTCCAAAGACCGCCTTCGTAACTCCTAGATGGGCATTATGAATTCTTAGTCATGTCTTTCGGACTAACTAATGCTCCTGCGCTTTCATGGATATGATGAACCGAGTATTCAAGGAATATTTGGATCGGTTTTGTTGTTGTTTTATCAATGACATCCTTATATATTCCAAAAGTCGTGAAGATCATGAGCACCATTTGAAGTCGGTACTCCAAAGGCTTCGTGAAAACCAACTATATGCCAAATTGAAGAAATGCGAGTTCGGCTTGAGGAAGTAGCATTTCTTGGGCATGTGGTGTCAAAACATGGAGTATCTGCTGATCCAAATAAGATTGAAGCAATACAAAGTTGGAGCAACCGGTCGGTGGATCAAGCACGTAGCTTTTTGGGCTTAAATGGGTTATTATCGAGATTCGTGGAAGGGTTTTCTCGAATCGCTACTCCATTAACTCAAATTAACTCGGAAGGATACAAAATTCGCTTGGAGCGAAGAATGCGAGAAAAGTTTCCAAGAGCTTAAGAGGAGACTTATTTCTAAGCACTGTTCTAACAATACCATCCGGTTCGGATGGATTTGTTATCTACAATGATGCTTCGTGCAAAGGGTTAGGATGTGTTCTCATGCAACGTGGGAAAGTCATAGCCTATGCCTCATGACAACTTAAAGAGTATGAGAGGAATTATCCTACTCATGATCTAGAGTCATGCGTTGCAATCGTTTGCTAGCGCTAAAAAGATATGGAGGCACTATCTATATGGGGAGAAAGTGGAGATATATTCAGATCATAAAAGCCTTAAATATTTCTTCACTCAAAAGAACTCAACATGCTAAGCAATGACGTTGGCTCGAGCTATTGAAAGACTACGACCACACTATTCAATACCACCCCGGTAAAGCGAACGTGGTAAATGATTTATCGAGTAGAAGATCATATGCGGAACGAAAAGTGCGATGATGTCAAGTATACGACAGAGCCAACTTTAATAGAAAAAAGTTAAGGTCGCTCAAGCCACCGAATTCTTGCCGATGCGTATGAAGAAGAAAGTACAAGAAGGAGCTATTCCTAAGCGAGAATTGATGAAGAAGGAATACTTGAGTCCACTCTAGACTTTGTGTTCCTAACGACTGATTTGAAGTACAAGATTATGATGGAGGCACACAATACACCATTTGCAATCCATCTCGAAGTACTAAAATGTATCGTGATCTTCGACATACATTTTGGTGGAATAATATGAAGAGAGAGATTGCAAAGTTTATCTCGATGTGTTTAACTTGCTAACGTAGTAAAGGCGAGCATCTAGTACCTAAGGGTCCGTTGCAACCACTTGAGATTCCTAATGGAAGTGGGAACACATTACCATGGATTTCATTCACGGGTCTTCCTACGGTTTCTCAAGGCATCAATGCTATTTGGGTTATTGTTGATAGATTAACCAAGTCTCGCTCACTTCTTCTCGTACCGATACGGAGACTTATTCCTTGAACGCCTTGCTAGTATGTACGTAAATGAGATTGTGAGGTTGCATGGCATGCCCGTATCCATAGTTTCGGATCGTGACCCAAGATTCACTTCAAGATTTTGGGTTAGCTTGCAAAAAGCTATGGGCACGGATTTTGCGATTTAGTTCGCATACCATCCCCAAACAGACGGACAATCGAGAGGACTATTCAAACTCTTGAAGATTTATTAAGACTCGTGTCCTAGACTTCAAGGCAATTGGGATAAGTATTTACCATTGGTGGAATTCTCCCACAACAACAACAGCTATCGTGCAAGTATAGGTGTGGCTCCATTCAAGCATTATATGGACGAAAAATGTCGCTTCTCCAATATGTTGGGATGAGGTGGGTGAAGCAACATTGTTGGGACCCGAAGTTAAGACGTATGACTCACCGAAAAGATCCAAATGATTCGACAACGATACAAACGGCACAAGATCGACAAAAGAGTTATGCGGATTTTCATCGAAAGGACGTGGAATTTAATGTAGGGGATCATGTATTGTTGCGAGTTGCTCCATGGAAGGGAGTTACAAGATTTGGGAAGAGAGGAAAACTCAATCCACGATTTATCGGTCCATTTCAAAATCTTGACCGAGTAGGAAATGTAGCCTATAGACTCACGTTACCTCCGAGTATGTCTCGTGTTCATAATGTGTTTCACATATCCGTATTTCAGAATATGTGAAAGACCCGAACCACGTTATTGAGTTAGAACCGACGAGAGATAGCCAAGACTTAACGTATGAGGAGGTACTGTCAAGATCTTGGATAGGAAGGAGCATGTCCCCACGCCAAGAAAGGTCATACCACAAGTTAAAGTTTTGTGGAGGAATCATGCTATAGAGGAAATGACCGGAATTGGAAACGGAAATGAAAGCGAGGTATCCTCATCTTTTCAAAACACTGTATCGTCGCGCCAATTTCGAGGACGAAATTTCATAAGAAGGGGAGGTTGTAAGACCTCAAATTTTTTTAAATAAAAGGAATTTCCTTTATTTATTATTTTGAAATAGTAAGGGTTGATTTGATTAATGAGGATAGTTAAGGGTTAAATACGCAAATATTTCAAAATAAGCAAGTGGTTATAAAATATTCATTGTTGTCGGGAATATTCGTTTGGTCGTGGAATATTCGACCTTTGTCAGGAATATTCGTATTTATGACGCCAACTGACCATGTGTGGGCCCCATAACGAAAAGCGATTGGATGAAGAAAACGACAAATATAAGTTGGTTAAAAATAACTACGTAGTTGTTACCAAGTAAGACTGTTGAATACCCTATGGTTAAAATACGAATACGCTGGCGTGGTTGCACGAAAGTTACACCTGTATTACATGTATTGTTGAATTATTGATCCTTACGTAAGAAGGCACTACTCAATAATTTTCACGAAGAGTTATCGCTCAATATTTTATTTTATTGATTCAATAATTCTCACTATTGATATTTTATATTATCATTGTTCAATAATTGTCACCGCATTATTATCTCCATTATCGATCAATAATTCATATTATTTGAATAATATTATTAGATAGCATTATTGGCAATGTCTAGAAAGTTCTCATCAAGGAGAGGTTTGGTCACCTAATTGCGCCACCAAGAAGGAGAAAATCTTATCTGAAAGCCCCTCTTTCCTCGAAAACTACCGGTCATCATAATTGTGATTCTCAGTAATATTATTTGTGAATAATTAATTATTGATTCATATGATAAAGAAATATTTATTTTATGTGGATATAAATGATGGATTTATTTATGTGGTTATAAATGAAGAAATTATTGTTGAGGTGTTTTATCGTATTTTACCAGATCGAGGTATTAAAAATTAAATCGGGGGTTTGAGATATATTATGGGGTTATAATTTTTAATCCGACCGCTGGATTGTGGTAATTTTGGGTATGTTATACATACATAAGTTGAGTATATGTCCACAAATTTTGAACCGTTAAAAATGCACGAATGATTTGTTATGAATTTTAAGAGGTGTCTGATTCGAAAATTAGGGTTATAATTGATTTTGGTGGAAAATTCTAGAATTGAGTGGGCCCCACTTATGGTTGGTGAAGAAATGTGCTGAATTTTATTTCAAATGTGGTGGGTGGCAATAGTAGCGTGTAAAGCCATCGTGTGCGTGTCAAGTCTCGCTTTACGGGCTAACATTTTCCTATAAATAGAGGGCTAAGTTAGAATTGAAAATCACACCGTAAACAAAGTTTTCTCTCTTTCTCTATATATTGAGAGCGTATTTTGTGAGTATTTAGATACTTTGAGAGTTGCTTGTTCAAGATAAGTTTCATTCAAAGATCACTTCCACCTTTCCTTCCGGCACCGATTCTTTGAGGTAAGGGATATTATTTTTTTTCGTAATGATATTATTTCTTCAATATCATTATCTTTGAAATGTTGATCCAAGTTTTTATCAAATTTGGAACTTTTTCATGCTCTGGTTACTATTCATGAGTTACTATTCACGAGTTACTATTCATGAGTTACTATTCACGAAGTTACTATTCACGAGTACTATTCATAAAATAAGTGTGAAAATGTTTTTTTTGGAATTTCTATCTTTTGGTGTCGGAGTTACTATTCACGATATCGGCACTATTCACGATATCTGACACTATTCACGATATCGACACTATTCATTTAAAAAATAAAATTTCTTCTTTTCGTCTCAAAATATCTATTCTCGGATACTAGCTTTGATTGTATCCATGTTTTGATCATTCTTGAATTTTACACCACTATGATTATTTTTGAGGTATTGTTGGACATGGATAAAACAAAGTACTAATCATTAATCCTTAATCCTTGTCATTTTGTTTCACCGGATTCGCTCTTTAAAAATATTTTTCATCATCCTCGCCTTAAATGATGATATTATTGAATATCTTTGGCTCAGTAGTGCAAAGATGAATGATTTCAAGAATATCTTTGGCCTCAGTAGTGCAAAGATGAACAGTGTTTAAATGAACATGACCAATCGATGAATATCTTTGGCTCGTAGTACAAAGATGAACAGTGTTGAGATGAACATGACCGATTGATGAATATCTTTGGCTCAGTAGTGCAAAGATGAATATTTGATTTGAGATGAATATTGATTGATGTTACGGGGATAAAATATTGATGATGGATTTATTAAATTCATAGATTATAGTAGATTTCATTCTCTACGTAACTCTTCTATGAATTATTATTTCAATGCGAATATTGATCTCGAAACTTGTTGTCTATTGTATTCTATCGATTTTTCCTGTTGAAGACTAACGATAATTTGTTGTATATTATCTTAGTCATAATATTCTTTATCGAGCTAGTTGAGCTCACCCTTTTCCTTTTTGTTCCATTCTTCTTGGGAGGCGAGAATATAGCGAGTACGGCCTGGGTATGGAATGAAGGTTTTAGAAAGGATTGTTTAGTAGTCCTCACCATTTTTGTAAAATAATGTATCAATAAATGTGATGAGGATTTATTTGAGTATAAATATTGTCTAGAAGATAATATTTGTATTTAAACTCACGCTTTCTTGTTGTAATAATAAAGTTGTAGTTGTTTACATACCATGTATTGACAACTCGTAATGGGTGATGTATACCTATTTTGGGGCGTCACCTGCAGTATTTAGGTATTATTACCCAACCTTAATGATCATTTAGACTATACTGAACCCTTCTTAACGTACTTAGGGGATCGACCCTTTGTACCATGTATTGTGCACAAACATCTAAACGTTACACGTACAAAATCCCCTATGTTGGGGTTGTTCGTCTCAGTTTGGATTTAGAATTTCCGCACTAAGGAAAGTTTAGTTTGGAACTAGCTTATCAGTGTTTCTAGAATTTTAGAACACTATTCGAATATAGATTAATTCAATCAATAAAGGTTTCTTTACTACTTGAAGGTTTAATACAATGATAAAGCTTTGAACATGGTTATCAAAGTCAAAGATTGAATAACAATAATATATAATTGAGTAAACATGATATACATGCAAAGCACTATAGAAGATTTAAAACAATCTCCCTTGAATCAATGTATTAGAACAATATATGTTTTGAATAATAATTAGGAAACTAAATCTTGCTCAATGTAACGAATTAGGTTACATAAGCTTGTACAAACATACGCAAGATAGGTTAAGCTTGCTCAACTTCATAAAGAATCGTTAGGAACATGTACAATAATAATTTAGGAATGGGAACTTGCATTCAATACGAAAAGAATGAAGTTAGAAAGCTTTGCTCAATATAAAGAGTTAAGATTTAAGAACTTGCTCAATAATAACAAGGTAGAGTTAGAAAACTTGCCTTGATTGTAAGCTACACAAATGTAAAATAATCTCCAATTACCCTACACATATCATTGAAATCGCAACAACAATTAATTGTATGAATATTAGTTTTTAGGGTTTAAATCATCATTTAGGTCATAACCCTAACCTAGCACCTAACCATTTAGGCTAACATACTTAACGCTTCTGAAATTACACATTGATCAACATAACTTAATCATTCAACTCTATCTTTCGAAAACATCTCATTTGGTTTCATTTATAACTTATTTAATAATTATTCAAATCTTTACACTTTGCATTTCAACACATTGACATATGTTATTATAGTTTATATCATGATTTAGTATCATTAACATACATGCTAAACTAACACAAGTCTGATATGCCTGATCTGCAAACAAGCAGACCTCACTGTCACAGTTCAGGGTGTGGCGCAGCTGTGCCACACTTAGGCTTGAACTCAACTGCACTCTGTGCTTTTGGCCTAAACCTTTGGCCTTGCGATTCTTGTACGGTGTTTAAACAGACGTAGAAAGGCTAATGAACGATGGCAGAACTTTAGCCCAACACACACAAATTTCACCCATCAAACGGTGATAATAGCATGTAAAATAAATATACAACTATCCTAAACATGATTGCTAACATATTCAACCACTTCGCACAATTTAACAACAACTAAAACTATTTTAATTTCTCAATTTTCATGTTTTTCATATAAAACTCCATTTTTGACAGTCTATCCAAAAATCATCACTGTGAACTCATTATTTGACCAAATCATTCCATTCAAATTACATTATGTTCGTATCTCAATGAACTACCATATGCAAGCATCAATTTACAGTTTTATACACAAATTGACCACTAAAATTGGTACTTTCTAAGGCCATTATATATGAACGTAAACACTGATATTTATAATCTTCTGTTACAACCCAATTCTCACGAATTTGATAACTAATATCAAGTATACATGATGACTAAAAGAGTTATGCAAAACTATATGAACATACATACATATCACAATTCACGTGATTTCTAATCACATAGAATATATATATATATATATATATATATATATAAGAAATTGATTTAATTTAATTATCTCCTTAACTTAAATCCAACAAATAAAATTATCATTACTCGATTAAATTAACATTAATCAATTTAGTTACTAAATTAATTCATCACAATTCATCAAATATTTATTTTCCTCAATAAATAAATTATTTTAAATATTTATTTAATTCCATAAATATTTAAATTAAATTACAAATTTCTCGATCGTTACATTTGTGAGTATTGAAGGTCCTCGGGGTTATCTCATGAGGTGTGCACGACCTTAGGGGCTATCTCTGTGGTTAGAACTGAGTGCCTCTGTAAGACCCCGAAATTTTTAAATAAAAAGGAATTTCCTTTATTTTGAAATAGTAAGGGTTGATTTGATTAATGTGGATAGTTAAGGGTTAAATACATGAAATATTTCAAAATAAGCAAGTGGTTATAAAATATTCATTGTTGTTTGGAATATTCGTTTGGTCGTGGAATATTAAATCTTTGTCAGGGAATATTAAATGCACGGTAGCCTTGACCATGTGTGGGCCCCATAACTGAAAGCGATTGGATGAAGAAAGCGACAAATATAAGTTGTTTTTAAATAACTTGGCGTAGTTGTTCTAGATTAATCTTTGTTGGAATACCGGGTGGTTAAAACACACTAATACGCGTTGTTGAGCAAGAAGCACGGTATTGCACCAATTATTGATTCTTACGTGAAGGGCACTACTCAATAATGGTTACGATAATTCTTGTTCGATTATTTTATTGAGTTAATAATTAACGTGTTGATATTTTATATTCTTCTTGTTTCAATAATTGTCATTACACAAGTATCTTTTATTATCGAGCAATAATTCATATTATCTGAATAATATTATTAGATAACATTATTGGCAATGTCTAGAAAGTTACGTCTAAGGAGAGGTTTGGTCATCTAATTAAGGCGCCCGATGAAGAAATTCTTATTGAAAGCCCCTCTTTTCTGAGAAGCGCACTGTTTGTCAATATTGTGATTACGTAATATTATTTGTGAATAATTAATTATTGATTTATATGATGAGGAAAATATTGATTTTATGTGGATATAGATGGAGAAATTTTTAAAAATGACAATTGTTGAAAATTAATATTTTATCTTTTACGATAAAATAATTCATTTAAATATATTATTTTAATAATATATTAACTGGTGATATTTTTACAATGAATGTGGGATATATGAGTATATGAGGAGAAAGAGTATTTTGTGGCATTAAATGTTTAACACATGTTTTGTGTGTTGGTGGACACAATTATTGATAGAAATTTGATTATAACTTTGTAAAATCGCCTGTTGTGGATTTCGGTCGATTTTTGTTTGGAATTTGGAAAAACTTTCTTCTGTAAAGTTGTAGAGAATTGAATTTCCTATAAAAACTCATGAGATTTGAATTTTCTGATGAAAGGGCTATTTATTATGAATTATTGAAGTTCGAAGCTCAAAATAATTGATTTTTGGGAGTTTAAATTATTTTTGTTAAGAAAAACGTTTTTGTATTTTTTTTGGACATCATTAACATGTGTGGCTGGTGTTTTGACCAAAAGGTGGGCTAAGGAAAATTTGTATAATTATATTAATATTATATTAAATTTTACGCTTTGGTGTTTCTAAGCATTTTCTATAAATAGGGTCTTGGGGTTAGAATTGAAAATCACACCGTAAACCTGAAGTTTTCTCTATTTCTCTCTCGATATTTTGAGCGTATTCTTGTGAGTATTTTGAGTATACTTTGAGTATTGCTAGACGTTTGCAAGTTCCCTTGAAGACTATATATACCGTGATTCTAGCTAGAAGTCTTGATCTTTCGAGGTAAGGGATATTATTTTTTCAGTAATGATATTATTTCTTCAATATCATTATCTTTGAAATGTTGATCTGAAGTTTTATCAAATTTGGAACTTTTTCATGTCTGAGTTACTATTCATGAGTTACTTATTCATGAGTTACTATTCACGAAAGTTACTATTCATGAAGTTACTTATTCACGAGTTACTATTCACGCAGTACTATTCATGAAGCGTGAAGATGTTTTTTGTGGAATTTCTATCTTTTGGTGTCTGAGTTACTTATTCACGATATCTGAGCACTATTCACGATATCTGACACTATTCATAGAAAATAAAATTTCATCTTTTTGTCCAAAATATCTATTACGGATACTAGCTCTCGATTGTATCCATGTTTTGATCATTCTTGAATTTTACACCACTATGATTATTTTTGAGGTATTTTTGGACGTGGATAAAAACAAGTACGAATCCTTAATCCTTAATCCTTGTCATTTTGTTTCACTGGATTCGTTTCTTTAAAAATATTTTTTCATCATCCTCGGTCTTAAATGATGATATTATGGAATATCTTTGGCTGTAGTGCAAAGATGAATGATTTCTTAAGAATATCTTTGGCTCAGTAAGCAAAGATGAATGATTTCTGAAGAATATCTTTGGCACAGAGTGCAAAGATGAGCAGTGTTTAAATGAACATGACCAACTGATGAATATCTTTGGCTGTAGTGCAAAGATGAATATTTGATTCCGATGTATATTGATTGATGTTACGAGGATAAAATATTGATGATGGACCGTTAAATTCATAGATTATAGTAGATTTTATTCTCTACGTAACTCTTCTATGAATTATTATTTCATTATGCGAATATTGATCCGAAACTTGTTGTCTATTGTATTCTATCGATTTTTCCCTATTGAAGACTAACGATAATTTGTTGTATATTATCTTAGTCATAATATTCTTTATGGGCTAGTTGAGCTCACCCTTTTCCTTGTTGTCCCATTTTTCTTCTCGGGAGGCGAGAATGTAATGCAGTACTAGTCGGGGTATGGAATGAAGATTCTAGAGAGAGTTGTTTAGTAGTCCTCACCATTTTTGTAAAATAATGAATCAATAATGTGATGAGGATTTATTTGAGTATAGATATTGTCTAGAAGATAATATTTGTATTCAAACTCACGCTTTTTCTTGTTGTAATAATAAAGTTGTAGTTGTTTACATACCATGTATTTGGCGACTCGAGAATGGGTGTTGTGTATACCTATTTTGGGGGCGTCCACAAATTAGTATCGAGCTTAGGATATGATCTCCATGGAGATCGGGGAATAGAACTAGGAGGAGAGACGAGTAAATCCTTCGCTAGTGTGTCCTACCTAAGCTTATTTGTTAGTTGGTCAAGATATAGGGATATTATGTGATATATTGATTTCCTTAATTAACCCTTATTTTATGACGATGATTTGAGAATGTCGATTGAGAATATTAACATGGAGTAAATGAGACCGTGGGAGATGCTCTCATACTTACCAACGAGGAGAACGTGCAACAGTGGCAATGTTCCTCCTGTGAACAACACCACCGAAAGAGATGATGAGCGAGGGGATGTTTAGAAGCTTTTGCGAGCTCATGCAAAATCGACGAGGGAGACTCGTGTTCAAAATACGAGAGGAAATGATAGCAATTCACGAGTGGTCACAACCCAAGCATTCAAAGAGTTGGGACCACGAGTGCAGGGGAAAGCGGATCCGATTAAGGTGGAGACGTGGGTCAAACAAATTACCAAGATATTCGATGTCTTGGGATGCACGGAGAACAGAAAGTTCCATTCGCCACCTTTATGTTCCGTGGGCGGCGGGATTCTTGGTGGGAATGCAGTGAGCGTACCCATCCACCGCACTCAACATGTCATGGGAGACGTTTGAAGCAGTTCAATGACAAGTACTTCCACGAAAGTATTAAATCGTATGAAGGAAGTGGAGTTTATTAGACTAGAAGCGAATAACATGGCGGTGTCCCAATGACGAGGCGAAGTTCGCGGAGTTATCGAGTTTGCACCTCATTTGGTGGAGAATGAGGAACGTATGACGCGGATGTTTACGAGAGGTTTGAAACCCGACATACGTCGATATCTCATTTCTCATAAATTTTCTCTCTATTCGGATGTTGTCAGCGGGGCTCGGTTGTTAGAGCGAGATAACGAGTAATGCGTTCAACCGAGGGACCATAACCGAGATCATCTCAAGAAGATAGCGGTCATCGAATAACGATAACCACGGAGAAAGAAGAATACAGACAAAGGCGGTAACCACTCTGGTGGTAATCGTGGCCATGAAAATAGAAAAAGCGAGTCGGGAGGAGATTTTAAAAAGAGGAGATTCAACAACGACCATGTGAAGACGTCAGCGCCTATAGCAACTAGTTTTACGGAGGAGAAGCGACCACCGGTCGTATGTTACAAATCTTGGAAAGAGGACATATCATTGAAACTTCCCACAACAGTTTAAGGTATGCTATAGTTGTGGAAAGGAAGGACATATCGCTCGAGATTATGCGGATAGCGAAACCCATCCAATGAGGCGGTGACTCAAAACATCCCCGAAAAGTCAAAGTCAACGATTAGGGAAGAGCGTTTGTCGTGGCCGGTCAAAATGCAAGGAACCCGAAGTTAGCACGGGTTAGTCAATTATAAATTCTTGCGAAGTTTATACCTTACTAGATACCGGTTCTACCCATTCTTTTATCTCTTTGCTTGCGCTCAACGTTTGAACTTGACTACGGAGAAATTAGACTTTGACTTATTTATGGAGAATCCGTTCGGAGAAACTTTCATTACATCTGTTGTTTAGAAATCTTGTTTGATTCAGTTGGCACTATCACATTACACATTAACCTTATTTCTATAGAGATATTTGTTTTGATGTGATTTTAAGGTTAACTACTCATCATACCGAAATTGATTATTTTACGTAAGGTTGTTAGTTTTCATATTCCTAAGCAACTTTGTTATTCAATTCAAGCAATCAAACCATTGTAGTCAAACATTTTCATATCAAGCCATGAAGTCATTCGTTTATTACGGATGTCAAGTTTTCTTAGTCCATGTTATGGATTTGAATAAAGACACGTCGATTTGAATAATATTCTTGTTGTTATTGATTTTTTTTTCCTGGCGTATTTTCTCGAAGAATTTCTTGGCTTACTCCCAAAGCGATATTAAATTTTGTATCGACTTTGAACCCCAGACAAAACTCATTTCTAAAATCTCATATCGAATGGCTCTATTGAACTTCGTGAGTTAAAAAATTCAACTATAGAATTTGGTACTGAGCCTTTATCTTGTGACTTCCTTTGTGGAATTCACCTAAGCGAGACTCTCTCTAGGGGACGTCATATTCGATGCGATAGTAAACCGATAGGTGTCATTGTGACGTCTTATCCAAGATTGGGATATGAGTCACGATTGAGAGCAACCTAAGTCGATGTCGAAATACGTAGCTTTCTAGGCTTAGTTGGTTATTATCGGAGATTCGTTGAAGGATATTCTCGAATCGCTATTCCGTTAACTTAGGCGACTCGAAAAGATACAAAATTAAGTATGGAGCGAGGAATGCGAGAAGATTTTCCAAGAGCTCAAGAGGAGACTCATTTCGCACATATTCTAACCATACCATCTTGGAAAAGCGAACGTGGTAGGTGACGCGTTGAGTAGAAGATCATATCTTGGAACGAGTGCGATGATGTCAAGTATCGCATAGAGCCAACTTTAATAGAAAAAGTTAAGGTTGCTTGCCAACCCAGCCGAAATGATGCGTATGAAGAAGAAAGTACAAGAAGGAGTTATTAGGGCGAGAATTGATGAAGAAGGAATACTTGAGTCCACTCTAGACTTTGTGTTCCTAACGACTACGATTTGAAGTACAAGATTATGATGGAGGCACACAATACGCCATTTGCAATCCATCCTGGAAGTACTAAAATGTATTATGATCTTCAACATACATTTTGGTGGAGCAATATGAGGAGAGAGATCGCGTAGTTTATCTCGATGTGTTTAACTTGCCAACGTGTAAAGGCGGAGCATCTTGTACCTAAGGGTCCGTTGCAACCACTTGAGATTCCGGAATGGAAGTGGGAACACATTACTATGGATTTCGTTACGGGTCTTCCTACGGTTTCTCAAGGCATCAATGCTATTTGGGTTATTGTTGATAGATTAACCAAGTCTACTCATTTCTTACCGATACGAGAAACTTATTCCCTTGAACGTCTTTCTCGTATGTACGTAAATGCGATTGTGAGATTGCATGGCATGCCAGTATCCATAGTTTTAGATCGTGACCCAAGATTCACTTTATGATTTTGGGTTAGAAAGCTATGGGCACAATTTACGATTCTGGTTTTGGCATACCATCCTCAAACGGATGGGCAATCAGAAAGGACTACTCAAACTCTTGAAGATATATTAAAACTCTGTGTCCTAGATTTCAAAGGAAGTTGGGATAAGTACTTGCCATTGGTGGAATTCTCATACAACAATAGTTATTAAACAAATATAGGCATGGTTCCATTCGAAGCATTATATGGACAAAATGTCGCTTCTCCAATATGTTGGGATGAGGTGGGTGAAGCAACATTGTTAGGACTCGAAGTTAGTACGTATGACTAATGATTCGACAACGATATAAAACTCGGCACAAGATCGACAAAAGAGTTATGTGAATCTTCATCGAAAGGACGTGGAATTTAGTGTAGGGGATCATGTATTGTTGCGAGTTGCTCCATGGAAGGGAGTTACAAGATTTGGGAAGAGAGAAAAGCTCAATCCACGATTTATCGGTCCATTTCAAATTCTTGACCGAGTAGGAAATGTAGCCTATAGACTTGCGTTACCTCCGAGTATGTCTCGTGTTCATAATGTGTTTCACATATCGTATTTAAATATGTGAAAGACCCGAACCACGTTATTGAGTTAGAACAGGACGAGATAGCCAAGAAGACTTAACGTATGAGGAGGTACTGTCAAGATTTTGGATAGGAAGGAGCATGTCCTACGCCATGAAAGGTTATACCACAAGTTAAAGTTTTGTGGAGGAATCATGCTATAGAGGAAATGACACAGGAATTGGAAGCGAAAATGAAAGCGAGGTATCCTCATCTTTTCAAAACACCGAATCGTCGTCAATGTCGAGGACGAAATTTCATAAGGAGGGAGGTTGTAAGACCCCAAAATTTTTAAATAAAAAGGAATTTCCTTTATTTTGAAATAGTAAGGGTTGATTTGATTAATGTGGATAGTTAAGGGTTAAATCATAAATATTTCAAAATAAGCAAGTGGTTATAAAATATTCATTGTGTTGTTTGGGAATATTCGTTTGGTCGTGGAATATTAAATGCATTGCTTCGGGGAATATTAAATGCGACGGTAGCGACCATGTGTGGGCCCCATAACTGAAAGCGATTGGATGAAGAAAACGACAAATATAAGTTGTTTTTAAATAACGAGCGTAGTTGTTGCCAAGTATCTTGTTGGAATACCCGGTGGTTAAAACACACTAATACGCGTTGTTGAACAAGAGTTACGGTATTGCACCAATTATTGATTCTTACGTGAGAAGGCACTACTCAATAATGGTTACGATAATTCTTGCTCAATATTTTATTGAGTTAATAATTCTTGTGTTGATATTTTATATTCTTTGTTGTTTCAATAATTGTCATTACACAATATCTTTTATTATCGAAGCAATAATTCATATTATCTGAATAATATTATTAGATAACATTATTGGCAATGTCTAGAAAGTTACATCTAAGGAGAGGTTTGGTCATCTAATTGCGCCAAGAAGAAGAAATTCTTATTGAAAGCCCCTCTTTCCTGAACCGCACGGTTGTCAATATTGTGATTCGTAATATTATTTGTGAATAATTAATTATTGATTTATATGATGAGGAAAATATTGATTTTATGTGGATATAGATGGAGAAAATTTTAAAATGACAATTGTTGAAAATTAATATTTTATCTTTTTCGATAAAATAATTCATTTAAATATATTATTTTAATAATATATTAACTGGTGATATTTTTTACAATGAATGTGGGATATATGAGTATATGAGGAGAAAGAGTATTTTGTGGCATTAAATGTTTAACACATGTTTTGTGTGTTGGTGGACCTGAATTATTGAATGAAAATTTGATTATAGCACAGAAATCGCCCGTTTGTGGATTTCGGTCGATTTTTGTTTGGAATTTGGAAAACTTTCTTCTGTAAAGTTGTAGAGAATTGAATTTCCTATAAAAACTCATGAGATTTGAATTTTCTGATGAAAGGGCTATTTATTATGAATTATTGAAGTTCAAGTTCAAAATAATTGATTTTTGGGAGTTTAAATTATTTTTTGTTAAGAAAAACGTTTTTGTATTTTTTGGACATCATTAACATGTGTGGCTGGTGTTTTGACCAAAAGGTGGGCTAAGGAAAATTTGTATAATTATATTAATATTATATTAAATTTTACGCTTTTGGTGTTCTAAGCATTTTCCTATAAATAGGGTCTTGGGTTAGAATTGAAAATCACACCGAAACTGAAGTTTTCTCTCTTTTTCTCTCTCGATATTTTGAGCGTATTCTTGTGAGTATTTTGAGTATACTTTGAGTATTGCTAGATTTTGCAAGTTCCTTGACAAATATATACCCTAGATTCTAGCTTAGAAATCCGATCTTTCGAGGTAAGGGATATTATTTTTTTTTCAGAATGATATTATTTCTTCAATATCATTATCTTTGAAATGTTGATCTGAAGTTTTATCAAATTTGGAACTTTTTCATGCTCTGGAGTTACTATTCATGAGTTACTATTCATGAGTTACTATTCACGAGTTACTATTCAGCGAGTTACTATTCACGATTCTTACTATTCACGAGTACTATTCATGAAGCGTGAAGATGTTTTTGTGAATTTCTATCTTTTGGTGTCGGAGTTACTATTCACGTATACGGCACTATTCACGTATCTGACACTATTCAATTTAAAAATAAAATTTCATCTTTTTGTCCAAAAATATCTATTACGGATACTAGCTCGATTGTATCCATGTTTTGATCATTCTTGAATTTTACACCACTATGATTATTTTTGAGGTATTTTTGGGCGTGGATAAAACCAAGTACGAATCCTTAATCCTTAATCCTTGTCATTTTGTTTCCTTTGGATTCGTTTCTTTAAAAAATATTTTTCATCATCCTCGGTCTTAAATGATGATATTATGGAATATCTTTGGCTTTTGTAGTGCAAAGATGAATGATTTCTTAAGAATATCTTTGGCCAGTGGTGCAAAGATGAATGATTTCTGAAGAATATCTTTGGCTGTAGTGCAAAGATGAACAGTGTTTAAATGAACATGACCAATCGATGAATATCTTTGGCTTTGTAGTGCAAAGATGAATATTTGATTCCAGATGTATATTGATTGATGTTACGGTGATAAAATATTGATGATGGATCGTTAAATTCATAGATTATAGTAGATTTTATTCTCTACGTAACTCTTCTATGAATTATTATTTCAGCTATGAATATTGATCTGAAACTTGTTTATACATTGTATTCTATCGATTTTTCCTGTTGAAGACTAACGATAATTTGTTGTATATTATCTTAGTCATAATATTCTTTCTTCGGGCTAGTTGAGCTCACCCTTTTTTCCTTGTTGTCCCATTTTTTCTTCTCGGAGGCGAGAATGTAGCAGTACTAGTCGGGGTATGGAATGAAGATTCTAGAGAGTTGTTTAGTAGTCCTCACCATTTTGTAAAATAATGAATCAATAATGTGATGAGGATTTATTTGAGTATAGATATTGTCTAGAAGATAATATTTGTATTCAAACTCACAGCTTCTTGTTGTAATAATAAAGTTGTAGTTGTTTACGTACCATGTATTTGGCGACTCGGAATGGGTGTTGTGTATACCTATTTTGGGGCGTCCACGAATTTCGATGTTATCTCCGAGGTTAAAGCTGACTACAAGGGATTGAAACGAGCTTTTACGGGGTTATCTCTGGAATTGCAACTGCACTCCTCGGTGTTGTTTCGAGGTTGGAACTGGAACTACCGGGGTTATCTCCGGGATTGAGTATCTCGGGGTTATCTCCGAGATGAAAAACTGATGATTCCGGGGTTATCTCCGGAACTAGAAATGCACTCCTCGGGGTTGTCTCCGAGGTTAAAATTGAAACTCTTAGGGTTGTCTATGAGACTAGAACTGGGTATGTCGGGGTTGTCTCTAAAATGGTAAGACTGATAATTCCGGGGTTATCTCTGGAATTGGAGCTGCTTTGTCCTCCAGGGTTATCTCTGAAAGACGATTCTGCCCTCCTACAATGTTAGTAACAGGAATGCAAAATTTTGAGTGTCTACAGATGCCCCTATTTATCACACTAATGCAATGTAATGGCATGGATAGGATAAAGAATACTAGACACTTGAAATATGACAAGATAATCATGATGTAAATTATTAAATATTTATTTAATTCCATAAAAATTTAAATTAAATTATAAATTTCTCGATCGTTACATCCTTCCCTCCTTAAAAGGATTCTGTCCCCAGAATCACAACTCGAAAAATTTTAAAAAATTTATCCGCTACATTCTTCCCTACTTAACAAGATTCTGTCCCCAGAATCGCTATACAAAATCAAGCAAACAACTGAGGATAATTCTTCATCATAACACTTTCAAGTTCCCACGTAGCTTCTTCAGCATTGTGGTTCCTCCAGATTATCTTAACAGAAGGTATCACCTTATTCCTCAGTACTTGCTCTTTTCTGTCAATAATTTGAACAGGGACTTCTTCATATGACAAATCCTTCTCAAACTTTAAGGGCTTATATTCTATAACATGTTTATAGTCAGGTTTATATGGTCAGGAGCCGTAGGTACACCTGCGGCCAGCCGTGGGTGGCTTTAAGGCACATGTTGCTTTCATAAGTCATTTTCAAGTTGCGCCATACAGAGAATCCGAGAGCTCTGAAAGTAGTATGCACACAAGAAAATCATGTTTAATGATAAAGCATATACTTTGTAACAATCTTATTCATTTATTAATAAAAAGTATTAATTTATTAAAGGCTTTTAATTATCTACATGATGTTGTTTTATAATATGTGATAAACCCATACTTTTAAGCAATGCTTTTAGAATAATGATGATGATCATTCTAATGAGATCTAAATTCTTAGAAAGCTTAAAACTAAAATAGTTCCTAATCGTTGGATTACTAAATTGGGGATTAGTGAATCCAGATAGATTGGTACATACGTTGCTTGCTCATTGGATGAGGATGATTAATCTCATGATCATTTGTGTGGAGACATTAAAGCAAATATGTAGGTGCTTATTAGAGAATAAGTTCACTAAACACGGCTCGCTAAGGAATACCTAATGGAGTTTTACTTGTCTGTCAATAGAAATTCCTGTAGTGATAGTAGTACAAGTAATCCTTGGACTTGAGATCATCATAGTATCTTGTGTATGATGAGTTATACTTTGACTTATTCCTTAAGACCCTTAGGGTATATCAAAGGGTATGCTTGGGTATAATAAGTTGTACATGGAGATAATGTATGATCAATAAGGAATCTACCACTTCTAGTAAAAGAAGAGAAATGTCTTATGTGATTCGATAAATGAAAATCCAGTAGTCTTTGGCCAAGGCAGAATGAAATTAGAAAGGAGTTTCTAATTCGCATTATTTGGAGTTGTGCATTTAAGGATCAAAATACATATAATTAAATAAAATAAGACTTGACAATAATTCCATGTCTTATATTTAATTGGGACATTGTATGGTGGAAGAATTGAGTTGTACGGTAACTATTTATTCAAAGGTTCTTTTATGATTAATGTTGAAATCTATATTATCTGGAAAGTCGTTGATCACTAGGGAGACTTATCCCTATTTTAGAATAAATATTATTTATTTAAATAAATTAATAATTTAATTTATTTATTTCAATAAGATTAGAATTTTTCTAATTGATTTATTCACAACCGGTTTAATATGGAGAACCTAAAGGGTCATACCATAAAAGGAAGAATAATTATTTAAGAAGCAAATGGCATAATCGTAATAATAAGTTAAGTATATTTAATTTAATCTATGGTGATAGAATAAATTAAATAGCTTAATATTATTATTTAATATTTTGGAAATATTAAATACAAATTAATAAGAGGAGTCTTATTATTATTATTACTATTATTATTATTTAATTCCTAAAGGAGTTTGAGAATTAATTAATAAAAGTACTCTCATATAATCCTAATAAGATTAGGAGGCAAATTAATTAAAAGATTTTAATTAATTATTCCTAATAAGATTGGGAGCATAATTAATTTAATTATACAATTAAAATAAAACTCAATTCCTTAATTGTTAAGGAGAGTTGCCCACATCTATAAATAAGAGGAGTCTTATTATGGGTGGGAAGGTTGTTGACTTTTTCACAACAGACGTGATTCCAATTGTTGGAGAGTACGCTCCTTTTCTATGAGAGATAGAAAAACTAGGGTTTTGCCAAACACCCATCTTCTTGAATTTTTATTCTTCCTTGGTGGATTACCTCTAGAGGCCAAACATTTGGGTGGCTAATGTTGATCAAAGGAAGGAAACAAACCCGGTGGATTCAAGTTGAACGCGAAAGGATTTGGAGGTGATCTTGTACCTGAGGAAGCTCGAATCTTGAAGGGTATGATTTTTATTCTTTATCTTTTCGTTTAATTAATAATTATGCATAAAGGATGATCTGGGTTATATGGTTTGTAAAATTTTAAAACTCCGATTTTCCACACTTCCAATTATTTTATGCAATTTGATTGCGTTCATGAATATTACAAACCTAACAAGCTCTTCTTCAAATCTACTGAGTTCGGGTGTCTTTCTGCAAATTCTGTCACCGTACAAGTGTTCTACACTGTTCTAGTAACGTATGCATGTCTTCTTTTCTAGTTTTTATCCGTTGGAAAATAAGTTATCACATGAAATGCTTCTAAACACATAGTAGTGAATATGCATGCTCATATAACTTGATAAAAAATATTCAATACAGTAAATGTTAGTATTTAACCATGCTGAACATAATGATGTAAAAAAAATTAAACTTTTAAAACAGTCAAATTGGCACCTTTTTCTGCTATTGCTTATCCTATTTGAGTATAAATGAGCAAAGGTGGTAAAACAAAGTAATCCTGGTAATTAGGCTACCCTTACGGATTATGACTTTGATAGTATAATTGTGAGACCCCAGATTTTATGTATAAATATTTAAATTTCTCAAAATATTTTTTTTTGAATATTATGGTGTTGATTTGAAATAATGTTATAGTTGTGGGTAATATTTATAAATTTTGCAAAGTAAGCAAGTGGTTATATAATATTCGATTGGTCAGGAAATATTCGTTTTAACATGGAATATTCGTACGACGGCACAATCATTGGTGGACCCCACAACGAAAGTATTGTCGTAGTTAGAAAACGACAGAATTATTATTTTATAAATAACGGCGAGAGTGTTACCGTTAAAACTGTTGAACTACTTGGTAGTAAATGTCTGCGATGTCTGGCGTGGTTGCATAGTAGTACACGGTATTGATTATTGATGCTTACGTAAGAAGTCACTTTCGCTTATACTCAATTATTGCTACAATTGATTGCTTTTGCATCATATCTCTCATATTATTTATTCGATTATTGTCACAGTATCATCAGCATAATATGATATATTATTAAATCAATAATTGAGATGACAAAGTTATTCATATTATTAAATTGCAATATTTACAATGTTTAGAAGTTCTGTCAAGGAGAGGTTTGGTTATCTAATTGCGCACCAATAAGGAGAAATCCTTATCGGAAAGCCCCCTCTTTCCTAGGAACGACCTGGTTGTTAAATATTGTGAATTATAATATTAATGATGAATAAGTCCGTGTTGATTAAAGATTAAATTGATAGTTCTATTGTGTTGAAATTATTGGTGTTAGTGGAAATCGACATTTATTTCGATATTAATTGATGTCTGAAAGTTATACTGACCAGTCGGGTAATTAATCGGATAAATGAGCAATTAATTTCTATTAATTCACATGAATATAACTATTTGTTCACATGTGTGTACTATTGATTCACATTCATTTACTATTAGGGGAATTGGTGCAAGATTGATAATTCTTGCATGACTAAGTTAAAAATATAGGTATAAATGGAGGTACTATACTGTAATTCGTATTTTCACATGTCTAGAACTATTGATTCATATGATTTACTATTGATTCACATGATTTACTATTAGGGGAGGTGGTGCAAGTTTGATAATACTTGCAGGACTAAATTAAAAAGGAAGAAAAAGAGGAAGGTATTATACTGTAATATTTCGAGCCTCAAAATGTGCAATTATCGAAACTATATTTTTCTATAAATAGAAGCTCATTCTTCTTTCATTTCTCACCAATTCACTAAGTCTCATAAGAGCAATTATTATAGAGAAATTATAGAGAGAAAGAAGAAGAGAAGTCTACTACCTCACTATTCCAGTATCCAGTCTTCTTTTGAGGTAAGGGGTATTATTTCTTTCGTATTCATGAAGAGAGCCTTTGTTATTCCATTCTTTATTATTATGTTGGAATAACTCTGTCTACATGCTGAGTACCGTGATACATGGTGAAATTCTTTTGTTATTCCATTCTTTATTATTATGTTGGAATAACTTTGTCATCAAGGGCAATCGCATCGTGGTGAAATTCTCTTTGTAATTCCATTCTTTATTATTACTGTTGGAATATCACGCTTGGTGCGTATTACTGGCATGACACAGTTCCATTATTTATTATTACGCTGGAATAACTCGTGCATCTTTCTTTCTATCGCATGCCCGGTGAATTCATTGTTATTCCATTCTTTATTATTTTGTTGGAATATCCTATCTCTCGCGGATTCTGGCGACAGTTCCATTCTTTATTATCTTGTTGGAATATCCTCGTCTGCATGCGGATTACGCATGACTGGTTCCATTCTTTATTATTATGTTGGAATAACCTATCTATGCGAAGTACCGCATACATGGTAAAATTCTTCATTATTCCATTCTTTTTTATACTGTTGGAATAACTCGCTTTATATGTATTTACCACATGCATGGTGAATGATCCTTCGTATTCATTCCTTATTAAATTGTGGAAATAATCTGTTTACGTGGAGTACAGCATGACGGACGAAAATCCATTTGCAGTTTCATATATTCTATTATACTCAGTTGGTTAAAGTTTTGGCTTCTATAATCCATGAATTTAGTGGAATATCTTTAATATTTGCGCTTCATCCAGTATCTTTTCATGGACATATTGTAAGACCCCAGCTTTTATAAATAAAGATGAATTTTCTATAAATATTATTTTTGAATATTATGGAATAATTTGATATAATGTTATAGTTGTGGGTAATATTTATAAATTTTGCAAAGTATGCAAGTGGTTATATTATATTCGATTGGTGGGAATATTTGGTTTAGCGAGGAATATTCGCATAACGGCTCAATCATTGGTGGACCCTACAATGTAATTATTGCCGGATTAAGAAAAAGACAAAATATTTTTTATTAAAATAACGGCGGAAGTTTTACCGTTGATCTTTGTTGAACTACTCGGAGTAAAAGTACATGATGTCGTGTGGTTGCATAGTAGCACTACCAGTATTGATTATTAATGCTTATGTGAGAAGTCACTCGGTTTGATTCCATTATTGTCATGAATTATTATAAATGCGATAATGACTTTTTGTTTTATTCAGTATTATTAACGTAATAAAAGCGAAACATCTTTTATATAAAATGAATACTTTATTAAAGTTATTTTATAAATAAAATATATTATATTTTATTATGCATAGTGTTGCATAGTGTTTTGCATAGTGTTTACATAGTAAAATGTTTTTATATAAATAGAATATATTATATTTTATTTAAAAGATTTTGCTTTAAATATGGACCGTCAGATTAAAGTAAATCAATCTGGACCGTTCATGGATTAGTTACTATGCATTCCATTTTCCTATAAATAGAAGCTCATTCCTTCATTATTTTCTTACGAATTCATTGAAACTCTAGAGAGAGAAATTATAGAGAGAAGCTATAGAGAGAAAGTTATAGAAAGAAGAAGATTATTCTGCTACTTCACTACTTCTATATTCGGTTCTTTTTTACGGTGAGGGGTGTTATTCTTTCTTCTTGAAGAGAACTTACATTATTCCATTCACTATTATTATTTGAATAACTTTTGTAAAAGTGGCATACCCTATACATAACCCAATTGTATACGCGGCATACCCTATACTTGGTGAAATCCTTATGTTATTCCATTGCTTATTATTATGTTGGAATAACCTGTATACGCGGTTTACCCTATACTTGGTGACATTCTTCTATTATTCATTGGAACATCACATGCATGTGTTTTACACCCGGACTGGTTCCGCCTTTATTTATTATTCATTTGGAACATCACATGCATGTGTTTTACACCCACCGGTTCCGCCTTTATCATTCTGCTGGAATATCCTATACATGTGTTTTACACCTGATCTGTTTCCATCTTTATTATTACATTTGGAACATCACCGTCCGATTGTGAATTTCACGACACCGTTCCGTTATTATTATTACATTGGAATAACTTTGTCTGTCTGAAGTACCGCATGCATGGTGATTTCTTTTGTTAACTCATTCTTTATTATACCCGAGTTGGTTAAAACTTTGACTTCTATACTCCATGAAATTAGTGGAATATCCTTGACATTTATGCTTCATCCAAGTATCCTTTCATGGAAATATTCTTCGAAATTCTTGAATTTTACTCTACAAAGCGATGATCATGTTGACAGTTTGGGCGTTAATAATTTCTCGGATAAAATAATTCTTGAACTTGTTTTATTGAATTCTTATATCATTGTCATCATCCTCATATTTATATTTTTTTAAAGTCATCTGTGGCTTTGTAGAGCATGGATGGACTTGGTATGATTATGACCAGAGGATTATTCTTGTAATCATGGCCGTAATGTTACAAATGATGTGGTAAAAATCCTCGATGGCGTAGTGCATTGATGGACGATTGTTGGCATGATCATGACCATTAATGAATACACAACTATTCTTGGCCGTAGTGCGAGGAATAATTGTGGTCGTGATACTAAAGAATATCCTTGGTAGTAGTGCGAGGGGTGATTCGATGATGTGGATTATTTATTAAAGTGAGTCTCGACTATAACGATGATGAAAAACCTTTTAAATCATAAAATAGTAGATTTTATTTTCTACTTGACTCTTTTAATGGATTGCGTATTCATTGCAGATTAAACCGGGTGCTCATTGTATTTTATCGGTTTAACATTGTTGAAGACTATTGATAATTTATTACGCATTATCTTAGTCATAATATTTCTTCTTGGGCTAGTTGAGCTCACCCTTTCTTTCTTTCTTTTCTTCTCTTGAGAAATGAGAATATAGGGGGGCGAGTCGGAAGCGAGTGATGGTTCTCGAAGATAGCATTAGTAGTCCTCACTATTCGTGAAATAGTGTGATAATAATTGTAATGAGGACTTTTTGTTTGAGTTTGTATAATATCTAGTAGGCGATATTTGTATTTAAACTCACGATTTATGTCGTATTATACAAGAAAGATTATGTTAATAAGTTGTATTTAAATTACGTACCATGTAAGTGGCGACCCATGATGGGTGATGTATACCTAATTTTGGGGGCGTCACGGTTTAGTATCGTCGAGCTAAGGATATGATCCTGGCTAAGATGTGAGAAAAGTACTAGGAGGAGGAGGCAGGGAATACCTTCGCTAATATTACCTACCTAAGTTTATGTGCTATTTTATTGGTCGGTCGAGAATATAAAGATAATTGTTACATGTCAATTAATCTTTTGTTTTGTGGCGATGTCTGAAAATGACATCGAGAATGTTGAGAATAGCAATGGAGCACGAGCGATCGTTGATTCACCACATATCAATAATCGGGATAATGTGCATCCCAAGGCGATAATCCTCATGCAAACAACAACACCGACCAAATGATGAATGATCAAATGTTCGGAGGCTTTATGCGATTTATGCTGGCAATGAGAGCGACTCATGTCCAAAAGCGTGGGGTGGAAACACGGAAAACTCTCGGCGGTCACCGCTAAACAATTCAAGGAGCTGGGACCACCGGAGTTTAAGGAGAGCCAAAACCACTTACAGGCGGAAGCATGGATAAAGCATTACAAGATATTTGATGTCTTGGGATGCTCAGAGGAGCAAAAGGTTCCCTTTCTGCCTTTATGTTGCGGCGAGAGGCGATTCTTGGTGGGAATCGGTGAAACGTACTCAACTTTCTTTGTCTTGAAGATATCTTGGGAGAAGTTCGAGGGAGTTGCTCAACGACAAATACTTTCTGAAAGTATTAGCCACATGAAGGAGGTAGAGTTTATCAAGTTGGAACAAAACAATATGGCCGTGTAATAACCATGATATGAGGCAAAATTTGCGGAGTTATCACGGTTTACGTCCCACTTGGTGGATAATGAAGAGAGAATGGCGCGAATGTTTTAAGAGGTTTGAGGTGGAATACGTCAACATCTTATTTCTCATAAACTGTGTTTGTATTGGATGTTGTAAATAGGGCTCGATTAGTGGAAGCGCGATAATGAGTCAACGCATTTAAAGAAGCGGTAATTGAAGTTATAATACCGGCGAGAGTAGTCATCGAAGCGGTGACAACAAGCGTGGAGGAATCAACAAGCGGATATGGTAACCACTTCGGTGGTAATCGAGGCCAAAACAATAAGAATGGACATTTCAAGAAGCGGAGATTCAACAATGATGGAAAGGCGTCGATTACCAACACCGTTGTTAAGGAAGGAGAAAGACCACCTATCATATGCTTCAAATGCGGAAAGAGGGACACATCGATCCAAGCGTGCCATCTTAGTCAAAGTATGTTATAATTGTGGAAGAGAAGGTCACTTAGCTCGATTTTGTCGTTTCATCAAGACAAATTCAACTAGGATGGAGGCACCAAAGGCCGTCCCGAAAAAAGTCAAAAGCCGTAGTCTGAGGAGAGGCGTTTGTTGTGACCTCCCGAGAGCGAGGAACCCGAATGAGGTCATCACGGGTAAGCTTATCATAAACTCTAATGAAGTCTACACTTTATTTGATCTGGTTCTACCCATTCTTTTATTTCTCCTACTTGCGCTCATCGATTAAATTTGACTCAGGAGAAATTAGACTTTGACTTATCTGTGGAAACTCAGTTGGGAGAAACCTTCATTACATCCATTTGTTTATAAGTCTTGTTTGGTTCAAATCGGTACCCTCACATTACACTGTCGATCTTATTTCATTAAAATACTTGCATTTGGCGTGATTCTGGGATTGATTGGTTAACTACTTATCATGCAAAAATGATTGTTTTAAATAAGGTTGTTAGCTTTCATATTCCTAATCAACCTATTATCTTAATTCAAACGACCAAACCATTAAAATTAATCACGGTCATCTCAAGCCATAAAGCTATTCGTTTATTGAAAAATGGATGTCAAGCTTTCTTAGCTCATGTCCTGATTTAAACAAAAATACGTTAGTTTTGAGCGATATTTCTATTGTTAATAAATTTCTGACGTATTCCCAGAAGAACTTCTGGCCTACCCCAGGCGTGAAATTGAATTTTGTATCGACCTTGAACACAGTACAAAACCTATTTCCAAAGCCCCATATCGAATGGCTCTATTGAACTTTAGGAGTTAAAGACCCAATGCGAGGAATTGTTAGACATTGGCTTTATTAGTCCTAAGACTTCTCCTTGGGGTGCTCTGTTCTATTCGTGAAAAAGAAAGATGGGGAGTATCGACTTTGTATTGATTATCGGGAGTTGAATCATGTCACCATAAAAAATAGGTATCCATTGCCACGTATTGATGACTGTTTGACCCGATTGCAAGGAGCCAAATTCTTTTCAAAGATTGATCTTACGTTAGGATATCACCAATTGAAGATTAGAACCGTGACATTCCAAAGGCGGCTTTCGAGAACTCGATGCGGGCATTATGAATTCCTAGTCATGTCCTTTGGATTGACTAATGCTCCTAACGCCTTCATGGATATGATGAACCGAGTATTCAAGGAATATTTAGATCACTTTGTGGTCGTCTTTATTGATGACATCCTTATTTATTCCAAAAGCCGTGAAGATCATGAGCAACACTTGAGTCGACACTCCAAAAGCTTCGTGAATATAAGCTTTATGCCAGTTGAAGAAATCACGAGTTACGGCTTGAAGAAGTAGCATTCCTTGGGCACGTGGTATCAAGTCATGGAATATCTGTTGACCCGGCCAAAGATTGAAGCTATTCAAAGTGGAACAACCTAAATCGATGGCCAAAGTCGTAGCTTTCTCGGTTTATTTGGTTATTATCGGAGATTCGTGGAAGGATTTTCTCGAATCGCTACTCCATTGACTTCAAATTGACTCGAAAAGATACAAAAGTTCGGTTGGAGCGAAGAATGTGAGAAGAGTTTTCAAGAACTCGAGAAGAGACTTATTTCACAGACTGTTACGACAATACCATCCGCTCGGAGGATTTGTCATCTGATGATGCTTGAGCAAAGGGTTGGGATGTGTTCTTATGCAACATGGAAAAGTTATAGCCTATGCCTCGACAACTCAAAGAATATGAGAGAATTATCCTACTCATGATCTGGAGTTAGCATTTGTTATCTTTACACTTAAAATTTGGAGGCATTACTTGTATGGGGAGAAAGTGGAGATCTTCTGAGGATCATAAAAGCCTCAAATATTTCTTCACTCAAAAGGAACTCAACATGCGACAACGACGTTGGCTTGAAGCTGTTGAAAGATTATGATCATACCATCCACTACCATCCCGGAAAAGCGAGCGTGGTAGGTGATGCGTTGAGTAAGATCGTTATGCAAGTCGAGTGTGTTATTATCAACCAAAGGCCCATTTTGTGTGACTTGCAAAGGATGGAGATAGAGTTAAAGACTCGAGGGGACGCGTGTGATGATAGCGAATATCTGAGTAGAATGACTTTAATCAATAAAGTTAAAGTCACTCAAAGCTACGGACACTGGAGTGATGCGTATGAGGAAGAAAGTGCAAGAGGGTGCTATCTTAGGAGCAAGAATCGATGAAGAAGGAATACTTGAGTCAACTCCGGACTTTGTGTTCCTAACGACCACGATTTAAAGTATAATATCATGATGGGCGCATGACACACCATTTGCAATCCATCTGGAGTACCAAATGTATCATGATATTAATCATACATTTTGGTGGAAGCAATATGAAGAGAGAGATAGCTCTGTTTATCTCGAGGTGTCTAACTTGTCAACGAGTTAAAGCGGAGCATCAAGTACCAAAAGGTCCATTGCAACCACTTGAAATTCCGAGAATGGAAGTGGGAGCACATTACCATGGATTTAGATTCTGGGGTCTTCCTAAGGTTTCTCAAGGCATTGATGCGATTTGGGTCATTGTTGATAGATTGACCAAGTCTGCTCATTTCTTCTGCGTCGAGAGAAACTTATACACTTGAACGTCTTGCTCATATGTACATAAACGAGATTGTAAAGATCTGCATGGTATCTTATTATCCATAGTTTCGATCGAGACCCAAGATTCACTTCACGATTTTGGGTTAGTTTGCAAAAACTATGGACACAGACTTTCACGATTTAGCTTCGGCATATCATCCTCGAACGGACGGACATTCGGAGAGGACTATTCAAACTCTTGAAGATCTATTAAGACTACGTGTTCTTGATTTCAAGGGGAGTTGGGACAAGTTTTACCATTGGTGGAGTTTTCCTACAACAACAGATTATCAAGCAAGTATTGGCATGGCTCCATTCGAGCGTTGTATGGAAGAAAGTGTCGTTCTCGATTATCTTTGGGATGAGGTGGGTGAAGCAACGTTGTTGGGGCCGGAGTTGAGTACGTATGACTACGGAAAAGATTCAAACGATCCGACAACGTATAAAAACCTCACAAAATCGACAAAAAGAGTTATCTTGATCTTCATCGAAAGGACGGAATTCGATATAGGAGATCATGTGTTGTTAAAAGTTGCTCCATGGAAAGGAGTTACAAGATTTGGAAAGAGAGGAAACTTAATCCTCGATTCATCGGTCCATTTTAATCCTCGATCGAGTAGGAACCGTGGCTATAGACTCGCTTTCTGCTTGAAATATGTCTCGTGTTCATAACGTTTTCACATATCCATGTTACGTAAATATGTGAAAGACCCGAACCATATTATCGAGTTAGAACCTGGACGAAATAGCGGAAGATTTGGCGTATGAAGAGGTTCTGTTCAAATTTTGGATAAGAAGGAACATATTCTACGCTCGAGTTATACCTCAAGTCGAAAGTTTATGGAGGAACCACGATGTTGAGAAATGACTTGGGAGTTAGAATCGAAATGAAATCAAGGTATCCTTACCTCTTCAACATACCGTGTACGTGCACCCTAATTTCGAGGCGAAATTTCATAAGAAGGGAGGTTGTAAGACCCCAGCTTTTATAAATAAAGATGAATTTTCTATAAATATTATTTTGAATATTATGGAATAATTTGATATAATGTTATAGTTGTGGGTAATATTTATAAATTTTGCAAAGTATGCAAGTGGTTATATTATATTCGATTGGTTGGGGAATATTCGGTTTAGCGAGGAATATTAAATGCAATGGCTCAATCATTGGTGGACCCTACAATGAAATTATTGTCGGATTAAGAAAAGACAAAAATATTTTATTAAAATAACTTGGCGGAAGTTTTACCGTTGATCTTGTTGAACTACTTTCGGTAGTAAAAGTACAAGATGTCGTGTGTGGTTGCGTAGTAGCATTACGGTATTGATTATTAATGCTTATGTGAGAAGTCACTTCCGGTTTGATTCCATTATTATCATGAATTATTATAGCGATAATGACTTTTTGTTTTATTCATTATTATTAACGTAATAAAATGAAAACATCTTTTATATAAAAGCGAATACTTTATTAAAGTTATTTTATAAATAAAATATATTATATTTTATTATGCATAGTGTTGCATAGTGTTTTTGCATAGTGTTTACATAGTAAAATGTTTTTATATAAATAGAATATATTATATTTTATTTAAAAGATTTTGCTTTAAATATGGATGAGTCGATTAAAGTAAATCAATACTGACCGCTCAATGGATTAATTCTTATACATTCCATTTTCCTATAAATAAAGCTCGTTCCTTCATTATTTTCTTACGAATTCATTGAAACTCTAGAGAGAAAATTATAGAGAGAAGCTATAGAGAAAGTTATAGAAAGAAGAAGATTATTACTACTTCTTCACTACTTATATTCATTTCTTTTACTACGTAAGGGGTGTTATTCTTTCTTCTTGAAGAGAACTTCATTATTCCATTCACTATTATTACTGTTGGAATAACTTTTGTAAAAAGTGGCATACCCTATACATAACTTTGTATGTATGCGGCATACCCTATACTTGGTGAAATCCTTATGTTATTCCATTGCTTATTATTACATTGGAATAACTTTTGTATCTGTGATTTACCCTATACTTGGTGACATTCTTCTATTATTACATTGGAACATCACATGCATGTGTTTTTACAGGACTGGTTCCGCTCTTTATTATTATTACATTGGAACATCACATGCATGTGTTTTACAGGACACAGTTCCGTCTTTATCATTCATTGAATATCCTATCTGTGTGTTTTACCGGATCCGGTTCCATCTTTATTATTACATTGGAACATCCTCAGTCGGTGTGAATTTCACCGACACAGGTTCCGTTATTATTATTACATTGAATAACTTTGTCTGTCACAATCCGCATGCATGGTGATTTCTTTTGTTAACTCATTCTTTATTATACCCAGTTGGTTAAAACTTTGACTTCTATACTCCATGAAATTAGTGGAATATCCTTGACATTTGCGCTTCATCCAGTATCCTTTCATGGAAATATTCTTCTCAGAATTCTTGAATTTTACTCTACAAAGCAGTATCATGTTGACAGTTTGGACGTTAATAATTTCTGGATAAAATAATTCTTGAACTTGTTTTATTGAATTCTTATATCATTGTCATCATCCTCATGTTTATATTTTTTTAAAAGTCATCTACGTGGCACCTAGAGCATGGATGGACTTGGTATGATTATGACCGAGGGATTATTCGGCGTAATCATGACCGTAATGTTACAAATGATGTGGTAAAAATCCTCGATGGTAGTAGTGCATTGATGGACGATTGTTGGCATGATCATGACCATTAATGAATACACAACTATTCTTGGCGTAGTGCGGGAATAATTGTGGTGCGTGATACTAAAGAATATCCTTGGCGTAGTGCAAGGGGTGATTCGATGATGTGGATTATTTATTAAAGGCGAGTCTCAAATATAACGATGATGAAAAACCTTTTAAATCATAAAAATAGTAGATTTTATTTTCTCTTGACTCTTTTAATGGATTGCATATTCATTGCTGCAGATTAAACTGGTTGTCTATTGTATTTTATCGGTTTAACATTGTTGAAGACTATTGATAATTTATTACGCATTATCTTAGTCATAATATTTCTTCTTGGGCTAGTTGAGCTCACCCTTTCTTTCACCGTTCTCTTGAGAAATGAGAATATAAATTTGGACGAAGTCGGGAAACGAGTGATGGTTACGAAGATAGCATTAGTAGTCCTCACTATTACATGAAATAGTGTGATAATAATTGTAATGAGGACTTTTGTTTGAGTTTGTATAATATCTAGTAGACGATATTTGTATTTAAACTCACAGTTTATGTCGTATTGTACAAGACAGTTATGTTAATAAGTTGTATTTAAATTCTGTACCATGTAAGTGGCGACCCATGATGGGTGATGTATACCTAATTTTGGGGGCGTCACACATATTCTTCTGAGCATTCTTGAATTTTACTCTACAAAGAAGTATCATGTTGACAATTTGGACGTTATTGATTTCTAGATAAATTAATTTATAAATCTTTAAAATTTATCCTTGAACTTGTTTTATTGAATTATTATGTCATTCTTATCATCCTCATGCTTATATTATGATGAAAGTCATCTTTGGCTTACGTGCATAGATGGATTTGGTATGATTATGACCAGGAATTATTAGGTATAATCATGACCGTAATGTAACGAATGATGTTGTAAAAGTCCTCATTGGCCCGTAGTGCATTAATGAAAAGTTATGGGTATGATTATGACCAGGGATTATTCGGTATAGTCATGACCATTGATGATTACATGAATATCCTTGGCCTGTAGTGCGGGATGATTTGATGATGTGGTTTATTTATTAAGCTCGAGTCTTAGCGTTAAAGTTGATGAAAAACTTTTTAAATCATAGAAGATAGTAGATTTTATGCCCTACTTGACTCTTCTAATGGATTGCTTATTCCGATGCAGTTGTTGATCTAAAACTTGTTGTCTATTGTATTCTATCAGTTTTTATACTGTTGAAGGCTAAGGATAATTTATTCTGCATTATCTTAGTCATAATATTTCTTACTGGGCTAGTTGAGCTCACTCTTTCTTTCATTGTTCTCTTCAAGAAATGAGAATATAACTGGGACGAGTCGGGGAATGGAGTGATGGTCCAGGATAAATGGCTTTAGTAGTCCTCACTATTCTACGGAATAATGTGATAATAATTGTAATGAGGTCTCCATTGAGTGTGGATATTGTCTAGATGACAATATTTTTGTTTAAACTCTCAGCTATGTTTTGTTGTATTTTACACGACTGTTGTATAATTAAGTTGTATTTGAATTTATGTACCATGTATCTGGCGACCCAAGATGGGTGATGTATACCTATTTTGGGGCGCCACAACTAGGTATCAAAGCTTAGGATATGATCCCTGGCTGAGATGTGAGACAAGAACTAGGAGGGGAGAGACGGGGAATTCCTTTGCTAGTATGACCTACCTAAGTTTATTTGGTATTTAAATTGGTCGGTCAGAGTATAGGGATAATATGTGATATGTTATTTAACCCTTGTTTTATGACAGCGTTTGAAAATGGCATTTGAAAATATTGAGATAAGCAATGAATCACATGAGACCGTTGAGTCACCAACGATCAATACCCAGGGTAATGTGCAACAAGAAGACAATAATCCTCATGTAAACAATAACACCGATGAAATGGTGAACGATGGGATGTTCAGAGGCTTTATGCAATTCATGCAACATCTGGTAAGAGAGACTCATGTTCAAAATGCAGGTGAAAACAATGGTAACCCACGGCTGGTCACTGCTAAGCAGTTCAAGGAGCTAGGACGGTCGGAGTTTTTAGAAAAGCCAGAACCACTTAAGGCGAAGACGTGGTTAAAGCAGATCACCAAAATATTTGATGTCTTGGGATGCTCCGAGGAGCAAAAGGTTCCTTTTGCCACCTTTATGTTGCGTGAAGAAGCAGATTCTTGGGTGGGAATCAGAAAATGTACCCACTGGCCTTTCAAGATATCTTGGGAGAAGTTCCAAGAGTTGTTCAACGATAAGTACTTTCCTGAAAGTATTCGTCACATGAAGGAGGTGGAATTCATCAAGTTGGAGCAAAACAATATGACCATGTGGCAATACGAGGCTAAATTTGCGGAGTTATCTCGGTTTGCATCCCATTTGGTCGATAATGAGGAAAGAATGATGCGAATGTTTCTAAGAGGTTTGAAACCCGATATACGTCAATACCTCATTTCTCACAAACTTTGTTTATATTCAGATGTTGTGAATATAGCTCAGTTATTGGAGCGCGATAATGAGTCAGCACAATCGAAAGGCAACGACTACCAACACAATAATAATCGTACCGGTGGCAACGGCCATCGGAACAATGATAACCATTGTGGAGGAAATTATCATGCCAGAAATGGTAACCACTTCGGTGGTAATCATGGCCAAGATAATAGATGTAACGACCCCAAAATTCATACAATTTAATTCTCAACTTTGGTCGTTAATAACGCATCTACCTTTTGATTTTTACATCGTTATTCGATGTTAAACTTCGTATAATGCGGAATAATTTAATCTTTTTTGTCTTCTTACTTTAATTCCCTGAATCAAAACCTTTATCATCTACATGTCTTTGAATCAATCTTATTTATGATTCACTTTATCACTGTTATTATATAAAAATTTTATATTTCAACCTGATAACCTTTACATATCAGATAACTCTAACTTTAGCTTTACAACTCAACATAAAACTATACATCATAAAACATTTAGTACATCTCATGAATCTTAATCATGGTATAAAGAAATAACAACTTTAGCAAAAATATTAATCTTCGTGTATTATTTCTGATCCACGTCATTCAAGTAGCATATAGTGTTACCTTGATCCTTAACCTCGCAAAAATGGTTATTTGCAAGGTTGAGCTCGACAACCAAAGAAAAATCTAATAGATTTTCATGCATCACGTAACACATAATAACATGCTCAACATATATCTCATAAACATTGGACTAACATAACATACATGTTACAGTTTATATAACAAGTATAAAGATTGAGTTCCTTACTCAATCAGCATGCTTTACTTAATCAACGTAGTCATAAGTTAACTTTAACATTTCATACATTCAACATATATGTAACACATCATGCTCTTTGCAATAAAAATTTAAAACAAGGAAATTCACATAGCAAATAGGAACTGAAAGACTTGCCTTGATCGTAGTTTACCAATAACAGTTTAACAGCTTACAGATATCTGCACTTCACGTGCGCTACACAATTATATAATCATACACATCAACTATTAGTCACATAGCAACGCATAGTAGTTGTAATGTAAACTTTACTCTATATCTCATAACCTTTCCTATTATTAATACACAATTGTTCAATTTGATTGTGTTAACTTTAGACTTATAACTCACTATATTTCTTCTTAGTCAAACTCGAAGTTCATTCAAGTGTTTAAGTCTTGCTAAGACCACTTATTGGTTTTATATTAACCTATTCAATATCTTATTATATTCATTTCATTTGATTTAAAACACTCTTTACGTTCATTAACACTTATCACGGTGTTTCGACGTTTATTCGTCACACGCCCAATTTGTCTCTCTTGTGTGTGCTTAGTATGCGAATACAACTAATCTAATATATAATTTATTAATGTTAAAAATCATTATACTTCATAATATTCATGTTCTATAACTTAGAACAACATCTTTTATCGTCAAGAGCACTACACTTGCATACGTGCATGCCCGACGCCCTCCGATTGCCTCCAAAAACACAACAGTCCTAAAGATGACCATTTTGACCCATGTTCCAGACCTTAAATTGAAACACTTAAAGAATAAAAGTTGTAGGTCTATTCTTCCTCGTTCTGTATCATCTTGAATCACCTCAATCGGAGTTTGTATGAAAATGTTATGCCTATTTTACTAAAAGCAGTCAAAGCAGTCACTGACATACTTTGGTAGCAATTGCCCAATTAAGCCTCATAATAACGTAATTGCCCTCTACAGGGCATTTACACCACCCCAAAATGACTTAGGGCACAACATAATCATGCGCTGCTAGCGTAAACGGGACTCAAAGGTTCTTTGTTCATGCGATTTTGACCCTTTTTCTCCTACTAATCTTCATAACTTGAGTTATAAACATCCAAATTAGTCTGTTTTCGATTCTATGGATTCGTAATTCATAGAACTACAACATACTAGAATTTTAACGATTTCTAAAAACATTAACCAACCTAAAATTTGACCCAAAATACATGTTCAGACACTATTTTCATGTTTTAACACATTTAGCGAATTCGATCGCCACGACTTCATTTCTTAACCAATTAACACGATTTAAACTACGTTGCTTTTGTTTCTTAATGTACTAACACAATCCAACACCAATTTATAGATTGTAGCACATATAGGACATGAAATTTTATACTTTCTAAAACTATTTTCAAACATAAACACTGTTATTTATTTTTTTTCTTCCTACAAACCCAATTTCATGTGTTTGCTACTCAAACAACCCTTATATATAATGATTGACAGATTATAAACCCTACCAACATGTATATGTATCAATCTAACATAATTATTAATAGAAATTTCAAAAACAAGAGTTAAAATTAGAGTAGGATATACCTCCAAACCCTAGTTGTAGGCTAGCAAGAGATGGTGACCCTCCCTCAAAACCACCATGATCCTTCCTTCTCAAAAAAAATCTCTGTGTTTCTTCTTCTCCCTAAACCCTCTCTATACTTGGTTTAAAAATAAAAGACGCTTAGAAAATAAATCCATCAAATTAAAGAAATTATCTTTTAAATATTAAGAAATTGATTTAATTTAATTATTTCCTTAAATTAAATCCATCAAATAAAATTAACATTATTCAATTTAATTTATATTAATCAATTTAGTTACTAAATTAATTCACCACAATTTTATCAACCATTTATTTATCTCAATAAATAAATAAATTTAAAATATTTATTTAATTCAATAAATATCTAAAATTAATTACTAAATTCATTTAATTCCTTCAATAGTTAACTCAACTATTAAACCTCACTTTCCCAATATATGAATATATATTTCTTTCACACCAAATTATATATTTCAACATATATAAAGACGTATACATACAAACCTCACTTTCGAACTCAAATATATCTCTTCATAATCAGAATTTTAATTATTAAATTCTTATTTTAATAACTTATAAAAATTCAGGTTGTCACAATAGAAGTGGAAATTTCAAGAAGAGAAGGTTCAATAATGATGGAAAGACAGCAGCACCAGCACCCGTTTCAAAGGAAGGAGAACTACCGCCGGTCGTATATTTTAAATGCGGAGAAGAGGGATATATCAGTCTAAACTGCGTGATGCAGTCCAAAGCATGTTACAATTGCAGAAGAGAAGGTCATTTAGCCCGATTTTGTCGTGCACCAAAGTCAAGTCCAGCTGGGACGGTGACACCAAAGGCCTATACAGACAAAACAAAGTCGGTGGTTTCAGGGAGAGCATTTTTTGTGACTTCTCAAAAAGTGAGTAACCCGAACGAAGTTAGCATAGGTTAGTTAATTATAAATTTTTGCGAAGTCTATACCTTATTAGATATCGGTTCTACTCATTCTTTTATCTCTCTTGCTTGCGCTCAACGTTTAAATTTGACTCCGGAGAAATTAGACTTTAACTTATTGGTTGAAACTCCGTTAGTTGAAACCTTCATTCATGTGCTATCCAAGTCTTGCATGAAAGTCACAGTTTTGAATGATATTTCTATTGTTAATAAATTTCTTGACGTATTCTTGAAGACTTCCTGGCCTACCCTAGAGCATGAAATCGAATTTTGTATTGACCCTAGTACAAAACCCATTTCTAAAACCCTCAAATATTTCTTCAACCAAAACGAACGTATAATGCGCCAAAGACGTTGGCTCGAGCTGTTGAAGATTACGATCGTACCATTTAATATCATTGTGGAAGAGCGAACGTGGTAGCTGACGCGTTGAGTAGAAGATCTTATGCGTTTATGAGTGCGATGTTGTTAACACAAAAACCCATTTCATATAACTTACAAATGATGAAGATAGAGTTAAAGACTCTAAGGACCCACGTGAAGATAACGAATATATGAGTAGAATCGACTTTAATTGATAAAGTTAAAGACGTTCAAGCTACACGCCCGAAGCTGATTAATGTGAAGAAGAAGGTTCAAGAAGGCATTATCTTAACCCTCAATTTAATTGGCCCATTTGAAATCCTCAATCGAGTAGGAACTGTGGCCTATAAACTCATTTTACCGCCAAGTAAGTCGCGTGTGCATAACGTTTTTCACGTATCGTTGTTAGTAAAAACTTAGTCTTGGGGGACTTTGGAGCCAAATTTCAGAATAATTAATGAATCTAAAAAATTATTAAATCAGGGGGGTTTTATAGAGCATATTACAAGCTTTCCATAGCCTCGAAAATGGACTAATTTTGATAACAGATGAAGAAGTTATGAAGATTTAAAGTATGTGTGTCAAACGTTGCAAAATCTAGAAAATTGGAGTTAAGTGCCAAAGTTCGAGCGCCTAGGTACTAGGCTCGGCGCTTAGAATCTGTTCTTGGGCGCCTAGGCGCTGTTCAATTGTTAAGCCAAAATCTGTCTAGACGTCCTTTAGTAAATTGGGCATAACGTTTTCATACGAACTCCGATTGAGGTGATTCAAGATGATTCGGAAAGATAACGAGTAGACCTAAATCTTTCATTCTTTATGTTTTGAGATTTGAGGTCAGTATTAAGGCCTAAAAATGGCTATTTTAGGGACTGATGTGCATTCAGAGGCAATCAAAGGACATCGGGCATGCACATATGCAACGTGTAATATTTTCGACGATAAAGGTATTCAAGGTATCCTCATCTCTTCGGCATACCAGGTATGTACGTAAATTTCGAGGGCAAAATTTCATAAAAAGGGGAGATTATGAGACCCCAGATTTTATGAATAAAGATTTAAATTTCTCAAAATATATTTTTTGAATATTATGGTGTGGATTTGATATAATGTTATAGTTGTGGGTAATATTTATAAATTTTTCAAAGTAAGCAAGTGATTATATAATATTCGATTGGTCGGGAAATATTCGTTTTAACAGGGAATATTCGTACGACGGCACAATCATTGGTGGACCCCACAACAGAAGTATTGTCGTAGTTAGAAAACGACAGAATTATCATTTTATAAATAACGGTGAGAGTGTTACCGTTAAAACTGTTGAACTACTCGGTAGTAAAAAAGTGCGATGTCTGGCGTGATTGCATAGTAGCACGGTATTGATTATTGATGCTTACGTAAGAAGTCACTCAGGTTATACTCAATTATTACTACAAAGATTTGCTTGCATCATATCTCTCATATTATTGATTCGATTATTGTCACACAGTATCATCTGCATAATATGATATATTATTAAATCAATAATTGAAACGACAAAGTTATTCATATTATTAAATTGAAATATTTACAATGTCTAGAAGTTCTGTCAAGGAGAGGTTTGGTCATCTAATTGCGCGCCAATAAGGAGAAATCCTTATCTAAAGCCCCTCTTTCCTCGAACGACACGATTGTTAAATATTATGAATTATAATATTAATGATGAATAAGTTCGTGGATTAAAGATGAAATTGATAGTTCCATTGTGTTGGAATTATTAGTGTTAGTGGAAATCGACATTTATTTCGATATTAATTGATGTCTTGAAGTTATACTGACCAGTCGGGTAATTAATCGGATAAATGAGCAATTAATTGCTATTAATTCACATGATTATAACTATTTGTTCACATGTGTGTAATATTGATTCACATTTATTTACTATTAGGAGAGTTGGTGCAAGATTGATAATACTTGCATGACTAAGTTAAAAATGTAGGTATAGATGGAGGTACTATACTATAATTGTGACGACCCGAGAATTTAGAATTTTTTTTATCTTAAATGATGGATTAGAGGTTAAATAATAATCCTAGACAGAAAATAAGTGTTTGGATTTGACATTTCTGGAAAGAAATTTTACGGATTTAAAAATTTTTGTGGTTAATTATTCAGCATTAAGGATTTACGTGAATATGTTCTGTGATTATGGTATTATATGTGTACAGAATGTGGTTAAGGGTCAATGGTTGACTAGATAAATTTTATCAGTGTCCAAACCCTATGTATATATTTAGAACGTCCACGTTCAATTATAAAATTCTTCAACTGATAAGAAACCCTAGAAATCGGTTCTGGAAACCCTAATTTCAGTTCCGGGAATTTAAAACCCTAATTCGGATATTAAAATCCTAATTCCGAAATTTAAATATTATGTATAAGGTTTTTGTATTTTAATTACAAACCTAATTAGGGATAACTCTAATGATTAATTAGATTTTCTAATTTATTTAGAAACCCTAATTTATAATTTTAAAACCCTAATCGTTCCGTTTGAAACCCTAATGGACTTAATTGCTAAATTAGCAATTTTAATTAGGAATTATTTATCCTAATTAACAAGATTTAATTCTGATTGGGAAAGTTTAATCTAATTAGAAAATTCTAATTACAATTTAAAAATATTAATTTTCTGTTTGAAAACCGAAATTCTAGAATTCTAGAAATTTAATTTCAAAATTTTAAGGGTTAAACCCTAAACCTTAAGGGTTAAACCCTAAACCCTAAGGGTTAGGGTAAATGACAAATATAAACACGAAATGTCCAAAATACCCTTGAAATTGAAATAAAATTACCATTTTACCCTTTTATCTTATTTGTTGAATTATTGCTAGCCAAATCTTTGGAAATCTGGCCAGCCACCCCCTAGACCTACCTATGAATTATAGATTACCAGCACATCAGCCATTGCAAGCATCCAATACATAGCATACATGATGTACATATAGATTCAAGAGAGAGAAAGTTGCTAGCTAGCTTCATTTTTGTTCTACCTCTCAACTAACTCCTTCTCTATCGAGAACCACGAGATTAATTAGTGATTCAGTCCCTATATTGATCCTTAGCCAGCTAAGAACAGATCAGGATGATCAGAAATCAAAGATCAAAGTTTTAAAGGTATAAAACCCTAATCTTGAAATCCTTAGATCTGATGTTTGATGTGGTTGTTTGTTGGTTAGATATATGTTAGAAGGTGTCATTTGATGATCTGGGTTGCCAAAACCTAGATCCATAAAATTTAGATGCTCGAAAATGAAGTTTTCAAAAACTATTCTTGAACTCAAAATGTAGTCTGACAACCGAGTGTCAGTGGTTGTAGATCTTTGTATATTTATGATTTTTATTGTTTGATGTGTTACATCTATAGCCTGGTATGTGGTTTTTCATTTTCAAGTGGTTTTATAGCCATCAGATGTCTAGATATGTTGTTATTCATGGTCAAAGAGGGTTGACCGAGCATGACCAGTCACTTTCTGGTAACCTAGAAAGTGTAAAACTGGGTCTGATAAAGTTTTGTAATGCATAGATCTGTCTGTTTTTACACGTTTTGTTGTTGTTGTGGTAATACATGTGTAGCCTGTTGTCTTTACTATAGATCCATGGCTTTATAACTCTTAATTAACCAACATATCGATTATAGAAAATGGTCAAAGTAGACTACCTTCACTGATTCTTGCATTTCTAGAATTTCCAGAAAAGGATATGAATGTTTTTCTGACAAGCTTTGACCGAGTCATAGCTTGTGGATCTGTTGTTAGTAAACCGATTTGTTGTTATGGTAATGTTCCTTGTCATGTATATTATAGGTTTGAACCATTAAACGTCATAAATCATGACCAGAACTAAGGTAAAATCGAACCACAAAGTGGAGCCTCACGACTGTCTGGGTTTCTAGGTTACCCAGAAAACCCAGATTAAGTCTGACAGAGACTTTGCATGGCTTGATCTTCTTGATATGTTGATATATGAACTGGATTGTTGGTGTTATTTGTAGTGGTACACAAACACTACAAGATCTAAGTTTTAGATGGGACAGAACATGTTTGAACAAAGAATTAAATTCGGTCAAACTACCTACCTTAGCCACTGACAGAATTTCTGGAAATACTCAAGAACATCCCAAGAACACCTATAGCGACGGGTCTGTCACTATAGGGCCCTTTAGTCACATTTAATTTCGGAAAATGAATTAATTTAATTAAATAATTAGAGAAAAATGGTTATTAATTATTAAAAATACAAAATAAATTTCTAAAAATTATTTTAAAGCCTGAAAATTAGTTTTTAATTATTTTGAGTATATTTCAAAAATATTTAATATTTTTGGAATATAAAAGGTATTTATTTATTTAATTATAATATTAAATGAATTATTTAAAATTGTTTTAATTCATGAAAAATCATGAAAAATTATATTATGGTATAAGAAAATATTTTAAGTTATTTTAATAACTTTTGATATTTTGTGATGAATTTCATTAATTAATTAATATTAATGATAATTATTTTATTTAATAAATATATTAAATAAATTGTGAAAAAATAGAATTAATGATTTAAAAATCATATAAAAATGATTTAAGGGTTATAAAATATTTTGAGTTATAAAATATAACTTTTGATATTTTGCCATGATAATATTAATATTTTAATATTAAAAGCAATTATTGGATAATGAAACTAAAGGTTTAAAAATCATATAATGTAATTTTAAGGTATTAAAATACTTTGATATATTATAATTATATTATAATATTATGTTATGTATTTCATTAATATATGGTATTAAATAAATATTAATGATAAAGGAATAATGTTGTATTTATGTAATATAAATACGATATAAGTGATTGAAAAATTATGATAAATAATATTAATTATCTAAAAATTTTTACAAGTCTATGAAAATTATTTTGACTGATAATATGATTATCTATGATGGTGGTTAAGTGTTTAGACAGAGTTTAATGGAATTAAACTCGATAATTGTCTGACTAGACCGTCGAGATATTAGAATTGTGTCGGATTCAAGTCAGACTGAAATAGTTTGATTTGGTACTAGGTTTTATGTGCTGAATAGACTGATAGGGTTATGTGCTGTGTTTAAGTTATTCTGTATATATATATATATATAATAGTATTTAATTGTGATGATATTATTATAATATTGGAGATTAATATTACTAATATTAGGTCTTCGAATAAAGCGATATAAATTGCGTAGCGGTAATCAACGGTTCAGGCAAGTTTTTACTTAACTCTACTAAGAGTTGTTTCATTCAGATATGCTTATGGTTAATCCTTGCTGATAGCCATTGTAGAATTGTACTCTGTACATATTGCATGTGTAAGTCAGGTATGAATGACTGATCACATTCATTACCAGTTGGTCCAGATATATTTGTTCATGCTCAATACTTGTTCAGTCAAAATTTTGTTCGTGCTAATTCACAACTATATTGATGAATTATAGCCAGCTTATTATTCAGTCTCTTTCAATCATGATATATCTTAATAAATTTAAACTTGTTGGGCAACTTTCATGCTCACCTTTGCTATATCATGATAAATATTACAGATAAGGCGAATGCGTTCGGATACAGGAAAAGGTTAAAGCCAAGTTCATCTTGGGATTAAATGTGCAGCAAATTTATAATAGTATAGTTTGATAAATATGTTATATGTTAGATAGTTTATGAATTGTGTATAAGTTAAGGTTACTCGATTTTGGGGAAATAATGTGTACGTTTTATGTGTGACGCCCCCAAAATAGGTATACATCACCTATTCTGAGTTGTCAATACATGGTACAGAAATAACTATAACTTTATTATTACAATAGTAAAACTGTGAGTTTGAATACAAATATTATCTTCTAGACAATATCTATACTCAAATAAATCCTCATCATATTTATTGATACATTATTTTACAAAAATGGTGAGGACTACTAAACAACTCTCTCTAGAACTTTCATTCCATACCCCGACTCGTACTCGCTATATTCTCGCCTCCCGAGAAGAAAAATGGAACAAAAAGGAAAAGGGTGAGCTCAACTAGCCCAGTAAAGAATATTATGACTAAGATAATATACAACAAATTATCGTTAGTCTTCAACAGGGAAAAATCTAATAGAATACAATAGACAACAAATTTTAAATCAATATTCGCAATGAAATAATAATTCATTAGAAGAGTTAAGTAGATAATGCAAACTACTATCTTCTATGTATGAATTTAAAAGTTCATCGCTCTATCTTTTATCCTCAGTAACATCAATCAATATATATCTCGAATCAAATATTCATCTTTGCACTACAAAGCCAAAGATATTCATCACTTAATCATGTTCATCTAAACACTGCTCATCTTTGCACTACTACCAAAGATATTCTTCAGAAATCATTCATCTTTGCACTACAAAGCCAAAGATATTCCATAATATCATCATTTAAGACCAAGATGATGAAAATATTTTTAAAGAAACGAATCCAAAGGAAACAAAATGACAAGGATTAAGGAATAAGGATTAAGGATTCGTACTTTGTTTTATCCACGTCCAAAAATACCTCAAAAATAATTACGGTGTAAAATTCAAGAATGATCAAAACATGGATACAATCAAAGCTAGTATCCGTAATATATATTTTGACGAAAAGAAAAATTTTCATTTTTCATGAATAAAGTCCGTATTCGTAAATAGTGTCAGATACGTGAACAAAGGCCAGATACGTGAATAGTAACTCCGACACCAAAAGTTCCAAATTTGATAAAAACTTCAGATCAATATTTCAACATAATGATATTGAAGAAATAATATCATTACGAAAAAAAATAATATCCCTTACCTCGAAAGATTAGTACTTCTAGCTGGAATACCGGGTATAGTGCTGAAGGGAACTTGCACCGTCTAACAATACTCAAAGTATACTCAAAATACTCACAAGAATACGCTCGATAATATAGAGAGAGAAAACTTCAGTTTCTGGTGTGATTTTCAATTCTAACCTAAGCACCCTATTTATAGGAAAATGCTTAGAACACCAAAGCAGAAAATTTAATAAAATATTAATATATATTATAAATTTCCTTAGCCCATCTTTGAAGATCTGATTTCAGCAATTAATATCACATGTTAGCCCACTTAAATGCAAAAAAACGTTTTTCTTTAAAATAATAATTAAAACTTCCAAAAATCAATTATTTCTTGAGCTTGAACTTCAATAATTCATAATAAATAGCCCTTTTATCAGAAAATTCAATCTCGCGACCTTTTATAGGAAATTCAATTCTCTACAACTTTGCAGAAGAAAGTTTTTCCAAATTCCAAATGAAATTGACCAAATCCACAAACAGTGATTTTACAAGCTATAATCAAATTTCACCAATAAATGGGGTCCACCGACATGTTAACATGTTTTAAACATTTATTGCAACAAAAATACTCTTCCTCCTTGTATACTCATATATTCCACATTCGTTGTAAGAATATCACCATTATTATATTATTAAAATATAATAATATATTTAAATGAATTATTTTATCGTAAAAAGATAAAATTTCAATTTTCAACAATTGTCACATTAAAAATTTTCTCCATCTATATCCACATAAAATCAATATTTTTCTTATCATATGAATCAATAATTAATTATTCACAAATAATATTACGTAATCACAATATCGACAACTGTGCGTAGCCTCCTCGTGAAAGAGGGGCTTTCCAATAAAGATTTCTCTCATCATGCCAAGCAATTAGGTGACCAAACCTCTCCTTAGATGAACTTTCTAGACATTGCCAATAATGTTATCCAATAATATTATTCAGATAATATGAATTATTGCTCGATAATGGAAAATACCGTAATGACAATTTATCAAACAACAAGAATATAAAATATCAATGCAAAGAATTATTGAATCAATAAAATAATCGAATAAAGAATTACCGTAACCATTATTAAGTAGTGCCTTCTTACGTAAGAATCAATAATTAGTGCAATACCGCATTGTGCATCTACTTTATTTTAACCAATTTAGTATTTTAACAACGATAATTAACTTGTAATAACTACGCCGTTATTTTTAAACAACTTATATTTGTCGCTTTCATTCATCCAATCGCTTTTTTTAGTTATGGGGCCCACATTATCGGTCGCTACTTGGCCGCATTTAATATTCCACGACCAAACGAATATTCCCCGACAACAATGAATATTTTATAACCACTTGCTTATTTTGAAATATTTATGTATTTTACCCATAACTATCCACATTAATCAAATCAACCCTTACTATTTCAAAATAATAAATAGAGAAAATTAAATTTCATTAATAATAAGTTGGGGTCTTACAACCTCCCTCCTTATGAAATTTCGTCCTCGAAATTGATGCATATACTGGTGTGTTTCAAAAGGTGAGGATACCTCGCTTTCATTTCTGCTTTCAATTCCCGTGTCATTTCCTCTATAGCATGATTCCTCCACGAACTTTAACTTGTGGTATGACCTTTCATGCAGGTAGGACATGCTCCTTCCTATCCAAGATCTTGACAGTACCTCCTCATACGCTAAGTCTTCTGCTATCTCGTCCGGTTCTAACTCTATAACGTTGTTCGGTCTTTCACATATTTACGAAGTACGATATGTGAAACACATTATAAACATGAGATATACTTTGAGGTAACGCGAGTCTATAGGCTACATTTCCTACTCGGTCAAGAATTTGAAATGGACCAATAAATCGTGGATTGAGCTTTCCTCTTCCCAAATCTTGTAACTCCCTTCAATGGAGCAACTCGCAACAATACATGATCCCCTATACTAAATTCCACGTCCTTTCGATGAAGATCCGCATAACTCTTTTGTCGATCTTGTGCCGTTTGTATACGTTGTCGAATCATTTGGATCTTTTCCGTAGTCATACGTACTAACTCAGGTCCCAACAATGTTCCTTCACCCACTTCATCCCAACATATTGGAGAGCGACACTTTCGTCCATATAATGCTTCAAATGGAGCCACACCTATACTTGCCTGATAACTGTTGTTGTAGGAGAATTCCACCAATGGTAAATACTTATCCCAACTGCCCTTGAAGTCTAGGACACATAGTCTTAATAGATCTTCAAGAGTTTGAATAGTCCTTTCTGATTGTCCCTCCGTTTGAGGATGGTATGCCGAACTGAATCGTAAATCCGTGCCCATAGCTTTTTGCAAGCTAACCCAAAATCTTGAAGTGAATCTTAGGTCACGGTCACGATCCAAACTATAGATACAGTGCATGCCATGCAACCTCATAATCTCATTCACGCATATACTAGCAAGACGTTCAAGGAATAAGTCTCTCGACGGCAAGAAATGAAAGCGAACTTGGTTAATCTATCAACAATAACCCAAATAGCATTGATGCCTTGAGAAACCGTAGGAAGACCCGTAACGAAATCCATGGTAATATGTTCCCACTTCCATTTCTGAATCTCATGTTAGGTTTGTAATATTCATGTGCGCAATCAAATTGCAAAATAATGCGGAAGTGTGTAAAATCAGAGTTTAAAATTTACAAACCATATACCCGGATCATCCTTTATGCACAATTATTAATTAAACGAAAAGATAAAGAATAAATCATACCCTTGAAGATCGAGCTTCCTCAGGTACAAGTTCACCTCCAAATCCTTTCGCGTTCAATCTTGAATCCACCGGGTTTGGTTCCTTCCTTTGATCAACGTTAGCCACCCAAATGTTTGGCCTCTAGAGGTGATCCACCAAGGAAGAAAAAGATTCAAGAAGAAGGGTGGTTGGCTAAACCCTAGTTTTTCTATCTCTATAAAAAAAGATGTACTCTCCCAACAAATTGGAATTATTACGTATGTTGAAAAATCAACAACCCCCTACACCTATAATAAGACTACTCTTATTTATAGATGTGGGCAACCCACCTTAACAATTAAGGAATTGGGTTTTATTTAATTAATTAAATTCTTTTAATTAATTAAGCTCCTTAATCTTATTAGGGATAATTAATTAAACTCCTTTAACTAATTTTCCTTCCTAATCCAATTAGGAATAAATAAGAGTACTTATATTAAATTAATTCCTAAACTCTTTTAGAAATTAAAATAATAATAATTGTAATAATATTAATAAGACTCTCTTATTAATTTATATTTAATATTTCTAAAATATTAAATAATAATATTAAGCTATTTAATTTATTCTATCACCATAGATTAAATTAAATATACTTAACATATTATTACGATTATGCCATTAACTTCTTAAATAATTATTCTTCCTTTTATGGTGTGACCCTTTGTGGTTCTCCATATTAAACCTATTGTGAATAAATCAATTAGAATAATTCTAATCTTATTTAAATAAATAAATTAAACAATTAATTTATTTAAATAATATTTATTCTACAATAGGATAAGCCTCCCCTAATGATCAATCAACGACTTTTCGTGATAATATAGATTTCAACATTAATCATTAAAGAACCTTTGAGTAAATAGTTACCGCATAATTCAATCCTTCCACCATACAATGTCCCAATTAAATATAAGACATGGAATTACTCACAAGTCTTATTTTATTTAATTATATGTATTTCGATCCTTAAATGCACAACTCCAAATAATACAAATTAGAAACTCCTTTCTAATTTCATTCTCATTTGCCAAGGACTATCTGGGTTGTCATTTATCGAATCACATAGGACATTTCTTCTTTTATTAGAAGTGGTAGATTCTTTATCGATCATATATTATCTCCATGTACAACTTATTATACCCAAGCATACCCTTTGATATACCCTAAGGGTCTTAAGGAATAAGTCAAAGTATAACTCATCATACACAAGATACTATGATGATCTCAAGTCCAAGGATTACTTGTACTACTATCACTACAGAATTCCTATCGACAGCAAATAAAACTCCATTAGGTATTCCTTAGCGAGCCAATGCTCAAAGGTACTTATTCTCTAATAAGCACCTACATACTTGCTTTTAGTGTCTCCACACAAATGATCATGAGATCAATCATCCTCATCCAATGAGCAAGCAACGATGTACCAATCTATCCTGGATTCACTAATCCCCAATTTAGTAATCCAATGATTGGGAACTATTTTAGTTTTAAGCTTTCTAAGAATTTAGATCTCATTAGAATGATCATCATCATTATTCTAAAAGCATTGCTTAAAACTATGGGTTTATCACATATTATAAAACAAAGATCATGTAGATAATTAAAAGCCTTTAATAAATTAATACTTTTTATTAATAAATGAATAAGATTGTTACAAAGTATATGATTTATCATCAAACATGATCGGCTTTGTATGCATACTACTTTCAATCTCCCACTTGCACTAAAGCCAATCGTCATGGTATCTCATACTCTTCTTCTAAGTGACGATTATCCCGCCATTTGGATAAGCTTTAGTTAATGGATATGTAATGTTGTTTATGAGAGTCCACTATCTCTATAGTGATTTCCCATCTTTTAATGATTCTAATAATCAAATGAAAGTGCCACAACACATGTTTAGATCCAAGATGAGACTTAGAACTATTCCTAGTTCTCGTAATGAACTTATAATCCAAACAATCAACTTGCAGCCTTCATTTATAGCTATATACTTTGTCTTTATCACTAAACCAACAACTCTTTCATTGCTTTGAACCTTTCCAATTCATCGCACCACTATTCAAGATAACGCTTTACCTTAAAGTGGATTTTCTCATCATCTTGGTCTGCATCTCGAAAAACTTGAGTCTGCATAAGCCCTCTAGTTTTAATTTAGACCCACCATGAATATGATCACATCCTTAGTGCCTAAGCTTAAGCACTTTAAGATGTTTTCACCGACTCATAGTGAACTTCTCCATAATACGACCGATCAACATCGTGTCTCAGATATTTCATTGCATACATGATAGTCACTCATGCGACCTCTCTTTTCGTGAGTCTGTGGGGACTATTAAGAGAGATTCACTCCATAGCTCATCGACATGAGACATCTCTTGAGTTTGCCATGCTAAACGACTTTAGCATCAAATGAATATACGCTCTTGGGTTAAGTCGAGCATCCTTTTAAATCTATCTATATAGATTTATATCCCCAATTAAGATACTCTTCCAAATCATTCATGGAGGAATGTTTAGACAAATTTATCTTTACCGATTGTAGCATTAGTATGTCATTCCTTATCCGTAGTATATCAACATATAATACTAGAAATTTCACGACGCTCCCAATCGACCCTTTTTTACACATATTAGAACTCTTACCTCATCGTATGTAACTCGGATCATCATCTTCTATGATGCGTTCCTCATCATCATCATCCATGATGAATCCATACCTCCTAGGTATCTTCTTCTAATATTCCGATTTACGATTCGGTTGGCTTCAATACAATAGGTCTATCTACGTGTTCCTCTTATTTGACTTATAGTGTTTTGTGGTTCTTGAACTCTTCAAGATCTATTATCCTCCCACTAGCTCCTTTTTTAATGATAAACACCTTTATCTTAGAAGGAAGCGTGTTTCGTAACAAACACCTTTTGCTAAGTAGGATTATAGAACATTTACCCTAAACTTACTTTAGGATGTCCCACAAATCAGACTTGTCAAATCTTGTCCCAAGCTTATCCTTTGAAACCTTTTCACATAAGTTGACAACCCTTATCTTAACATACTTAAGATTAGGAATCCTCCCGGCCCATAACTTTTATGGAGTCTTGGGGCTGATTTTGAGGTTACCATTTTCGTAGATATGCAACCATTTCTAGGACATTATCCTGTAAGGATACCGGAATGCTCAGAAAATCATTATGGACCGCACTATGTCCAACAAGGTACGATTTTTCATTCAGATACATCAATCAATTATTACGTATCGATGTGTCCATTATGAGAAAACCATTTGAGATGATCTAGAAACTTATCAACACAAGTATTTATTCCTCGATCTAATCAAAGAATCTTAATACATTGCCAATTTGTTTCACTTCAATTCTTTGAACCTTTCAAATAATTCAAACTTGTATTTTAAAGAAATACACACATTCAACTCTTTGAATGATCATCTCCTTTTCTTATACTAATTTGTTCAATATGCAAAATTATTTTCATGTAAGTCAAGTATACAAAATTTATTAAGTAATATTCCGGGTTCTATACAAAACATTATTATTATAAATAGAACAACAATTGTTCTTAATTATAATACCAAAGATTTCATCATCCAACAATAAAATGGAAATAATATTTTTAACAAGAACTGGAATACAATAACAACTTATCGACTTAATAGATTTGCTCAGTAGTATTGCTAAACTATAAGTTTCTATAGCTAATGCAAAGAACCTTTGCTTCATTTTCCACACATAGATTACTTATATTTGTTTAGCTTTCTACTTCGCTTGGTCCCTTCATAAATCTATATTTATGATAACCAAAGCTCGGATCCAATACCCAAGTAGAACCTCGACTTAAAGAAAAATTTATTTAAATCATGAACAAAATTGCATTGAACCGAAACTTCACTAAGCTTCTTTGGTTAGCCTCTCAAGATGCTTCTCGCAGCTTTCTTTCCAAAGGTCCGTGATTATTGCAGTGGAAGCAAACTCCTTTGCTATCCGTATCGCTTTTGTTCTTATTATCCTTTGTTTTTGCCTTTCTATTTACCTTCTTTGAATCGCTCTTCTTTTTTCGTAAGATCCTTTGGCCCCTACCAAGAAGACATGGTCTTTTCTTGGTTGAAAGTGACTCTCAACATTTTTCAATATGTTAAAATCAAATCGAGAGGTGATATCTAGCTTGTTCATATGAAAAATTCACAACAATTGTGAAAGGAGTCCGGAGTGAGTGCAAGATCAAATCTTGCTCAACTCTCCATCCATGACAAAACTCGTTGTCCTAATTGATCAATCAAATTGATAATGTTAAGAACTTTTTATCTGCATCATTGTAGTGTCATCGGTCATTCTAGATCTAAGAGCTCCTTAGATATCCGATATCTATCGGCCCATTTTCCTCACCATCAACTACTTGATGTGCGGGAATATAAGTAGAGCATCCATAGTTTCATGCGACGCTGAAGCTCAAGCACTCATGGATGCGAGCATGATGCATCGAGCCAATCAGCGCATCATTTTGCCACTTTCTAAAAGTAGCAATCTCTTCCTCAGAGGCATTATCTGCAACCATTGCAGGGATAGGCATATTAAGGATATAAGATAGCTTTTCAGCCATGAGAACTATTCTCAAATTCCTTAACCAATCCGTTTAATTCGGTCTGATTAATTTAGCATCTAATATGCTTTCGCAAAGATGATAATAATTTAGACATTGTAAAATTTCAGAAATGAATTTGTAATAAACAACATTTTAACATACATTCTTTTATTAATTACCAAAATAAATTAGGTCTTGTTTTAAATTGGTATCTCCCACTATTTTCTTCAAACTATATTACCCTCACTTATATAGTTCGGCAAAATCTAATTAAAGATTTGCTAGTGAGAATAAGGATCCCATTTCAAATGTATATAGCCTTGTGGTGACACAACAAACTATATATAAATAAATAGGTAGACAACTTTTGTCAATTACATCAACTATGCAACTCCTTTATTTTGCCTCTTAGATTATTTTGATCAAGTGGTGGCACATCCGAATCAAAATTATCCAAGTTAAGTCCAACCTAGCACTCCATATATTCAAAAAGAAAATATCATCCTTGTGGTGACACAACAAAACAATATTGTTCAATTTTCTTTATAAGCATCAAATGTGATAAATTAACATCTTAAATACTTAATACTTGCCTTGTGGTGACACAACAAACTCATATTAAATATTTAATACTCTATTAATTTTATCATGCTAGAAGGCTTACGCTCGATATTCCAAATATCTTTGAACGCTAGACTTTAATATAAAAATTGAGGGGTTTGTTATTAATTTGTCTCATCTTGTTTAGCTGCATGCATTTATATATATATAAAATACGCCATATATTAATGAATATGCTAAGCATGTTTGCATAATATATAATATATATAAAGTATAAGCATGCACATATAGAATACTATATTCTACCCTTGATTGATTATGGACTTTTATTCTAGTTTGGCTCACTAGAGCCACCAAGTGAACCAAAAGGTCAAACCCTAGGGGTGCAAGAAATAATATTTAAATATAACTATTACATTTAAACCCTGCTCTATTACAAACGGGTCTTCAAGCGCCTTCGTTTTTGATCTCCAATTTTTCAAAATAATTCTAACTATTCCTATTACAAAACTATTTAAAATAAATAGAAACCTTGATCGCTAAATCGAGGGAAGTACATAGAGAAAGATAGAATTTACATTAAGAAAAATTAGAGAAGACGAGGTACGCAGAATTCCCATTTAATAAAACCCATACATTCATGCATCCAACTAAAATAAAATCCAATCACATCGTCAATAATCCATAATCAATCCCATTTATTATCATACACATCATCATATGCATCAATAAATAACATTCATCATATGAATAATAAACATTTAATATATATATTGATATCATTTAATGGGCAAATTTAGTTAGTATAAAATCTATTTTTGAATAAAAATAAACTCCTTTATTTAAATCCAAATTTAAATCAAAATAAAACTATTTTATTTTAATTTATCCTATTTTGAATAAAATAAACTATTTTATTTTAATCAAAATCTTTAATCAAAATAAACTCCTTTATTTTAATTAATTATGGAATCCAATTCCATGTAAAAAAAATAAATTATTAAAGGAAACACTTGATATTCTTTCCTATTCACAAATAAACTCCTTTATTTTGAATAATATGAAATCTTATTTCATATTTAAATAAACTCCTTTATTTAAGGAAATATGGATTCTCTTTCCTATTCACAAATAAACTCTTTTATTTTGAATTATATGAAATCTTATTTCATATCTAAATAAACTCCTTTATTTAAGGAAAGATGGATTTACTTTCCTATTCACAAATAAACTCCTTTATTTTAGAAAAATTAAATCCAATTTCAACTCCAATTAGTTATTATGGAATCCAATTCCAACTCTAATTAGTTAGCATGAAATTCTAATTTTAAAATTAAAATAAACCTTTATATTTTAATATTAAAATAAACCTTTTATTTTAAAATTAAAATAAACTTTTATTTTAATTATAAAATAATTAAGAATATATATATATATATATATTATATATATATATATATATATATATATATATATATATATATATATATATATATATATAAAACCGAAAGTTCTAAAAGGAGTTGATGATCCCGCCAAATGATTACTCATGTAACTTTTAAATCATGTATAACTCTTATTTATTTTTATTTTTTTTTTAATAAAAACTGTTCGCATGACCCACGTATTTATTCACTTTTAATTTTTATTAAACGTGCAATTCACGTTATAAATTGGATCAAGTAATTCACGTATATACATATATATATATAATAATAATTCTCTCTGCTCTCTTTCAAAAAAAAAAAAAAACTTTTTTTTTTTTTTTTTTTTTTTATAAATTTTATACAATAAAATTATGCCCAATTAAATTGTTCTAAACACATATCAATATACATATCAAATAAAACAATTAATAATTCAGATAAAAGTTTGGCTCGATGCCACCGTTAGGTTTGTAATATTCATGTAATCAAGAATCAAATTGCAAAATAATGCGAAGCGTGTAAAATCGAGTTTAAAATTTACAAACCATATACCCGGATCATCCTTTATGCACAATTATTAATTAAACGAAAAGATAAAGAATAAATCATACCTTGAAGATCGAGCTTCCTCGTGTACAAGTTCACCTCCAAATCCTTTCGCTCAATCTTGAATCCACCGGTTTGGTTCCTTCCTTTGATCAACGTTAGCCACCCAAATGTTTGGCCTCTGAGGTGATCCACCAAGGAAGAAAAAAGATTCAAGAAGAAGGGTGGTCAAGCTAAACCCTAGTTTTTCTATCTCTATGTAAAAGGTGTACTCTCCCAACAAATTGGAATTATTACGTATGTTGAAAAATCAACAACCCCCACACCCATAATAAGACTCTCTTATTTATAGATGTGGGCAACCCACCTTAACAATTAAGGAATTGGGTTTTATTTAATTAATTAAATTCTTTAATTAATTAAGCTCCTTAATCTTATTAGGGATAATTAATTAAACTCCTTTAACTAATTTTTCTTCCTAATCCAATTAGGAATAAATGAGAGTACTTATATTAAATTAATTCCTAAACTCTTTAGAAATTAAAATAATAATAATTGTAATAATATTAATAAGACTCCTCTTATTAATTTATATTTAATATTTCTAAAATATTAAATAATAATATTAAGCTATTTAATTTATTCTATCACCATAGATTAAATTAAATATACTTAACATATTATTACGATTATGCCATTAACTTCTTAAATAATTATTCTTCCTTTTATGGTGTGACCCTTTAGGTTCTCCATATTAAACCTATTGTGAATAAATCAATTAGAACAATTCTAATCTTATTTAAATAAATAAATTAAATAATTAATTTATTTAAATAAATAATATTTATTCTACAATAGGATTAGCTTCCTAACATCAACGACTTTTCGATAATATAGATTTCAACATTAATCATTAAAGAACCTTTCGAGTAAATAGTTACCAGTACAATTCAATCCTTCCACCATACAATGTCCCAATTAAATATAAGACATGGAATTACCATCACAAGTCTTATTTTATTTAATTATATGTATTTCGATCCTTAAATGCACAACTCCAAATAATGCAAATTAGAAACTCCTTTCTAAATTTATTCGCGCCGCCAAGGACTACTGGGTTGTCATTTATCGAATCACATAGACATTTCTCTTTTTATTAGAAGTGGTAGATTCTTTATCGATCATACATTATCTCCATGTATAACTTATTATACCCAAGCATACCCTTTGATATACCCTAAGGGTCTTAAGGAATAAGTCAAAGTATAACTCATCATACACAAGATACTATGATGATCTCAAGTCCAAGGATTACTTGTACTACTATCACTACAGAAATTCCTATCGACAGAAAATAAAACTCCATTAGGTATTCCTTAATGAGCCACGCTCAATGTACTTATTCTCTAATAAGCACCTACATACTTGCTTTAGTGTCTCCACACAAATGATCATGAGATCAATCATCCTCATCCAACGAGCAAGAACGATGTACCAATCTATCCGGATTTACTAATCCCCAATTTAGTAATCCAACGATTGGGAACTATTTTAGTTTTAAGCTTTCTAAGAATTTAGATCTCATTAGAATGATCATCATCATTATTCTAAAAGCATTGCTTAAAACTATGGGTTTATCACATATTATAAAACAACATCATGTAGATAATTAAAAGCCTTTAATAAATTAATACTTTTATTAATAAATTAATAAGATTGTTACAAAGTATATGATTTATCATCAAACATGATTGGCTTGTATGCATACTACTTTCATCTCAAGTGGTTGCAATGGACCCTTAGGTACTAGATGCTCCGCCTTTACACGTTGACAAGTTAAACACATCGAGATAAACTTTGCAATCTCTCTCTTCATATTATTCCACCAAAATGTATGTCAAGATCACGATACATTTTGGTACTTCTTCAAGATGGATTGCAAATGGTGTATTATTTGCCTCCATCATAATCTTGTACTTCAAATCGTTCAGTCGTTAGAACACAAAGTCTAGAGTGGACTCAATTATTCCTTCTTCATCAATTCTCGCCCTAATAGCTCCTTCTTGTACTTTCTTCTTCATATGCATCATTTCCGGGTGCCTGGCTTGAGCAACCTTAACTTTTTTTATTAAAGTTGGCTCTATGCGTATACTTGACATCATCGCACTCATTCCTTCATATGATCTTCTACTCAACGCCGCCTACCACGCACGCTTTTTTCCGTGATGGTATTGAATAGTGTGGTCGTAGTCTTTCAATAGCTCGAGCCAACGTCATTGCCGTATGTTGAGTTCTTTTGAGTGAAGAAATATTTAAGGCTTTTATGGTCCGAATATATCTCCACTTTCTCCCCATATAGATAGTGCCTCCATATCTTTAGCGCTGAAAACGATTGCTTCCACTCTAGATCATGAGTAGGATAATTCCTCTCATACTCTTTAAGTTGTCGAGGCATATAGGCTATGACTTTCCCACGCTGCATGAGAACACATCCTAACCCTTTGCTCAAGCATCATTCAGAGATAACAAATCCATCCGAACCAGATGGTATTGTTAGAACAGTCTTAAATAAGTCTCCTCTTAAGCTCTTGAAAACTCTTCTCGCATTCTTCGCTCCAAACGAATTGTGTATCCTTCCGAGTTAGCCGAGTTAATGGAGTAGCGATTCGAGAAAACCTTTCCACGAATCTCCGATAATAACCAAATGAGACCCAGAAAGCTACGTACTTCGGTCACCGACTTCGGTTGCTCCTAACTTTGTATTGCTTCAATCTTCACCGGGTCCACGGATACTCCATGTTTTGACACCACGTGCCCAAGAAAGGCTACTTCCTAAAGCCAGAACTCGCATTTCTTCAATTTGGCATATAATTTGTTTTCACGAAGCCTTTGGAGTACCAAATTCAAATAGGTGCTCATGATCTTCACGACTTTTGGAATATATGAGAATGTCATCAATAAAGACAACAACAAACCGATCCAAATATTTCTTGAATACTTGGTTCATCATATCCATGAAAGCCAGCAGGAGCATTAGTTAGTCCGAAAGACACGACTAAGAATTCATAATGCCCATACCGAGTTCTCGAGGCGCCTTTGAATATCCTCGCCTAATCTTCACCGATGATATCCGTAATCGAAGATCGATTTTTGAAAAGAATTGTGCCCCTCAGTTCGGTCAAACAAGTCATCAATAAGAGGTAGAGGATACCTATTCTTGATGGTGACATGGTTCAATTCCCGATAGTCAAAACAAAGTCGCATACTCCCGTCTTTCTTCTTTACGAATAAAACAGAGCACCCCAAGGAGATGTACTAGACGAATGAAACCGATGTCCAACAATTCTCGTAGTTGGACCTTTAACTTCTCGAAGTTCAATAGAGCCATTCGATATGGGGTTTTAGAAATGGGCTTTGTACCAGTTCAAGATCAATAAAGAATTCAACTTCACGCTCGGGGTAGACCGGGAAGTTCTTCAGAAATACATCGGAAAGTCAATAACAACAGAATATTATTCAAATTTGACGTGTCTTTATTCAAATCCATAACATGGGCTAAGAAATCTTGACATCCGCTTTTTAATAAACGAATAGCTTTATGATTAGATATGATGTTGATTGATTTTAATGGTTTAGTTGCTTGAATTGCATAACAAAGTTGGTTTAGAATATGAAAACTAACAACCTTACGAAAACAATCAATTTTGGCATGATGAGTAGTTAACCAATCAATCCCTAAAATCACATCAAAAGTAAGTATCTTTAAAGAGATAAGGTCAACAGTAAGGTGATGATGCCAACTTGAATCAAACAAGATTTATAAACAAAGGATGTGATGAAAGTTTCTCCTAACGGAGTTTCCACAGATAGGTCAAAGTCTAATTTCTCCTGAGTCAAGTTTAAACATTGAGCACATGCAGAGAGATAAATGAATGGGTAGCACCCAGATATCAAGTAAGGTATAAACTTCGCAAGAATTTATAAATAGCTTACCCGTGATCACCTCTATTTGGGTTCCTCGATTTTGACCAAACAACAAAACGCTTTTCCGAACCGCTGACATCGACTTTTTTCTCGGATGGTTTTTGAGTCACCGTCCCCCATTGAACTAGGTTTCGCTACTGCATAATCTCGAAAGCGATATGTCCTTCCTTTCCACAATTATAGCATACATTGAACTGTTGTGGATAGTTTGGATCGATATGTCCCTCTTTCCGCATTTATAGCATATACCGGGTGGTCGTTTCTCCTCCCTTAGAACCGGGCCTTTGTCGGCCTTATCGCCTTCACATGGTCGTTGTTAAATCTCCTCTTTGAAAATCTCCTCCCGACTCGCTTCTTCTATTTTCATGGCCATGATTACCACCGTAGAGTGGTTACCATTTTTGTCCGTCTGCTTTTTTTCTCCGTTGGTTATCATTATTCGCTGACTCGCTATCTCCGGCACGATCCTAGTTATGGTCCCTCGGTTGAACATACTCGTTATCTCGCTTCTAACAATTGAGCCTCAATAACAACATCCTAATAGAGAAAAATTAATGAGAAATGAGATATTGTCATATCTACGGGTTTCAAACCTCTCGAAAACATCCGCGTCATACGCTCCTCATTCTCCACCAAATGAGGTGCAAGCTCGATAACTCGCAAACTTTGCCTCGCATCGAGACACACGCCATGTTGTTTTGTTCTAATCGATGAACTCCACTTCCTTCATATAGATGAACACTTTCGGAAAGTATTTGTCATTAAATAGTTTCAAACGCCTCCCAAGACATGCCGAGAGTCGGTGGATGGTACGCTTCACGACTCCCACCACCAAGAATCTCGCCATCGCCACGGAACATAAAGGTGGCGAATGGAACCTTCTGTTCCTCCGTGAATCCCAAGACATCAAATATCTTGGTAATTTGCTTGACCTATGTTTCCGCCATGATCGGATTTGGCTTTCCCTTAAATTCTAGTGGTCCCAACTCTTTGAACTACTTGGGCAGTGACAACCCGTGAATTACTATCATTTCCTCCTTTATTTTGAACACGAGTCTCCTCGTCCGATTTTGCATGAACTCGCAAAAAGCTTCTAAACATCCCTCGCTCATCATCTCGCCAAAGGGTGTTGTTCACGGGAGGAACATTGTCAAACTGTTGCACGCTTCTCATCGTTGGTGAGTATAAAGGCGTCTCCACGCCTCATTTCCATTGTTAATATTCTCGATCTACATTCTCAAATACTGTCATAAAACAAGGGTTAATTAAGGAAATCAATATATCACCTAATATCCTTATATACTGACCAACTAACAAATAAGCTTAGGTAGGACACACTAGCGAAGGATTTACTCGTCTCTCCCCTCCTAGTTCTATTCCCCAATCTCCGCCAGAGATCATATCCCTAAGCTCTGATACCAACTATGACGCCCCCAAAATAGGTATACATCACCCATTCTCGAAGTTGTCAATACATGGTACGTAAACAACTATAACTTTATTATTACAACAAGAAAACTCGTGAGTTTGAATACAAATATTATCTTCTAGACAATATCTATACTCAAATAAATCCTCATCACATTTATTGATACATTATTTTACAAAATGGTGAGGACTACTAAACAACTCTCTCTAGAACTTTCATTCCATACCCGACTGCATACTCGCTTATATTCTCGCCTCCCGAGAAGAAAAAAATGGAACAAAAGGAAAAGGGTGAGCTCAACTAGCCCAATAAAAGAATATTATGACTAAGATAATATACAACAAATTATCGTTAGTCTTCAACAGGAAAAATCTAATAGAATACAATAGACAACAAATTTTAAATCAATATTCGCAATGAAATAATAATTCATTAGAAGAGTTAAGTAGAGAATGCAAACTACTATCTTCTATGTATGAATTTAAAAGTTCATCGCTCATCTTTTATCCTCAGTAACATCAATCAATATATATCTCGAATCAAATATTCATCTTTTGCACTACAAAGCCAAAGATATTCATCACCGGTCATATTCATCTAAACACTGCTCATCTTTACACTACTACCAAAGATATTCTTCAGAAATCATTCATCTTTGCACTACAAAAGCCAAAGATATTCCATAATATCATCATTTAAGATCAAGATGATGAAAAATATTTTTAAAGAAACGAATCCAAAGATTGAAACAAAATGACAAGGATTATTAAGGATTAAGGATTAAGGATTCGTACTTTGTTTAATCCACATCCAAAAATACCTCAAAAATAATTACAATGGTGTAAAATTCAAGAATGATCAAAACATGGATACAATCAAAGCTAGTATCCGAATAGATATTTTAGACGAAAAGAAAAATTTTCATTTTTCAGATGAATAGTCTTGCAGATTCAGAATAAGGTCGTGATATCGTGAATAAGGTCAGATATCGTGAATAGTAACTCTCGACACCAAAAGTTCCAAATTTGATAAAAACTTCAGATCAATATTTCAACATAATGATATTGAAGAAATAATATCATTACGAAAAAAAAATAATATCCCTTACCTCGAAAGATTAGTACTTCTAAATTTGGAATCTGGGTATAGTCTTTGAAGGAACTTGCACCGCCTAATAATACTCAAAGTATACTCAAAATACTCACAAGAATACGCTTCGATAATATAGAGAGAAAACTTCAGCTTCTAAAGTGTGATTTTCAATTCTAACCCAAGCACCCTATTTATAGGAAAATGCTTAGAACACCAAAAAAAGTAAAATTTAATAAAATATTAATATATATTATAAATTTCCTTAGCCCATCTTTGAAGATCTGATTTCAAAGAATTAATATCACATGTTAGCCCACTTAAATGCAAAAAACGTTTTTCTTTAAAATAATAATTAAAACTTCCAAAAATCAATTATTTCTTGAACTTGAACTTCAATAATTCACAATAAATAGCCCTTTTATCAGAAAATTCGAATCACGATGCTTTTTATAGGAAATTCAATTCTCTACAACTTTGCGTAAGAAAGTTTTCCAAATTCCAAATGTAAATTGACCAAATCCACAAACAGAGCGATTTTATGTGCTATAATCAAATTTCAAATAATAAATGGGGTCCACCGACATTTTAACATGTTTTAAACATTTATTGCAACAAAAAATACTCTTCCTCCTCAGATACTCATATATCCCACATTCGTTGTAAAAATATCACCATTATTATATTATTAAAATTTAATAATATATTTAAATGAATTATTTTATCGTAAAAAGATAAAATTTCAATTTTCAACAATTGTCACATTAAAATTTTCTCCATCTATATCCACATAAAATCAATATTTTTCTTATCATATGAATCAATAATTAATTATTCACAAATAATATTATAGAATCACAATATTAACAACCAGGCGCTTCTCAGAAAGAGGGGCTTTCCAATAAAGATTTCTCCTTACTGGCGCGCAATTAGGTGACCATACCTCTCCTTAGACAAAACTTTCTAGACATTGCCAATAATGTTATCTAATAATATTATTCAGATAATATGAATTATTGCTCCGATAATGGAAAATACCGTGTAATGACAATTTATCAAAACAACAAGAATATAAAATATCAATGCAAAGAATTATTGAATCAATAAAATACTTTGACGATAATTATCATAACCATTATTAAGTAGTGCCTTCTTACGTAAGAATCAATAATTGGTGCAATATCGTATCTACTTGTGTTTTAACCACCGAGTATTTTAACAAGATTAATAAAGAATAACTACATCGTTATTTTTAAACAACTTATATTTGTCGCTTTCTTCATCCAATCGCTTTCCATTATGGGGCCCACACATTTCATGTGAGTCGTTTAATATTCCCCGACAGATCGAATATTCCACGACCCAAACGAATATTCCCCACAACAATGAATATTTTATAACCACTTGCTTATTTTGAAATATTTGCGTATTTTACCCATAACTATCCACATTAATCAAATCAACCCTTACTATTTCAAAATAATAAATAGAGAAAATTAAATTTCATTAATAATAAGTTGGGGTCTTACATTATGTATAAACAATTTATGTTTATATCTTCTGCAAATAGTGATAGAATGATTGTACCGGATCTGTGGTGATTTGTGACCCGAATTTGGGGCTTTCATAGTAATTCGTATTTTCACATATCTAGAACTATTGATTCACATGATTTACTATTAGGGCAGGTGGTGCAAGTTTGATAATATTTGCAGGACTAAATTAAAAAGGAAGAAAAAGAGGAAGGTATTATACTGTAATATTTCGAGTCTCAAAATGTGCAATTATCAAAACTATATTTTCCTATAAATAGAAGCTCATTCTTCCTTCATTTCTCACCAATTCACTAAGTCTCACAAGAGCAATTATTATAGAGAAATTATAGAGAGAAAGAAGAAGAGAAGTCTGCTACCTCACTATTCCAGTATCCAGTCTTCTTTTGAGGTAAGGGTATTATTTCTTTCGTATTCTTGAAGAGAGCTTCTGTTATTCTATTCTTTATTATTATGTTGGAATAACTTGTCTATGCGAAGTACTGCATACATGGTGAAATTCTTTTATTAGTCCATTCTTTATTATTATGTTGGAATAACTCGCCCACATCAAGTCCTTATACATGGTGAAATTTTTCGTAATTCCATTCTTTATTATTATGTTGGAATATCACAGCTTGGTGCGTATTACGCATGACACAGTTCCATTATTTATTATTCTATTGAATAACATCTCTACGTGCGGCCTATCGCATACACTCACGGTGAATTATGTTGTTATTCCATTCTTTATTATTTTGTTGAATATCCATGCAATGCGGATTACACACGACCCGGTTCCATTCTTTATTATTACATTTGGAATATCCTCATGCATGCGAATTACGCACGACTGGTTCCATTCTTTACTATTATGTTGGAATAACTTTGTCATGTGAAGTACCGCATACATGGTGAAATTCTTACATTATTCCATTCTTTATTATTATGTTGAATAACATATCATCTGATACCGCATACATGGTGAAATTCTTCTGTTATTCCATTCTTTATTATTCTGTTGGAATAACATGTCTATATGGATTTACCACATGCATGGTGAATGATCCTTCACATTCATTCCTTATTAAATTGTGGAAATAATCTATCTACGTGAATTACCGCATGGCAGGCAAAAATCCATTTGAAGTTTCATATATTCTATTATACTCAGTTGGTTAAAGTTTTGGCTTCTATATTCCATGAAATTAGTGGAATATCTTTGATATTTGCGCTTCATCTAGGATCTTATCATGAAAATATTCTTCTGAGCATTCTTGAATTTTACTCTACAAAGAAGTATCATGTTGACAATTTGGACGTTATTGATTTCTGGATAAATTAATTTATAAATCTTTAAAATTTATCCTTGAACTTGTTTTATTGAATTATTATGTCATTGTCATCATCCTCATACTTATATTAGTGATGAAAGTCATCTTTGGCTTACATGCATAGATGAACTTGGTATGATTATGACCAGGGATTATTCGGTATAATCATGACCGTAATGTAACGAATGATGTGGTAAAAGTCCTCATTAGCCTGTAGTGCATTGATGGACAGTTATGGGTATGATTATGACCAGGAATTATTCGGTATAGTCATGACCATTGATGATTACATGAATATCCTTGGCCCGTAGTGCAGGGATGATTCGATGATGTGGTTTATTTATTAAGCTGACTCTCAGCGTTAAAGTTGATGAAAAACTTTTTAAATCATAGAAGATAGTAGATTTTATGCTCTATTTTACTCTTCTAATGGATTGCTTATTCAGCTGCAATTGTTGATCTAAAACTTGTTGTCTATTGTATTCTATCAGTTTTTATACTGTTGGAGGCTATGGATAATTTATTCTGTATTATCTTAGTCATAATATTTCTTACTGGCTAGTTGAGTTCACCCTTTCTTTCATTGTTCTCTTCAAGAAATGAGAATATAGCTGGGACGAGTCGGGGAATGGAGTGATGGTCTAGGATAAATGGCTTTAGTAGTCTTCACTATTCTACGGAATAATGTGATAATAATTGTAATGAGGACTCCATTGTGTGTGGATATTGTCTAGATGACAATATTCTTGTTTAAACTCTCAACTATGTTTTGTCGTATTTTACACGACTATTATATAATTAAGTTGTATTTGAATTTATGTACCATGTATCTGGAGACCCAAGATGGGTGATGTATACCTGTTTTGGGGGCGTCACAGTAATGCATATAGGATCTTTATGACTGTGGGTAGGTGTGCTACTGAATGGCCACTTAGTCATGCCTACATGCATGTGGATAGTCCTGTGTGCAAAGGAGACTATGGTAAAATTTTCAAAAATATAGGCATTGGGTAGTCATGCATTTTTAACTCTACTATAGGCGTATGTTAAAGTAATGCATGCATATTGTAAGACCTCAACTTATTATAAATAAAATCAAATTTCCTCTATTTATTATTTTGAAATAGTAATGGTCGATTTGATTAATGTGGATAGTTATGGGTAAAATGCGCAAATATTTTAAATAAGCAAGTGGTTATAAAATATTCATTGTTGTCGGGGAATATTCGTTTGGTCGTGGAATATTCTTACTGTTGGGGAATATTCGTACGATGGCGCAGCCTTGTGTGGGCCCCATAACGGAAAGCGATTGGATGAAGAAAACGACAAGTATAAGTTGTTTATAAATAACGACGTAGTTGTTACCGTTAACACTGTTGAAATACTCGGTGGTTAAAACACAGTAGCACACGGTATTGTACCAATTATTGATTCTTACGTAGGAAGGCATTACTCAATAATTATTACAGTAATTACTGTTCAGTATTTTATTTTATTAATTCAATAATTGTTGCGTTGATATTTTATATTACTGTTGTTTCAATAATTGTCACTACACAGTATTTTCTATTATCGGAGCAATAATTCATATTATCTAAATAATATTATTAGATAACATTATTGGCAATGTCTAGAAAGTTTTGTCTAAGGAGAGGTTTGGTCATCTAATTGCGCGCCAGTAAGGAGAAATCCTTATTGGAACGCCCCCTCTTTCCTGAGGACTACCTGGTTGTCAGTATTGTGATTCTGTAATATTATTTGTGAATAATTAATTATTGATTTATATGATAAGGAAAATATTTATTTTATGTGGATATAGATGAAGAAAATTTTTAATGTGACAATTGTTGAAAATTGGTATTTTATCTTTTTCTGATAAAATAATTCATTTAAATATATTATTATATTTTAATAATATAATAATGTTGATATTTTTACAACAAATGTGGGTTATATGAGGAGGAAGAGTATTTTTGTTGCATTAAATGATAAACACATGTTTTGTGTGTCGGTGGACCCCATTTCTTGACTGAAATTTAATTATAGTCTGTAAAATTGCCCGTTTGTGGATTCCGGTCAATTTTTGTTTGAAATTTGGAAAAACTTTCTTCTGCAAAGTTGTAGAGAATGGAATTTTCTATGGAAAGGACATGTGGTCCAAATTTTTCTGATAAAAGGGCTATTTATTATGAATTATTGAAGTTCTGTAGTTCCAAAATAATTGATTTCTGAAGTTTTAAATATTTTTTAAAGAAAAATGTTTTTTTTATTTTGTGGGCATCTTTAACATGTGCAAGGTGGCTGAATTCAGTTGGCAATGGTGTGCATAGGAATTTGGTTAATAAATATTATTAATTTATTAAATTTTCTGCTTTGGTGTTCTAAGCAATTTCCTAAAAATAGGGTGCTTAGGTTAGAATTGAAAATCACACCAGAAACTGAAGTTTTCTCTCTCTTTCTCTATCGATATATTGAGCGTATTCTTGTGAGTATTTTGATACTTTGAGTGTTATTATATATCTGCAAGTTCCTTCAAAGATTATACCCAAAGATTCCAAATTAAGTACTATTCTTTCGAGGTAAGGGATGTTATTTTCTTCTTAAATGATATTATTTTCTTCAATATCATTATTCCAAAATATTGGTTTGAACTTTTAATAAAATTTGGAACTTTTTGTGTCGGGGTTACTATTCACGTATACGGCACTATTCACGTATACGACACTATTCACGAATATGGCACTATTCATCAAAAAATGAAATTTTTCCTTTTCGTCCAAAATATCTATTATGGATACTAGCTTTGATTGTATCCATGTTTTGATCATTCTTGAATTTTACTCCACTATGATTATTTATGAGGTATATTTAGACATGGATAAACCGAAATACGAATCCTTAATATTTATTCTTTTGTTTCACTGGATTCGTTTTCTTTAAAATATTTTTCATCATCCTCAGTCCTAAATGATGATATTATTGAATATCTTTGGCCTGTAGTGCAAAGATTAATGATTTTATGATGAATATCTTTGGCACATAGTGCGAAGATGAACAGATGTTGAGATGAACATGACCAACTGATGAATATCTTTGGTCTGTAGTGCAAAGATGAATATTTGATTTATAATGTATATTGATTGATGTTACAGGGATAAAATATTGATGATGGACTTTTAAATTCATAGATAATAGTAGATTTCATTCTCTACGTAACTCTTCTATGAATTATTATTTTCGCTGCGAATATTGATCTAAAACTTATTGTCTATTATATTCTATTTTTCTCTGTTGAAGACTAACGATAATTTGTTCTATATTATCTTAGTCATAATATTCTTTACTGGGCTAGTTGAGCTCACCCTTTTCCTTTTTGTTCTATTTTTCTTCTCAGGAGGATAGAATGTAGCGAGTACTAGTCGGGGTATGGAATGATGGTTCTAGAAGTTGTTTTAGTAGTCCTCACTATTTTTGTAAAATAATGTATCAATAATTGTAATGAGGACTTATTTGGGTGTGGATATTGTCTAGAAGACAATATTTTTATTTAAACTCACAGTTTAAGTGTTGTCGTATTTTGCACGACAATTGTAATAATAAAGTTGTAGTTATTTCTGTACCATGTATTTGACAACTCAAAATGGGTGATGTATACCTATTTTGGGGGCGTCACACATATAATCATAAAATGCATTTTGAAAAGTTCCAGGTTAGAGTTTACCACACCCTTTCTGAGGTGAATTTGGAGACTTGTGTCCAGATATATATGGATCCATATCAGCCGAGTAGTTCCCGTAGGACCACTTTAGGTGTGCGGAGGAGGGCTTCTGATGTGCCTCGACCCCGTTCAGTTAGACAGCCTTGTCGTCTGGCGGAGGCGGTGATACGTCCTGTTCGAGTTGAGGTATCGAATGTTGAGGACTAGGAGGAGGATGTACCTAATGCGGACCCCGCTCCTGCTGCTCATGTTCCCCGTAGGGATCTTCTAGGCATTCAGGTGACGATCCTAGAGCTTCTAGGTGATTTGAGTCGATACCCCTCAATTTACTTGCATGCAAACGAGGTACAAGCTCGATTTGATCTTCCTTTTTCCTATTGATGAGGAGCAATGATTCTGATGTTGATATTCTTTTGTGATGTAGGTTCCCGACTTTACGCAGCCTCGAGGGAACTGGTTCAGCATCTATATATCAGGCTCTATATCCCGATTATCGAGCGATTATGCACGGTTGGGCTTCAAGGCGTTCTTTTCCATCCTCCCCCGTCGTTGTCCCTGGGGTTATCTCAAGACATTATCTGAGTGCTGGTTTCACTAGACTCATTCTCTCTATTTGTTAGACTGTGAGGTGATGATGATACCGATGGATTGGCGGTTTATCATAGGTATGGAGTTTGGAGGGGCGCCAGTGCCTTGTACGGTGAATATTACCCTGACTGCCATCAGATCCTTGTTAGGAGTCTCGGCTGATGTGCTCAAGGGAAGGACAGTTTGTACAGGTCCTTTGAGCATAGATGCAATGAGCGGGTTTGTTGAGTGAGCCCATACCCGATGATGTGAGAGTTAGGCATCGCATTCTTTGGCGATTGTTCCTGATAATCATTAGGGGATGCTTCATAGTGGATAACTCTTCTACAGTATCATTCGTTTTGGTGACCGCTACATGAGATGTGGACTATGACGCCCCCAAATCCGGGTATCTTCCAACCCGACATATGGTGCTCCACGGTGCTACAATTCACACAAACATTCAATTGAAATTCCTCAACAGAACGAATATGTCTTATATATATATATATATTCCAAAACAATATTACCATTCCCCAGGTTCTTTATAACCATTACATTTGTTCTTGTCATAATATCAAATATTGTCATTACAAACCTATACTATTACATAGGTAAGCTACAAGTTCGCCTTCGCCTTTCCTTTATCCTTTCCAGATCCTTCGGTCAATTCGGTCTTAGCTGCATTCATATGGTTCAAGCAAGAGTGAGCATAACTAGCTCAACAAGTATAACAATTCCATTTAAACGACATGCTTGAATCATACAAATCATATATCTTCAATAATTGAACAATAGTTATGAAGTACTATCGATAATTCAAAATAGTACTTCTCTTTTCTTTAAAATGTTTTACAATGATAACATTCAGTAAAACATCAATTTCGGTCCATGACCTTGAGCATTTCATACTTTCTTTGAAAAGGACATCCCGACACTAAGTCCATAAGTCCGACATTTCTTACAAGCACGTCTAGGTGATCAACCTATATATAGTACTGTAACAATCTAAGATTTTATTTGTAATTTAAAATATTTATTAAATTAAATAAATATTTTATTTATGAAGTTGAGATTTTATTTGTAATTTAAAATATTTACTAAATTAAATAAATATTTTATTTATGAAGTTGTTGTTTTATAATTTAAAATATTTCTTAAATTAAATAAGTATTCTATTTATGTGGTTGTTATTAGTAGATATGTATGAATTAAATTTATTAGATAACACTCTAAAAAATATTTTATTTATGTGATTGTTGTTACTAAATATTTATGAATTAATAAAATTCTAAATTAATATAATTTATAATTTAAAGAGTTGTAATATAACATGAGATGTTATATTGTTATTTTGATATGTTATATTGTTGTTTTGATTTAATAATTTAAAGTGGTATGTTAAATTATTAAGTAAAGTTATAAGGAGATTATAATTCTAAGATATTTGTTTAAGTGGAAAATTTATTTAAAATATACTATGTGTAATTAATTTATTTGATAAATGTTGGATATGGAAATGATTTATTAAAATAAATTACAGAGTTTAATTTAGTTTTTGCCAAACAAGGCTTAAAATATTAAGTCTTTAATTTTTAAAGGGTTTTTCCAAACGGAGCCTTATGGCTTTTGGATTTTTTGAATTTTAAATTATAAATAAAATAAATAAAAATAAATAATATAAAATATATTTATAATTGGGATACGTTTATAATAGTATAACTGATATATTTAGTAGGCGTATTAAGGCCATATCAGTTATTTTATTTTACGTATTCCTGTTATTAGTTTTGTTTTCGGCTTAAGCCTAAGAGGAGAAAACTGAGAAGTTCAGAGAGAGAATACAGAGAATTGAGAGGGAGTTGGAAGAGAAATCTTGACTCGGCGCTCACATTCTGTTCTTGGGTGCCTAGGCGCTTGCCCAAGGTCAAATTTGGGCGCCTAGGCGCGGTCATGTGTTAAGCCAAAATTTGTCCGGACGTCCTTTAGTAAATTGGGCATAACCTTTTCATACGAACTCCGATTGAGGTGATTCAGGATGATTCGGAAAGATAACGAGTAGAAATAAAACTTTCCTTCTTTATGTTTTGAGATTTGAGGTTGGTATCAAGTCCTAAAATGGCTATTTTTGGGACTGATGTGCATTCAGAGGCAATCGGAGGACATCGGGCATGCACGTGTGCAACGTGTAATATTTTTGACGATAAAGGTATTCAAGGTTATACCTCAAGAGTTGGAATATGAAATGAAGTCAAGGTATCCTCACCTCTTTGGCATACCAGGTACGTACGTAAATTTCGAGGGTAAAATTTCATAAGGAGGGGAGATTGTGAGACCCCAGATTTTATGAATAAAGATTTAAATTTCTTGAATTTTTTTTGAATATTATGGTGTGGATTTGATATAATGTTATAGTTGTGGGTAGTATTTATAAATTTTGCAAAGTATGCAAGTTGTTATATAATATTCGATTGGTCGGGGAATATTCTTTTTGTTGGAAATATTCGTACGATAGCACAATCATTGGTGGACCCCACAACAGAATTATTGTCGGATTGAGAAAATGACAAAAATATTTTTATGAAAATAACGGCGGAAGTTTTACCGTTAATCTTGTTGAACTACTCGGTAGTAAAAGTACGATGTCGCTTGGTTGCAAGAGTACACCAGATTGATTATTGATGCTTACGTGAGAAGTCACCGCTTATACTCAATTATTGCTACTGATGAATTGTTGCATCATATCTCTCATATTATTGATTCGATTATTGTCACAAAGATCATCTCGCATTATATGATATATTATTAAATCAATAATTGAGACGACAAAGTCGTTCAAATTATTAAATCGCAATATTTACAATGTCTAAAAGTTCTCCCGCGAGGAGAGGTTTGGTCACCTAATTGCGCTACCAATAGGGAGAAATCCTTGTTGAAAGCCCCTCTTTCTCGGAAACGACCGGTTGTTAAATATTGTGAGTTATAATATTAATGATGAATAAGTTCGTGTTGATTAAAGATGAATTTGATAGTTCCATTGTGTTGGGATTATTAGTGTTAGAGGAAATCGACATCTATTCCGATGATAATTGATGTCTGAGGGTTATATTGATAAATCAGGGAATTTATCGGATAAATGAGCAGTTAATTGCTACTAATTCACATGCTTATATAACTATTTGTTCACATGTGTATACTATTGAATCACATTCTTATACTATTAATGGAGTTGGTGCAAGATTGATAATACTTGCATGATTAAATTAAAGATGGAGGTACTATACCGTAATTTGTATTTTCACATGATTATAACTATTGATTCACATGATTCAACTATTTATTCACATTATTTACTATTAGGGGAAGTGGTGCAAGTTTGATAATACTTGCAGGACTAAATTAAAAATGAAAGAAAAGTTGGAGGTATTGTACTGTAATTTTTTGAGCCCCAAAACGTGCAATTATCGAAACTATATTTTTCTATAAATAGAAGCTCATTCTTCCTTCATTTCTCACCAATTCACTTAAGCTATAGAGCAATTATTGTAGAGAAAAATTGTAGAGAGAAGCTATAGAGAGAAAATCTATAGAAGAAGAAGCTCTCGCTATCTCACTATTCCAAATCCAGCTTTCTTACGAGGTAAGGGTATTATTTCTTTTGTATTCATGAAGAGAACTTCATTATTCCATTCTTAATTATTCTTTGGAATAACTCAGATATCGCTGCTACCCTATACTTGGTGAAATTCTTCATTATTCCATTCTTTATTATTCTGTTGGAACATCCTGTCAAGTCTTAATTTCTCCCTAATCGGTTTAGTTATTTAGTATTCTGTTGGAATAACGTGTCTATGCGAAGTACCGCATGCATGGTGATTTCTGTTGTTATTCCATTTCTTATTATTCTGCATGGAACATCCCAGCCGGTGAATTTTTCCCGACACGTTCATTATTTATTATTCTTTGGAATAACTTTTATCTAATCTGATCTGCATGCATGGTGATTTCTTTGTTATTCCATTCTTATTATACTCAGTTGGTTAAAGTTTTGACTTCAATACTCCATGAAATTAGTGGAATATCCTTGATATTTGCGCTTCATCCAGTATCTTTTCATGGAAATATTCTTCTGAGCATTCTTGAATTTTACTCAACAAAGAAGTATCATGTTGATAATTTGGACGTTATTAGTTCCTGGATAAATTAATTCTTGAATTTGTTTTATTGAATTCTTATATCATTGTCATCATCTTCATGTTTATATTTTTTTGAAAGTCATCTGTGGCCTGTAGTGCATAGATGGACTTGGTATGATTATGACCAAGGATTATTCGATGTAATCATGATCGTAATGTTACAAATGATGTGGTAAAAGTCCTTATTGGCCCGTAGTGCATTGATGGACAGTTGTTGGCATGATCATGACCATCGATGAATACACGAATATCCTTGGCCCGTAGTGCATGGATAATTTGTGGTTGTGATACTAATGAATATCCTTGGCCGTAGTGCAGGGATGATATGGATTATTTATTAAGCTGAGTCCCAACGATAAAAAGTGATGAAAACCCTTTTTTAATTCATAAAAGATAGTAGATTTTATTCTTTACTTGACTCTTTTAATGGATTACTTGTTCCGCTACAGTTAAACTCGATGTCTATTGTAATTTATCAGTTTAACATTGTTGAAGGCTAATGATAATTTATCCTGCATTATCTTAGTCATAATATTTCTTACTGGGCTAGTTGAGCTCACCCTTTCTTTCACTGTTCTCTTCAGGAAATGAGAATATAGCTGGAATGAGTCGGGGAACGGAGTGACGGTCCATATGATAGTATTAGTAGTCCTCACTATTCTGTGCAATAATGTGATAATAAATGTATTGAGGACTTATTTTGAGTTTGTGTACTGTCTAGAAGACAATGATTGTATTAAAACACACAGCTCATGTAGTATATTTAAATTTGTATATGAATTTTGTACCATGTATTTGACGACTCAGAATAGGTGATGTATACCTATTTTGGGGGCATCACAGTTATGATGTTAGGGATGGTATTTAGACAAGAATTATTGTGTTAATTGTGTTTAAAAGGAAGAAAACTAATTATAGTGTGTGTGTGTATACATATGGGTTATGAAAGTACCAATTTTAGTGGTCAATTTGTATGTTATTCTGTGAATTGAGTTTTGATTATGCTAGTCCATTAAGAAACGAAGAGAACATAGTTTGAATGAAGTAATTTGGACAAGAATTGAGGTCACAATGATGATTTCTATGAATGATGTCAAAAATTGAAACAAAACATGAAATTTAAGGAATTAAATTAGTTAAAATTGTTGTTTAATTGTTCTATGTTGGTGAATATGTGAGGAAACATGTTTGTAATAGTTCTATATCAATTGTTTGTGTTAAATTCACTGTTTTGTGGGTGAAATTAAATTATTAGTTGGGCTAAAGTCACCATCGTTCATAGCCTTTACTACTTACGTTCATGTAATTCCAAGACAACAGCAGTGCGTTAAGGCCAAAACTACAAGAATTGCGCCACCTTGGGTCCCTGTGTTTGTAATGGGCGCAGCCTCGCCACACCCTCGATTTGGGGATGTTGGCTTCGCTACTACTCTTGTAGACCTTGGATATTGATATAACTTGGTCTAATGATGTGTTAATGTAATAAACATGGAATATGGAGGTTAAAATAGAACCGTGTCATGTCATTGGTAATTTCAAAGTTATAAAGGATTAGTAGTTACGAACGCGTTATGACTTAATGTATACAATGAATAGTGAATAAGTCTTGTGATGTTAACACTTATGATTTCTAAAATGAACACTAAGATATAGAAGGTGATTAATATAAAACCAATGAGTCCTAGGAAGACTTAAACACTTGATTGAACTTCGAGTTTGATTAAGGAGAAATGTAGTATTGATTAATAAGAGTTGAAAATGTGATTTGGATGCTAAAAGTCTTATGTACGTGTTAGTGAGTTTTCAGATTCGTGTTATGTGGTTTAGTATTATGGTTAGACCTTACACTAAAGGTTATAACTTAACTAAGATGAGAAATGAATCTATGAGGTTAATGTGTATGTAGCTAATTGATGTGATAATCCTAATGGTATGTGTAGGATATTGGAGTACGTGAGTTGTAATTGTATAGCTTACGCAAGAGGCAAGTTCTCTACCTTCGCTACTTTATTATTCAGCAAGGTTAATTTTCACTGTCATGATATACTTTTGCAAGTTCTCTATTTCTAATCTCTTGTTAAACAATTTATTGTTATGCAGGTTCTTTAACTCTCATTTACTGTTGAGCATGTTAATTAATCTTTATTTCTTTATTCAAAATGAGATTACCTTGGTTATTCAAAGTCTGTACTTTTGTTGTAAGAAATGTGTTTATTCAACTACTAATAACTGTTGTTTGATCTTCGTTGTGACGCCCCCAAAATAGGTATACACAACACCCATTCTGAGTCGCCAAATACATGGTACAAGAAGCAAACTACAACTTCAATAATACAAATGTCGTGAAATACGACAATATATATCGTTTTAAATACAAATATTATCTTCTAGACTATCTATACTAATAAATCCTCATCACATTTATTGATACATTATTTTACAAAATGGTGAGGACTACTAAACAACTCTCTCTAGAACCTTCATTCCATACCACAGATTCTAGACTCGTACATTCTCGCCTCCCGAGAAGAAAAATGGAACAACAAGGAAAAGGGTGAGCTCAACTAGCCCAAGAAAGAATATTAAAGTTTCGTATCAATATTCGTAGCTGAAATAATAATTCATGTAAGAGTTACGTAGAGAATGAAATCTACTATAATCTATGAATTTAATCAGCCCATCATTAATATTTTATCCTCGTAACATCAATCAATATTCATCTCTAAATCAAATATTCATCTTTTGCACTATGTGCCAAAGATATTCATCAATCGGTTATGTTCATCTCAACACTGCTCATCTTTGCACTATTAAAAGCCAAAGATATTCATCGACCAATCATGTTCATTTAAAAACACGCTTCATCTTTTACACTACACCAAAGATATTCTTCAGAAATCATTCATCTTTGCACTACCAGCCAAAGATATTCACTAATATCATCATTTAAGACCGAGGATGATGAAAATATTTTTAAAGAACGAATCCAAAGGAAACAAAATGACAAGGATTAAGGATTAAGGATACCTCAGATTAATCGTTTTATCCATGTCCAACAATACCTCAAAAATAATCGAATAGTGGTGTAAAATTCAAGAATGATTTTTTAGTGAAACATATCTTGAATAATACGTGAATAATCATGATGTAATGAATAGTAACTGAAAAAGACACCCAAAAGATAGAAATTCCACAAAAAAATTTTCACGCTTCCTTTAATAGTGTACTGTGAATAAAGAATCGAATAAGGAAGAATCATGAATAGTAACTCGTGAATAGTAACTCATGAATATGTATTCTCATATGAAAAAGTTCCAAATTTGATAAAAACTTTCAGATCAATGTGATTTCAAAGATAATGATATTAAGAAATAATATCATTTATAAAAAAAATAATATCCCTTACCTCAAAGATTCAAGATTTCTAAGGAAAGGTCTAAGTGATGTCAGATTGAAACTTGTACCCAAACGAAACTCTCAAAAGTATCTAAATACTCATAAAATATGCCTAATAATATAGAGAGAAAGAGAGAAAACTTTGTTTCGTGTGATTTTTTAATTTAAACTTCTCCCTACTATTTATAGGAAAATGTTAGCCCACCATGCATCTTCGACTGCGTGCATTTAACTCGGTACTATTGCCACCCACCACATTTGAAATAAAATTCAGCACATTTTTTCACCACAAATCAAATTCATTCGTAAGCATTTTAATTTGCTCAAAATTTGTGGACATATACTCAACTTATGTATGTATAACATACCCAAAAATTACCACAATCCAACGGCTTGATTAAAATTATAACCCCGCAATATATCTCAAACCCTTGATTTGATTTTTAATACCTCAATCCGGTTAAAAACATCGATAAAAACACTCAACATTAATTTCTTCATTTATAACCACATAAATAAATCCATCATTTATATCCACATAAAATAAATATTTTTTATCATATGAATCAATAATTAATTATTCACAAATAATATTATGGTAATCACATTTATTTACAAATCCAGTGCTCTCAGAAAGAGGGGGCTTTCCAAAGGATCTCTCTCTCATCGGCGCCAATTAGTGTGACCAAACCTCTCCTTAGATGTAACTTTCTAGACATTGCCAATAATGTTATCTAATAATATTATTCAAATAATATGAATTATTGATCCGATAATGGGAAATCTTGTGCAATACTGACAATTATTGAACAAATAATATAAAATATCAACGCGAATTAATGAATCAATAAAATAAAATATTGAAATCGTAAAGACATCGTGAAAATTATTGAGTAGTGTCATCTTACGTAAGGATCAATAATTCAACAATCATGCGTAATACCGTATGCATCGTATTTTAACCAATTTAGTATTCCAACAATTTTAATTGAGAATAACTACGCCATTATTTATAACCACCCAAACTTTCGTCATTTTCCTCATCCAATCGCTTTCCCACATGGGCCCATACATTTACCAGCATTTAATATTCCCTCACACATTTAATATTCCACGACCAAACTAATATTCCCTTACAAAAATGAATATTTTATAACCATTGCTTATTTTTAAATATTTGCGTATTTAACCCTTAACTATCCACATTAATCAAATCAACCCTTACTATTTCAAAATAATAAATAAAGGAAATTCCTTTTATTTAAAAAAATTTCTGGGTCTTACAACCTCCCTCCTTATGAAATTTCGTCCTCAAATTGACGTCACGACACGGTGTTTCAAAAGGTGAGGATACCTTCGCTTTCATTTCCGCTTCCAATTCCCAAGTCATTTCCTCTATAGCATTAGGTATGACCTTTGTCGTAGGGCATGCCTTCCTATCCAAAATCTTGACGGTACCTCCTCATACGTTAAGTCTTCTACTATCTCATCCGGCTCTTAACTCATAACGTGGTTCGGTCTTTCACATATTTACGAAGTACGTGAGCATGTGAAACACATTATGAACACGAGACATACCTCGCAATCATCTATAGGCTACATTTCCTACTCGGTCAAGAATTTGAAATGGACCAGATAAATCGATTGAGCTTTCCTCTCTTCCCAAATCTTGTAACTCCCTTCCATGGAGCAACTCGCAACAATACATGATCCCTACATTAAATTCACATCCTTTCGGCGAAGATCCGCATAACTCTTTTGTCGATCTTTGCCGCTTTGTATATCGTTGGTCGAATCATTAGTCATACGTGATTAATAACTCGTCCCAAATAATGTTGCTTCACCCACCTCATCCCAACATATTGGAGAACGACATTTTTGTCCATATAATGCTTGAATGGAACCATACCTATATTTGTTTAATAACTATTGTTGTATGAGAATACAAACTAACCCAAAATCATGAAGTGAATCTCACGATCTAAAACTATGGATCTTGGCATGCCATCTGATCTCAACTCATTTACGTATATACGAGAAAGACGCTCAAGTGAATAGTCTCCCAGATCGGCAAGAAATGAGCAGACTTGGTTAATCTATCAACAATAACCCAAATAACATTGATGCCTTGAAACCGTAGGAAGACCCATCTAAAATCCATGGTAATGTGTTCCCACTCGCATTTCGAATCTCATGGTTGCACACGGACCCATTAGGTACCAGATGCTTTCACTTTCTACATCGCATAAGTTACACACATCGAGATAAACTTTGCAATTTCTCTTCATATTGTTCCCACCAAACAATGTATGTCAAGATCACGATACATTTTAGTACTTCCGTGATGGATTACAAATGGTGTATTGTGTTGCCTCCATCATAATCTTGTACTTCAAATCGTAAATTCATGAACACAAAGTCTAGAGTGGACTCAAGTATTCCTTCTTCATCAATTCTCGCTTCGAATAGCTCCTTCTTGTACTTTCTTCTTCATCGCATCAGGCTTGAGCGACTTTAACTTTATTGATTAAAGTCGATTATACTACCTAGAGTTTTCATCTCCATCTCTATTATTTGTAAATTATACTGAAATTAGTCTTGATAATATCGATCGTACTCGAGACTTGTATACGATCTTCTACTAAACACGCTCGCCTACCACGCTCGCTTTTCCAGATGGCATGGTCGATAATTATGTGTCAAATGAGTCTCTCTTGAGTTCTTCAAGCTCTTCCCACATTCCTTGCTCCATTCAATTTTGTATCTCTACGGTCGGTGCGATAATGGAATAGCGATTCGAGAATATCCTCCGATAATAACCAACTAAGCTAGAATGCTACGTGTTTCGATTCATCGACTTAGGTTGCTCTCAAACGCGATCTATATCCCAATCTTGGATAACACGTCCACAATGACACCTATCGATTTACTTATCGCATACGAATACGACGTCCCCTCACAGAGTCTCGGCTTAGTGAATTTGCCAAAGAAGTCAAGATAAAGGCTCGTACCAAATTCTATAGTTGAATTTTTAACCACAGTTCAATAGAGCCATTCGATAATGTAGATTTTAGAAATGAGTTTTGTCTGGGGTTCAAAGTCGATAATAAAATTTAATATCGTGCTTTGGGAGTAAGCGAAGAAATTCTTCGGAAAATACGTAGGAAAATCAATAACAACGGAATATTCTCCATAAATAGGTCAAAGTCTAATTTCTCCGTGAGTCGTTCAAACGTTGGCGCAAGCAAAGAGAGATAAAAAGAATGGGTAGAAGCGGGGTATCTAGTAAGGTATAAACTTCGCAAGAATTTATAATTAACTAACCCGTGTTAACTTCGTTCGCCTCGGTTCCTCGCATTTTGACCGGCCACGACAAACGCCTTCCAAGAACCGGGCTGACTTTGACTTTTACGGGACATCCTTTTGAGTCACCATTCACGCCGGATCGGTTTCGATATCGCATACAATCTCGAGCGATATGTCTCTTCTTTTCCACAATTATAACATACCTCGGAAGGCTTTGAGCAGCTTGATATATGTCCTACTCCTCATCCAGCAGATCCGTAGCATCGTCGCTTCTCTTCCCCTAGAATTTGTTGATGGTGTCGATCCGACGCCTTCCCAGTCATCATTAAATCTTCTCTTTTTAGATTGGACATCTTTTCCATAATATCAACGCGTCGCTGCAAGCTTTTACCCATGCATCACTCATTCTCACTTTCGCTCGCTTATTTCTTCTTTCATTTCGATTCCACTTTTTATCATCTTATACTCACTGCAAAGAGTGCTTCCGCTTCAAGCATCACGTGACGGGTAACACAAGCTTGAATCGTTGCATCTTTTTCCTTGTTACGATCATTGCACACTTTCACCGCTTCTTCTAACTCATGAATACGATTTTGCAATTCTACATTTTGATCATAAAATACCTTCTAATAAACTCTCTTGAATACCTCTCTTCCTCTTCTTCCTCACTCTCTTTGACTACCTCTGCGACTATCTCAAAATCTTCTATCAATTCTTCAATCACCATATGGATATTCTAATTCCTTCTTCATTTGACATCACATTATCCTGTGTTTGGCGATTAGAGGTGTCTCCACGATCTCATTCAATTCATCATTAGCGTTCTCAAAGAACCATTCTCTAAAAACTATCATAAAACAAGGGTTAATTAAATAAATTAACAAATCACATAATACCCTTTACATATTATGACCAACCAACAAATAAGCTTAGGTAGGACACACTTCTCTCTAGAACCTTCATTCCATACCCAGAGCTAGTCGCCTCCGAGAAGGTTAAAATGGAACAACAAGGAAAAGTGGTAAGGCTTCTCACTAGCCCAAAGAAAGAATATTGCTTACTAAGATAATATACAACAAATTATCGTTAGTCTCCAACAGGAAAAAAAATCGATAGAATACAATAGACAACAAGTTTGCATCAATATTCGTGAAATAATAATTCATAGAAGAGTTATGTAGAGAATGAAATCTACTATAATCTATAGAATTGACAATTCATCATTAATATTTTATCCCCAACATCAATCAATATTCATCTCAAATCAAATATTCATCTTGCACTACAGGCAAAAGATATTCATCAATCTGGTCGTGTTCATCTCAACACCTGCTCATCTTTGCACTGCTGTGCCAAAGATATTCATCGATCGGCCATGTTCATTTAAAAAACTGCTCATCTTGCCTTCTGCACTCACAAAGCCGAAGATATTCTTTCAAATCATTCATCTTTGCACTACAAAGCCGAAGATATTCACTAATATCATCATTTAAGACCTGAGGACGATGAAAAATATTTTAAAGAACGAATCCGGTGAAACAAAATGACAAGGATTAAGGATTAAGGATTCAGTACTTTGTTTTATCCATGTCCAACAATAAATTCTCAAAAATAATCATAGTGGTGTAAAATTCAAGAATGATCAAAAACATGGATACAATCAAAGCAGTATCCGTATAGAGATATTTTAGACGAAAAGAAGAAATTTTAGAAAACTTTGTTTCTCGATTTTCTAATTCTAACTTAGCCCTCTTATTTATAGAAAATGTTAGCCGTAGCCAAGCGGACTTGACTGCTACCGATGGCTTTTACTCGCTACTATTGCCACCCAACCACATTTGAAATAAAAAATTCAGCACATCCAATTCAACTAATCCTTAGTTGATGAATGTTCTAAACTCTAAATTACCCTTGAAGTCAACTCAAACCAAACTTCATTTGGTTTTCTTATGTACTCACACAATTTTGAAAGCATGTTGTCAATGATAACATTTGTTCAATTTAGAAATTTTTAATACTCTAGCTCTTATTGATTCATCATTATATCTTGTTCATGAAGATATTATAATCAAACTCTTCAATAGCTATCGGTCTCTATCTGATTCAACCAGTACTTGGTTGATGAGCATTCTAAAAATTTAGAATTCCTTTGAAGTTAATTCCCAACTAAAATTCCTTTTGATTCGGAACCTGATAATCTAAGCTGAGATGAACAACCCTATATTAGGGGATTATTTTAGAGCTACACAATAGCATTAAAATGTTTGCGCAACACATAGTACAAAGGGTTGATCACCTGGAGTACTGAGATGATGGTCCATATAGTCATTTTGACTGTTAAAGGTTACAGTAGAAACGCCTGTTAAACTAGGACATAGATGATGATTATAGTCTTTTAGACTGTTAAAGGTTAAAGTAGAAATACTTGAAAACCTAGAGTATAGTTCGTGGTCTTGTGACCTCAAGCAGCATTATTCTTTGTTGTTGATATCTATTATTAACTTAAACGTTCATTATTCCTTTGAACTCCTAGCTGTTGAATTAAAGTTTATTGTTCCGGTAAGAATACTTTACCATTGAAAGCTAAGTTAATTGTCATTCATAAAATGTTATTGTATATTATCCTTCTTGTGGGCAATTGTTTGCTCACTCTTGCACAAAACAATGCAGATGAAGTTAAGAAGTTTGAAGAGTTTTTTACCAGCAAGGGCAAGGGCACGATGCTTAATTAGGCGATGTTTAATTTATCTTTTATTTATGAAGCTTATGTAATAAATTTAGTTATGATTATTGTTTTAATTTTCTACTGATGATTGTAACAAAGGTTAGATTATGTAACCCTTTAATGGGAGATTGATTGTTTAAACTTTTGAGTTTAATTATATCATTTGTTATGGGTAGTTAGTTATGATTTAATTGGACAGTGAACACCAAATCTGTGGAATTGAAGTGCCAAGATTTGGGGGTGTCATAAGTACTCTATGTTGATCAACACTACATTCTTTAAACGTATTTACGTTTAAGTTGTGGCAACCTCACGTGCCTGTTGTTTGACGACAAAACATTTTAGCATACTCAGTCTTTATTTGAAAACCATAGCAACATAGTTTGGTAAAACATTGACAATACTTCAATAGGTTATTAGAAATCAAACATATCATAAGTCTAGCCGAAAGAATTGGCTTTGACTTAATCATACATCAGTTCATGCGTGAGAATACATGAATCATAAAACCTGTCTAGACTGAACATAGACAAGGGTTAAAATACTTGCCTTTAGCGTCTGCTACTGTTATTACACGTTCACTTTAAGTCTTTAAGGTCTCTACAATAGATGATCACATAACATAACACATTAGGTCATAATTAAAAATATATAGCTCCTAATGAATCTTACCCTTCTTCTCAATCTAATCATGTATTAGATTTGTTACTATTGGTTCCGGCTTTCTGTTATAGTTTACATTGTCATCATGTTCATGTTTGATTGATTACCTTCAACCTTTAGTCATCATATTTAAAGTTTAATAATGCCTTAACAATGTCATAATTAAACTTTACTTCATTGTTAATCAACTATCATTCGTTCTCTACTTACAAACATTCTGTACTGTCAAAACCCTAAGGCTAGCGTTGCGGCGCCAACTTTCCTTCAATGTGTCGTGTTTGCAGCGTCGAGTTAACAATGTATGGTCTTGGACTCGCAAGCTGGCCAGAAGTCCCATTATATTAGTCAAGCCATGACGTGAAAGTTCAAGAGGTGCCGGCATCACACATGGTAATCGTAAACGCCACCATTATACGCCTTGAAATACATGGCCAAACTGCAGGCACCAGATAAGGAATTTTTTTGTTTTGCATAACGAACTTCCAGACTCCAAATATGATCATTTAAGTCCGAATTGGCTCATTTAAAAGCCATTAGCTCACAAATCACATACTCTACGTGTTCATGCAAGAATTTTATATTTTCGACTTCGCTAGCTCAAAATTCACCTATTGGTTCATTTTTTAACAAAAACGATAAACGTTCGTGAACATTCAACGTTCGTTTCTCCGTTCTAAGTTGGAATTCGGCCATTTTCGAGCCCACAACTCTATAATGCCAAATAAGACTTGTTCCCATTGAAAACCAACGTTTCCGAGCTTAATAACAAAGACTTCTAATCCGAGAATTTCACGAAATCAGCGATTATCGTCCAATCGTGAGAATTCCAGCATAATTTCGTTACTTATGATTTGTTTATCATTTCAAATGGTTTCTATCCATCATATTGACATCTTAACATACATATGACATCAACTTATTTTCATGATAAGTTATTACTTATACCTTATGAGTTTATAACTTATCAAAGTTTAAACTACATATACTTTCATTTCTCATGACTTATGATAGTTTAAGTCTTCTAACCAACATCCTTACATCCTTTTAATATATAAAATTCATTCATCTAAACATGTTACAAGTCTTACAAGTTCTTCCTTAATTTATAGCTTATCTATGAACAAGGTGCTTATTCACGACTTATTAAGACTTAAGTCCTTAGATTCTTCATGATTAACATTTCTTAGCATACATGTCCATTAATCCACACTTCTCTTATCAACCTACAATGGTAGAGATGGAAGACTTAATGACATAGGAGGCTTACCCTTGATGAACAAGCTTTCTTCTTCTTTTCTAACAATTGATAGTCTAACTTATTCTTGTTTATTCTCTCTAACAATTAAGTTGAAAGTGTTGGATGAAAATAACAACCAACAAATGAAAACCAAGCTTTCTATTTATAGGATTTCTTAAGTTAGGGCATAATGGACAAGAGCCAATCCCACCTCCTTATTACACCTCCATACTATTCATTACTTAGCTAGTAAGTAAACTTGCTCCCTACTTCTTTTACTTGGTCACCACATTATTCTCTTGGTCACCAAGATTACCATATGATCATGGGTTGCCCCATGGGTCACCCTAACCCATTGGATCAATAGCTTGGGCTTTGGTTTAATTATCTTAACTTAAGCTTTTGGGCTTACATTAATTCCCTTTGGACTTTACTTTAATCACCACTTGGCTTTAACATTACTCACACTTGGGCTTGCACCTTAACTTCTATTGGACTTTACAAATTGTTACACAATCCCACAAGTCCATTTCATTTGGCTAAAAGCCTTATAACGTATTGTTTACGTATTATTATAAATTCTAACTCGTATACTAATTCACAATATACGATATACCATCATTTATACATACTCGTATAATACATTGTATCATACTCGTATTCATTACCTCGCACAATACATACTTATCATACGATCATTACATTAACTTCTTAACGCTTTATTTTCCCCAACGTTCTCAAATTAAGTCCGCAAGCGAAAAATTATGTTTTCCATACTTGAATTATTATTACATAATACAACTCACTTCGATATTCTATCGTTACGTATTTCTCGGAAGTTCAAAAATAATTCCTGAGCGGAAATCAATGAATAGTATTTTTCAGAAAATTTCTCAGAAAACTTTTATTTTCGTCTTGGAAATTCAAACACTTTAATTCCTTCACGTAGTCGAAATACTACGACGTTCTGACGTTTCTAGATTATAGAATGACATTCATCTTACTAACACATAATAATAACAAATACTATAATTTTATTCATTATTTAATTAAATAAAATTATTTTACAATGAATCCGAATTTCTCGGTCGTTACATTCTCCCCCCTTATAAAGATTTTGTCCCCAGAATCTCATCTCACATTACGTAAATAATTGAGCGTAATCTTTCCTTATCTTTTTTTCCAATTCCCACGTTGCTTCTTCTGCATCGTGTTTCTTCCATAACACCTTCACGGAAGGTATAACTTTGTTCCGCAGAACTTGCTCCTTTCTATCGATAATTTGAATCGGCATCTCTTCGTACATTAAGTCTTTCTCGATATGAATAGGCTCGTACTCTATTACGTGCTTATAATCTGGCTTATAAGGACGTAACACAGATACGTGAAACACGTTATGTATTCGTTCTAGGTCTGGAGGTAATGCTATCATATAAGCTACCTCACCTACCCGTTTTAACACTTCAAAAGGTTCTATAAACCTTGGACTTAACTTTCCCTTCTTTCCAAAGCGTATCTTTCCTTTCTAGGGAGATACCTTTAGAAACACGTAAGAGCCTACTTCAAACTCCCTATTTTCTCGATGCGAGTTCGCATACTTCTTTTATCTGTCTTGAGCTACTACGAGATGCATTCGTATCAACTTCACCACATCCGCTGTTTGCTGCACCAATTCTGGCCCTAGCATTTGGCGTTCTCCCACTTCGTCCTAACACAGTGGTGTTCTGCACTTTCTTCCGTATAAAGCTTTGTAAGGCGGCATACCTATGCTTGCATGATAACTATTGTTAAACGCAAACTCTACTAATGGTAGATGATCATCCCAATTACCCTAAAAATCCACGAAGCAATCTAACGTCTGAATTGTCCTCTCGCTCTGTCCATCAGTTTATGGATGATATGCCATACTCAGCTTCAACTACATTCCCAACTGCTCCTGCAGACTCCTCCAAAAGTTTGATGTGAATCGTGGATCACGATCTGACACAATCGAAACTGGTACTCTATGATTGGAAATTATTTCCTTAACATAAAGTTTAGTTAACTAGTCCAAGTTATACTTGACCCTAATTGGCAAAAGTGGGCCAACTTCGTCAACCGGTCCACTATTACCCAAATCACATCATACCCTTTTGCTGTAATCAGAATTCCTACTACAAAGTCCATCATGATATGCTCCCACTTCTACTTCGGGATCTCCAATGACTGTAAAAAGCCACTTGGTCATTGATGTTCGACCTTAACTTTTTGACAAGTCAAGCACCTACTCAAATACTCATCTATCTCTCTCTTCATGTTCGGCCACTAAAAACTCTTCGAAGGTCTTGATACATCTTAGTACTACCAAGATGAATCAAAAACCTCAAACTATGAGCCTCTTGTAATACTTGCTCCTTTAATTCCGTCTCATTCGGAACCCAAATTCTTCCTTCAAATCTCAACAACCCCTCGTTATCAAGACTGTACTTAAACTCTTTTTCATTGTTTAACCGCTCCTTTATTCGGTCACTGTGACGCCCCCAAAATAGGTATACACAACACCCATTCTGAGTCGCCAAATACATGGTACAGAAACAACTACAACTTTATTATTACAACAAGAAATCGTGAGTTTGAATACAAATATTATCTTCTAGACAATATCTATACTCAAATAAATCCTCATCACATTATTGATTCATTATTTTACAAAATGGTGAGGACTACTAAACAACTCTCTCTAGAATCTTCATTCCATACCCCACTAAGACTCGCTACATTCTCGCCTCCCGAGAAGAAAAATGGAACAACAAGGAAAAGGGTGAGCTCAACTAGCCCAAGAAAGAATATTATGACTAAGATAATATACAACAAATTATCGTTAGTCTTCAACAGGAAAAATCTCGATAGAATACAATAGACAACAAGTTTCGATCAATATTCGCAGCGAAATAATAATTCATAGTAAGAGTTACGTAGAGAATGAAATCTACTATAATCTATGAATTTAATAAATTCATCATCAATATTTTATCCTCAGTAACATCAATCAATATACATCTCGAATCAAATATTCATCTTTGCACTACAGCCAAAGATATTCATCACTGGTCATGTTCATTTAAACACCTGCTCATCTTTGCACTACAGCCAAAGATATTCTTCAGAAATCATTCATCTTTGCACTTCACTACAAAGCCAAAGATATTCTTAAGAAATCATTCATCTTTGCACTACAAAAAAGATATTCCATAATATCATCATTTAAGACCGAGGATGATGAAAAATATTTTTAAAGAAACGAATCCAAAGGAAACAAAATGACAAGGATTAAGGATTAAGGATTCGTATTTGGTTTTATCCACGCCAAAAATACCTCAAAAATAATCATAGTGGTGTAAAATTCAAGAATGATCAAAACATGGATACAATCGTAGCTAGTATCCGTAATAGATATTTTGGACAAAAGAAGAAATTTTATTTTTCTATGAATAGTCACAGATACGTGAATAGTCAGATACGTGAATACGTGAATAGTAACTCACACCAAAAGATAGAAATTCCACAAAAAACATCTTCACGCTTTCATTTAGAATAGTACTCGTGAATAATAAGAATCTCGTGAATAAGAACTCATGAATAAGAACTCGTGAATAAGTAACTCATGAATAAGAACTCATGAATAGTAACTCCGATATGAAAAAGTTCCAAATTTGATAAAACTTCAGATCAACATTTCAAAGATAATGATATTGAAGAAATAATATCATTACAAAAAAAATAATATCCCTTACCTCGAAAGATCAAGATTTCTAATAGAATAATGTATATAAGGTCAAGGAACTTGCACCGCCTAGCAATACTCAAAGTATACTCAAAATACTCACAAGAATACCCTCAAAATATCGAGAGAGAAATAGAGAGAAAACTTCAGCTTCTAGTGTGATTTTCAATTCTAACCCAAGACCCTATTTATAGAAAATGCTAGAACACCAAAGTTAGAAAATTTAATATAATATTAATATAATTATACAAATTTTCCTTAGCCCACCTTTTGGTCAAAACACCAGCCACACATGTTAATGATGTCCAAAAAATACAAAAAAACGTTTTTCTTAACAAAAATAATTTAAACTCCCAAAAATCAATTATTTCGGAGCTTCGGAACTTCAATAATTCATAATAAATAGCCCTTTCATCAGAAAATTCGAATCTCGCGAGTTTTTATAGGAAATTCAATTCTCTACAACTTTGCAGAAGAAAGTTTTTCCAAATTCCAAACAAAATCGACCGAAATCCACAAACGGGCGATTTTACAAAGCTATAATCAAATTTCTATTAATAATTGTGTCCACCAACACACAAAACATGTGTTAAACATTTAATGCCACAAAAATACTCTTCCTCCTCATATACTCATATATCCCACATTCATTGTAAAATATCACCAAGTAATATATTATTAAAATAATATATTTAAATGAATTATTTTATCGTAAAAAGATAAAATATTAATTTTCAACAATTGTCATTTTAAAATTTTCTCCATCTATATCCACATAAAATCAATATTTTCCTCATCATATAAATCAATAATTAATTATTCACAAATAATATTACGTAATCACAATATTGACAACCAGTGCGCCCTCAGAAAGAGGGGCTTTCCAATAAGAATTTCTTCATCGCGCCAGCAATTAGATGACCAAACCTCTCCTTAGATGTAACTTTCTAGACATTGCCAATAATGTTATCTAATAATATTATTCAGATAATATGAATTATTGCTTCGATAATGAAAGATACCGTAATGACAATTATCAAACAACAAAGAATATAAAATATCAACGCAAAGAATTATTAACTCAATAAAATATCGAATAAGAATTATCAGAACCATTATCGAGTAAAGCCTTCTTCACGTAAGAATCAATAATTGGTGCAATACCGTGCTACCGCTCAACAACGCCAGATTAGTGTGTTTTAACCACCGGGTATTCCAACAAAGATAATCTGCAACAACTACGCCTGCTATTTAAAAACAACTTATATTTGTCGCTTTCTTCATCCAATCGCTTCCGTTATGGGCTCCACATATACGGTCGCTACCGTCGCATTTAATATTCCCCGACAAGATTTAATATTCCACGACCAAACGAATATTCCCGACAACAATGAATATTTTATAACCACTTGCTTATTTTGAAATATTTGCATGATTTAACCCTTAACTATCCACATTAATCAAATCAACCTTACTATTTCAAAATAAAGGAAATTCCTTTTATTTAAAAATTTCGGGTCTTACAACCTCCCTCCTTATGAAATTTCGTCCCTAAATCGACGACGACTGGTGTTTTTGAAAAGATGAGGATACCTCGCTTTCATTTTCGCTTTCCAATTCCCTGTGTCATTTCCTCTATAAAGATGATTCCTCCACAAAACTTTAACTTGTGGTATAACCTTTCATACAGTAGGACATGCTCCTTCCTATCCAAAATCTTGATGTACCTCCTCATACGCTAAGTCTTCTACTTATCTCGTCCTGGCTCTAACTCAATAACGTGGTTCGGTCTTTCACATATTTACGGCACGATATGTGAAACACATTATGAACACGAGACATACTCTCGAGGTAACGCAAGTCTATAGGCTACATTTCCTACTCTCGGTCAAGAATTTGAAATGGACCGATAAATCGTGGATCGAGCTTTCCTCTCTTCCCAAATCTTGTAACTCCCTTCCATGGAGCAACTCGCAACAATACATGATCCCCTACACTAAATTCCACGCCCTTTTGATGAAGATTCGCATAACTCTTTTGTCGATCTTGTGCCGCTTTGTATACGCTTGTCGAATCATTAGTCATAATGTATTAACTCAACCCCAGTCCCAACAATGTTGCTTCACCCACCTCATCCCAACATATTCGAGAACGACATTTTTGTCCATATAATGCTTCAATGGAACCATGCCTATATTTGTTTAATAACTATTGTTGTATGAGAATTCCACCAATGGCAAGTACTTATCCCAACTTCCTTTGAAATCTAGGACACGTAGTTTTAATATATCTTCAAGAGTTTGAGTAGTCCTTTCGATTGCCCATCCGCTTGAGGATGGTATGCCAAACCTAATCAGAAATTGCGTGCCCATAGCTTTCTAACCCAAAATCATGAAGTGAATCTTGGGTCACGATCTAAAACTATGGATACCGGCATGCCATGCAATCTCACAATCGCATTTACGCATATACGAGAAAAAGACGCTCAAGGAATAAGTCTCTCGACGGTAAGAAATGAGCAGATTTGGTTAATCTATCAACAATAACCCAAATAAGATTGATGCCTTGAGAAACCGCAGGAAGATTAGTAATGAAATTGTGGTAATGTGTTCCCACTTCCATTTCAAAATCTCAAGTGGTTGCAACTAACCCTTAGGTACAAGATGCTCCGCCTTTTACACGCTGGGTAAAGTTAAACACATCGAGATAAACTACGCGATCTCTCTCCTCATATTGCTCCCACCAAAATGTATGTCAAGATCACGATACATTTTAGTACTTCCAGATGGATTGCAAATGGTGTATTGTGTGCCTCCATCATAATCTTGTTTTTCAAATCGTAGTCGTTAGAACACAAAGTCTAGAGTGGACTCAAGTATTCCTTCTTCATCAATTCTCGCCCTAATAGCTCCTTCAGTACTTTCTTCTTCATACGATCACCCGGCCTGCGGGCTCGAGCAACCTTAACTTTTTCTATTAAAGTCGGCTCTCATGCGCAGATACTTGACATCATCGCACTTGTTCCCCGCATATGATCTTCTACTCAACGCGCCACCTACCACGCTCGCTTTTCCAAGATGGTATGGTTAGAATATGTGCCAAATGAGTCTCCTCTTGAGTTCTTCAAAATCTTCCCACATTCCTCGCTCCATTCGAATTTTGTATCTCTACGAGTCACCAAGTTAACGGAATAGCGATTCGAGAATATCCTTCAACGAATCTCCGATAATAACCAACTAAGCCTAGAAAGCTACGATTTCGATTATCGACTTAGGTTGCTCTCAACCGCGACTCATATCCCAATCTTGATAAGACGTCACAATGACACCTATCGCTTTACTATCGCATCTAATATGACGCCCCCACAGAGAGTCTCGCTTAGGTGAATTCCACAAAGGAAGTCACAAGATAAAGGCTCAGTACCAAATTTATAGTTGAATTTTTAACTCCTCAAGTTCAATAGAGCCATTCGATATGAGATTTTAGAAATGAGTTTTGTACCGGGTTCAAAGTCGATACAAAATTTAATATCGTGCTTTGGGAGTAAGCCAAGAAATTCTTCGTAAAATACGCCGAAAAAAAATCAATAACAACAAGAATATTATTCAAATCGACGTGTCTTTATTCAAATCCATAACACGGACTAAGAAAACTTGACATCCGTAATAAACGAATGACTTCATGGCTTGATATGAAAATGTTTGACTACAATGGTTTGATTGCTTGAATTCAATAACAAAGTTGCTTAGAAATATGAAAACTAACAACCTTACGAAAATAATCAATTTTGGCATGATGAGTAGTTAACCTTAAAATCACATCAAAAACAAATATCTCTATAGAAATAAGGTTAACGTGTAATGTGATAGTGCCAACTCAATCAAACAAGATTTCTAAACAACTGGATGTAATGAAAGTTTCTCCCAATCGAGTTCTCCATAAATAGGTCAAAGTCTAATTTCTCCGTAGTCAAGTTCAAACGCTGAGTGCAAGCAAAGAGAGATAAAAGAATGGGTAGAACCCAGATCTAGTAAGGTATATACTTCAAGAAGAATTTATAATTAACTAACCCGCGCTAACTTCGTCGGGTTCTTTGCATTTTGACCGGCCACGACAAACGCCTTCCCGGAATCGCTGACTTTGACTTTTCTCGGGACATCTTTTTGAGTCACCGCCTCACCGGATCTAGGTTTCGCTACATCGCATAATCTCGAAGCGATATGTCCTTCCTTTCCACAACTATAGCATACCTTAAACTGCTAGGGCGCTTTGATGATATGTCCTCTTCCCGTGATTTGTAACATACGAACGGTGGTCGCTTCTCCTCCCATAAAACTAGTTGCTATAGGCGCCGACGCCTTCACACGGTCGCTGTTGAATCTCCTTTTAAAATCTCCTCCCACTCGCTTCTTCTATTTTCATGGCCACGACACCACCGAGTGGTTACCGCTTTGTCTCAGTATTCTTCTTTCTCCGCCGGTTATCGTATTCGATGATCGCTATCTTCTAGATGATCCTCGTTATGGTCCCTGCTGAACGTATTTCGTTATCTCGCCTAACAATCGAGCCCCGCATGACAACATCCGAATAGAGAGAAAATTTATGAGAAATGAGATACCGACGATGCCGGGTTTCAAACCTCTCGTAAACATCCGCGCCATACGCTCTCATTCATTCTCCACCAAATGAGGTGCAACTCGATAACTCCGCTAACTTCGCCAGATCGACACCGCCATGTTATTCTCGCTTCTAGTCTAATAAACTCCACTTCCTTCATATGACGAATACTTTCGTGGAAGTACTTGTCATTGAACTGCTTCAAACGCCTCCCACGACATGCCGAAAGCACCGATGGGTACGCTTCACGATTCCCACCAAGAATCGCCTCGCCACTTTAACATAAAGGTGGCGAATGGAACTTTCTGTTCTCCGCCGCATCCCAAGACATCGAATATCTTGGTAATTTGTTTGACCCACGCCTCCGCCTTTAATCGGATCCGGCTTCCCTGCACTCGTGGTCCCAACTTTTGAATCGCTTTCGTCGTGACCACTCGTGAATTGCTATCATTTCCTCCTCAGATTTTGAACACGAAGTCTCCTCGTCGATTTTTGCATGAACCGCAAAAAGCTTCTAAACATCCCTCGCTCATCATCTCGCCAAGGTGTGTTGTTCACAGAGGAACATTGCCACTGCTTGCACGCTCTCCTCGCTGGCAGAGTACAGCATCTCCACTGGTCTCATTTACTCCATCATAATATTCTCACGACATTCTCAAATATCGCATAAAATAAGGGTTAATTAAGGAAATCAATATATCACATAATATCCCTATATACCGACTAACTAACAAATAAGCTTAGTAGGACACACTAGCGGAAGGATTTACTCGCCTCTCCCTCCTAGTTCTATTCCCCGATCTCCGCCAGAGATCATATCCCTAAGCTCGATATTAACCGTGACGCCCCCAAAATAGGTATACACAACACCCATTCTCGAGTCGCCAAATACATGGTACGTAAACAACTACAACTTTATTATTACAACAAGAAATCGTGAGTTTGAATACAAATATTATCTTCTAGACAATATCTATACTCAAATAAATCCTCATCACATTATTGATTCATTATTTTACAAAAATGGTGAGGACTACTAAACAACTCTCTCTAGAATCTTCATTCCATACCCCGACTAAGACTTTCGCTACATTCTCGCCTCCCGAGAAGAAAAATGGAACAACAAGGAAAAGGGTGAGCTCAACTAGCCCAAGAAAGAATATTACGACTAAGATAATATACAACAAATTATCGTTAGTCTTCAACAGGAAAAATCTGATAGAATACAATAGACAACAAGTTTCGATCAATATTCGCAATGGAAATAATAATTCATAGTAAGAGTTACGTAGAGAATAAAATCTACTATAATCTATGAATTTAATAAATTCATCATCAATATTTTATCCCCTCAGTAACATCAATCAATATACATCCGAATCAAATATTCATCTTTGCACTACAGCCAAAGATATTCATCACCGGGTCATGTTCATTTAAACACTGCTCATCTTTGCACTACGTGCCAAAGATATTCTTCAAAATCATTCATTCAACACTCACTACAGCCAAAGATATTCTTAAGAAATCATTCATCTTTGCACTACAGTGCAAAGATATTCCATAATATCATCATTTAAGACCGAGAGGATGATGAAAAATATTTTTTAAAAACGAATCCAAAGGAAACAAAATGACAAGGATTAAGGATTAAGGATTCGTATTTGGTTTTATCCACGCCCAAAAATACCTCAAAAATAATCATAGTGGTGTAAAATTCAAGAATGATCAAAACATGGATACAATCGTAGCTAGTATCCGTAATAGATATTTTGGACAAAAGAAGAAATTTTATTTTTCTATGAATAGTACCAGATATCATGAATAGTGTCAGATACGTGAATAGTGTCAGATACGTGAATAGTAACTCCGACACCAAAAGATAGAAATTCCACAAAAACATCTTCACGCTTCATGAATAGTACTTTGAATGAATAAGAATCGTGAATAAGAATCTCGTTAATAAGAACTCGTGAATAAGAACTCATGAATAGTAACTCATGAATAGTAACTCCCACATGAAAAAGTTCCAAATTTGATAAAACTTCAGATCAATATTTCAAAGATAATGATATTGAAGAAATAATATCATTACAAAAAAATAATATCCCTTACCTCGAAAGATCAAGATTTCTAAATTGAATAACGGTATATAAGGTCAAGGAACTTGCACCGCCTAGCAATACTCAAAGTATACTCAAAATACTCACAAGAATACGCTCAAAATATCGAGAGAGAAATAGAGAAAAAACTTCAGCTTCAAAAGTGATTTTCAATTCTAACCCAAGACCCTATTTATAGAAAACGCTAGAACACCAAAGTAGAAAAATTTAATATAATATTAATATAATTATACAAATTTTCCTTAGCCCACCTTTTGGTCAAAAACACCAGCCACACATGTTAATGATGTCCAAAAAATACAAAAAACGTTTTTCTTAACAAAAATAATTTAAACTCCCAAAATCAATTATTTTGAGCTTCTAACTTCAATAATTCATAATAAATAGCCCTTTCATCAGAAAATTCGAATCTCATGAGTTTTTATAGGAAATTCAATTCTCTACAACTTTGCAGAAGAAAGTTTTTCCAAATTCCAAACAAAAATCGAATCAAATCCACAAACGGGCGATTTTACGGTGCTATAATCAAATTTCTACCAATAATTGTGTCCACCAACACACAAAACATGTGTTAAACATTTAATGCCACAAAATACTCTTCCTCCTCATATACTCATATATCTCACATTCATTGTAAAATATCACCGCTAATATATTATTAAAATAATATATTTAAATGAATTATTTTATCGTAAAAGATAAAATATTAATTTTCAACAATTGTCATTTTAAAAATTTTCTCATCTATATCCACATAAAATCAATATTTTCCTCATCATATAAATCAATAATTAATTATTCACAAATAATATTACGTAATCACAATATTGACAACCAGCGCTCCTCAGAAAGAGGGGCTTCCAATAAGAATTTCTTCATACCTCAAGCCAAATTAGATGACCAAACCTCCTTAGATGTAACTTTCTAGACATCGCCAATAATGTTATCTAATAATATTATTCAGATAATATGAATTATTGCTTCGATAATGAAAGATACCGTAATGACAATTATCAAACAACAAAGAATATAAAATATCAACGCAAAGAATTATTAACTCAATAAAATATCGAATAAGAATTATCGTAACCATTATCGAGTAGTGCCTTTTCACGTAAGAATCAATAATTGGTGCAATACCGCAGTGCTACCGCTCAACAACGCCAGATTAGTGTGTTTTAACCACCGGTATTCCAACAAGATAATCTAAATAACTACGCCAAGTATTTAAAAAAACAACTTATATTTGTCGCTTTCTTCATCCAATCGCTCACATGGGCCCACACATGGTCACTACCAATCAGCATTTAATATTCCCGACAAGACGAATATTCCACGACCAAACTAATATTCCCCGACAACAATGAATATTTTATAACCACTTGCTTATTTTGAAATATTTATGATTTAACCCTTAACTATCCACATTAATCAAATCAACCCTTACTATTTCAAAATAAAGGAAATTCCTTTTATTTAAAAATTTCGGGTCTTACAATTTTGAGTCGCACCTCCTTGACTCTCTCTATGATGGTAGATTGACTCTCTGTCGCAAATAGTATCTACCCCGATTCACTCGGTAACTTCACTTATATCTCCATCCTAGCCATCTCTGTTATTAACTCATTTTGAGTCGTTAACATAGACAACTTCTCCCGACCCTTTCTACTTAAGGCATCGATAACTACATTGGCTTTTCCAGGGTGATACATGATTTCATAGTCGTAATCCTTTATCAACTCCAGCCATCTCCTCTGTCTCATATTCAACTCCTTCTGTATGAAGATATATTTTAGACTCTTATGGTCCGTGTATATCTCACATTTTTCTCCATAAAGATAATGTCTCCATATCTTTAAGGCAAAACTAACGCGGCTAGTTCTAGATCATGAGTAGGGTAAACCTTCTCATAATCCTTCAACTGCATTGATGCATACACAATGACCTTGCCATGCTGCATGAGCACGCAACCCAGTCCTCTATGCGAAACATCACTATAAACTACAAAATTTTCTGTGTCATCGGGTAATGACAAAACAGGCGCTTCATTCAATCTTTTCTCCAGTTCTTGAAAACTGTCCTCGCATTTATCAGTCCATACGTATTTCACCGTCTTCCTTGTCAAGTTAGTCAACGTAGTAGTTATCTTCAAAAAATCCTAGATGAATCTCCGATAGTATCCCGCTAACCCTAGGAAACTCCGCACCTCAATCGACGTTTTTGATTGTTCCCAATTCAACACAGCTTCCACCTTCTCTGGATCTACCAAAATCCCCTCATGGTCAATAACATGACCTAAAAACTGTAACTTTTCCAACCAAAATTCACACTTATTGAATTTCGCATATAACTTATGTAAGACCCCAACTTTTATTAATAAAGAATATTTTTCTCGAAATATATTTTTGAATATTATGGTGTGGATTTGATATAACGTTATAGTTGTGGGTAATATTTATAAATTTTGCAAAGTAAGTAAGTGGTTATATAATATTCGATTGGTGGGAATATTCCTTTTAACAGGGGGAATATTTATTTATGGGCACAATCATTGGTGAACCCCATTAACGAAAAGTATTGTTGTAGTTAAAAAACGATGTAATTATCTTTTTATAAAAATAACTACGAAAGTGTTACTGCGTTAAAACCGCTGAACTACCCTAGTAGTAAAAGTACAATGAATACGCATGGTTGCATAGTAGCACACGATATTGATTATTGATGCTTACGTGAAGTCACTCAGTTATACTCAATTATTGCTACAAAAATTGTTGCATCATATCTCTCATATTATTGATTCAATTATTGTCACAGTATCATCTGCATAATATATATTATTAAATCAATAATTGAGACGGTGAAATTATTCATATTATTATTTGCAATATTGACAATGTCTAGAAGTTCTGTCAAGGAGAGGTTTGGTCACCTAATTGTGCGCCATTAAGGAAAAATTCTTATCGAAAAGCCCTCTCTTTCCTGGGAACGACCTGGTTGTTAAATATTATGAATTATAATATTAATGATGAATAAAATCGTGTTGATTAAATATGAAATTGATAGTTCCATTGCGTTGGAATTATTAGTGTTAGTGAAAATTGACATTTATTTCGATAATAACTGATATCTGGAGGTTATATTGACCAATCGGGTATTTAACCGGACAAATGAGCAATTAATTGCTAATAATTCACATGATTATAACTATTTGTTCACATATGTGAACTATTGATTCACATTATTTACTATTAGGGGAGGTGGTGCAAGTTAGATAATACTTGCAGGACTAAATTATAAATGAAGAAAAATAGGAAGGTATTATACTGTAATATTTTGAGCCCCAAAACGTGCAATTATCGAAACTATATTTTCCTATAAATAGAAGCTCATTCTTCCTTCATTTCTCACCAATTCACTAAATCTATAGAGCAATTATTATAGAGAGAAATTATAGAGATAAAGAAGAAGAGAAGTCTACTACCTCATTATTCCAGTATCCAGTCTTCTTCTAAGGTAAGGGGTATTATTCCTTCGTATTCATGAAGAGAGTTATTTTCTTTCAATACTCGTAAGGGTTGTTATTCCATTCTTTATTATTATTTTGGAATAACCGGTCTATGCGAAGTACCACATACATGGTGAAATTCTTCTGTTATTACATTCCTTATTATTCTGTTGGAATAACCTGTATGTGCGGTCTATCGCATGCCTGGTGAATTCTATTGTTATTCCATTCTTTATTATTCCGTTGGAATATCCTGTCTGTGTGGATTACGCATGACCTGGTTCCATTCTTTATTATTCTGTTGGAATATCCTGTCTGTGTGGATTACGCATGACCTGGTTCCATTCTTTATTATTCTGTTGGAATATCCCGCTCACGCGGATTACATGCATGACCGGTTCTATTCTTTATTATTCTCATTGGAGTAACTCGGGCCGTATGGCCTATCGCATGTATGGTGAATTCTTCATTATTCCATTATTTATTATTCTGTTGAATAACTCGCTCTATGTGGATTACCACATGCATGGGGAATGATCCTTTGTATTCATTCCTTATTAAATTGTGGAAATGATCTATCTATACGGATTACCGCATGGCGGCAAAAAATCCATTTGCGCTTTCATATATTCTATTATACTCAAATGGTTAAAGTTTTGCTTCTATACTCCATGAAATTAGTGGAATATCCTTGATATTTGCGCTTTATCCAGTATCTTTTCATGGAAATGTTCTTATGAGAATTCTTGAATTTTACTCTACAAAGCAATATCATGTTGACAATTTGGACGTTATTGATTTCTAGATAAATTAAATTATAAATCTTTAAAATTTATCCTTGAACTTGTTTTATTGAATTATTATGTCATTGTCATCATCCCTCATGCTTATATTATGATTAAAGTCATCTTTGGCTTACGTGCATACATCGACTTGGTATGATTATGACCGTGGATTATTCTAATAATCACGACCGTAATGTGACGAATGATGTGGTAAAAGTCCTCATCGGCCCTGTAGTTCATTGATGAACAAATTGTTGGTATGATTATGACCGTGGATTATTCGGTATAATCATGACCATTGATGATTACATGAATATCCTCGTCGTGTTAGTGCGAGGATGAGTTGGTTTATTTATTGTCGAGTCTCAAAGAATAAAGTTGATGAAAATATTTTTAAATCATAGAAGATAGTAGATTTTATGATCTACTTGACTCTTCTAATGGATTGCTTGTTCCGCTGCAGTTAAACTTGTTGTCTATTAGATTCTATCAGTTTAACATTGTTGAAGGATAATGATAATTTATTCTGCATTATCTTAGTCATAATATTTCTTATTGGGCTAGTTGAGCTCACCCTTTGCTTTCATTGTTCTATTCAGGAAATGAGAATATAGCTGGGACTAGTCGGGGAATGGAGTGACGGTCCAGATGATAGCATTAGTAGTCTTCACTATTCTGTTAAATAGTGTGATAATAAATGAAATGAGGACTCCATTGAGTGTGGATATTGTCTAGATGACAATATTCTTATTAAAACTCCTATATTATGTTTTGTCGTATTTTACACGACTGTTGTATAATTAATTTGTATTTGAATTTTGTACCATGTATTTGGCGACTTAAGATGGGTGATGTATACCTATTTTGGGGGCGTCACAGTTGGTATCAAAGCTTAGGGATATGATCCCTGGCTGAGATGTGAGACAAGAACTAGGAGGGGAGAAACGGGGAATTTCTTCTCTAGTATGACCTACCTAAGTTTATTTGGTATTTAGTTGGTCGGTTAGAGTATAGGGATAATATGTGATATGATAATTAACCCTTGTTTTGTGGTAGTATTTGAAAATGGCATCCGAAAATGTTGATATAAGCAATGAAGCACATGAGACCATTGAGTCGCCACAGATTAATACTCAGGATAATGTGCAACAGGAAGACAATAATCCTCAGGTAAACAAAAACGATCAAATGATGAACGATGGGATGTTCAGAGGCTTTATACAATTCATGCGACATCAGGCGAGGGTGGCTCCTGTCCAAAATACAGGTGGAAACACTGACAACTCTCGGACGGTCACCACTAAGCAGTTCAAGGAGCTAGGACCACTGGAGTTTTTTGGAGAGCTAAAACCACTTAAGGCGGAGATGTGGATAAAGCAGACCAACAAGATATTTGATGTCTTGGGATGCTCCGAGGAGCAAAAGGTTCCCTTTGCCACCTTCATGTTATGAAAGCAGAGGCATTATCGGTGAGAATCAGAAGCGACTCAACTCCGCCGCACTCAAAATGTCTTGGGAGAAGTTCCAAGGGCTGTTCAATGAAAAGTACTTTCCTAAAAGTATTTGTCACATGAAAGAGGTAGAGTTCATCAAGCTTGAGCAAAAAAATATGACCGTGGCGCAGTACGAAGCTAAGTTTGCCGAAGTTGTCTCAGTTTGTGTCCCACTTGGTTGATAATGAGAAGAGAATGACGCGGTTGTTTCTAAGAGGTTTGAAACCAGAGATACGTCAATACCTAATTTCTCACAAACTATGTTTGTATTCAAATGTTGTGAATAGGGCTCAATTATTAGAGCGCGATAATGAATCAACCCAACCAAGAGAGAGCAGTCGACAAGTAGATAATACTAGCGGTAGCAGTCATAGAAGTGGTGACAACAAGCATGGAGGGAATCAACATGCCAGAAATGGCAATTACTTCGGTGGTAATCATGGTCATGACAATAAGAGTGGACATTTCAAGAAGAGGAGATTCAACAATGATGGAAAGATGTCAGCACCAGCAACTGTTGTTAAGGAAGGAGAACAACCGCCGGTCGTATGTTACAAATGTGGAGGGGAAGGACACATGAGTCTAAGCTGCTGCAATCCAAAAGCGTCTTACAATTGTGGAAAAAAAGGTCACCTAGCCCGATTTTGTTGTGAACTAAAGTCTAGTCCAGCTTGGATGGAGGCATCAAAGGGTGTCCCAGAAAAGACAAAACCAGTAGTTCAAGGGAGAGCGTTTGTCGTAACCTCCCAAAAAGCAAGGAATCCGAACGAGGTGATCACGGGTAAGCTAATCATAAACTCTAGCGAAGTTTATACTTTATTTGATACCGGTTCTACCCATTCTTTTATTTCTCTTACTTGCGTTCAACGTTTAAATTTGACTCCGGAGAAATTAGACTTTGACTTATCGGTTGAAACTTCGTTGGGAGAAACCTTCATTATATCCATCCAATCGCTTATAAGTCTGCTTATAAATCAAGAATCGCATCGCTACCTCGTCGATCTTATTTCTTTGAAAATACTTGCCTTTGATGTGATTTTAGGGATTGATTGGTTAACTACTCATCATGCTAAAATCGATTGTTTTCGTAAGGTTGTTAGCTTTCATATTCCTAACCAACCTATTATGCGAATTCAAGAAACCAAACCACTAAAATCAATCATTGTCATATCAAGCCATAAAGCTATTCGCTTATTGAAAAATGGATGTCAAGCTTTCTTAGCCCATGTCACTTGATTTAAATAAAAATACGCCGATTTGAATGATATATCTATTGTTAATAAATTTCTTGACGACATCACGAAGAGAACTTTCTCGCCCTACCCTGAGCGCGTGAAATTGAATTTTGTATCGACCTTGAATCCCAGACAAAACCCATTTCCAAAGCCCCATATCTAATGGCTCTATTGAACTTCGTGAGTTAAAACCCAACTACGTGAATTGTTAGACATCGGTTTTATTCGCCTCAAGACGCTCCTCGGGGTGCTCCTGTTCTATTCGTGAAGAAGAAAGATGGAAGTATGCGACCTTGTATTGATTATCGAGAGTTGAATCATGTCACCATCAAAAATAGGTACCCGTTACCTCACATTGATGACATATTTGACTAGTTTCAAGGAGCCAAATTCTTTTCAAAGATTGATCTTCATTCCAGATATCATCAGTTGAAGATTAAAACTGAGGACATTCCAAAGACTGCTTTCAGAACTTGGTACGGGCATTATGAATTCCTAGTCATGTCTTTTGGATTGACTAATGCTCCTGCTGCCTTCATGAACATGATGAACCGAGTATTCAAGAAATATTTGGACCACTTTGTGGTCGTCTTTATTGATGACATCCTCATATACTCTAAAACCCGTGAAGACCATGAGCAACACTTGAGGGTGATACTCCAAAAGCTTCGTGAAAACAAGCTTTATGCCAAGTTAAAGAAATGTGAGTTCTGGCTTGAGGAAGTTGCATTCCTTGGGCACATGATATCAAATCATGGAATATCTATCGACCCAAAGAAAGATTGAAGCAATTTAAAGTCGGAGCAACTATAATCGATGACCGTAAGTACGAGCTTTCTTGGCTTAGTCGGCTATTATCTGAGATTCGTAGAAGGGTTTCCTCGAATCGCTACTCCATTAACTCACCGACTCGAAAAGATACAAAGTTCTATTGAGCGAGGAAAGTGAGAAGAGTTTTCAAGAACTCAAGAGGAGACTCATTTCAAAGACTTGTACGATAATACCATCCGGCTTGGAGGGATTTGTCATCTACAAAGGATGCTTCGGGAAAGGGTTAGGATGTGTTCTCATGCAACATGGAAAGTCATAGCCTATGCCTCACAACAACTCAAAGAATATGAGAGGAATTATCTTCTCATGATCTAGAGTTGGCAACAGTCATTTTTGCACTTAAGATTTGGAGGCATTACCTGTATGAAGAGAAGGTGGAGATCTATACGGATCATAAAAGCCTCAAATATTTCTTCACTCAAAAGGAACTCAACATGCGACAACAACGATGGCTTGAGTTGTTGAAAGATTATGATCATACCATCCAATACCATCCTGGAAAAGTGAACGTAGTAGCTGACGCATTGAGTAGAAGATCATATGCGGGTACGAGTTCAATATTGTCAACGCAAAGACCCATTTTGTATGACTTACGAAGGATGGAGATAGAGTTAAAGACTCTAGGGACCCATGTGATGATGCCAAATATACTAGTAGAACCGACTTTAATCGATAAAGTTAATGCTGCTCAAGCTACAGACCTGGAGCTGATACGTATGAGGAAGAAAGTACAACAAGGTGATATTCCGGAAGCAAGAATCGATGAAGAAGGAATACTTCGAGTCAACTCCAGACTTTGTGTTCCTAACAATTCTGACTTAAAGTATAAAATCATGATGGAGGCACACAACACACAGTTTGCAATCCATCTTGGGAGTACCAAAATGTATCGTGATCTTCGACATACATTTTGTTGGAGCAATATGAAGAGAGAGATAGCAGGGTTTATCTCAAGGTGTCTAACTTTTCAACGAGTCAAGGCGAAGCATCAAGTGCCAAAAGGTCCATTGCAACCACTTGAAATTCCAGAATGGAAATGGGAGCACATTACTAATGTGATAAAATATGTAATTGCAAGTGCACATTGTCTAATTGAAGAACTGGCAAGTACAGGTCGAACCCACAGAGACTAGATTAATTCTTTAATATATCCTTAATTAATATTTTAGGCAAATTAGAAACAAAAATAGTGGAGAAGATTTTTTAACTAAATTATGCAAACTATTAATTAATGACAAAAACTATTAATGAGAAAAGATACCTAGGAATTAGAATCCACCAAATATTAACATAATAAATAATTTCTTATTTCCTAAATCAATTCCCAAATTATTTCTCCTTCCCTTTAAAAATAATGATTCATATAATTAATATGGGCAAGTATAAGTTATGAAAAATTCACATATTAACTATAACTTATCAAAACCTCGCAATCAATATAAAAATCATATGCAATTTATGCGGAGGAACATATAAAGGAAAAAATAATTAGACATTAATTTTGGAACGGAAAGAAAATATTTTTATGAAATATTTAGTTTCATCATATTCCTAGGTATTAGAAATTTAGCTAGCCATGGAATTAAAAACAAAAACAAATAATATTAGTACTACTAATCGCATGAAATAAGAGTAATAATTAAAAAGAGAATTTCTATTATATAAATAAAAGAAAGTGACAAATACTCCCTGAAAGTAGTACCACAACTGATTGGAATAAGAGAAAGGACAAACTCTAAATATCTTACTCCTTCCTACACTAGTAAGAAACTGAGAAAAAGAAAATAACAAGTGGTGCCTTTCTCTCTAAAACAAGATGCCTATTTATAGGGAAAATAACTTTGAACCCTAATTTAGATTCATTGAACTTGGACACTTTTGTTCCCTTTCCATGTAGGATTCAATTTCCTAGTCGCAATCAACTTCTCACAAAGATCTTCTAGATTAAGAGATCTTCTAGATTAACTTTCCTTTCTCTTGTTGGATTTGAATCGCACACTAAGATTGTTCAACTTCTTTCCTTCTCCTTGAAGGATTCTTCTTGGATATTCCTTATATGAATAAAAGCATTAAATATCGCTTGATCACCAAGATTTTGATTTTATTGCAACAAATATTAAATCCTACAAAATAAAATAAAACATATTAATTTAATAAACTAATATAATTAAAAGGAAAAAATTAGGGATAATTAAATGTATGAATTATGTGTCTATCAATTACCATGGATTTCATTACTGGTCTTCCCAAGGTTTCCCAAGGCATAGATGCGATTTGGGTCATTATTGATAGATTGACAAAGTCTGCACATTTCTTACTGATACGAGAAACTTATACACTTGAACGTCTTGCTAGTATGTACATAAATCGAGATTGTAAGATTGCATGGTATGCCAGTATCCATAGTTTCCGATCGAGACCCAAGATTCACTTCAAGATTTTGGGTTAGTTTTCAAAAGCTATGGGCACGGATTTTATTTAGTTCAAAGATATCATCCTCAAACGGATGGGCGTGAAAAGGACTATTCAAACTCTTGAAGATTTATTAAGACTCTGTGTCCTTGACTTCAAGGGAAGTTAGGACAAGTTCTTACCATTGGTGGAGTTTTCCTACAACAATTGTTATCAAACAAGTATTCGCATGGCTCCATTTGAGGCGTTGTATGGAAGAAAGTGTTGTTCTCTAGTATGCTGGGATGAGGTGGGGGAAGCAACGTTGTTAGGACCAGAGTTGGTATATATGACTACGGAAAAGATTCAAACGATTCGACAACGTATAAAAACCTCACAAGATCGACAAAAGAGTTATGTTGATCTTCATCGAAAGGACATGGAATTCAATATTGGAGATCATGTGTTGTTACATATTGCTCCATGGAAAGGAGTTACGAGATTTGGAAAGAGAGAAAAGCTCAATCCTCGATTCATTGGCCCATTTTTAATCCTCGGTCGAGTAGGAACTGTGGCCTATAGACTCGCCTTACCACCAAGTATTTCTCGTGTTCATAACGTTTTTCACATATCTATGTTACGTAAATATGTGAAAGAACTGAATCACATTATTGAATTAGAACCGGACGAGATAGAGGAAGATTTAAAGTATGAAGAGTTAGCTATTAAAATCTTGGATAAGAAGGATCATATTCTACGCTCCAAGGTTATACCTCAAGTCAAAGTTTTGTGGAGAAACCACGATGTGGAAGAAATGACCTGGGAGTTAGAATCTGAGATGAAGTCAAGATATCTTCACCTATTTGATATACCAGGTATGTACCCTAATTTTGAGGATGAAATTTCATAAGAAGGGGAGGTTGTAAGACCCCAACTTTTATGAATAAAGAATATTTTTCTCGAAATATATTTTTGAATATTATGGTGTGGATTTGATATAATGTTATAGTTGTGGGTAATATTTATAAACTTTGCAAAGTAAGCAAGTGGTTATATAATATTCGATTGGTCGGGGAATATTCGTTTTAACAGGAAATATTTGTACGACGGCAAGACAATCATTAGTGGACCCCAATAACGGAAGTATTGTCGTAGTTAGAAAATGATGTAATTATCTTTTATAAAAATAACGGCAAAAGTGTTACCGTTAAAACTGTTGAACTACCCTAGTAGTAAAGTACAATGAATACGGCATTGGTTGCATAGTAGCACGGTGATTGATTATTGATTTATTATTGAAGTCACTCAATTATTCTCAATTATTGCTGAAATCACTCTCTCATATTATTGATTCAATTATTGGTGGTTAAATATATATTAAATCAATAATTGAATTATTATTCAATATTATTATTTGCATGATGAATTCAAGTTCGAGGTTTGTCACCTAATTTGATAAAAGATGAAATTTCACGATAATTTATAATTATAATATTAATGATGAATAAGTTCGTGTTGATTAAAGATTATTATTGTGTTGGAATTATTAGTGTTTGTGAAAATCGACATTTCTTTCGATAATAATTGATGTCTGAGGTTATATTGACCAATCGAATATTTAACCGGATAAATGAGCAATTAATTGCTATTAATTCACATGATTATAACTATTTGTTCACATGTGTGAACTATTGATTCACATTATTTACTATTAGGGGAGGTGGTGCAAGTTTGATAATACTTGCAGGACTAAATTAAAAATGAAGAAAAAGAGGAAGGTATTATACTATAATATTTTGAGCCCCAAAACGTGCAATTATCGAAACTATATTTTCCTATAAATAGAAGCTCATCCTTCCTTCATTTCTCACCAATTCACTAAAGCTATAGAACAATTATTATAGAGAGAAATTATAGAGAGAAAGAAGAAGAGAAGTCTACTACCTCACTATTCTAGTATCCAGTCTTCTTCTAAGGTAAGGGGTATTATTCATTCGTATTCATGAAGAGAGTTATTTTCTTTCAATACTGTAAGGGTTGTTATTCCATTCTTTATTATTATGTTGAATAACTTTGCCTATCTAAGTACACATACATGGTGAAATTCTTCTATTATTCCATTCCTTATTATTCTCGCTGGAATAACTCGTCGTAATGGTCTATCGCATGCTCGGTGAATTCTGTTGTTATTCCATTCTTTATTATTCTGGTTGAATATCCTGCCTACGCGGATTATGCATGACACGGTTCCATTCTTTATTATTATTCATTGGAATATCCTCACATGCATGCGGATTACGCATGACCGTGGTTCTATTCTTTATTATTACATTTGGAATAACTCACTCTGCATGCGGTCTATCACATGCATGGTGAATTCTTCTGTTATTCCATTATTTATTAATCTGTTGGAATAACCTGTCTATGTGGATTACCACATGCATGGGGAATGATCCTTCGTATTCATTCCTTATTAAATTGTGGAAATGATCTATCTACATGGATTACCGCATGGCGGGCGAAAATCCATTTGCAATTTTATATATTCTATTATACTCAGTTGGTTAAAGTTTTAGCTTCTATACTCCATGAAAGTAATGGAATATCCTTGATATTTGCGCTTCATCCAGTATCTTTTCATGGAAATGTTCTTCTGAGCATTCTTGATTTTTACTCTACAAAGCAGTATCATGTTGACAATTTGGACATTATTGATTTCTGGTTAAATTAAATTATAAATCTTTAAAATTTATCCTTGAACTTCTTTTATTGAATTATTATGTAATTGTCATCATCCCCATGCTTATATTGTAACGACCCCAAAATTCATACAATATAATTCTCAACTTGGGTCGTTAATAACACATTTACCTTTTGATTTTACATCATTATTCGATGTTAAACTTTATATAATGCGGAATAATTTAAACTTTTATGTCTTCTTTTTACTTTAATTCCCTGAATAAAAACCTTTATCATCTAATGTTTTTGAATCAATCTTATTTTATGATTCACTTTATCACTGTTATTATATAAAACTTTACATTTCAATCCGATAACATGTACATATCAGATAACTCTAACATTAGCTTTACAACTCAACATAAAACTATACATCATAAAATATTTAGTACATCTCATGAATCTTAATCATGGTATAAAGGAATAACAACATTAGCTAAAATGTAAATCTTAAATGAATTATTTCTCGATCCACGCCATTCAAGTAAAGACATAGTGTTACCTTCAATCCTTAACTCGCAAAAATGGTTATTTGCAAGGTTGAGCTCGATAGCCCAAAGAAAATCTAATGCTTTTTCGCATCACGTAAGACATAATAATATACTCAACATATATGCGAGACCCCAAAGTTTATAAATAAAGATTTAAATTTCTCGATTTTTTTTTTAATATTATGGTGTGGATTTGATATAATGTTATAGCTGTGGTTAATATTTATAAATTTTGCAAAGTACGCAAGTTGTTATATAATATTCGATTGGTTAGGGAATATTGATTTTAACAGGGAATATTCGTACGATGACACAATCATTGGTGGACCCCACAACGAAATTATTATCAGATTAAGAAAACAACAAAAATATTTTTATAAAAATAACGACGGAAGTTTTACAGTTAAAACTGTTGAGCTACTCGGTAGTAAAAGTACAATGAATACGGCATGGTTGCATAAGTAGCACACCAGTATTGATTATTGATGCTTACGTGAGAAGTCAATCGGTTTTGTTCAATTATTGCTACATAATTTCTGCGATAAGATCTCACGTTATTTGATTCAATTATTGTCGATATTATATATATTATTAAATCAATAATTGAGACAACGAAGTTATTAATATTATTATTTGCAATATTAACAATGTCTAGAAGTTCTACCAAGGAGAGGTTTTGTCACCTAATTACGCGTCAATAGGGAGAAATCCTTATTGGAAAGCCCCTCTTTCCTCGAGGAGCGACACAGTCGATTAATAGTGTGAATAATAATAATGATGATGAGTTTTGTTTTATTAGTATTATTAATGTAATAAAATAGAAAAGTTTTTTATATAAAATGTATACTTTTATAAAGTTATTCGTATATTTTATTATGCATAATGTTTTGCATAGTAAAATCTTTTTATATAAAATGTAATACTTTTATAAAGTTATTTGTTTTTTTAGATAGTAATTAGTTTATATTATATTTTATTATGCATAGTGTTTTGCATAGTGTTTTGCATAGTAAAATCTTTTTATATAAAACAAGATACTTTCTATAAAGTTATTCGTTTTATTAGATTATAAATAGAATATATTATATTTTATTTAAAAGATTTTGCTTTAAATATGAATCGTCCATTAAAAGTAAATCAATTTGGACCGTTCATGAATTAGTTACTATTCACCCATTCTTCTATAAATAGAAGCTCATTCCTTCATTATTTCTTACTTAATTCACCTGAAACTCTGTAGAGAGAAACTATAGAGAGAAAGAAGAAAAGTATTCTACTACTTCACTTACTCCAATATCAAGTTTCTTTTACTAGTAGGGGTATTATTTCTTTTGTATTTATGAAGAGAACTTTTGTTATTCCATTCTTTATTATTCTGTTGGAATAACCTGTATACGCGGGCTACCCTATACTTGGTGAAATTCTTCTATTATTCCATTCTTTATTATTCTGTTGGAATATCTTGTCAATGCGTTTCTGTGGGACTGGTTTTGTCTTTATTATTCTGCTGAATATCCTCATCTGCATGCGCGTTTTACTGCCGACTGAATTTCGATCTTTATTATTATTCTTGGAACATCCTGCTTGTGAGAAATTTTGCCCGACCGGTTCCGTTATTTAGTATTCTGTTGGAATAACTTTGCTTATGTGAAGTACCGCATGCATGGTGATTTCGCTGTTATTCCATTCTTTATTATTTTGTTGGAACATCCTGCTTGGCAAGCAATTTCGCCTTGACCGGTTCCGTTATTTATTATTCTCGTTGAATAACTCTGCCTATGCTAAGCAATCGCATGTATGGTGATTTATTTTGTTATTCCATTCTTTATTATACTCGGTTGGTTAAAGTTTTGACTTCTATACTCCATGAAATTAGTGGAATATCTCTTGATATTTGGCTTCATCAAGATCTTTTCATGGAAATATTCTTCCCGAGCATTCTTGAATTTTACTCTACAAAGAAGTGTCATGTTGACAATTTGACGTTATTAGTTCCCTAATAAATTAATTCTTGAACTTGTTTTATTGAATTCTTATATCATTGTCATCATCCTCATGTTTATATTTTTTTTGAAAGTCATCTGTGGCCTTTAGTAGTGCATAGATGGAGTTGGTATGATTATGACCGTGTATTATTCTTGTGTAATCATGATCGTAATGTTACAAATGATGTGGTAAAAGTCCTCATCGGCCCGTAGTGCATTGATGGACGATTGTTGGCATAATCATGACCATTGATGAATACACGAATATCCTTGGCCCGTAGTGCATGGATAATTTGTGGTCCCGATACTAATGAATATCCTCGGCAGAAAGTGTGGATGATGTGGATTATTTATTAAGTTGAGTCCCAAATATAAAAGTGATGAAAAACCTTTTAAATCATAAAAGATAGTATATTTTATTCTCTACTTGACTCTTTTAATGGATTGCTTGTTCCGCTGTAGTTAAACTTGATATCTATTATATTTTATCAGTTTAACATTATTGAAGACTAATGATCATTTATTTTGCATTATGTTAGTCATAATATTTCTTACTGGGATAGTTGAGCTCACCCTTTCTTTCACTATTCTCTTCGAGAAATGAGAACGTAAATGGGACTAGTCTGGGAACCAGAGTGACAGGCCCCGAGATGGTGTCTTAGTAGTCCTCACTATTCTATAAAATAGTGTGATAATAAATGTAATGAGGACTTATTCTCGAGAGTAGATATTATCTGTAAGATAATATTTGTATTAAAACTCACACTTCTTGTTATATATTTAAGATTGTATTTGTTTTCAGTACCATGTATTTGGCGACTTCGTAATAGGTGATGTATACCTATTTTGGGGGGCGCCATTAATGGTATCAAAGCTTAGGATATGATCACCGGTTAAGATGTGAGATAAGAACTAGGAGAGGAGAGAGGGGAATTTCTTTTTAGTAGTATGACCTACCTAAGTTTATTTGGTATTTAATTGGTCTCATTAGTATAGGGATAATATGTGATTTGTTAATTAACCTTTGTTTTGTGGCAGTATTTGAAAATGGCATCCTAGAATGTTGAGAACATCAATGGAGCACAGGAAACCATTTAGTCTCCATAGATCAATAATCAGGATAATGTGAATCAGGAAGGCGACAATCATCATGCAAACAACAACACTGACGAAATGATGAACGATGGAATGTTTAGAGGCTTTATGCAATTCATGCAACATCAGGCAAGAGTGGCTCCTGTCCAAAATGCAGTGGAAACACTGGCAACTCTCGGACGGTCACCGCTAAGCAGTTCAAGGAACTGGGACCACCAGAGTTTTTTGGAGAGCCAAAACCACTTAAGGTGAAGATGTGGATAAAGCAGATCTGCAAGATATTTGATGTCTTGGGATGCTTCGAGGAGCAAAAGGTTCCTTTTGCCACCTTCATGTTAACGTCAGAGGCGATTCATCGTGGGAATCAGAAAAGCGCTCTCAACTTCGTCAGCATCAAGATGACTTGGGAGAAGTTCCAAGAATTGTTCAATGACAAGTACTTTCCTGAAAGTATTCGTCACATGAAAGAGGTAGAGTTCACCAAGCTGGAGCAAAACAATATGACCGTGTCGCAGTACGAAGCCAAGTTTGCCGAGTTATCCCGGTTTGCGTCCCATTTGGTCGATAATGAAGAGAGAATGACGCGAATGTTTCTAAGAGGTTTAAAACCTGAGATACGTCAATACCTTATCTCTCATTAACTGTGTTTGTATTCAGATGTTGTTAATAGGGCTCAGTTATTAGAGCGCGATAACGAGTCAACCCAACCAAAAGAGAGTAGCCTGCAAAATGATAATACCAGTGATAGCAGTCATCGAAGTGGTGATAATAAGCGTGGAGGGAATCAGCATGCCAAAAATGGTAACCACTTCGGTGGTAATCATGGCCAAAATAATAAGAATGGATATTTCAAGAAGAGGAGATTCAACAATGATGGAAAGACGTCAGCACCAGCACCCGTTGTTAAGGAAGGAGAACGACCACCTATCATATGTTTCAAATGCAGAGGGGAGGGACACATCAGTCCAAACTGCGTGATTCCGTCCAAAGCATGTTATAATTATGGAAGAGAAGGTCACCTAGCCCAATTTTGTCGTTCACCGAAGACAAGTCCAGCTGGGATGGTGGCACCAAAGGCGATACGGACAAAACAAAGTCGGTGGTTTCAGGAAGAGCATTTTTCGTGACTTCTCAAAAAGCGAGTCACCCAAACGATGTTAGCACGGGTTAGTTAATTATAAATTATTACGAAGTCTATACCTTATTAGATACCGGTTCTACCCATTCTTTTATCACTCTTGCTTGCGCTCAACGTTTAAATTTGACTCCGGAGAAATTAGACTTTGACTTATCAGTTGAAACTTCGTTAGCAGAAACCTTCGTTACCTCCACTGTTTATAAATCTTGTTTGATTCAAATCGACACTTTCACGTTGCATGTCGATCTTATCTCTTTGAAAATACTTGCCTTTGATGTGATTTTAGGAATTGATTGATTAACCACTTATCATACTTTTCGTAAGGTTGTTAGCTTTCATACTCCTAACCAACCTGTTATGCGAATTCAAGCAACCAAACCACTAAATTCTATCATTGTCATATCAAGCCATAAGTAAAGAGCCCCGATCCTTTCGTTGTTGATTTCCTTGTGTGGAATGCACCGAAGCCAGACTTTCTGTAGGCGACATCGTGAATGACGATGATAGGTTGATAGGTATCAATGTGGCGTGCTATCCAAGTCTTGGATGAGAGTCACAGTTTGAATGATATTTCTATTGTTAATAAATTTCCTGACATATTCTTGAAGACTTCCTAGCCTACCCCTAGAGCGTGAAATCGAATTTTGTATTGACCCCAGTACAAAACCCATTTCTAAAACCCTTAAATATTCTTCAACCAAAACAAATGTATCATGCGCCAAGGACATTGGCTCGAGCTGTTGAAGATTATGATCGTACCATTTAATATCATCGTGGAAGAGCGAACGTGGTAGCTGACGCGTTGAGTAGAAGATCGTATGCGTTTATGTGACGCCCCCAAAATTAGGTATACATCACCCATCTTGGGTAGTCAGATACATGGTACAGAATTTAAATACAACTTACTAATATAGTCATGCGTGTACAATACGACATAAAAACGTGAGTTTGAATACAAATATTGTCTACTAGAGATTATACAAACTCAAAAGGAGTCCTCATTACAATTATTATCACACTATTTCACGTAATAGTGAGGACTACTAATGCTATCCTCTCGGACCATTACTCCGCTCCCCGACTCGTCCCAAATTATATTCTCATTTCAAGAGAAGAAAGGTGAAAGAAAGGGTGAGCTCAACTAGCTCAAGAAGAAATATTATGACTAAGATAATGCGAAATAAATTATCATTAGCCTTCAACAAAGATGTTAAACGATAAAATATAATGAACATCAAGTTTAACTACAATGAAACCAAAGAATCCATTAAAAGAGTCAAGTAGAAAATAAAATCTACTATCTTTTATGATTTAAAAGGTTTTCATCACTATTATAGGCGAGACTCGAAGCTTTTAATAAATATTCCACATCATCGAATCACCCCCTGCACTTTCTGACCAAGGATATTCTTTAGTATCACGACCACAATTATTCATGCACTACGGGCCAAGAATATTTGTGTATTCATTAATGGTCATGATCATGCCAACAATCATCCATCATTGCACTACGGGCCCATTTGAGGATTTTACCACATCATTTGTAACATTACGGTCATGATTACACCGAATAGTCTCTCTCGGTCATAATCATACCAAGTCCATCTATGCACTACAAATACATATGACTTTCAACATAATATAAACATGAGGATGATGACAATGATATAAGAATTCAATAAAACAAGTTCAAGAATTAATTTATCTAGGAACCAATAACATCCAAACTGTCAACATGATACTGCTTTATAGAGTAAAATTTAAGAATACTGAGAAGAATATTTCCATGAAAGGATACTAGATGAAACGCAAATATTAAGGATATTCCACTAATTTCATGGAGTATAGAAGTCAAAGTTTTAACCAACTGGGTATAATAAAGAATGGAATAACAAAAGAAATCACCATGCATGCGATAGATCTTGCAGGCGAGTTATTCCAATGAATAATAAATAATGGAACCAGTCCGTCAGAAACGCATGCGTGTGATGATATATTCAACGAATAATAAAGAATGGAACCAGGTCCGGTGTAAAACACACGATGTGATGTTCCAAATGTATAATAATAAAGATTTTAACCGGTGTCCTGTAAAACACATGCATGTGATGTTCCAATAGAATAATAATAAAGATTTTAACCAGTCCTGTAAAAAACACATGCATGTGATGTTCCAACGTAATAATAATAAAGATGCGGAACTAGGTCCGGTGTAAAACACATGCATGTGATGTTCCAATAGAATAATAATAAAGATTTTAACCAGTCCGGTGTAAAACACATGACATGTGATGTTCAGCAATGAATAATAGAAGAATGTCACCAAGTATAGGGTAAACCACGTATACAAGTTATTCCAATGTAATAATAAACAATGGAATAACAACAGTTTTCTTCATGAATAAGAAAGAATAACACCCTTACTTTTAGTAGGAGATTGAATATCGTAGTAGTGTAGTAACAAAATACTCTTCTTCTTTCTCTCTTATTCTCTCTATACTTTCTCTCTCTAGCTTAAAATGAATTAAATGAAAAATAATGAAGCACTAGGCCTCTATTTATAGAAGATTTCTAGCTTAAGACCGCCATGTGAAAAGGCAAGTGGCTTGACGATCGGTGATGTGAAAAGAAAAGTGGTTTGACGCTCAGAATGTGAAACGACAAGTGGTTCGATGCCTGTAATGTGAAACGACAAGTAGTTCGACGCCTATAATGTGAAACGACAAGTGGTTTGACGCTTGTAATATGAAATGGCAAGTGGTTTGACGTCTGGTAAAGGTAATTACTATTGACGAAGGTAATTACTATTCACAAAGGTAATTACTATTGACGAATGTAATTACTTATTGACGAAAGAGACTCTTAGATGATGACATATGGGCCCCCATAAAATAATCAAACTTACCACAAACGTCTCATAATAGACTCTTTATATACATCAAGGATTGAATAAATATTACCACAAATCATTTTATTTTTAATCAACACATATTTAATCTTTCAACAATTATTAATCATTTATAACTTGTCGTCTCAATTATTGATTTAATACTATAACATATTATACGAGATGATCTTTGTGACAATAATTGAATCAATAATATAAGAGATATGATCGTTAAAGAATTATCGTAGCAATAATTGAGCATAGGTGAGTGACTTCTCACGTAAGCATCAATAATCAATATCGTGTGCTACTATACAACTACGCCAGACATCGCATTTTTACTACCGGTAGTTCAACAGTTTTCAACGGTAACACCTCTGCCGTTATTTTTATAGAAAGATAATTTTTCGCTTTCTAACTACGATAATACTTCCGCCAGGGTCCACCAATGATTGAGCCGTCGTCATTTAATATTCCCGACAAAAGAATATTCCCGACCAAACGAATATTTTATAACAACTTGCTTACTTTGCAAAATTTATAAATATTACCCACAACTATAACATTATATCAAATTTATTCCATAATATTCAAAAATAATATTTATAGAAAATTAATCTTTATTTATAAAAGTTGGGGTCTTACAACCTCCCCTTCTTATAAAATTTCGCCCTCGAAATTAGGGTACGTACTTGGTATGTCGAAGAGGTAAGGATACCTTGATTTCATTTCAGATTCTAACTCCCAAGTCATTTCCTCAACATCGTAGTTCCTCCACAAAACTTTGACTTGAGGTATAACCTTGGAGCGTAGAATATGTTCCTTCTTATCCAAGATTTGAACAGGAACCTCTTCATACGTCAAATCTTCCGCTATTTCATCCGATTCTAACCCAATAATGTGGTTCGGGTCTTTCACATATTTACGTAACATGGATATGTGAAAAACGTTATGAACACGAGGACATACTTGGCGAAGGCGAGTCTATAGGCCACAGCCCTACTCGATCGAGGATTAAAATGGACCGATGAATCGAGGATTGAGTTTTTCTCTTTCCAAATCTTGTAACTCCTTTCCATGGAGCAACTCTTAACAACACATGATCTCCTATATCGAATTCCACGTCCTTTCGATGAAGATCAAGATAACTCTTTTTCGATTTTGTGAGGTTTTTATCGTTGTTTGATCGTTTGAATCTTTTACGTAGTCATACGTACCAACTCCGGTCCCAACAACGTTGCTTCACCCACCTCATCCCAAAGATAATCGAGAACGACACTTTCTTCCATACAACGCTCGAATGGAGCCATGCCAATACTTGCTTGATAACCGTTGTTGTAGGAAAACTCCACCAATGGTAAGAACTTGTCCCAACTTCCCTTAAAATCAAGGACACAAAGTCTTAATAGATCTTCAAGAGTTTGAATAGTCCTCTCCGATCGTCCATCCGTCTCGAGGATGATATGCCGAAGCTAAATCGTAAGTCAGTGCTTGTAGCTTTTTGCAAACTAACCCAAAATCGTGAAGTAAATCTTGGGTCTCGATCGAAAACTATGGATACCGGCATACCATGCGATCTTACAATCTCGTTTATGTACATACGAGCAAGACGTTCAAGTGTATAAGTTTCTCGTATCGGTAAGAAATGAGCGGACTTGGTCAATCTATCAACAATGACCCAAATCACATCTATGCTTTAAGAAACCTTAGGAAGACCAAATGCTTGAAATCCATGGTAATGTGCTCCCACTTCCATTCTAGAATTTCAAGTGGTTGCAATGGACCTTTTGGTACTTGATGCTCCCGCTTTAACTCGTTGACAAGTTAGACACCTTGAGATAAACAACGCTATCTCTCTCTTCATTATCGCTCCACCAAAATGTATAGCGAATATCATGATACATTTTGGTACTCCCAGATGGATTGCAAATAGTGTGTTATGCGCCTCCATCATGATATTATACTTTAAATCGTGGTCGTTAGGAACACAAAGTTTGGAGTTGACTCAAGTATTCCTTCTTCATCGATTCTTGCTTCCTATATAGCACCTTCTTGCACTTTCTTCCTCCTCATACGCATCGCCTCCGTGTCCGTAGCTTGAGCAACTTTTAACTTTATCGATTAAAGTCGGTTCTACTCAGATACTCGCTATCATCACATGCGTCCCTAGAGTCTTTAACTCTATCTCCATCCTTTGCAAGTCACACAAATCGGGCTTTTGCGTTGACAATATCGCACTCAGACTTGCATATGATCTTCTACTCAATGCGCACTACCACCACGTTCGCTTTTCCAGGATGGTATTGGATGGTATGATCATAATCTTTCAACAATTCAAGCCAACGTCGTTGTCACATGTTGAGTTCCTTTTGAGTGAAGAAATATTTGAGGCTTTTATAATCCGTAAAGATCTCCACTTTCTCCCCATATAAGTAATGCCTCCAAATTTTAAGTGCAAAGACAACAACTGCCAACTCTAGATCATGAGTAGGATAATTCCTCTCATATTCTTTGAGTTGTCGCGAGGCATAGGCTATAACTTTTCCATGTTGCATAAGAACACATCCCAACCCTTTGCCCGAAGCATCACTGTAGATGACAAATCCCTCCGAGCCAGATGGTATTGTCGAAAAGGTGCTGAAATAAGGTCTCCTCTTGAGTCTTGAAAACTCTTCTCACATTCTTCGCCTCCAACCAAACTTTGTATCTTTCCGAGTCACCGAGTTAATGGAGTAGCGATTCGAGAAAATCCTTCCACGAATCTCCGATAATAACCAAATAAACCGAGAAAGCTACGACTTTCATCCATCGATTTAGGTTGTTCCGACTTTGAATAGCTTCAATCTTTGCTGGGTCAATAGATATTCCATGACTTGATACCACGTGCCCAAGGAATGCTACTTCTTCAAGCCAGAACTCGCATTTCTTCAACTTGGCATAAAGCTTATATTCACGAAGCTTTTGGAGTGTCAGCCTCAAGTGTTGCTCATGATCTTCACGGCTTTTGGAATAAATAAGGATGTCATCAATAAAGGCGACCACAAAGTTATCCAAATATTCCTTGAATACTTGGTTCATCATATCCATGAAGGCGGCGAGGAGCATTAGTCAATCCAAAGGACATGACTAGGAATTCATAATGCCCGTCATCGAGTTCCGAAAGTCGCCTTTTGGAATGTCACGGTTCTAATCTTCAATTGGTGATATCCTAACGAAGATCAATCTTTGAAAAGAATTTGGCTCCTTAAATCGGTCAAACAGTCATCAATACGTGGCGGTGGATACCTATTTTTGATGGTGACATGATTCAACTCCCCGATAATCAATACAAAGTCGCATACTCCCATCTTTCTTCTTCACGAATAGAATAGGAGCACCCCAAGGAGAAGTACTAGGTCGAATAAAGCCAATGTCTAACAATTCCTTGGTTGGGTCTTTAACTCCTCAAGTTCAATAGAGCCATTCGATATGGGGCTTTGGAAATAGGTTTTGTACCGGGTTCAAGGTCGATACAAAATTCAATTTCACGCCTCGGGGTAGGCGGGAAGTTCTTGGGAATACGTCAGAAATTTATTAACAATAGAAATATCGCTCAAAACTAACGTATTTTTGTTTAAATCAGTGATATGAGCTAAGAAAGCTTGACATCCATTTTTCAATAAACGAATAGCTTTATGGCTTGAGATGACCGTGATTGATTTTAATGGTTTGGTCGCAGAATTCGCATAATAGGTTGGTTAGGAATATGAAAGCTAACAACCTTACGAAAACAATCAATTTTTGCATGATAAGTAGTTAACCAATCAATCCCTAGAATCACGTCAAATGCAAGTATTTTTAATGAAATAAGATCGACAGGTAATGTGAGGGTACCAATTTGAACCAAACAAGACTTATAAACAGTGGATGTAATGAAGTTTCTCCCAACGGAGTTTCCACAGATAAGTCAAAGTCTAATTTCTCCGGAGTCAAATTTTATCGATGAGCGCAAGTAGGAGAAATAAAAGAATGGGTAGAACCGGTATCAAATAAAGTATAGACTTCATTAGAGTTTATGATAAGCTTACCCGTGATGACCTCATTCGGGTTCCTTGCTCTCTGGGAGGTCACAACAAACGCTCTCCCTTGCACTACTGATTTTGACTTTTCTGGGACGGCTTTTGGTGTCTCCATCCTAGCTGAATTTGTCTTTGGTAAACGACCAAATCGAGCTAAGTGACCTTCTCTTCCACAATTATAACATGCTTTGGATGGCATGGCAGCATTTGATCGATGTGTCCCTCTCCTCCGCATTTGAAGCATATGATAGGTGGTCTTTCTCCTTCCTTAACAACGGTGTCTTTGGTCTTTGACGTCTTTCCATCATTGTTGAATCTCCTTTTTCTTGAAATGTCCATTCTTATTGTTTTGGCCCCGATTACCACCAAGTGGTTACCATATTTCGCCTCGTTGATTCCTCCACGCTTGTTGTCACCGCTTGATGACTACTCTCATTGGGTATTATAATTTTGTCATTTTGCTCTTTTTTAGTTAAGTTGACTCGTTATCGCGCTCCACCGATCGAGCCCTATTTACAACATCCTGAATACAAACACGCGGTTATGAGAAATAAAATGTTGACGATCTCCCGCTTCAAACCTCTTAAAACATTCGTGTCATTCTCTTCATTATCCACCAAGTGGGACGTTAAACCGTGATAACTCCGCAAATTTTGCCTCGTATCATGACACCTGGCCATATTGTTTTGTTCCAACTTGATAAACTCCACCTCCTTCATATGGCGAATACTTTCAGAAAGTATTTGTCGTTGAATGCTCTGAACTTCTCCCAAGATATCTTCAAGACAAAGAGTTGAGTACGTTTTACCGATTCCCACCAGTAATCTGCCTCTCTGCGCAACATAAAGGCGGCAAAGGGAACCTTTTGCTCCTCGGAGCATCCCAAGACATCAAATATCTTGGTAATCTTTATCCATGCTTCCGCCATAAGTGGTTTTTGCTCTCCTTAAACTCCGGTGGTCCCAGCTCCTTGAACTGTTTAGCGGTGATCGCCCGAGAGTTTTCCGTGTTTCCACCTACGTTTTGGACAGGAGTCGCTCTCGCCTGCTGTTGCATGAATTGCATAAAGCCTCTGAACATTTGATCATTCATCATTTAGTCAGTGTTGTTGTTTGCATGAGGATTGTCGCCTTCCTGATGCACATTATCCTAATTATTGATATGTGGTGAATCAACGATCGCCTGTGCTCCATTGCTATTCTCAACATTCTCAGATGTCATTTTCAGATACTGCCACAAAACAAAAGGTTAATTGACATGTAACATATTATCCCTATATTCTGACCGACCAATAAAATAGCACATAAACTTAGGTAGGTCATACTAAATGGGCGTATTCCCGCCTCTCCCCTCCTAGTACTATTCTCACATCTTAGCCAGGATCATATCCTAAGCTTTGATACATTGATGTATGCCCCAAAATTAGGTATACATCACCCATCTTGGGTAGTCGATACATGGTAAAAAATTTAATATAACTTACTAATATAACTGCCGTATTGTACACGGCGCTTATATTAATAAGTCAGATTTAAATTCATACGATCTCACTACCCAAGATGGGTGATGTATACCTAATTTTGGGGCGCCATATCTGACAAAAGAAATGTTGTTAACATAAAAACCCATTTTGTATAACTTATAAATGATGAAGATAAAGTTAAAGACTCTAGGGACCCACATGAAGATAATGAATATACGAGTAGAATCGACTTTAATCGATAAAGTTAAAGCCGCTCAAGCTACACACCCGAATATGATGAATGTGAAGAAGAAGGTTCAAGAAGACGTTATCTCAACCCTCGATTTCATTTTCCAATTTGAAATCCTCGATCGAGTAAGAACTGCGGCCTATAGACCCGTTTTACCGCCAAGTATGTCGCGTGTTCATAACATTTTTCACGTATCGTGGTTAGTAAAAACTTAGTCTTGGGGGACTTTGGAGCCAAATTTTGGAATAATTAATGAATCTTAAAAATTGTGAAATTATGGAGGTTTTATAGAGCATGTTACAAGCTTTCCATATCCTCGAAAACGGACTAATTCTGATAACGGACGAAGAAGTTATGAAGATTTGAAGTATATGTGCCAAAAGTTGTAAAATCTAGAAAATTGGAGTTAAGTGCCAAGGGTCGAGCGCCTAGGCGCTAGGTTCGGCACTTAGATTCTGCTCTTGGGTGCCTAGGCGCTTGCCCAAGGCCAAATCTGGGCGCCTAGGCGCTGGTCAAGTGTTAAGCCAAAATCTGTCCGGATGTCCTTTAGTAAATTGGGCATAACTTTTTCATACAAACTCCGATTGAGGTGATTCAAGATGATTCGGAAAGATAACAAGTAGACCTACAACTTTAATTCTTTATGTTTTGATATTTGAGGCTGGTATCAAGTCCTAAATGGCTATTTCAGGGATTGATGTGCATTCAGAGGAAATCGGAGGACATCGGGCATGCACGTATGCAACGTGAGATGTTTTCAAAGATAAAGGTATTCAAGGTTATACCTCAAGAGTTGGAATATGAAACAAAGTCCAGGTATCCACACCTATTCGGCATACCAGGTACGTACATAAATTTCGAGGGCAAAATTTCATAAGGAGGAGAGATTGTGAGACCCCAAAGTTTATGAATAAAGATTTAAATTTCTCGAATTTTTTTTAATATTATGGTGTGGATTTGATATAATGTTATAGTTGTGGGTAATATTTATAAATTATGCAAAGTACGCAAGTTGTTATATAATATTCGATTGGTCTGGGAATATTCATTTTAATAGGAAATATTCGTACGACGGCACAATCATTGGTGGACTCCATAATGTAATTATCATTTGATTGAGAAAACGACAAAAATATTTTTATAAAATAACGACAAAAGTTTTACGATTAAAACCATTGGGCTACTTCGGTAGTAAAAGTACAAGAATACGCACGCGTGGTTGCATAGTAGCACTACCGGATTGATTATTGATGCTTACGTGAGAAGTCAATCGCTTTTGTTCAATTATTAAGCTACGAGAATTGCCGCATAAGATCTCATCGCTATTTGATTCAATTATTGTCGATATTATATATATTATTAAATCAATAATTGAGACGACGAAGTTATTAATATTATTATTTGCAATATTAACGATGTCTGAAGTTCTACCAAGGAGAGGTTTGGTCACCTAATTGCTACGCTAATAGGGAGAAATCCTTATTGAAAGCCCCTCTTTCCTCAGGAACGAACCGTCGATTAATAGTGTGAATAATAATAATGATGATGAGTTTTGTTTTATTAGTATTATTAATGTAATAAAATAGAAAAGCTTTTTATATAAAATGTAATACTTTTATAAAGTTATTCATTTTATTAGGCAATAATTAGAATATAATATATTTTATTATGCATAGTATTTTGCATAGTAAAATCTTTTTATAAAAAAGTAATACTTTTATAAAGTTATTTGTTTTATTAGATAATAATTAGATTATATTATATTTTATTATGCATAGTGTTTGCATAGTGCCTGCATAATGTTTTGCATAGTAAAATCTTTTTATATAAAATAGAATACTTTTATAACGTTTTTCGTTTTATTAGATTATAAATAGAATATATTATATTTTATTTAAAAGATTTTGCTTTAAATATGGACCGTCCGATAAAAAGTAAATCAATCTGGACCGTTCATGAATTAGTTACTATTCAATCCATTCTTCTATAAATAGAAGCTCATTCCTTCATTATTTCTTATGAATTCACTGGAAACTTTAGAGAGAAAACTATAGAGAGAAGAAGAAAAGTATTCTCGCTACTTCACGACTTCGATATCAAGTTTCTTTTACTTGTAAGGGGGGTATTATTTCTTTTGTATTCATGAAGAGAACTTACATTATTTCATTCTTTATTATTCCATTGGAATAACTCAGATACGCCAAAGCTACCCTATACTTGGTGAAATTCTTCTATTATTCCATTCTTTATTATTCTCATTGGAATATCCTATCATATGTTTTTCTTTCCGACCGGTTCCGCTCTTTATTATTCTCGTTGAACATCCTCGCTTATATGAATTTCACCTTAACTCGTTCCGTTATTTAGTATTCATTGGAATAACTTGTCTATGCAAAGTACCGCATGCATTGTGATTTTTGTTATTATTCCATTCTTTATTATTCATTTGGAACATCCTATCTGCATGCAATTTTGCCCGACACGGTTCTCATTATTTATTATTCTCATTGAATAACTCATACATCTAAGTACCGCATGCATGGTGATTTCTTTTGCTATTCCATTCTTTATTATACTCAACTTAGTTAAAATTTTGACTTCTATACTCCATGAAATTAGTTGAATATCCTTGATATTTGCGCTTCATCAAGTATCTTTTCATGGAAATATTCTTCTGAGCATTCTTGAATTTTACTCTACGAAGAAGTATCATGTTGACAATTTAGACGTTATTAGTTCCTGAATAAATTAATTCTTGAACTTGTTTTGTTGAATTCTTATATCATTGTCATCATCCTCATGTTTATATTTTTTTGAAAGTCATCTCAGGCTCATAGTATATAGATGGACTTGTTATGATTATGATCGTGGATTATTCTTGTAATCATGGCCGTAATGTTACAAATGATGTGGTAAAAGTCCTCATTGGCCGTAGTGCATTGATGGACAAAGATTGTTAGCATGATCATGACCATTGATGAATACACGAATATCCTTGGCCCGTAGTGTATGGATAATTTGTGGTCGTGATACTAATGAATATCCTTGGCCGTAGTGCAGGGATGATGTGGATTATTTATTAAGCTGAGTTCCAGCGATAAAAGTGATGAAAAACCTTTTAAATCAGAAAAGATAGTATATTTTATTCTCTACTTGACTATTTTAATGGATTGCTTGTTCCGCTGCAGTTAAACTTGATGTCTATTATATTTATCAGTTTAACATTGTTGAAGACTAATGATCATTTATTCTGCATTATCTTAGTCATAATATTTCTTCTGGGCTAGTTGAGCTCACCCTTTCTTTCACTATTCTCTTCAGGAAATGGGAACGTAGCTGGGACTAGTCGGGGAATAGAGTGATGGTCCGAGATGGTGTCTTAGTAGTCCTCACTATTCTATAAAATAGTGTGATAATAAATGTAATGAGAACTTATCTGAGTGTAGATATTGTCTAGAAGACAATATTTGTATTAAAACTCACAGCTCTTGTTGTTTATTTAAGATTGTATTTGTTTTCTATACCATGTATTTGGCGACTTAGAATAGGAGATGTATACCTATTTTGGGGCGTCACAATATATCTCATAAACATTGGACTAACATAACATACATGTTACAGTTCATATAACAAGTATAAAGATTGGTTTTGTACTCAATCAGCATTCTTTACTAAATCAACGTAGTCATAAGTTGACTTTAACATTTCATACATTCAACATATATATATAACACATCATGCTCTTTGTAATAAAGATTTAAAACAATCAAATTCACATAGCAAATAGGAAATTAAACTGAAAGACTTGCTTCCTAATCCAATTAGGAATAAATGAGAGTACTATTAAATTAATTCCTAAACTCTTTTAGAAATTAAAAATAATAATAATTGTAATAATATTAATAAGACTCCTCTTATTAATTTATATTTAATATTTCTAAAATATTAAATAATAATATTAAGGTATTTAATTTATTCTATCACCATTTCAATTGAATAATTTAATCTTATTTAAATAAATAAATTAAACAATTAATTTATTTAAATAAATAATATTTATTCTACAATAGGGATAAGCCTCCCTACGATCAACGACTTTCCGTGATAATATAGATTTCAACATTAATCATTAAAGAACCTTTGAGTAAATAGTTAACAGACAATTCAATTTACCATAAATGTCCCAATTAAATATAAGACATTTAACGATCTTAAATGCACAACTCCAAATATAAATTAGAAACTCCTTTCTAATTTCATTCTACCTTGCCAAGGACTTGGGTTTGTCATTTATCGAATCACATAGGACATTTCTCTTCTTTTTAATAGAAGTGGTAGATTCTTTATCACGTGCCTTATTATACCCAAGCATACCCTTTGATATACCCTAAGGGTCTTAAGGAATATCATACACAAGATACTATGATGATCTCAAGTCCAAGGATTACTTGTCTTATATATCGACAGCAAATCATTCATTCCTTATTAACTGATCATTAGTCAAGAATTTAGATCATAACAACGCATAGTAGTTGTAAAAGCGACATCGTGTGAATGATTAAAAGCCTAATGTAAACTTTAATTTACGCCGCTTATAACCCTTCCTATCATAAATACACAATGTTGTAATTTGATTGTGCTAACTTTCAATTTGATCGACTTATATCTCACTATATTTCATATTCAAAGTTTATTCAAGTGTTTCAGTCTTGATAGGAATCATTACTGGTTTTATATTAAACCCATTTCATATCTTATAATATTCATTTCATTAGACTTAAAACACTTTTTATGTTCATTATCACTTATCACGGCATTTCGACGTTTATTCATCACACGCCCAATTTGGCTCTCTTGTGTGTGCTTAGTATGTGTATACAACTTATCTAATATATATCATTTATTAATTTTAAGCATCATTATACTTCATAGTATTCATGTTCTATAATTTAGAACAACATCTTTTATCGTCAAGAGCACTACACTTGCATACGTGCATGCCCGACGCCCTCCGATTGCCTCCGAAAACACAATAGTCCTAAAAATGACCATTTTTACCCTTCCTAAATACCTCAAATTAAACAAATTACACAACAAAAGTTGTAGGTCTATTCGTCCTCGTTCCGGATCATCTTGAATCACCTCAATTGGAGTTTGTATGAAAATGTTATGACCATTTTACCAAAACAGGTCAAAACAGTCACACCTTGAACACTAGGCGCGCGGCCGCTCCCCTCTTCTTCACAAATACCGTGCGCCTGTGCGACTTAGCAGCGCTCAGCTTCACTCATGTGCGCGCGCCTGGCTTCACACAGAAACAGTTTCCTCAATGTACAAACTTCAAATCTTCATAACTTCTTCATTTTAAGTTAGAATTAGTTGGTTTTTGATTCTATGAACTCGTGAAATACTGAACAACTCATCTACAGAGTAATTTTAACATTTCAAAAACTTTAAAAAATCAATTTAAGGTTTCCAATTCAATGTTCATGCTATATTTTCATGTTTTAAACATATTTAGCGAATTCGATCGTCACGGCTTCGTTTCTTAACCAATTAACACGATTTAAACTACGCCTTTTTCGTTTCTTAATATACTAACATAATCCAAAATCAATTTATAGATTATAACAAGTATTGACCACGAAATTTTGTACTTTCTAAAGCCAATTTTCATGTAAAAACACTATTATAAACTTTTCTCCCTATAAACCCAAATTTCATGAAGTTAATCATCAAATAACACTCACAATTGATAATTAGCAGATTATAACAACATACATACATGTATAAATCCAATATAACTACCAATTTACAGTAGATAATCACTAAGAAATCAAAACCTAGACATTAGTAGAAATTTATACCTTAAATTCTTGATTGTTAGGAAGAAGAATAATAAAAACCTTGATACTCCAACTCTTTAGCAACATAAACAGAGAATCACTCTCTTCCTCACAACTCTCTTTCTCTTCTCTAAGGCTTAGGAGAAAGAAATAATAAGCGTAAAAAAATACTAACTCCCACTAACATCAGGTCACAAACCCAAAATTTGCATCAATTAGAAATAAGTCAAAGGCCACAGGGCCTTGTTTGGCTAACCCCAAATCTCCTCTACTAGATTATTTTATATTATTTTTATTATATAATTTTTATTTTTCACACTTGTCACCAACTTAAATATTTTACAATAATAATTATAATAATTATAATAATTATAATTATTCTGATAATTAATAAATAATTATATATCTAATTTAATTAATAAATTAAAAACATCACTTTATTTAATTTATTTATTTCCAAATAAATTAAACAATTCATTTAATTTAATTATTTTCTTAAATATTAAGCAATTGATTTAATTTAATTATTTCCTTAAATTAAATCCTCCGGATAAAATTATCATTACTCAATTTAATTTATATTAATCAATTTAGTTACTAAATTAATTCACCACAATTTTATCAACCATTTATTTATCTCAATAAATAAATAAATTTAAAATATTTATTTAATTCAATAAATATTTAAAATTAATTACTAAATTCATTTAATTCCTTCAATAGTTAACTTAACTATTAAACCTCACTTTCCCAATATATGAATATATATTTCTCTTCACACCGTATCATATATTTTCAACATATATAAGACGTATATATACATACTCAAACTCAAAACATCTCATAATAAGAATTTTAATTATTAAATTCTTATTTTAATAATTTATAAAAATTCGTGTTGTCACATCTTTCCCTCTTTATAAGGATTCCGTCCTCGGAATCACCGAAACCCTACCTTACTCAGGTTTTCATCAAATCTCTTCGTTGAATAACTTCAACACATTACCTTAATATAGGTTTTATATTTCCTACTCTCACCATTCTTGAGAATAAATTCTTGTAATTTTTATTTCATAACCTTTACTTAGACTCAATTATATTTGAGTATTATATATTCTTTAACCCATTCATTTCCTTTTCTAAGGATCGTTATCATAAACACTCGGATATTACATTCACCCTTTCTTCTAAGAATTTCGTCTTCAAAATTTTATTTATTAATCTTCATTCATTCAATCTATCAAAATAGATTTTATGTTAATATTTTATTCATTCATTGGGTTCTAAAACCACTTCTTTCCACCAAGATCTTTCTACAATTATTAAACTTTTCTATTAAAAATTTTACATTATTCTTTGATAACTCATCTCCTTCTCATTTCAAAATTTCTTTTCTCACTTATTCAGCATACCCATCATTCAGTGTCGCATTCTACGACTTACTTCTTTCTATGGAATATCATCCTTACCACATTCGCCTTTTAGAATAGAAAGAATCTTCCATAATTGCTCAATAATTGGGAAGCAGTATGAATAACTCACGAATTTTAAAAGATTCCAAATCATCTTTGAGGGTCATAAGACCTCGAACTCATTCCCACGCTTATAAGTACTCTTTCAACTTAAACTTTAACAGTCATTAGACTATAAGGACTCCCGTACTTAGGGTGTTAAGCCCTTCGTACGATGTATTGTGCACAAACATTTAAACGTTATGCGTATGTCCATAGTTATAAGTAATCTTTCAACTTAAACTTTAACAGTCATAAGACTATAGGGACCCCTCGTACTTAAGGTGATCAGCTCTTTGTACAATGTATTTTGCACAAATATCTAAACACCTTCGCGTAATCCCCTATAAAAGGGTTGCTTATCTAAGCTTTTCAACATTCGAATCCGCACCAAAACAATTTGGTTTGGCATAACTTTTCTAGAAACGCTTGAATTTCATGAACATCTTTCAATATTCGTCTAGCTGAATAAAATAACATAAACTTCTACAACAATTCGGACATCAATCAAAATATACATATACATATATATATTCTCATATCTTAAAGAAATCTCAAAAATATTTTTATGAAGTCATGATACCGCATTGTATTTACAGTCCATTGAGGATTCCGTCATTTGGTGATTTTATCATACTACATCATACCATAGTGAGCTGACGATCCTTAGATCACCTCCAACACTAAGTAATACTGCATTGATAACTCCATCATTTTTTTATCATATATGCACCAGGTTCCATGATGCATTGATGATATAAAAAAATATATTTTGATATATTTCAAATCATTTTTATCTAGCCAAAGCAAATAGCATAGACATACGAATATTAACACTGTTTTTAAAATTTCTTTGGTTCACTAGTGTGACCCAACATTTTTTTTTCCAAAAATCAAAAGTATAACCATCGGCATGAAGTCAATAAATTTCAAAAGTCTAGCATTGCTAGTAGATTTAGAATATCCAGGTATCCATCAACTTCAATCATTACTCCATTACTTCATTACTTAACCATTCCATCAGTCTTCAATTTCATCAATGCTCTTTATACTATAACCGTTTTCTACCCAATATAGTTCATCAAACTTACCGCACATTGGAAGTTCAGAACTTGCCATAATAATATGAGTTTAAGAACTTGTCCTAATCAGACCATAGGCGTCCATTCGCTGAGGGGTTCAAAACATACCATATTATTATGAGTCACGAACTTATCATATGCATTAGTTTTAAGAATCGCACCTAATCCTAATAATATCTGACTAATCTTAATAGTTTCTAACTATCAAACATACACATAAGAAAAGAATCACCTTTTCGCCACATATACATTGATAGCATGATACCAACATTCCAATGATTATCAATGTGATAAACTAAGTGCAAGCACAAAACCCTCACCCATACAAAGATTTGTACAACTCAGCCATCACATGAGTCCTCAATTGAAATTCCACCTAACTCTGTCTTACTCTTAACTTGCTCTTTGCTCGATATGAATTCCTCGTATCACATTATCTATAACTCCTCGTGAGTTTATCTCGTATTATATCATAGTACATTAACTTCATAGCATCAAGCTATAATTATTCAAACATTACAGACCATCTTTCTTTTATAACTTAAACATATCATGTCGTGATCTTATTCTATAATCATCTCGCTTAAAATTCCTTTCATAACTCATGATCGTTTTGTTTTACGATCCTCTTTCTTTTCTTTTTTCATCATTTATGATTTGATTTATGCTTTTAATCTTACAGACTTTGTCTATTCATCATTATTCGTTATCTTGGCTATTGGAGTTAGGTAACTCCCATTTCTTATCTTTATATCACCTCAAAATTCTTCTTTGAATTTTCATGTTTATATAACAATTCTTCTTTTAAGAATTTCTAACTTCATTCGCATTGCTCAACATTTCATTTGAGTTCCACATTTTCATCATACGTATCCACTTTCTATACTTGGTACACATCGAGTCTCTAATAGTTTCAATATGGTACGCTGAGTGGTTTCCCACAAAAAACCAACAAACTAGGTTCCGAGTTGCTAGTTCGTATATACCTCCGCTCTATGAAGGAATCGTTTAACCCAGATACCATACATCAACCATTAAAGAGTACAACTGTACCATACTTAAATACACCTTTTTTTTTATTCTTAACTTCTTTATCATTCTCTTCTTATAGACATTGTCTATTTATTATCACCTTACACCCTTATTATTGGAGTTGGGTAACCCCACCTTCATACTCCTTATAACTTTGCGAGATTCTTCTTTGAATCCTCTCACACATGTTTTAATCCCTCCTTTATAAATTTCTTAAATTATTTCTTATTGTTCAAACTCTATTTGAGCGTATTCTTTCATTATCTTCACCTTCCTTCTCTAAGGTTATAACCTACGGTACTCCTACCTAAGGTTTATAACCTACATCTTTGATACCAACTGTAACGACCCCAAAATTTATATAATATAATTCTCAACTTTGGTCGTTAATAACACATCTACCTTCTAATTTTACATCATTATTCGATGTTAAACTTTATATAATGCGGAATAATTTAAACTTTTATGTCTTTTTTTTACTTTAATTCCCTGAATCAAAACCTTTATCATCTACATATTTTTGAATAAATCTTATTTTATGATTCACTTTATCACTGTTATTATTTAAACTTTACATTTCAATCCGATAACCTTTACATATCAGATAACTCTAACATTAGCATTACAACTCAACATAAAACTATACATCATAAAACATTTAGTACATCTCATGAATCTTAATCATGGTATAAAGGAATAATAACATTAGCTAAAATGTAAATCTTCGTGAATTATTTCTGATCTACATCATTCAAGTAGCACATAGTGTTACCTTCGATCCTTAACCTGCAAAAACTTTAAAAAATCAATTTAAGGTTTCCAATTCAATGTTCATGCTATATTTTCATGTTTTAAACATATTTAGCGAATTCGATCATCACGGCTTCGTTTCTTAACCAATTAACACGATTTAAACTACGCCTTTTTCGTTTCTTAATATACTAACATAATCCAAAATTAATTTACAGATTATAACAAGTATTGATCACGAAATTTTGTACTTTCTAAAGCCAATTTTCATGTAAAAACACTGTTATAAACTTCTCTCCCTATAAACCCAAATGTCATGAAGTTAATCATCAAATAACACTCACAATTAATAATTAGCAGATTATAACAACATACATACATGTATAAATCCAATATAACTACCAATTTACAGTAGATAATCACTAAAAAATCAAAACCTACACATTAGTAGAAATTTATACCTTAAATCCTTGATTGTTGGGAAGAAGAATAATAATAACCTTGATACTCCAACTCTTTAGCAACATAAACAGAGAATCACTCTCTTCCTCACAACTCTCTTTCTCTGCTCTAAGGCTTAGGAGAAAGAAATAATAAGCGTAAAAAAAATACTAACTCCCACTAACGTCAGGTCACAAACCCAAAAGTTTGCGTCAGTTAGAAATAAGTCAAAGGCCACAGGGCCTTGTTTGGCTAATCCCAAATCTCCTCTACTAGATTATTTTATATTATTTTTATTATATAGTTTTTATTTGTCACACTTGCCACCAACTTAAATAGCTTACAATAATAATTATAATAATTATAATTATTCTCGATAATTAATAAATAATTATATATCTAATTTAATTAATAAATTAGAAATATCACTTTATTTAATTTATTTATTTCCAAATAAATTAAACAATTCATTTAATTTAATTATTTTCTTAAATATTAAGCGATTGATTTAATTTAATTATTTCCTTAAATTAAATCCTTCAGGATAATATTATCATTACTCAATTTAATTTATATTAATCAATTTAGTTACTAAATTAATTCACCACAATTTTATCAACCATTTATTTATCTCAATAAATAAATAAATTTAAAATATTTATTTAATTCAATAAATATTTAAAATTAATTACTAAATTCATTTAATTCCTTCAATAGTTAACTTAACTATTAAACCTCACTTTTCCAATATATGAATATATATTTCTCTTCACACCAGATCATATATTTCAACATATATAGCATGTATATATACATACTCAAACTCAAAACATCTCATAATAAGAATTTTAATTATTAAATTCTTATTTTAATAATTTATAAAAATTCGGGTTGTCACATATATTGTGATTAAAGTCATCTTTGGCTTACATGCATGGATGGACTTGGTATGATTATGACCAGGGATTATTCGGTATAATCATGACCATTAATGATTACATGAATATCCTTGGTCGTAGTGCGTGGGTGAGGTGGTTTATTTATTAAGCTGAGTCTCAGCAATAATGTTGATGAATTTTTTTTAAATCATAGAAAATAGTAGATTTTATGCTCTACTTGACTCTTCTAATGGATTGCATATTCCAGTGCAGTTAAACTTGTTGTCTATTAGATTCTATCACTTTAACATTGTTGAAGGCTAATGATAATTTATTCTGCATTATCTTAGTCATAATATTTTTTACTGGGCTAGTTGAGCTAACCCTTCGCTTTCATTGTTCTCTTCAGGAAATGAGAATATAACTAGGACTAGTCGGAGAACGGAGTGACGGTCCAGATGATAGCATTAGTAGTCCTCACTATTCTGTTAAATAGTGTTATAATAAATGTAATGAGGACTCCATTGAGTGTGGATATTGTCTAGATGACAATATTCTTATTAAAACTCTTATATTATGTTTTGTCGTATTTTACACGACTGTTGTATAATTAAGTTGTTTTTGAATTTTGTACCATGTATTTGGCGACTCAAGATGGGTGATGTATATCTATTTTGGGGGCTTCACAACTTATCTTCTTTAGTGTCTCCAGCACTATTCTTAGGTGTTCAGCATGATCTTCTGGCATCTTAGAATAGACTAGAATATCATTTGTTAGGAATAGGTATGTGAATGATATTCCTATTTACATATGGTTTGATTATAATATATATATATGAATGAATATGCAAGTATGCTTGCATTAAGAAAAGCTGTAAAGTCCTTTGATAGGTTATAGATACATATGTACAAGGACTTAGAATGAATTGATCAAATATGTTAGGTTGATCGTACATAAGCAAAACAGCTTTGTAAAGTCCTTAAAAAAAGAAATGATGTACAAGGACTATAAATATAGAAAGATCAAGCATGTTAGGTTGATCTTATGATGTAATAGATAGGCTTGTCTGGTCGTCGAGCACTGCACCAGAAATCGTAGTCTACCAAGAAAGTCAAGGAAAACTCGAGAACTATCGAGGCAGAATCGTAGTCTGCAAGACAGTAGATCGTGAAGTTCGTAGACTTCCAGGAGAGACGAGGAAGGATTGTAGTGTGTCGAGGAGTACTTCCTCGGAGCCGTAGTCTGCTGAGGAAGTCATGTTCAGAATCGTAGAGATAGCCTGCCTACGAGCCGATCGAGCATCTGCCGAAGCCAAGTCAAGAATCGTAGACTACACTCGGAGTCGTAGAGTCTACTGATGTTAAAGCCAAGTCAAGAATCGTAGACTACACTCGGAGTTGTAGATTCTACAGATCATATCAAAGGCAGAGATCGTAGTCGAGCAAAATCAGATTAAGACAACAAGCATAATGACAAAAATCGTAGAGTGTCAAGATCTAATCTCGGAGTCGTAGTGTGCAGCACAAACCGTCAATCGTAGAGTCGTGAACAAAGACCTTAATGATGTGTCCGACAATGCCAAGTCGTAATCGTGAAGCAAATACGATTCTCAACAAATGAGCACTCCCAGAATATCTAAAGGAATGAAGCCTTTGGTTGGTACTGTAAGGATACATCTCACCTAAAGGAAGCCAGAGAGCACTCAACGAATGACATGCAAGCTATTAGAAAATCTAAGCATCAACTTAATCAGAATCCAGATTGAGATGTGAAGCCATTCATGATAAAGTCTTCCACAAGATGATCATAAGAAGACTTCAGTAGCTGACTAAGGAAAGTCAGCTTGTGTAGTAGCTGTTATATAGAAAGATGACAATGATCTTGGAAGTAACCAGGATCGTAGTGTTTTCCAAACGAAGAAGGAACTAATGGAGTATATACAAAGATACTGGTTTGCCTCTGAAGAACAAGGCTAAAGTGATTAAGCATTGGGTCAGTCTATTGATGATAAGTGAATGGGAGATCACAAGGAGAAAGCGAGCTGGACACGCCACAAACCTGAAGTGTCTTGTTATTTAGAAGGGGCCAGAGCAAGGAGTCAAGCCATTAGTATCTGAGAACAGTTGAGGCAAACAGAAGTGTTGAAGCACTGCACGAAAGAAGGAAGAGTTGTTTTTCACAAGAGATCAAGTGAACGCTCTTCAAGATCGTAGTGTTGACTCTACATGTCAATAAGCATCAGTCAATAAGACACTACGATCAGGTCCAAGAAGTTATGCATCAGAATCATAGAGTTTGAACAACTGAGGATTGAAGCATTGGCAACGGTTCAATCTGAAGGTTGGTAATCGGACAAGAGCTTATTAAGAGCATCGATGCAAAAGGACAACCTCTGATCTAGAAATCAGAAGGGGGAAATAAAGTCGTTGACCTGCCCGAGACATCAAAGTAACATCTTTGATGGGGTAGGTGAAATAGTAGACTGCAGTGTTAGAAAGTCATGTCATGTCACATCTACAGTCTATACCAAACAACTCGAGATCTGTGAAGCAATTTGAATAGCTCTCAACGGCTACTTTCCAACGGGAAGATTGGCAAGGAGTTTAAATCAGAAAGAGCTTCAAAGATCAAGGGTTGCTGGAGTTCCTAAGTTTGGAGAAGTGGTGGACTGATCTAACCAACGTAAATAGTGAGTAACCAATGAAGGTCTGAAGACTCACTCTACGATTCACCAAGAACACTTAGAGACAGAAAAATAAAGAAGTAGAAGTGAGAGTTCTGCAATGTAAAAGTGAGAGTTCTACTATAAAAAGAGTGTTCTGAACTGCTGGGAGATAGAAGAGCATCAATGCCATCTTGATGTCCATCATGAGAAGACTCTAAGTACCATAAAGAAGAGCCCACAGTCATCTTAGTAAGTCCATCATGAGAAGGCATCAAGTATCAAGAAAGAAGATCACCAATGCCACCATGGTGGCAAGCATGAGAAAGTTTCTAAGTACCTAGCAGAAGAGCTTACAGTCATCTTAGAAACCCATCATGTGCAGCCATCAAGTATCAAGAGGAATGATCTTCAAGGTAGTTCATCAAGGGATCATTAGAAGTGGTTGAGTTACTGAAGAAGCTGAACATCATGCAACACTCAACTGCACTTCAAGAATGATCACGCCAAACTGCTAAGTACATAAGATGTTAAGAGCTTAAAGACATCTTAGCAGCTCTACACCAACAACAGCAACAACTACAACAACAAGAAGCCAGGGCCTGAGGGGTCCTTGTCTGGAGGGACTAAATGAAGTTCCAAGCCTGCTGGGCTTGAAGAGTTCCTAGGGAACTAGAGAAGTTCCAAGGCTACTGGCCTTGAAGAGTTCTTAGTGAACTGAAGTCCCAAGGCTGCTGGCGTTGAAGGAATCGTAGTGATTCAGGGTGCTACCCTTCCTTAGTGGAAATCCTGCTAGTTGAAAATAGAAGAATGGATTAGGAGCTTGAGTCTCTGAACCACTTAAAACCCCTTGTGTCTTTTACTTTATATCATTTACATTATGTATATTAACTACTATAACTGCTATGTATGTTTTAACTGCTTACCATTGAACTAACTCTACGAACAATGTATATATGATTATGATTATATCAATGAAGGGGATCTTTTACTTATTCCGATGTGCTTGAAAAGATTCTTATGTTTGTCATATGCTAAATTATTAGCAATACAAAATAAACCACAAAAGTATTTGAAATTAAAAAGGATCTATTCAACCCCCCCCCCCCCTTCTAGATCTATTGTGCCTACTGGGAACTAACAATTGGTATCAGAGCAGGTTCTCATGCTATATTCAAAAGCTAATCTCTTTGAGTCTGATCCTAGGCACAAACATTGCTCTAAACTTAGTTTAGTAGTAAGTCACTTGTTATATGCAGATGATCTCATATGTTGGAAATATTGTGTACAGGTAAATGTGTATATACACCTGAAGCTGCTCAGATTGGTACATGCTCTTGATTGTCATATACAAGACCAATTCTTGTCCGTGGTCAATCTTGTAGTCTGAAGAGCAGTCTAGGAAGCTCTAGAGACATCAACAGAAAAGAGTTAAACATCCACCAGGCTGAAAAGATGAAAAGGCCATACATGCAAATAAATGATCATCCAAAGAAGAAAGAAGAACTTCTCAAACATGTGTCTGGCCAACCAGCAGCTGGATGTAAACCTTGTGAACTCAAGGATGTCGAAGAACTGAAGATGTTGAGATTCTCTTAGCTTGCATCCTCAAGACCACGACTGATTGATTGAAGGTCAACTGGAGCAACAAGCTGTTAGGAGCAAATGAGAAACTATACACATCAATGCCTAATCTTAGTATGTCAAAGTTAAATGACTGTTAAGGAACTAATAGTAGAAAGGTACGGTTCCTCACTAGTATAACTATGTACATCATATTGCACCTCCTTATGAACTATAACAATATTCTTTCAAGTAATCATAATCTACCTAAAAAGGTGAAGAGAGAAAGTACAATGAGGGTGGAAACTCAAATGCCTATAAACTTTATCTCCATCCAAGTTTTAGGTTGAAGATGACATCGTGAAAGAAATCTGAAATGGGTCATAAGAGCATCACATGTTAAATTAATTTTATGTGAAGTAATCTTTGTTGATGGGTTAGTATGTATGTACAACCTATGTTCTAAGTGTTTAATAACATATAGAGTATGATCAGTTCTACAAGAGTATCTTGAAGATTCGTAGAAACTAATCACCTCCATGAATCAACCATATACAAATAAATCGTAGAGTTGATTCTCACTTTGAACATTTAAACCCTGTGAAAATAACCTAGAAAATGATGAAACCATCAAAGAAAAAGAGTGCTTTATTAAAATAGCAAATCTTACACACACTCACCATTATCATGCATCTCAAAATGTATTATCTAAATTAGTTACATGCATGAATATGACTGTTGGTGATCAATATGATGATTATCCAAATAGATGAGGAACATGGGTTTAGAAAACTAACCTAGTAGGACCCATCTAACCATGGGTACCAAAAATTGAAATTCATGACCTGCAGGTATTTGGTCTATCTGGCCACACTAAGGAATGCTAAGTAGAAGATTTCAGTCAAGAAGATTCAACTAGCAGAAGGCTTTAAGACTGTTTAGAAATGAGTCTGATAAAACTCCTATATGTCAAAGCCTATCCTTAAAGACCTGCTGAGCTGATCTGAATAAAGCTCACATGGCTGCTGATCTTTATATAGAAGCAGGCCATTCAACCAAAGATGAAAAAGGGTCTTAGATTCTTAATCATGCAAAACATGTAATAATAGAAGAATCCTCACGAAGCTCACCACAGAGAATCATCGAGCATCAAACATAAGGAACTCATTACGAGAGAAAAACTCCACAAGTACAAACTGTAAAAGAAGACTACGTTCGTAGTGCTGTCAAATGATCGTAGAATGATCAGTCCTGGAGATATCCTTGTCTACGATGTAAACAGATTTGACTGTCAGTGGTAATTCCAGTCAAAAGGAGATATACAGGGATGCTTCCTAATGCACATGAAGAAAAAGAAATCATACCTCACTAAGAAGATAGTATAAACATAGGGAAGCAGTGATCTGATAAGAAACAACAGAACTGAGATATACTATGAAGCAGTGTACCAGCTACAGAGTCCCAAATCTTTGTGGCTGATGAACAAAATGAAGATCCGTAGTCAGTAAGAATGTCTCAAAACGTACTACTGATAACCTATCAGCCACCCAACTTAAAATCATGGAGTGCCTATGATCAAACATCTGATCGTAGTGTAAGAGCAGGAGAACACCACAATTACAGCAAATGTAATTGTCTAAAGTTGGAAGAGGAACTCCCCAGTAGAAAAGGTCAAATGAGATATCAGTGCAAATCGCTTCTAAAAGTATTTCATCTGGAAAGCGCCTCAGGGACAAACCTGACCCTTAGCTCACTCTAAGAGGTTGGCCCTTCGTGAGCTAACTTAACCCGGAAGGATTGCTTAGCCAAGTTCATCTCAAGGACCAAGACAGTCAACGATCGTAGAGTAATGGTAGAAGCAAACTCAACGATCGTGGAGCAACCTCAACGATCGTAGAAGCAGACTCAAAGATCGTAGTCTTACATGAGGATACTCTAGCTCATGAGGAGCTTGGAAGAAAGAGAAAATTGCTCAACCATTCAGATTATGAGAAGATAAGTTCGAATGCTGGTTGGAAAGATGTCCGGCTGAAGAGAAGTGCCCAAGGCTTCATAAAGTACATCAGTGGTTGAGCTATGCAATTTCAATATGAGGAGAAATGTCAAAACCATCCATTGCAGAATCTCTCAAAAGATGATCGTTGAGTCAATAAAGGAAAACGTAGAGTCCATAGCTACCTTATCAAGCTTCTCTACGAACCAAAATGGTCAACGGTCAATCCACATCATTGACGCCAGTTTGTTTCAAAAAGGGACATTAAACTGAAGAGTTAATGGGGGAGTTACAGCTCATTATTGGGCATCGTGCAACCAATGGTTGATTGACACATCACAAAGTATGCAAAGTTCGAAGGAACTGCCATAAAGGAAAATTCAAATTAGCAAAAAGTTATCAGAAGCTATCGAACCTCTCTCCCTCCCATTTTCAAACCCTAGAATCCTCTGAAACGCAAAAATCAATTAATCCTCCTGAGCCTTGCCCAAATCGCAATCAGCCATCTCTCATTAACTCCTCTAAATAAAATACCCATATTCCTCGAACTATTTAAATGGAAGATTGACGGGTAATCACTGGCATTCAGCTCGGAACCAAGTCGTTTGAAAAATCCGAAAAGAAGTTCAGAGACATTCTCGAACTTGTGAAGAAAGCAGGATTCTCAGAATGTCTTGAGGCTAGCACTCGAGTATACACTAAACTGATCAAGGAATTCTACTCAAATGAATCCATAAATACCGAAACACTTTTAGCCAAGGTTAAAGGTCAGTCTCTTAAGCTGAAATCATCCGATATCAATCAATGCTTAGGTTTCCCTGACCTAGGATTAAGAAACCTTGATGAGATCAAAACTGAGCAAGCAAAGGAGATTGTGGGGTACCAAAGAAACCCCAGTCTAAAGGATATAAAGAAAAAGGAGTTCCTTGAGGAATTCGAGTTCCTTGCTAAAATAGTTGGAAAATGCATACTATACAAGGACACTGCACACGACACGGTGCTTGATCAATAGTTAAAGATCATGTCTGCTATAGTCTTGAAGAAACGAATTAACTTTGGAATTATCCTGCTTGATCAAATATCCAAATGGGTAGAGAAGGCTGAATTGAAGAAGTCTACAGAAAAACCACTTACAAAAGTGTTTGATGGAAGACTACTGAGCATTGTGCTAAAGATGAAATTGGGAAACAAAATCAAGGATGATGAGGGAGAACCTCTGAATGTTCACAAAGTAATGTCTCCACAATTGTTTGTGAATTGGAAGAAAAACCCAAAGGAGAACAGAAGGCTGACAACTGGGAGCAGTAGCAAGGCCTCTACAAAGAAGAGGAAGACAAAAGAGGTAGAAATCTCTGAGTCCGATGATCCTGTACCAGCAATAACCACACCAGCCAGATAGAAATCTAAAGGTGTGAGGAAAACTGGGGCTCCTCCAAAAAGTCTATCCACAGGAGACAAGGTTAAAGATGAAAAGGTCTCAACTGCAGAGACCACTAAGAGGAGAAGTAACAGATTACTTCAAGGGCCATCCAGCAAGAAAGCTAAGATGGTAAATAGTCCAGTCTCAACTTACGAAGAAAATACGTCTGATGAAGAAAAGGATGTAGAGTCAAAAGAAGAGAAGGCAACTGATAATCCCAATGCTGAGCCTCTACAGACCAAATCCAGCAATGAAGGTGAAGCTGGATTAATGGAAGAAAATGCAGCATCTGCTGATGAAGAAGAATTCACAAGCCCCCAGAGAATTCACTCTGATGATAAAGACAAGATACAAGTTGACCCAACTGCATCTCCAAATGCAAATGCTCCAACCAGCCCAGATGATGGATCAAATGATGCTGATTCTAATGAAGAAGGAAATGCCCCCACTATTACTGAACGTCAAGAAAGTCTGTCTGATGATGCAGAAGCTTCAGAGTTTGATGAAGAAGAGGAGTCTGAAACTCCTATAGTTGAACTTCCAACAAGAAGAAAGAGCTAAATATTACTTGCTCAAATTGCCTCCAAAAGGAAAAAAGATCACTCTAATGCTGTCATTGAATTAAGTGATGATGAGTCTGTATCACAGGAAGTAAGTGCTAAGGATGGAACCAAAGGATGAAGAAGATGAATCGGAGGAAGATCTTCTTCAAGAAGGTTCTGAAATGAAATACAAAGAAGAAGGATTCATTGATGGAAACGATCAAAATGTTTCAAAGCCGAAAAGAGAAGAAATGGAGAATGATTTCAACTCTGCAAATCGTGAATCGGAGGATCTAACAGATATCCAAATTCTCTCTCCCGCAAGAATCGAGAGAAGAATTGTGGTAGAAGTCCTTAATGAACCGTAAGAACTCCCTTACCGAAAGATAGGTAAAATATGGAAACGAAACAACTTTCAAAGTTGTAAGGATGATCGCACAAGATATATTCAAAATTGGAACAACATGGAGCTAGACCGCACGACCACCATCCTCTACAACTCGATGACCGCTAATGAGATGGTTCTTCCATGGATGCCTTGGCTAAAGGCACATACTGAAAAGGATGCAAGTTACTTCAGCTGGTGCTACTCTCAATTTCCAAGCATAGAGCTGGTGGCACAAAACTTCCCAAGAGTGAAGAGTTTTGCTACAATGATATCACAAACCAGCCTCACTACAAGGTTTACAGACATGCCGGCAACCACTATATCCCCTACGATCGTAGGATGGACTCAAAAGGAAAAAGGATCATGACCAAGAAAATAATCGTAGAGTCAGTTCACTCTACTACTGATGGTATCAAAGTACAAAATAAGAAGCTTCCATCTGCTCAAGCACTACTGACAGACATTCTTTCATCCTCAACCAGTGATTGGAACTCAACGATTCTTCATATTTTTAACACCTTCAAAAATCTGTCCAAGGAAGCAGACCGTAGAGTTCAATCTGATGCTCAACAAGGGGCTGCCCAACCAGATGATTAAATATCTGTGGAGAAGGAGCTGATGAAAAATTCTGATGAACTGATTGAGAAAATATCTCTATTCACTGAAGAGTCAAAGAAGCTGACAACAATAGAAGATAACTCAGTTCAAGATAGACTCCAAGCAATGATGGTTGATGTATCTCTCAAAATCAGATAAAGAGGTCACATCTATCTAAAGACCATGAATGATCAGAAGGTAGATACACTACAAGCAAAGAAGGCAAATGAAGAACAACTCCAAGTCCTCTCTGACAAGATTGACAACATGAATCAGTCTTTCTCAGTACAACTTGAGCTAGGACAACAAGAACTCAAGATTGAACTTGGTAAGTCCTCCTACCTGATGGAGAAACTAATGTCCAATATGGAGCAGCTTTCCCAAGTGATTAATGACAAAAGGGGGAGAAAAAGAGGCATAAAAATGGGAAGAATAAGAGGCACTCTAGAAAGAGCAAGAAGAGCATAAGGAAACAAGAGAAGAAGTCAGTAGAAGAAGAAGTTGGGTCATCATCTGAGGGGGAGACAAAGGATGATAACCCTGTGTTTGCAAAGGCTGAGGGGGAGCCAGAAGAAGAAGAAGAGAAACATGCATTTGAGGGGGAACAAACAAAAGAGATAAAGTCCACATCCCAGAGGGAGCAGGAGCAAACAGATCAAACAGAGGAATAGTTGATCAACAGATATCCTCGAAATATACATGGAGCTAAAGAGGTACATCTCTAACTAGTTAGGTATGTTCTGGATCCAGGATGTAAAATGTCAGTGTATTAAATTCCATATCATTATAAATGACATTCATGATTATCTATTTTAGAAATACAAATGCCACTCATATATAAAGATTCATTCATAACATGCATATTCACTTATTGTTTTTGGCCATAATCAAATAGGGGAGATTGTTAGGAATAAGCATGTGAATGATATTCCTATTTATATATGATTTGATTATGATATATATATATATATATATATATGAATGAATATGCAAGTATGCTTGCATTAAGAAAAGCTATAAAGTCCTTTGATAGATTATCAAAACATATGTACAAGGACTTAGAATGAATTGATCAAATATGTTAGGTTGATCCTACATAAGCAAAATAGCTTTGTAAAGTCCTTCAAAAAAGAAATGATGTACAAGGACTATAAATATAGAAATATCAAGCATGTTAGGTTGATCTTATGATGTAATAGATAGGCTTGTCTGGTCGTTGAGCACTGCACCAGAAATCGTAGTCTGCCAAGAGAGTCAAGGAAAACTCGAGAGCTATCGAGGCAGAATCGTAGTCTGCAAGACAGTAGATCTTGGAGTTCGTAGACTTCTAGGAGAGACGAGGAAGGATTGTAGTGTGTCGAGGAGTACTTCCTCGGAGTCGTAGTCTACTGAGGAAGTCATGTTCAGAATCATAGAGATAGCCTGCCTACGAGCCGACCGAGCATCTGTCGAAGCCAAGTCAAGAATCGTAGACTACACTCGGAGTCGTAGAGTCTCATCGATGTCAAAGCCAAGTCAAAATCGTAGACTACACTCGAGTTGTAGATTCTACATCATCATCGTCGAGGCGAGATCGTAGTCGAGCAAAATCAGATGAAGATAACAAGCATAATGACAAAAATCGTAGAGTGTCAAGATCTAATCTCGGAGTCGTAGTGTCTGCACAGCCGAAGCTGAATCGTAGAGTGCAGAACAAAGACCTCAACAGATGTGCTGACAATGCCAAGTCAGAATCGTAGAGCAAATACGATTCTCAACAAATGAGCACTCCCAGAATATCTAAAGGAATGAAGCCTTTGGTTGGTACTATAAGGATACATCTCACCTAAAGGAAGCCAGAGAGCACTCAACGAATGGCATGCAAGCTATTAGAAAATCTAAGCATCAACTTAATCAGAATCCAGATTGAGATGTGAAGCCATTCATGATAAAGTCTGCCACAAGATGATCATAAGAAGACTTCAGTAGCTGACTAAGGAAAGTCAGCTTGTGTAGTAGCTGTTATATAGAAAGATGACAATGATCTTGGAAGTAACCAGGATCGTAGTGTTTGCCAAACGAAGAAGGAACTAATGGAGTATATACAAAGATACTGGTCTGCCTCTGAAGAATAAGGCTAAAGTGATTAAGCATTGGGTCAGTCCATTGATGATAAGTGAACGGGAGATCACAAGGAGAAAGAGAGCTGGACACGCCATAAACCTGAAGTGTCTTGTTATTCAGAAGGGGCTAGAGCAAGGAATCAAGCCATCAGTATCTGAGAACAGTTGAGGCAAACAGAAGTGTTGAAGCACTGCACGAAAGAAAGAAGAGTTATTTTTCACTAGAGATCAAGTGAACGCTCTTCAAGATCATAGTGTTGACTCTACATGTCAATAAAAATCAGTCAATAAGACACTACGATCAGGTCCAAGAAGTTATGCATCAGAATCATAGAGTTCGAACAACTGAGGATTGAAGCATTGTCAACGGTTCAATCTGAAGGTTGGTAATCGGACAAGAGCTTATTAAGAGCATCGATGCAAAAGGACAACCTCTGATCTAGAAATCAGAAGGGGGAAATAAAGTCGTTGACATGCCCGAGACATCAAAGTAACATCTCTGACGGGGTAGGTGAAACAATAGACTGCAGTGTTAGAAAGTCATGTCATGTCACATCTACAGTTTGCACCAAACAACTCGAGATCTGTGAAGCAATTTGAATAGCTCTCAGTGGTTACTTTCTAACGGGAAGAATGGCAAGGAGTATAAATCAGAAAGAGCTTCAAAGATCAAGGGTTGCTGGAGTTGCTAAGTTTGGGGAAGTGGTGGACTGATCTAACCAATGTAAATATTGATTGACCAATGAAGGTCTGAAGACTCACTCTACGATCCACCAAGAACACTTAGAGACAGAAAAAAGAAAAAAGTAGAAGTGAGAGTTCTACAATGTAGAAGTGAGAGTTCTACTATAAAAAGAGTGTTCTGAACTGCCGAGAGATAGAAGAGCATCAATGTCATCTTGATGTCCATCATGAGAAGACTCTAAGTACCATAGAGGAGAGCTCACAGTCATCTTAGCAAGTTCATCATGAGAAGGCATCAAGTATCAAAAAAGAATATCACCAACGCCATCATGGTGGAAAGCATGAGAAAGTTTCTAAGTACCTAGCAGAAGAGCTTACAGTCATCTTAGATACCCATCATGTGCAGCCATCAAGTATCAAGAGGAATGATCTTTAAGGCATTTCATTAAGGGATCATCAGAAGTGGTTGAGTTACTAAAGAAGATGAACATCATGCAACACTCAACTACACTTCAAGAATGATCACGCCAAGCTGCTAAGTACATAAGAAGTTAAGAGCTTAAAGACATCTTAACAGCTCTACACCACCAACAACAACAACAACTACAACAACAAGAAGCCAGGGCCTAAGGGGTCCTTGTCCGGAGGGACTAAATGAAGTTTCAAGCCTGCTGGGCTTGAAGAGTTCCTAAGGAACTAGAGAATTTCCAAGGCTGCTAGCCTTGAAGAGTTCTTAGTGAACTGAAGTCCCAAGGCTGCTGGCCTTGAAGGAATCATAGTGATTCAAGGTGCTGCCCTTCCATAGTGGAAATCCTGCTAGTTGAAAAAAGAAGAGTGGATTAGAAGCTTGAGTCTCTGAACCACTTAAAACCCCTTGTGTCTTTTACTTTATGTCATTTATATTATGTATATTAACTGCTATAACTGCTATGTATGTTTTAACTACTTACCATTGAACTAACTCTACGAACAATGTATGTATGATTATGATTATATCAATGAAGGGGATCTTTTACTTATTCCGTTGTGCTTGAAAAGATTCTTATGTTTGTCATATGCTAAATTATTAGCAATACAAAAATAAACCACAAAAGTATTTGAAATTAAAAAGGATCTATTCACCCCCCTTCTAGATCTATTGTGCCTACTAGGAACTAACATTATCAATAAACATCACGATGAACTTGTCCAAATATTGTTTGAACACCATGTTCATCATATCCATAAATGCAGTTGGTGCATTAATCAACCCAAATGATATCACCAGAAACTCGTAATGACCATAACGAGTTCTGAATGCTGTCTTTGGTACATCCTCCTTCCTAACCTTCAATTGGTGATACCCCGTCCTCAAATCTATTTTAGAAAAATACTTAGCCCCTTTCAACTGATCAAAAAGATCATCGATCCAGGGCAATGGGTATTTATTCTTTATTGTTAACTTGTTCAACTCTCTATAGTCGATACAAAGTCTTAACGATCCGTCCTTCTTCTTTACAAAATAATACTTGTTTCTCTCACGGTGAAACACTCGGTTGTATATACTTCATATCCAACAGTTCTTGTAACTGTACCATTAACTCCTTCATCTCCACTGGCGCCATACGATAAGGTGCCCTAGAAACTGGTGCCGCTCCTAGCATAATGTCTATTACAAACTCAGTCTCCCTATCCGGTGGAAGACCCGACAATTCACTCAGAAATACATTCGTGAATTCTTTAACTATAGGTATTTGTTCCATGGTTGCTCCCACTCTCTGGGTATCAACAACATGGCACAAATAACCTACACATCCCTTCCTTAATAATTTCCTAGTTTATGTCATGGTAAGACAACACGAATGCCCCAGCGATCTATTCCCATAAAATACTACCTGAGGTTGTCTCAACATTCTAATGTTCACACATTTCTTCTGACAATCTATAATTTCCCCATGGTTAACCAACCAATCCATTCCGAGAATTACATCGAATTCTCCTAACTTTATCGGTATCAAATATACCGATAATTTACAACCCCGTATGTCTACGTAACAACCCCTATGAATATCTTCAACAGGAATTATCTCTTTGTTTGCTACCTTAATATTTAAAGGTATAGGAAACTTTTCGGGAAGTAATCCTAATCGTCTAGCAAAATCACATGCTATAAACGAACAAGTAGCACCCGAATCAAACAGCACGTAAGCATTTATGTCGTTGATCAAAATAATACTCGCGATTACGCCCCCCTCGATGCAACCGCATCTTGATCATCATATTAAAGGTGCGCCCATCTACTACCCCGGCTGCGATGGACCACTAATAGCTAACTTACCGCTATTAGTGCCCCTATTCCCGTTTGTCCCCTTCTTCGGACAGTTCTTTGCCATGTGGTCAGTTGACCCACATACAAAGCATCCGTGATTCTTCTTCAGAGTTGGACAGTTAGGCGAAATGTGCCCCTCCTATCCACAGTTATAACATACCGCCTTCCCCTTGAGACAGACTCCTAAATGAATCTTCCCACAGGTTTTGTAGGCCTCCATTCTTCTCTTTGGATCTTCTTGTTTCACTCTGGTATTCCCAGAGTTAAACCCTTTTTATTTCTGTACTTTGCCACTCCCGCTGATTCCTTCTATCTTCACTCCCCCATCAACTTTTCCCTTATTCTTCTTATCCTTGTGGTACTGGCTTAAAGCCTCACTACCACCTTCGGTGATTATCGCCTTCTCTAAAATGGTCCCAAACGACGTACTTTGGAACAAAGATATATGGTTATAGAGCCAGGGTTTCAAGCCCTGCTCGAACCGTCGAGCTTTCTAACCTCGGTGTCCGCTTGATATGGAACAAACCTCGCCAGTTCATTAAACTTGGCAGCGTATTGGGGAACCATCATGTCCCCTTATTTCAAATCAAGAAACAGCATCTCCATCCTTCCCTGCATACTCGTGGGAAAGTAGTTCTCGAAGAATATCTCCTTGAACCTCAACCACGTTACATTCTCTATACCAGCTTTAGCCTGGTTAGACTCCACCTAAAAATTTGCTTCTTCTTTCATCATAGTTGGGTAAAATCTAGTTACACACAACACGCAAGTATACGTGGTCAACAAGTAATAAAGTAAAAGTAGAGTATCATTCCCACGAGGAATTATTTAATAAAAATCACCAAGTACTAACCCGTAACCAACTCAATCTTATTTAAATAAATGAATTTCAAATTATATAATTAAACTACTATTAAATTCAACTAGTTAAATTAAGATTATGGAGATTTAAGATCATAACTTCACTTATTGCTTCATTTTTAACACATTCTCATCAATTATTCTCTATCAAATTGTTAATCAAGAACACTAAAGCGCGAGATAAAACCACCTCTCGATGTATAAATACCCATACTCACTTAAATCCACAAATGATAGAATTAAGCAAGGCACCCTAATTAACTAATCCACTATATCTCTATGTGAATTACAATTAAAAAATATTTAAAGCACAAGTTCTCTATAAGATTACATATGGCTTAAAGGCATATCTCTATCCTAAACACGAATCATGAATTCCATCTATGTAGAAATCACAAACACATGCTATCATGATCAGATCTAAATCTAAACTTCATCTCTCGAGTTCATATAGATTATCACGGTAATTGATGGCCAATCAATTAAATAATTAAGTCCAAATCACAATAGACAATCCTCACAATAGAACATAATAATTGATAGCGAATCATATTAAAATAAACTACAAAAATAGATCCATTGTAATCTCAAATAAAGAATTAGTTCATTAAATTAAAACTAAGAATCCACACTTGAATACACATTAAAAGATAAGAATAATATTAAGGAAAAGAAGTGAATCTATTGTTGGCAAATTCTTCCTCCGTCTCGCTCTTGATCTGGATCTCCAATGGCTTCCAAGTGTTTCAATCTCCAAATCTCATAAAAACTAGTGTTTTTTCCTATTATACTCTAATCTAATCTAATGGAATCCTCTCTCTCTCCCCTAATCCTTGTGATTCTCCTCCTTTTATATGTCTTTTTATATGTCTTTAAGTCCTCTTGGAAGTCCTTGAGTCAATCGGATTGAACCAATCCTCCTCGAACTCAAATTCAGACAAAAAATAACTTTTTCATGCAGCATACCCAGCTCGGTGGGGGGGTATAAGGATTAAAGGGCCCATCCCCTAGGCTAGGATACCTATTTTTGCAGCTTTTACCCCCCCCTGCCGGGGTAATAGGTTTAAAGATCCCCATTGCCTGGGGGTCCTTCCTAGAAATTTTTTGCTGCAATGTCCTCTGGTAAAACGGCCATAACCTTTGATCCGGAAAGAGTTACGAGGCCCGCCACCTATCAAATCGAAGATATCAACGAGCTCTACAACTTTCATTCTTTAAAAAATGAGAAATAACGGACGGATGAAGGTCGAAATTATGCTGGAAGTGACTGCTATGCAAATGGCCACCCAAAACAGTGAAGTTCAACGTCCTTTGGTACAAAGATCATAACTCTTGCATCTGAACTCCGATTGGAATGATTCGAGATATTTTGGAAAGGTAAGAAGAAGCTCTACAATATAATCCAAGTTCCAAGCCAAGAACATGAAATAAACATGAAAGCCCAAACGATGTCCGGATTGCTTTTCCTTGCGATTTCATACCAATTCTTTGCAATCACAGCTCCCAAGCATATAATCTACAAAACGAACACAAAATGCATGAAAATTAATTAAGAAACATGAGATTAAGCAACTAATTCAAGTAACAGATACTGGATAAGTAGGTATAAAATCTACTTATCAAATACCCCCAAACCTAAACCTTTGCTTGTCCTCAAGCAAAAACACAAAACAACAATGCTATGCAATGCAACTAATCTACATGCCATGAACCCAACAGTAATGACAGAAACAAGTCTATTCAACCGACCTTAGAGAAATCAAGTAAACATGATAATACATCATATCAAAACTCATCAGTAACTTCCCAATCAATCATCAAATCTTAAACTGTTATCACTGATATAGTGTGTGTGTGTGTGTGTGTGTGCTCCATAACAATGTTAACTGATATAAAATCAAATTTAACACATAACAAGTCTCTTCGAAGGCATCATAAAGTGTAAACTCAAGAAATCCAAAAACAAGCTAGATCCAACTAAAATCAAATAATTACCAATATCGAGGGTCAACATGGGATACTTATGCTTTATTTTTCATCTACGGGGGCTTTTTGCTCTTATTTCCCATTTTATTAATTTTTTGGGGTTTATATACACATAGCTATGCAATGTCTTATTCCCTTAGGCATTTCAATGCTACCTTAACGAGCTTTCGACCAATGACTCCCAGACCATTAAGATCTTAGGGCGCTAGGTGTAAAGACAATCCCCTCGGGCTTACTTACTCAAGTAACAAAGGCCACAAAACTAGACAAGCACGCCACAGTGTTTATTCATACTTTTTTTTCTTTTTTTTATATAGCTTATATACCCCAAATATTCCCCCAAACTTAGGTTCTTGTCTAACTTTAGCCATCACTACTTATTCTTGTCATTCTTTCATTCAAACTAGCATTATCCTTTAGAGTCCCATTATGTATCAATTTAAACTCAATCAATCAACAAGTTGTTTTTATTGTGCTATCCTTATTATACAAGTTTCAAACAGAAAAAGACTCAATTTCTAACAAGAAATCACATCAAAGCTCTAATAGTCAGTACTATACTTGTCTACCCAATTCCAATCTCATCATTGGCCAAAACAAACTGTAAATATCAAACAGCTGGACTCATGCAAGATGTAATAAATGTTATATAAACATAGTAAACTAACTACTATTTTTAAAAAAATTTAATTTTTTTATTTTAAAAAACTTAATGCAAAAACTAAATATAACTATACGAACTACAATGTAAATAATTAACTATATGCAATACGACACTAAAATGCCCCCAAACTTAAACTAGACATTGTCCTCAATGGTTGAAATAGAAAAAAATAAAGCAGAGGACTTCCCTGAAAATATAGCAATCCTCCTCCTTGTCCGCTAAGTTTGGAGAATAGATTAGGCACATAGAACAAATTGGGCACCACACTTGAATTGGACTTGAATAACCTTTTCATAATCTTTTGCCTGTCCATTGAACCTCCAATACCTGCAATTAAGAGAGACAACATGGATTAGAATAGTACTTTGGATTGGTAAGAGAACTTAATAAGAAAATTAATTCCTATCTACTAAATAAACTAGTAAAGCATATAAATATAAAAATTCCTGGGTTGCCTCCCAGTTAGCGCTTGAATTACAGTCTTTCAGCCTGACTTTGTCTAGTCAACGCTATCCAATTCCTCTTCGATAATTAAGGAACCCTCCATCCATCAAAAATAATATAGCTTTTGGTAGGTTCCCATTTGTGATGGCCAATGCATCAAAGTCACCTAGCATGCTCTGATTTGGTATGATCTCAATCAAGAACGTCCCACAGCTAGGTGATTTCTGCATTGTGTATGTGATCACTTTGGGGCATGGAAGCTTGTCACACACAATGGGATCTTCTTCTATCTTCTCTTTCTCATCCCACCACGGATTCAAAATTGTACTCGCTCTTATATCATCAAGAGCTTCACCGACGACATGACTACCAAATGGGCATGATTTTGAAAATCTGTCTGACTCTTTGATCTTTGGTGGAGACCCATTTAGATCTTCGTCGACCTCTATTTCATTATCCCCAATTGTCTCTACACTTCCAATATCTTGTGGCTCATCCAGTCGCAGATTTGGTTCGGGTTCTCCGTCAATTTCGTCATCCTTGTCATAAAGCTAAGTGTTTGGAGGAAGGTTGCTTACGGCTTTGGTCATTTGCTCTATCTGATCTGCAAGATTTTGAATTGACCTCTCTTGATTACTCATCTTCTCCTCATCTGCTACGAACTTGGACAATAATTCCCCCAGCCTTGAATTTTCTGTTTCAGTCTCAGAAGCCATGTATTGAGGACCATTGGTTGAGGTAGTGACGAGTTGTTCCATCCGATTATTAAAATTTTTGGTTGACAGCTCTTGGCTAATCCTCATATCCTCTAGGTCTGCTATGCCCTTCAATATTACATCCATCGGATTTGGCTTTTCTTCTTGTGGCAATGGAGGTGGACATAAAAATTCCAGTGTGTATGATGAATTTAGAGCGTAATATTGGTAATCATAATTGTAGCTCCATGAAAAAATCGGGTGATACCCCCAATCTTGGTGATAGTTAGGATCACCATAGTTGTTGAGGTAATCATCACTATATTGTACCGGTTCAAAACTGACGGTGTATTGATGACTTTGGTGGTTGCCAGCACAATAGTCACACATAACTTGCCATCCTTCGACTCCTTTGGGCTACAATAACGTCCAACATCCTCGAAAGTTCTTCAATCTGTGTTGATATTGCGCAAAATGCATTAAGTCCATCAATCCTTGCTTCCCTTGGTTGAGTCATGTTTGACATCCTTCGACTCCGTTGGGCTGCGATAACCTCCAATGTCATTGAATTTGCCTCAATTTGTACTGACTCTACATAAAAATGTATTAAGTCCATCAATCCTGTTTCCCTTGGTTGAGTCATGTTCGTATGACCATTGATACGCAAAAGTCATCCATGGTACATTTTTAAAGAGAGAAAATATAGGAAGAAAATTAAAAATAAAAATAAAAATATTTAAATTAAGACTAATTTGATTGAAATTAATATTGGTAAAAAATATTAAACTAATTCCCCGGCAACGGCGCCAAAAACTTGTTGGATAAAATCTAGTTATGCACAACACGCAAGTATATGTGGTAAACAAGTAATAAAGTGAAAGTAGAGTATCGTTCCCACGAGGAATTATTTAATAAAAATCACCAAGTACTAACCCGTAACCAACTCAATCTTATTTAAATAAATGAATTTCAAATTATATAATTAAACTACTATTAAATTCAACTAGTTAAATTAAGATTATGGAGATTTAAGATCACAACTTCACTTATTGCTTCATTTAAGTTAACACACTTCTCATCAATTATTCTCTATTCTGAATTGTTAATCAAGAACACTAAAGCAGATAAAACCAACTCTCGATTCATAATACCCATACTCACTTAAATCCACAGATGATAGAATTAAGCAAGGCACCCTAATTAACTAATCCACTATATCTCTATGTGAATTACAATTAAAAAGGATTTAAAGCACAAGTTCTCTATAAGATTACATATAGCGTAAAGGCATATCTCTATCCTAAACACGAATCATGAATTCCATCTATGTAGAAATCACAAACACATGCTATCATGATCAGATCTAAATCTAAACTTCATCTCTCGAGTTCATATAGATTATCACGGTAATTGATGGCCAATCAATTAAATAATTAAGTCCAAATCACAATAGACAATCCTCACACTAGAACATAATAATTGATAGCGAATTATATTAAAATAAACTACACAATAAGATCCATTGTAATCTCAAACAAAGAATTAGTTCATTGAATTAAAACTAAGAATCCACACTTGAATACACATTAAAAGATAAGAATAAGATTAAGAAAAAGAAGTGAATCTGTTGTCGGCAAATTCGTCCTCTGTCTCGCTCTTGATCTGGATCTCCAATGGCTTTCAAGTGCTTCAATCTCCAAATCTCATAAAAACTAGTGTTTTCTCCTATTCTACTCTAATCTAATCTAATGGAATCCTCTCTCTCTCCCCTAATCCTTGTGATTCTCCTCCTTTTATATGTCTTTAAGTCCTCTTGGAAGTCCTTGAGTCAATCGGATCGAACCAATCCTTCTCGAACTCAATTTCGGATAAAAAACTACTTTTTGCATGCAGATTTTACCCCCTACGGGGTATATACTTCAAGGGCCTGCCCTACCGGCATACCCACTGTTTTTCATCTTTTACCCCCACCCCGGCGGGGGGTAATAGGCTTAAAGATCCCGCCTCAACGGGGGTCCTTCCTGAAAATTTTCTACTGCAATGTCCTCTGGTAAAATGGCCATAACCTTTGATCTGGGAAGAGTTACGAGGCCTGCCACCTATCAAATCGAAGATATCGACAAGCTCTACAACATTCATTTTTTAAGAATTGAGAAATAACAGATGGATGAAGGTCGAAATTGTGATGGAATTGACTACTATGCAAATGGCCACCCAAAACAGTGAAGTTCAATGTTCGATGGTACAAAGATCATAACTCTTGCATTCGAACTCCGATGTGAATGATTCAAGTTGTTTTGGAAAGCTAATAAGAAGCTCTAAAATATAATTCAAGTTTCAAGCCATGAACTCGAAATAAACATGAAAGCCCAAACGATGTCCGGATTGTTTTTCCTTGCGATTTCATACCAATTCTTTGCAATCACAGCTCCCAAGCATATAATCTAAAAAACGAACACAAAATGCATGAAAATTAACTAAGAAACATGAGATTAAGCAACTAATTCAAGTAAAAGATACCGGATAAGTAGGTATAAAATCTACTTGTCAACCCACACTTTTAAAATCCTTGAAAGTAGTAGCTCGTACTACTCCCGAATTTACGGGGATATTAGCCCAATTTCTATTAAACGTGGTTATTAATAAGTTAACAAATTCCTGCATCGAGTTAATCGGACCTCCTTCCGGTTGATTTACATTAGCGTCTTGGTTTCGTTGTCTCCTTCTTGGCGGTATTTTGCTGTTACAATAAACAACACATTTTGTTATTATTCCCTTCTTGTTAGTTAGTTATTATTCAAGATTAAACAATAACTTCAACATTCATTACTCCATATGTTCCGTAAAAAGGCTTATATTGATTCATTCATTGTAGTATAATGCTACATCGCTCCATTACACGGCCTAAGCTGATTACATTACCATCCCGCAATTACTTTCCAAAAATTGGAATTTACAAAAGACTACCCTTTGATATATAAAAGAGGGTTTTACGTCAATACTAGATACACAATATTTAAATATCTAATTATACTCTAACTACTACTAGATTACATCTGCCTTAAGGCATTATCAATATCTGTTGTGGCCAGACTAGCGATAACATCACGGCTGATAGCATGCCAAGTCTGCCCTGCCTCTATTTGATATCCAGCCACCTGCTGTTGGAAATCCTTATGAGAACTCTTATGGATATAGGACATTCTCCCTATCTTTTGCTTCTTGGTCTTTAGCTCCCCCTTGAGCTCAAAGACCTCCTGTTTTAGCTCATGGACCTTGTCCTTGGCTAAAAATCATTCGTCATGTTCCTGTTCCCACATTGACTCCACATCTATCTTATCCTGTAAGACAACCTGGAGCTCTGCTTTTAACTCCTTCACCTCCTGATAGTAGTGGAGGTTTCTGTCTAGCACTGTCATAAACACTGACATCATAGACTCCCCCAGGGGTGTCTCCTATGCAAGTTTTATAGGGTTAAAGGACACCACCTCTACCTGTTCTTCTGACATGCCATCGAAAACTGACATGAGATCATGGTTCTTTGAGTCTCCAGACTCAATCACTACTACTTCCGGCTCTTCGGCTATTGGGTTTGGTATAACCTCTATCTGGCTAACCAATTCTTCACTGTCTACCTATACATCTCTATACATTCCATTTTCTCCTGACATCTACAAAAAAATAATTAAGTTTGATTAGTACACGTCGGTAGAATAATAAAAACACATATCATATATATAATGCATTTTTAAGGTTACTTTCATCGTTTACTTCTTTGACTCCTCTTAAGGTTATGACTTAAGGTTTTATTCCCCCCCTTAAGTTTTATAACCTAATGCTTTGATACCAACCTGTGACGCCCCCAAATTTAGGTATCTTCTAACCCGACATTTGGTGCTCCACGATGCTACAATTCACACAAACATTCAATTGAAATTCCTCAAAAGAACGAATATGTCTTATATATATTCCAAAATAATATTATCATTCCCCAGGTTCTTTATAACCATTACATTTGTTCTTGTCATAATATCAAATATTATCACTACAAACCTATACTATTACATAGGTAAGCTACAGGTTCGCCGCCTTTCCTTTGTCCTTTCTGGATCCTTCGATCCGTTTGGTCTTAGCTGCATTCATATGGTTCAAGCAACAGTGAGCATAACTAGCTCAGCAAGTATAACAATTCCATTCAAATGACATGCTTGAATCATACAAATCATATATCTTCAATAACTGAACAATAGTTATGAAGTACTATCGATAATTTAAAATAGCACTTCTCTTTTCTTTAAAGCATTTTACAATGACAACATTCGGTAAAACATCAATTTTGGTCCAAGACCTTGAGCATTTCATACTTTCTTTAAAAAGGACATCTCGGCACTAAGTCTGTAAGTTCGATATTTTTTACGAGCACGTCTAGGTGATCAGCCTATAGTACTCTATGTTGATCAACACTACATTCTTTATACGTATGTACGTTTAAGTTGTGGCAACCTCACGTGCCTGTCGTTTGACGACAAAACATTTTAGCATACTCAATCTTTATTTGAAAACCATACCAACATAGTTTGGTAAAACATTGACAATACTTCGATAGATTATAAGAAATCCAACATATCATAAGTCTAGCCGAAAGAATTGGCTTTGACTTAGTCATACATCAATTCATGCATGAGAATACATAAATCACAAAACCTATCTAGACTGAACATAGACAAGGGTTAGAATACTTGCATTTAGTGTCTGCTACTGTTATTACACGTTCACTTTAAGTCTTTAAGGTCTCTACAATAGATTATCACATAACATAACACATTAGGTCATGATTAAACATACATGGTTCCTAATGAATCTTACCCTTCTTTTCAATCTAATCATGTATTAGATTTATTACTATTGGTTCTGGCTTTCTGTTAAAGTTTACATTGTCATCACGTTCATTTTTCGATTGATTACCTTCAACCTTTAGTCATCATATTTAAAGTTTAATAATGCCTTAACAATGTCATAATTAAGCTTTACTTCATTGTTAATCAACTATCATTCTTGCTCTACTTACAAACATTCTTTCTTTAGAAAAAACCCCGAGGCTAGCGTTGCGCATGCCTTTTCCTTCATTGTGTTGCTACTTGCTACATGAAGTTAACGATGTATATGACCTTGGACTCGGCATCATGCATGCCGAGTCCCGCTTCTAATTCATATCGCTATGGCGTGAAAGTTCATGAAGGGTATGAATCGCACATGGCGTCAAGCGCCACCACCATTATGCCTTGAAATTTGGCGTCATGATGCCACTGCGTGCACCAAACAATTAAAATTTTTTGTTTTGCATAACGAACTTCCCGGACTCCAAATTTGATCATTTTAAGTCTGAATTGGCTAATTCAAAAGCCATTAGCTCACAAATCAGATACTCCATGTGTTCATGCAAGAATTTTATATTTTTGACTTCGCTAGCTTAAAATTCACATATTGGTTCATTTTTTTAACGAAAACGATAAACGTTCGTGAACGTTCAATGCTTGTTTCTCCGTTCTAAGTCAAAATTCGGCCATTTTCGAGTCCGCGACTTTATAATGCCAAATAAGACTTGTTCCCATTGGAAACCAATGTTTCCGAGCTTAATAACAAAATTTGACTTCTAATCCGAGAATTTCACGAATTCGGCGATTATCGTTCAATCGTGAGAATTCCGGCATAACTTTGTTACTTATGATTTGTTAATCGTTTCAAATGGATTCTATCCATCATATTGACATCTTAACATACATATGACATTAACTTATTTTCATGATAAGTTATAACTTATACCTTATTAGTTTATAACTTATCAAAGTATAAACTATATATACTTTCATTTCTCATGACTTATGATAGTTTAAGTCTTCTAACCAACATCCTTACATCCTTTTAACATATAAACTTCATTCATCTAAACATGCTACAAGTCTTACAATTTCTTACTTAATTCATAGCTAGCTTATCTATGAACAAGGTGCTTATTCACGGCTTATTAAGACTTAAGTCCGTAGATTCTTTATTATTAACATTTCTTAGCATATATGTCCATTAATCCACACTTCTCTTATCAACCTACAATGGTAGAGATGGAAAACTTAATGACATAGGAGGCTTACCCTTGATGAACAAGCTTTCTTCTTCTTTTCTAACAAATAATACTCTAACTTATTCTTGCTTATTCTCTCTAATAATAAAGTTGAAAGTGTTGGATGAAAATAACAACCAACAAATGAAAACCAAGCTTGCTATTTATAGGATTTCCTAAGTTAGGGCATAATGGACAAGAGCCAATCCCACCTCCTTATTACACTTCCATACTATTCATTACCTAGCTATTAAGTAAACTTGCTCCCTACTTCTTTTACTTGGTCATTACATAATTTACTTGGTCACCACATTATTCTCTTGGTCACTAAGATTACCATATGATCATGGGTTTCCCCGTGGGTCACCCTAACCCATTGGATCAATAGCTTGGGCTTTGGTTTAATTATCTTAACTTAAGCTTTTGAGCTTACATTAATTCCATTTGGAATTTACTTTAATCACCACTTGGCTTTAACATTACTCACACATGGGCTTTCACCTTAACTTCTATTGGACTTTACAAATTGTTACACAATCCCACAAGTCCATTTCATTTGGCTAAAAGCCTTATAACGTATTGTTTATGTATTATTCTCGTATTCTAACTCGTATACTAATTCACAATATATGATATACCATCATTCATACATACTCGTATAATACTTCATATCATACTCGTATTCGTTATCACGTACAATACATACTTATCATACGATCATTACATTAACTTCTTAACGCTTTATTTTCCCCAACGTTCTCAAATTAAGTCCGCAAGCAAAAAATTACGTTTTCCATGCTTGAATTATAATTACATAATCCAACTCACTTCGATATTCTATCGTTACTTATTTTTCGGAAGTTCAAAAATAATTCCTGAGCAGAAATCAATGAATAGTGTTTTTCAAAAAATTTCTCGAAAACTTTTATTTTCGTCTTGGAAATTCAAACACTTTTATTCCTTCACGTAGTCAAAATACTACGATGTTCTGACGTTTCTAGGTTATAGAATGACATTCATCTTACTAACACATAATAATAACAAATACTATAATTTTATTCATTATTTAATTAAATAAAATTATTTTACAATGAATTCGAATTTCTCGGTCGTTACATGGACCATATTGGAGAGTATGACTGGGGTTCCTATACCTTCGTATATTTCCTCAGGGGTATGCGCATGCGTTCGCAGGGCTTGACGGAGGCTTGGCTAGGATTCTACTCATTTCTGTTGGTGAGTATTTCTCTTGTGATTTCCCATGTACAGGTTGAGAGTATTGACTAACAGCATACGTTTGCCTTTGTGTTAGTTGTTTTAGGCCTATGAGAGGCTCTCATGTTTGCGTCCTGTGAGTGTGTTAGGTTTAGATACCTATCCACAAGGACGACGATGGCATCACTTCATACTGGCGGAGGTTCTTGTAGCTAAGGGTTTCACCCATTGTCATCTACAATTGAAGTTGTTGGCAGTTGATGCTACCACTTGGATTCCCTATTCTGGGGAACATTTGACCATTGGTTTTGAGGATGGGTACCCGACTGGTGTCGAGTACGTGATATCCACCCCTAGGATTCCTCTCTTCACAGATGGAGGATGAGAGCTCTGTTTAGGAGAGCGTGCTATTAGGACCGCCACAAGGGAGATTCGTGTACCGATTTTGCCTCCTAGGCGTTATTGGCCTGTGTCGTAGTCGCCCATCAGTGATATCCCATTGATGGGCGTTGACGGTTTTACATTATCAGAGGGTCCATATACCCAGGATATGTTCCATCGTTGGTGGTCCACTCGTACCATCAGAGCCCAGACGCACACCACTCAATTCATGGGGGATATGGTTCTTGGATCTGTGATGATGATAAATTGGATGGCCTGTGTTCGAGATCCGACTCATTTGACACAGATTGACGGTTTGACCCGGCAATTGGACCGGACATATTTCTTTATCCAGCACTTGGGTAGAGATCCTTCAGAGAAAAATACTTTTAATCCTTCCAGATCTGGGGCTGGCCCTTCAGGTGACCCATATGGCTTTCCCGGTGCAAATCCTCCATTGTACAGGCCTGACATCCCACTTGGCGGAGATCCAGTGATTCAGGAGGAGTTACATCAGGTGGACAGGATTGATGATGTAGATATTGACATCATTGTCTTCTTTTGATGTGTATTCTCGCTATATCTTTTGATAGGCCTCTATTAGATACTGGGTGACTGTGCCCCATTCTCGTTATATCTTTTAATAGGCCTCTGTTAGTTGTTAGGCGTTTGTGCCCCATTTCCCTATATTTTTAGCTGTACAAAGATGATGATGTATTTAGGAATGTATGTACTATTATTCCCTGCATCATATTGCCATCTATTATTTATCATGCATGTATCATGTTATGCATATGTATGTATGTCCAGAGATATTCAGCATTGACCCCTGGATAGTCTTATGATACAGCCCACACAAATGTCTTCATCGACAATCAACCGCATTAATTACACCCCACCAGTATTGGTAGCATCCTGTCTGAGGTCATGGTATGATAGCTTTTCACCTCCAGACCGGGTGACCGTAGATCATTTATTACAGCATTCTATGACCCTCCTGATGTTCCTGGTTCCTGTGGACTTTGTAGATTGTATGCTAGAGCATTGGGTACTGGAGAGGCAGTTATTCTAGTTTGGGACCTAGGAGTTGACTCCCACCTTAGAAGAGTATGCACGGTTGGCGACCTTTGACCGCCATCGGGACGCACCTTGCACGCTGATGGATATTGGTGATATGAGCCGACAGTTTATGACCCTCACTTGGCTGAGGCGTAGATTAGTACATGATGAGATTACATTTGGCCATGTGGTGTCCCAACGTTTTATGATAGATAGATTTGGCTCAGTGGATAGTTATGCTCGACACTCCGGTGATTTCACCGCATCAGAGGATCAGTGGCATATGGCCAGGGTAGACGTACTCATGATGTACATAGTAGCTTATGTGTACATGCCATTGTATATGGATGAGCTGGACATCAGTGTTTTCATGGCAGTGAGAGCTCTTAGGGAGGGTCATACCATTGTGTCGATGATTGTGATAGAGACATTGAAATCCACCACGTATTGTTATACCTATCCTGCAGGGGTATTCATAGGCAGTTCGGTCATATTGTATGTGTGGTTCATATCACATTTGAGATCGATTGGCACCTTCCGACAATATGGGTACTGCTTTTCCCATGAGATAGCCATGTCTTACTCTTTTTAGCCAACGGAGTGTACAGACGTTGTATCTTGGTTAATGTTTTTAGCAAGGATCGGAGATCCGTTTGACATTTTGCGATGTACTGTATTAGTTCACCCTCTAACTTCATTACTCATGGACTTGGCATGGATTATCTTCTTCTAGCTGGTTTAAGGGGTATGACCACTTACCACCCACTGGTTGTGATGTCACAGTTTGACCAATTTTAGGATGTCCATCTTTTGAGGGGGCATTGGGTCAGCGTTTCGCTTCTCGCTATTTGTCGCCAGAGGATATATCCAAGGTGTATGCTTGTTGGGATCGGCGTGAGCTAGCCGAAGTTTTCCATTAGTTATTCGGCATGTTCGACGTAGTATTCTACATGGATGGAGACAATGATCGCGCATCGATTGCGGTTGTATCCACAAAGGTTTGGGATTGATTCTGATGGTGGAGAGCCCATAGAGGATGTTGATTCTCCTGCCGAGGAGGAGATATTTGCTGAGTTGCCAACAGCTGTGATGGATTCTTCTAGTATGACTGCTATTGTGACCCCATATTCAGTAGAGTATTTAGAGCAGAGCCTGCATCTGATGACATTTAATGTAGATCGTGGCTAGGGCCTTGATGTTGATAGCTCTTGTTGGGAGAGATGTCGCCTATTAGAGAGAGAGGATGCCTTAGCTCATAGAGACACCACTATTGGCGATAGGGATGAGACTAGATCATCCAGAGATACATTGATTGTTGAGCGGGATGGCGCTTATATTTACCCGGGGCGTGGCCAGCTGCCATGAGATAAGACTACGTTGAAATCCTTTACCATTGGCATTATTGCTTAGAGATGAGCGCGTATATATGATGAGCACCATGTCACCATCTGATTGGCTATGGATCTGTTGGCTAGTGTAGATACCCTCAAGCAAGAGCTCACAAATTACCTCCTTCTTTTTTGGAGAGAGATTCCATGTTGGACTTGATAGCTCGTATATCCACCGATTTGTAGATGGGCTTGTATTTTCCTACACGACTAGCTTAGCCATTTTGTCATGTATGTACAAGACATATTGTATATATCAAACAATATTATATATGGCGGGGAAATATATTTTGATTCACTTCCCTTTTAGTTTTGATTTCATATTTGCCTTTTCTTTAGGACTTGTCATCTTGATGTATTCTCGAACTCATCCTTGATGGGTGGATATCTCGGGATCTTTCGTAATGGATCGTTGATCCGTGTGTATCCCTACCTCTCGTGTTTTGGGACTAGTTTCAGTATGTAGTAATGGAGAGGATTGTAGCTTTCCTCTCCGAGGTTGACCGCACTACGGATGGTCGTTAGTACTCCTTTGTATGGGGAGCCTGTGTAGTTTCATCTCTTTTGGATTGGTGTTTCTCTTTGAGGATTCAACCGCAGACTTAGATGGTCGCCAATTCTCCCATTTGTGTGGGAGATCGATAGTTTCATCCCTTTGGTCCGAAATCGATGAAATGTGGTGGATTGAAGTTTGATCCCGCATGTGATAAGTTTTTGTGTTTTGGTAGGGGTAAGACCAACCATAAATGGTCGCCTACGTACTCTATTGAAGAGGAGATCGGTCTCATGTAGTTCTCACCTATTGTAATAGGTTTAACGTTGTATGTGAAAGGGTGTAGAAGTGTGTTTTTTTTTTTTTTTTTTTATTGCGACCATCGCCATTAAAAAATGGTTGCCTACGTACTCCCGTATATTGGGGAGATCAGGTCGACGTAGTTCGCCCCCATGTGCGGACATGATTGCAACCAAAAGTTTGATCCCATGTTCAGGACAAACTGCAGATGAAAATTTTGATCCCATGTACAGGACGAAATGCAGGTCTGAAATGTTCTATCCTCGGTGGGACAAAAGCTGCGGTGTGAAAAGTTTTATCCTCGGTGGGACAAAATCATGGTGTGAAAGGTTTAATCCTTGGTGGGATAACTCAAAAGGTTTGAAACGAAGTGGAGTGAAAGATCTAATGATCCGAAAACTAGGCTACTGGTTTGAAGAGTGTGTTTATCTCTGATGGGGCAGATGGGTAGGAAGAAAGGATGTATGTAGTGAAGAGTTAGAAAACTCAAGTGATTGGGGATCGGTGATCCAAAACCGGGATGTTTGTTTCTTTGGTAACCTCGTATATAGTACCATTTCATGGTGTCCGAGTTGATGAGTTGTGGAAATTCATCGCCATCCATTTCCTATAATCTGAGAGCACCTCCTGTCAATACCTCCTTGACAATAAACGGTCTTCCCAGGTTTAGCGTAATTTTCGATCTTGGTTATCAATGATCTTCTTCAAAAACTGCCATAGCCGGACTTTTCTATTGTAGGATCTGGCGATCCTTTGTTGGTATAACTGACCATGGAAGATAGCACTGACTCGCCTTTCATCTATTAGAGACAATTGGTGATACCTATCTTGTAACCATTGGTCTTCATCCAGCTGAGCGTCTATCAACACTCTAAGGGATTCCATTTCCACCTCTACGGGGAGCACTGCTTCCATCCCATAGGCTAATGAGTAGGGGGTTGCCCATATCAAAGGCAAGGAAGTATTAGAGAAAGAGGATGTCGGAATAGAGAAGATTATAACGTGAGTAGCATTAAAAAGAAAATCACAGCTTTCCAAGTGAGGAGCGATCCAGAGGTGTACCTAGAATGAAAAAAAGAAGATAGAATGGGTATTTGATTGTCACAAATACTCAAATCTAAAGAAAGTCAACTTAGTTGTTACTAAATTTTTATATTATGCAGTTACTTGGTGGGATCAGTTAACTACTAGTAGAAGGCGATGTGGTGAACGTCCAATTGAGACATGGACATAGATGAAGATAGTTCTGAAAAAGAGATTTGTACCGAGCCACTACCACCGTGACTTGTTTAGAAGTTTATAGAATTTGAAACAAGGAAGCGGGATCGCCGAGGATTACTTCAAGAAGATGGAGATGCTAATGGCTAAAGTTAATATGGATGAGGATAATGAGGCAACAATGACTCGATTTTCAGAAGGGCTAAATTGGGATATAGCTATTTAGTGGAATGAAAACATTATGTGGACTTGGGGGATATGGTACACATGGCAATCAAGATTGAGAAGCAGCTTAAGAGGAGAGGTGGCTAAATTTCAAATCCTACCAAAGGCTCATTATGGAAATCTAATGCGGTAAAATGAAAGGAGAAGCCAGCTATGAATAAGTCGAAAGTGGAGTTTAAACCATTTGTGACTAATCATAGAAAACAAGGTAAAACAGAACCTTCTTATTTTAGCCACAATCGAGATATTGCATACTTTAAATGTCAAGGAATGGGGAATATTTCTAGTCAATGTCCAAATCAGTGAACTATGTTGTTGCTTGACAATAGAGAGGTGAAAACCGAGGGGAGGTTGATGATAGGGAGATTGCTATGCATGGCAAGGTGTTGGTTACGAGAAGAGTGCTTAGTGCGCATGTATTATAGGAAAGTTTGGAGCAATGGGAGAATTTGTTCCACACTAGGTGTCTTGTGCAAGGAAAGATTTGTTGCGTGGTAATTGACGGTGGGAGTTGCACTAATGTAGCAAGTACAACTATGGTAGAGAAATTAGGATTGTCGACAACCAAACATCCTCAACCGTATAGATTGCTATGACTTAATGATAGTAGAGATGTGAGAGTGACAAAGCAAGTGTTGGTGTCGTTTACCATTGGGAAATATGTGGATAAGGTCTTGTGTGATGTGTTTTTAATTCAAACAGGTCAATTACTACTTGGGAGGCCGTGGCAATTTGATAGGCGTGTGAAGCACGATAGGTTTATTAATGAATACTCTTATTTTATTATTATTTTACGTGTTGTTATGTGTTCGTATTATAGGAGTGGAAGTGGGTGGAAAGTAAGAGGAACAGGGCAAAAGCATCAAAATGCAGCTAGCACACTCGCCGGGGCGGCAATCACTAAGCCAAATTACTCACCGGGGTGGGGGTCTCAAGTGTCAGACAAGAATTTTAAACACCCGTCGGCAGGCGTCCTCAAGATAAAATTACCGTAGAAGTGGGCAACGATGCGATTGTCACTTTAAAGTGTCCCGGTTGGTTCTCGACTCTGAGATATTTCATTGGTGGATTTAGGACACGATTAGGAGAGTATTAAATGAGGATGAAGGGGCAGAGAGGACAAAGATCATCACCATTAACAGAACCCTAACTCTTAGATCACGATTTGGAGGATTGAAGCAACGATTTGGAACACGAAGAATACGAAGGGGATTGGAGAAGAGCAGCAGGTTTATTTACAGTTTAAATTCTTTATATTCATCTTTGTATTCATAATGCTAGTATATTTGTGGATTTTAGTTTCTTATTCCTTCATCATGAACTAACTTACTATTTAAGTATACAATGGATCTTTTTGTGTAACGAAGGTTGACATGCTTTTATTTTAATTTATTGAGACTATTTCCAGATTTGTCTATTATGGTTTATTCTTAATTAATGAATTACTTGATCACCAATTCCTTATGAACCCATATGAACTCGAGAGATGGAATATGAGTTTAGACTTAATCATAGTGGCGTGTGATTATGATTTCTGCATATTATTTGGATTCATAATTTATGTCTAGGATAGAGATATACCTATACATCACATGTAATCTCATAAGAACTTGTGATTAAACCTTCTTTAATTATAATTCACATAGAGATATAGTGGATTAGTTAATTAGGGTGTTCTACTTAATTCTATCAATTGTGGATTTAAGTTGATATGGGTATAATGCATCGAGAGATGGTTATATCTACTGTTGTGTTCTTGATTAACGAACTGGAATAGTTAATGTGAATTAAAAGGAAGTGTGTCAGTCTAAGTGAAGTATCAAGTGAAATTGTAGGCTTAATTCTCCAATATCTTATTAAAGCTTGTGGTAGTTAGTTAATTTTTCCTTAATTAGTAGTTTTTGTAAATTCACATACTTAATCATTAGTTTAATAAAATTGAGATAATATAAAATTGGTAATTGTTAGGATAAAATTAAGTTATTTCTCTGTGGGAACATTACTCAACTCATCACTTTATTAGTTGTTGACCACGTATACTTGTGTGTTGTGCGTAATTAGATTTTACACCATCATCCACTGTCAGGCGTCTTTCCTCAAATTAGTCATGAACATCTGACATGTAGTCGCATCCGAGTAGCCGTAGTAGTCCATCAGCCGATCATAAGTCTGGTTGTACTCATAAGGGTCCCTTAAACCGTCATAACTCTCCATGTGAGGGGGTTTTTTACTTGAATTGGCCTTCTCTTGAACAATTTTTGGGGAGAACGGTGATGAAGATTTAACCGGGGTTGCAACATTTTGATTCCCCTCGGTTCTTGCTTTCTCTTATCTAATTCAATCACCCTTCCCAGGTAGCTCTTCTTCTGCCTCACTTCTTTGGGGGGAAGGATCTCTTTTACCCCGTATTCTTCTATCGAGAAATGGATCCAGTCTCTTGTAATTTGACCGACCTCTACTTTCAGAACTTGCTGCCCTAGAGTGGCTTCGATGCCTACTCCTAATGTGTCGATAGCCGTCCGAACGATGTGTCTTGGACTAGTTCCCGGATGACTGTTCTCCTGATCTGCTCCTACGCCTGCTCTTGTCCCAAGAACGACTCTGAAGCCTGCTATCAGTTTGCCTAGAATCGTCTGTTTGATGTGTCATGCACTGAACTTTTAGCGACCGCCCCCGCCTTCGGCTATGGCTAGAGGCACCTTCCTCGTTTCCCCCTATCAATAACACCATTTGTTGGTCAATCTTCTTTCGTTGCAAGAGCAAGGCTTTCAAGGCATCATCCGTCTCTTGGGCCTTTTTAGATAAGATCAGCCTCCTTTCGTCATGGCCGTCGTCATGGGGACGTGTTCAGGATGGTACATACTCGATACGACCCCCATGACCATCATTCCTCGCGCAGTTGAGAACAATCTCCGCCGAGCGTATCTTCCATGTCCCTTGATGGAGCCAATGAGTTACTTTGAGGCCCGAGTCTGTCCTGGATGCTTCTGGAGGGACCCAACATATCCATAATTGATCCTCTTGGCTGAGCAAACTCGTCCGCCGTTGACTTCCCAACTCCAGAAATTGTCTTACTATTCACTATGATTCCCGTCGGATAACTCCTATTGTGATTGAAAAATAACAACACTAGAAAGCCCTCTTTCTAGCCCTAGTTTTAACGCCAAAATCCGTCCACGCGTTCCAATCACCAAAGTGCGTTAAATCTTGCACAGAAATGGGTAAACACCAAAAACTTGACGACTTGGGCCGCCGGGGGATAGCTTCGGTGTGAGAATAAGTACCGCTTGAATAAAGTTAACAATGGAGGTTTAAAACTCTAGTGCTATAAATAATAATTATGTGTGTACTTTAAAATCAGGATGTAGCCTTGTATTTATGTTGATCACACCATCTCTACAAAATCCTTCCTCGTATAGAATTGAAATTCCTAATTAGGTAAGATACATTAATAGAAACAAAAAAAATCTCCGTAAAGGAAGAAAGTCGAATCATATCCTAACACTTTCCTCAAGAGTTATAAATTAAATGTGATTAAGAATATTTGATTCTTTAAAATACTCAACTACCAAAAAGCTCCTACGTAGGTTAAAATAACCCCACGTAGAATTTGGCCCACCATATAATTTGAGCCCAAATAATCATGTCTCAACAATTCCAATAAGATTAGTATTAGCAATGATATACGTTATTGCATGACCCCTCTCTAGCAGCTTAAACTTTTAAATGAGTTAATTACTTAACATGGTATAAAAGTTTTAGGTGTGTAGGGTTCAATTTTTTATGGCCGCGCAATTATTTTTATATTAATTTAATAGTACAAATATACTATCATAAAAGCATTATTTCTCATATAATGTTCTACTATATAATACTCATATATATATATATATATATATATATATATATATATATATATATATATATTGTGAATCTCTGCTCGATATGTGGGATCCAAAATATGTATATGTGTAGTGATGCGTTAATATGAATATACATCGGCCCTCTCTTTAATATTACCAATCGGGAAGAAATTAATTACGTGTTCCGAAGTCCTATTTTCCTTTTTTTATATTATTTTTTTTATCAACAAGTTCTTGTTGATTCTCATAATTCAAAAGAGAACCAATTAATGTTATTATTTCCTGTGGTTAGTTTCTATATTCACATATCAAATCATAACAAAGTCAAATCATCTTCTCAAAGAATCTAAAAAGTACTGATGTGCAGTATTAGTAAGTTTATTTCATAATATATATATACTAGGTTTCTTTTATCTTTTATCTTTTATCTTTTATCTTTTCATTTTGTCATCTCATCATTTGTAAAAATACAAATATATTTTCCCTGGACCGAATCCTGATGCCAAGTAACAAACAATAGTTTATATAAATGAGTTGCATTTGTTTAATCAGCGAACAGTTGTATTTTAGATGAACTTTGTAATATAAGTATTTTCTTTATTTAAAATTATAAAATCAATATAAATTTTAAAAATAAATTTTAAATATTTTTAAACTCAAAATTAACATAAATTTATTTAGTTTTTGTCAATATAATTATGACTATTATAAAGAGTCATGCTATGTATTGTAAAATAATTCAATTGAATTATAATTGCAATAAATATACATTTATTAGATAGACAATAATTACGATTCTATCTTATCGTATAAATTTTCATGATGATGGCAATTCAACTTCAAGTATATATTTGTTTACATATATATTATTTCTCTATCATATAGTACTAAAAAGTACTAGTAATAAGATTTTTTATTTTAATATTTAAATACATCATATCAATTTTAAATTTAAAAATATTTTAAATTAATTTTTAAAGAGTATATTATATTTGGTAACCGTATGTATTATATAAATCCAACTCTATGCTACACATGATATGCACCTCATTCTATAGGAATTATCAATCCAACCGACTGGAATCCAAATCACCCTGGACCAATTTATTGCCTTTCTAGCTAGCTAGTTCTTCAATGAGAATAAAACTTAAGGTGGAAAACAAACTCTCAAAACATATTTCAAAGAGTAGTTTTACACGGACAGGATGTTTAGATAGGAAAATTGGATATTTTCATTTTTTTATTTGTGATTCTCAAAAAATATATAAAGTATTTATTTTAATACAAATTTTTTCAAAATATGGTGTTTAGGTGTTTTAGTCATGCATAACCACGTTTCAGATATGTATCTAAATTACACCTAAAACACTATATTTTTATAAAATTCATGTTGGAATAAATACTATACATTTTTTCGAGAAATAATAAAAAAAAAAAAAAAATGTCCAATTTTCCTGTCTAAATATCCGATTTTCTATTTCAAATCCAGTGCTGCTAGAAAATTTGTACAATTTTATTGAAAAGAAGAACATAAGGGGGGGAAAAGGTAGATTCCACTGATAATGCAAGAGAAAAAGTGTACATTTATTGTAGTATATAAGTAGGCACGGTGTATATTAAAAATATCAAGCATAGATAGATAGACAGGCTAACTAGCTAGTTGTTACTAGTTCGTTCATATATACATCTAGTAGTACTAATAATTACTACTACTAATAAAAAAAGATTAATAACATATATATATATATATATATATATATATATATATATATAAGAATATATGTGAGTTGGTTCATTTAATTATTGTGAGTCCCATATAGTTATATTAATTATGCCTAGAGATCCACTTGTTGTTGGGCGAGTGATTGGGGATATTCTGGATCCATTTACAAGGTTGATTTCCCTGCGGGTGACATTCAACAACAGGGAAGTGAATAATGGATGTGAGTTCAAGCCTTCTCAAATTGCTAACCAACCAAGGGTTGATATTGGAGGAGATGACCTCAGGACTTTCTACACTCTTGTAAGCCTCTACGTACTTATATATATATATATATATATATATATATATATATATATATATATATATATATATATTCTTCATATTCGTTCATTATCTATCTCCCTTTTCATTCATTATTTATATCTCCCATTTTGATCTTCTTTCTTTCTTTCTTCGCCTACAAGAAAAATATTAAGTACAAGATTTTGATCCAGTGAAATTGTTCTCTAACTTACTATCGGTCAATATTATATAAAATGAGTTGTATTTATATATAGAGAAAGTTACAGCTGTTATATAACAGACGCAAGTGTAATGCAACTCAAAAGAAAAACCTTTACGAGCATAGTGATGAATGGAGAAATTCTTCTTATTAATTTGTTCTTCTTGTGACTACACAAAATCTTTAATCCACATTTTCTTTGTAGGGTTCATAACGATATCTAAGATTTTCATTTCTGTAATTCTTTCATAGGTTATGGTGGACCCTGATGCTCCTAGCCCAAGTGATCCAAGCCTGAGGGAATACTTGCATTGGTTAGTATTCTCCCTCTCCCTATATCTCTACTTTTCCCTCCTCTCAATTACACACACACACACACACACACACACACACATATATATATATATATATATATACATGGAAAAAAGTGAAAGAAAAAAGAGATCAGATTTGTATGTGGGGAGATAATAGTAGTACAATTTTTTCTAAGCAAAGAGCGTGGGTATTGAGCCAAAAGGATGAAGTTGGTGTTGTGACAAGGTTGAACTTCTTAATAATATATCACCAACATTATTATGTATAGAGAGCACTTACATATATAGTAGTTCAATTTTGTCTAAAAGATGCCTATATAGCTTGGAGTGCAAAGAGAGCATGGCCAAAAGCCAAGTTTGATTATGTTATCTCAATTTATATATGTCATCCGGTCTCAATAATGAGTAAAGTATAATTTACCCATATATTATGAAAAATAAAAATAGAAGAAATAAAATGAAAAAGTTCTAAATTTATTCCTAGTGGTCCCATAAGATTATATACAGTAGTGATGAGTATTTTAAAAAAAAAATTTTTTATAGTAATAGACCCAAATACTTACTTTTCACTATATGTATTTTATCTAATTCTTTTGAGGAAAAATTAAAATTGTCCAATTTGTCATCCTTTAGAATTTTAAATATTGAAAAAAAATATCTCTTATTTTCTTATTTTGTTTCTAGTTGACTTACTGATTGATTCCTACGTACTATATATATATATATATATATATATATATATATATATATATATATATATATTTAGAATATCGAGTTCCATTAGGATTTACAACAAGGTTCCTTGGTACCATCTCCATCAAATAGACCATATTGTGTCTATTTTTCTCTCTTATAAAGTTAGACTAAATTATATTATATACCTTCATTTTTTTTTTCTTGTGAGCACTCCTTCATAGCTTGTGGAAGAGCCAAATTTGTATTCTGACCTCTTTCGTTCTTTTACTTCTCATCATTTTTACTGTCCGATAAATAAATTGATTGTTACTTACTTCTTGGCGTTAAATAAGAAGTCAAAGAGTACAAACTCCACGATATATTCATTTACTCCTTTTTTTTTAATATAAGTCATTTTAGAAAATTTTTGTTCTAAATATAAGTTGTTTGAGAATTTCAAATAAGTATTAATTGCTTGGTTTCAATATTACCCAAAAGTAATAAATATAACTTTGGTTCTCTCACTATTTTTTTTTCTATAAATAGCACTTTCTTTTTTCAATCAAGAGGTAATATAGATAATTAATAATATATTTAATGTTTTATAATTATTTCCTTAATACTTTATAATAAACTCTAAAACTAATTCTATATTAAAAAGAAAAATGGAGTATTTCATGTGATACCAATAACAATGCTAGCTCCACTATTCGAAATTAAATAAAATTTACAACCTCTTATATTTTTGCATATTCTATTTGAATTTTATTTAAAAGTCTATATCCTGCTATATATATATATATATATATATATATATATATATATATGTTATATTTTTTACTACTAATTAAATTTGTGTTCTTTTTGAATTAGGATGGTGACTGACATTCCAGCAACCACTGGAGCAAATTTTGGTGAGTCCGTATGTACATGAGAAATTTTGCCTTACTTTTCTTCCCTTTTATTTGTTTTCCTTCTTAGTTTAATGTAGTAATTAATTTATTGAACTCTTTTGATCATAGCATCAAAAAAGTAATATTACGGATCAAGGGATTCAGTCTAGTGGGGGCAAGAATATATAGTTTTTTGGAATTCAATCATTTGATATCAATATGCATATGGCATGCATAATAAAGAAGCATACGATGATTAATTTCATATATATATATATATATATATATATATATATATATATATATATATATAGATAGATAGATCATGAATGAATGTATTCTTTCAACCTAATACATTTTACATGAGGTTTAGTAATTTGGTTCTTAGGATTTGCAGCATTAGCGTTTGATGTGTTGTGTTTGAGCCACAAAAGTTGCATTGTGAATTAAATAAACTACATTTTAAATAAATTAGTTTAAACAAACAAGATTTACAAGTGTGTTTGTGTAACCAAACATGCATCAGTTTAAAAGAAAAAAATTCAATTGAAGTAACTATAACTAATCCATGTAAACGTGAATATGTAGGCCAAGAGGTTTTGTGTTATGAGAGTCCAAGACCATCAATGGGAATCCACCGATTCGTTTTCATATTATTCCGGCAATTGGGGCGTCAGACGGTTTACGCTCCGGAGTGGCGCCAGAACTTCAACACTCGAGAATTTGCTGAGCTCTACAATCTTGGTTTGCCAGTAGCTGTTGTGTATTTTAATTGCCAAAGGGAGACTGGCTCAGGAGGAAGAAGGAGATGATAAAAATAAATACATATTAGAAATTATTATTAATTAGAATATTTATTTGTTTCATTCTCTTTATATATATGTATTGAAGAGACAGAAACAAGTAGGTATAATCTATGTGTATTGTTTTTTTGTTTTGTTTTTTTTTTGAGAACGGCAGATGGCTATGTTAATTTAATTTGGTTGAATGAAATAATCCTTTTTTATGTATGAGTGTAGTTTTACGTTAAATGTTTTCCCTACAGAAGAATTATATCTGCCCTCCGGCCATTATTAAAGGAGTATAAATATTCTAGAAAGAGTGTTGAATAGATAGATTATTATACTTTTTGGAAAATTATTGGTCTTTTAAAAATTAATCCATGACTCATTTGTTTGATGATATGTGAATATAGAACAAGTCAAGGAAAGAGTTAAGAAAGGAGGTAATCAATCACACTCAAAGTGCTAACGCAATTGTTTATAAACGTAGATCTCTTAATGAGCATATAATACAAGTGATGATATAGAGATTAAAGCTCTAGCTTGTATTTAAATAAACTCAAGATCAAGTTCACAAGCACAAGTATCAATATGATAAGTAGATTACTTGTGGTGTGTAGTTTTGATGTATAAATATAACCTTATAAGCTTATATCAAAAATTAGTGTAAGAAATGTTTGGATAAAATGATGAATATAATATTTAGGGTTGAAGATATAGAGATTAATATCAAACACTTGAATGACAATTAAATAGTCAAGTATAAAATATATAAAAGTTTAATACTTGAACAATTTAATGATAAAATATTATACTTTTAAGCACATATATTTTCTTGATTAAAAGATATAAGCATTTTATAGTCAATCAAGAATGCTTAATATTTAAAAATATTAGAAGTATGTAAATATATCAATTTGATGCTTTAAATACAATTTCAAGTATAATATGATTTAAACTAATATGCTCAAATACTTGAACTTTAAGCATAACTAATCAAGTGTAATATATGTTTGGTTTTATTTATATTTCTTTTCTAAGAGTAGTCAGTTTACATATACTTCTCTCAATGTATATATTATATATATTTGTCTGATGGAACACACATCCGATATCTTAAATTAAGACGGGTTGGGAGATAATTTAATCTTTATTCACTAAAACATGATGCTTAACAAGATATAAAATATACAATAAAAATTATTATTTCCACAACAAAAGTGTCGTTATAGATTTTTTAGTGACGATTTTCACCGTCGCTATACATCTACCTCGACATTTTTATTATGTAAATAATAAAAAGTATTATAAATTTAACAATTACCAAAATAAAAACATAGGCTTCAAGTGACGGAATTTTGCACACTTGAATTCCTTCTTTGATTTTCAAGTGAAATAGAATGTAAAATTCTAATGATCACATTTGATCAGATTAATAAAAATTCGATTGAGCATGTATGTATTGATAAGGATAATGAAAAAATCAAGGAACATAAATGAGGAATTCAAGGGATTTTCCCTTTTATTTTGTGATTAATTTGTAATCATCTTATTTCCAGTATTCTGTTATTATGTTTAGGTAGTTACTATGTTTTAAATTGTTTTCCTTATCACTTAGGAGAGTTTTCATTTTTCGTGTATTATATATACTGGTAACAAATCAATGAAAAGCACACATCCATAATTCTCTAATTCTCTCTGTGTTAACTTCTTCGTGGTATCAAAATCTATCTAAGGTTATCTTTCCTGACTTTTTTTTTTTGCAATGGCAAACAAAAATAATCAAATTACCATTCCCAATACTCGAGAACCCACAAAACCCCTCATCATGATCACCGTTCATAACTCCATTAAACTCACCTCCACTAATTACCTCTCCTGGAAACTTCAGATGGAAGCCATTTTAATTGGCTATGATCTACACAAATTTATTGATGGCTCCTTTCTTGCTCCTATGGCCAAAATCACCACAAATAATGAAACAAAAGAAAATCCAGCATACAACACATGGTCCGCCAAGATAAACTTATTTTTGGGACTCTGGTTGGCACACTCTCTCTTTCTATTATTCCTCTCATCACCCACACACAAACCTCTCATGAAGCATGGCAAGTTTTGGCCAATACTTATGCTCGGCCCTCTCGTGGTTATATTCTACAAATTAAAAATCAACTCAGACAGATAACCAAGGGCTCCCAAACTGTTTCTGATTATATACAGGCCATAAAAACTCATGCAGATGAAACCTAATTTATACTCCTTTGTAAATCCTAATAAATTTATAAACTTGACTTTTCTTAAAAATAAGATTAAAATTGAAATCACATATTAAATTGAATCCAAATAAAATCCTTCAATTTCCATATACTCTATGTTGACTTTTTAAGCCTCCTCTTTGGATTTTTAATGTCGTTAGCTTCATTTCTCTTTGAAACATCTTGGATCGATCCATTGAGACTTTGTTTGAACCTCTTTGTTCTAGCCTTGCTTGATCCCCACGTCCCTTTAGTCTTGTTTGAGTCCACGCATGTCGTGTCCTCATCATTCCTCTCCTCTTGAAAAGGATTTGTCCTCAAATCGTCACCTACATCAAACGGACTTAGATCGATGCGCGTTAAATGTAGCACTAACATTATACTCACACTGGCAAATCAATTTATAGGCATTGTCATTGATCGCTCGAGAACTTGAAATGGACCATCTCCCCTCGGAAGCAATTTGAGCGTCTTTGAGCAGGGAATCTTTCTTTCGCGTATGTAACCACACCCAATCTCGGGCTCAAAGATCACTTGATGTAGTCCCTTGTTACGTGCTTAATGTATTGTTCCGTCCTCAGTTCAATGTTTAGCTGGCTTTTCATGAATCTGCTTAACAAGATCGACCTTTTTTTCTTTCCATCCATGTTAGTATATTGAGAAGCAGTGTGGGTGATAAATCAGCGGTGTGTCGAAGGATTAAAACCATATACAATTTCAAATGGAGAAAAATTAGTAGCGGAATGAAGCGAGCGGTTATATCTGAAACTCAACATGTGGTAAACATTCTTCCCATTGCTTGATATTCTTTTTAATGATAGCAAGTAATAATGCCTGAAACAAAGTCCTATTTACTACTTGGTTTGACCAAATCGGTTTGTGGATGACAAGTAGTAGAAAATAACAATTTAGTACCCAATTTACCCCACAGGTCTTCCAAAAATAACTTAAGAACTTTGTATCTCTATCGAAACAATAGTTTTAGGCATACCATGCAACGCACAATCTCCTAAAGAACAAATCAATGACATGAGATCGTCATCGGTTTTATGACATGGAATAAAATGTGCCATTTTTGAAAATCTATCCACGACCACAAATATCGAATCATAACCATGCTTAGACCTAGGTAAACCCAACCTGAAAAGTCCATAGAAAGATCGATCAAGGTTCATTAGGAATAAGCGATGGTGTATACAATCCGTGGGGTTGAACACGAGATTTAGCTTGGCGACAAGTAATACATCTATCACATATTCTTTCTACATCCCGTTTCATATGAGGCCCGATAAAATGTTCTTTTAAAAGCAACAAAAGTTTTATCGACACCAAAATGTCCCATTAAACCACCCCGTGTGATTCCCTAACCAACAACTCACGCGAAAGAACATGCGAGGAATACATAGTTTATTTTCTCGAAACAAGAATCCATCGACTCTAAAGTATTTACCCACAACATTCTTTTCACAAGTTTTAAACTCTTCACCAAAATCAAGGTCATTATCATATAACTCTTTAATTAGTTCGAACCCAAGCAATTTAAATATCAAGAGTATTTAACAAAACATACACTGCGAGACAAGCATCTCTGCAATGACGTTCTCCTTACCTTGCTTATATCGAATAACATATGGAAATGTCTCGATAAATTCCATCCATCGTGCGTGTCTTTTGTTCGACTTGTGTTGACCCTTGAAATATTTCAATGATTAATGATCGGTGTGGATCACAAACTCCTTGGCCACAAGTAATGTTGCCATGTCTCCAAGCTCTAACAAAAGCGTACATCTCTTTGTCATATGTAGGATAGTTCAAAGTTTTCCCCCACTCGACTTTTCGCTAAAATCGCCCTTTGGTTTTCCTTCTTGCATCAACCGACTCAATCCCTAAACACGAAGCATCACACTCGATCTCAAAAGTTTTAGCAAAGTTAGGCAAAATAAGTAAAGGAGCATTTGTCGATTTATCCTTAATCAAATTAAATGCTTTTTCTGTTCATCACCCCACTTGAAGCCCACACTTTTCTTGATGACCTCGGTCGATGGTGTTGTAATTTCACTAAAATTCCGAACAAAGCGTCGGTAGAAACTTGCGAGTCCATGAAAGCTTAAGTACTTGACTCACATTGGTTGGACTCGGCCCGATCCGGATCGCCGTATTTTCTCCTCATCAACTTGGACTCCTGTGAACTCACAATAAAGCGAAAAAACAATTCTATCCAGAACAAAGCGTGCATTTCTCCGTGTTAGCAAATAACTTTTCTTTCTAAGTACATCTAAAAGCAGTTTTAAATGCGATGCATGATCTTGAAGTTTTGCTATAAATCGAGATATCATCAAAATAAACTACGACAAATTTTCCAATGAATGGGCCTGAAAAACATGGTTCATTAATCTCATGAAAGTGCTTGGGTGCATTAGTTAAACCAAAAGTAATACTAACCATTCATAAAAACCAGTATTTAGTTTTAAACGTTGTTTTCCATTCATCACCCTCTTGCATTCTAATTTGATGATAACCACTTTTTAAATCAATTTTTGAAAATATCTGAAGACCATATATAATTCATCTAACATGTCATCTAAGCGAGGAATGGGATGTCGATATTTTACTTAGTAATGTTATTCTGGCTCGACAATCGATGCACATCCTCCATTTTCCATCCTTTTTGGCACTTAGGATCACCGGAGCGCACACGGGGGCTCATACTTTCTCTCACGAATCCTTTCTCCATCGATTCGTCGACTTGCCTTTGTAACTCCTTCGTCTCCTCGGGATTACTCAGATAAAATTTGGACGGTTTGGAATCGTCGCACATAAGAACAAAATCAATTTGATGCTCGATTCCCGAATAGGTGGTAGTCCATGAGGAAGCTCCTCGGAAATACATCTTTGAATTCTGTAAGAGAGATGAAACAACACTTTAAGCGAAAGAATCATTAGCGTTAGTATTCAAAAGCGCCTCTTTATCTGAAAGTAAAATCATAGTTTGTTTAGAAATCAAAGCTCTTCTCACATCACTCTTTTTTGCCGATATATTTGTTTTTCTCTCTCTTTCTTTTCTCTCTTTCTTTTTCTCTTTTTTTTTCTTCTTGATTTTCTTTTCTTCACTCTCTTTTCTTTGTACATAATTTTTACGCAAATGAATTTGATCTTCATGTACTTGTTGTGGTGACAAAGGGCCTGAAAGATCTTCTTCTTGTCGTGAACGAATGAATATCGTTGGTAAACCCGTCGTATTGAACCCTCTATCAAGCGCCATGATCTACCCAATAATATATATCACACACTGCATGGGCACCACATCACACAATACCTCATCAATATCTGAGCCAATAGCAAATGGAACTAACACTGTTTGGTTACTTTAATATACGCATTATCATTGAGCCCTTTATGAAACGATACATGGTGCGGATGTTTGGTAGTAGGTAACCCCAATTTCTCCACCATCGTAGTGCTTGCCACATTTATGCTGTTGCCTCCATCTATAACTTCTGCAACAAATTTTCCCATTCACAAGACATCAGTATGAAATAGATTTTCCATTTGTTCACTTTGCTCTCCTCCTTAACTTTTGTCTTAAGTGCTCTTCTTGTAACGAATTTCACCATGTATTGCATCCTCACTATCTCCTCTAATGGTGGCATAGAATCGGTGTCATTATCTTCCCCCCCTCGGTCTCCACATCTCCATTGTCAAGTAACACATTTTCCTCGATTTGGACATTGGCTAGAAATATGTCCCCTGCCTTGACACTTAAAACATCTGATATCTCGATTCGACCAAAAAGAAGGTTGTTCGGTTTTACCTTGAGTTTCTCGGCTAGTTGATCCTTGCTTGGGTTCCACCTTTGGCTTGAGCAGCATTGTCTTTTCCTCTCGCTTTGCCAAATTGGGTCTCCATGATGAACTAGCATTAGATTGTCCTCGTTGTCCTCCTACGCCTCTTGAGTTGTTTCTCTATCTTAGTAGCCGTATGGACCCGTTCCTCCAACTCTAAATAATGTTGTGTCGTTCGACCAAGTCTGCAATCTCCCGTTTCGATCCTGCAGAGAACCTAGCCATCGATGTTTCATTGTCCTCGATCAAGTTAGCTTAGATCCTTGACATCTCCATCTCCTGTAATATTCATCCACACTCAGACTTCCTGTTTAAGAGTTTGTAAATTCTGAATGATCTCCAGATTGATAGTATGTTGGTACAAACCTCTTTTTCATTATAACTTTCATCTCATGAAGTTGTAATCGGCCGCTCGTCACACCTTCTCCGATTAGGTCATTGATCCCACCGTATCAATGCGTATCGAAAAATTCCGTAATGGCGGTTTGACTTTCTTGAGGTCCGAATAGTTGTGACGATCAAAGATTCGCTCCATCTTGGTTACCCAATCTAAATAAGCCTCGGGATCACCGTGCCTTGGAAAATTGGAATCTTCATTTTATGCTATCAATTGCCATCTTCTCATCACGACCTCTTCTTTCCTAGCACCTCCGTGTCTTTGATGTGAAAATTAGATTCACGATCTTCCATTTGCCTCTTGTCCTCCATAGTAAGGGTCTTCCTTTCTTCGTCGGTTTGTTGTGTCCTCGTCTTGTTTTGCATCCCAAGAGTGTTTTGGGATAGCTCGACCATAGAACACCCTCATCTCTTCTAATTGTTCTTGCATTTGCTCTATAGTCTTTCTCGATCTTGATCCCATTCTTTATGCATTGCTTCCATCCGGAATTTCAATTCGGTTTGTCGAAGGTTGTTCTCATGAGTTCCTTTATCCTTTGAGCTAGACATATTTCTGCAAAATAAGGGTTAGTAGAAAATAGTTTCCTCACCACTCCACTTACGTGTTTATCGAATCAATGGTCCACTTTCGTGTATACTCTCGATAATTGGCTTTTACCCTCGATTAATCTCACCACTAAGCCTTTTACCTCAAATATTCTCTCTAATAGGTTCTTATTGAATTCCCTAGCAAAATTCTTGGTTTTACTAATCAATTCAAAATTACTTATCACGAAACAAAAATATAGATGGTGTAGTTATCGAAATACCACAAAATCACCGATCGATTGTCTTGTACTCCTCTTGTATGCTTCGAGTTTGTAAATTGTAGCTCAGTTTGAAAATTGATGATGATGGAGCAGGTATGAAATCTTGGTTGGAATTTGATGATTTGATGGTGTGCTAAAAATTTGGTTAACAAAATGATAGAATATGAATTTTTTTTTTATTTTTTTTTTTTTTTTTTTTTTTTTTTTTTTTTTTTTTAATATATATTTTTGACAAAAAAATTAAAGATAAGTAACTTGCTAGAAAAGGCTTAGCTTTGATACCAAATGATAGACTCCACGGCACGCTTGCGTGAGGTGGTCGTCGCCGATCGTTTATACAGGTTGTTGGGTGAATTGCTTGCAACACCTTAACCCCTACTTTATATGTAGAGCGGTAATCTTGGTACAATTGCTCGCGTTGAAATTACTGCGTTGAATGGACACCAGCGACACCTTGACCCCTCGCTTATATTGAGCGGTAATCTCGGTCAATCGACGATTGATGCGGTGAAAGGCATACACACAACTATGAATTGTTGTATGATAAGTCAAATTGAATCTCAAAAAAATAACTAAGAAAAATACTTAGGAATTCTTGAAAGAACCAAAAGTAGAGAATAACCTCACAAATATATTGAATAATAAATAATGATAATGTGTCATATTACATCAACTTGCACCTCTATTTATACTACTCAAAACAATCCAAATCCTAATAGAAATTTATAAACTATAACCCTAATTTCTATAAGAAAATAGAAATCAATTTGGAAAAAGAATTCTAATTAAAAAGAAATCCTAATTACAATAGAATTTAAAATTAAGAATCCAAATAAAATCCTTCACCATGCGTGGGATTCCATAATCCTTTTAAGCTTTCTTTTTGTGAAGGATCTACGACTACTCTCTACCTCGGTCCCGATTTTTTTATGTCAATTTTAATTCTAACTCATGTCAATTTTAATTCTAACTCATGTCAATTCAATAAAAGTCATAAATTACCTTTTTCAATTTCCACTAGCACATCTTCTCCTCTTGAAATTATTTTTTCTTATGTAAGGACCTCTCCTCTTTACTCTATTGATAACTTCAAGTATTATGTTATTTTTGTTGATCATTTCACAAAATGTCTTTGTTCATTTCAAACCCAAAATACTCGCACCTTATTCTGATAATGGGGGGATATCAAGCACTTTCTAAATTCTTAGCCACCAAATGGGGTGTCACATCTTACCTCCCCCCTCTCACACACCAGAACATAGTTGAAATTGGGTTATCTCTTCTCTCCCATGACTACATGCCTCTGTCGCACTGGTCATTTTCTTTCTTCACTGCTATCTACCTCATAAATCGTCTTCTCACCCCTACTCTCGACTTTCTCTCCCCATATAATAGACTCTTTGGTACTTGATGAATGGGTAATATACACATGAATTGGATACATTCGGGCTTAATTTATTGTTGTTCTCAAGTCTTTTAGAATAGTTTTTAAGTGTTTGTGTCTATTCAAGCATGATTTATGTTGTTTTGTAGGAATTGGGACAAAAGTTACTTGGATCGACGTTTGGGGGGGCTAGATTCGCGTTTCGGCTTGCCATTTACATAGCAGTCACTTCAGAGCCAATTTGAGTATTGCTCCGGACCTTATTTCGAAAAACTTGAATAATAAAAGTTGTAGATCTACTTCTTCTCTTTCCGGATCATCTTGAATCATTGAAATCGGAGTTCGGACGAAGAAGTTATGGCCATTTTCGCAAAGGACGTCTTGAGCGAATATATGTCAAAAGGGTCAATGCTTAGGCGCCCATTTTTGTTTTTATGCCCAGCGCCGGGGCAGCTGAGGAAGCGAAGTCTTAGCGTCGTGCCCAGCTACTGGGCACTTTGGGGAAGAGAGGTTGGTTGGGCTGGACGCATTTTTGGGCAAATTTTGACACCTTTTAACTCCAAATTGGATTGGGTTTGTTCCTAAGCTAAAAATTGGACTTGTAACCTATAAATACATGATGTAAGGCATAAAATAAAGGGAGATTACATAGATTAGACTAGATAAAACACTCCATTAGATTAGAATATAAACCCTAGTTCTTATTAGCCATCAAGATTGAAGCAAATTGAAGAACACTTTGGAGATCAAGAGCAAGAGCAAGAGGGGAGCATCAGTTCTTCTTGACAAATGATTCTATTCTCTTCTCTTATCATACTTTTATCTTTTAATGTCTATTCAATTGTGGATTCTTGGTTTTTATTCATTAATTATGAACTAACTCTTTTATTAAGATTTCAATTGAACCTTTTATGGCTATAAATTAGTTATTTGATTTATTCCAATTATTTGTGTCAAAGTGAGTTGTTTATCTTGCCTTATGCTTATTGATTAATTATCCGATCAAGAATTACCTTGTTACTCTAAAAGGAATTGAAAGAGGAATTCTAGGGTTAACTGGGTATGATATCATGTGACTTAGTTATTTGCACAAATGAATAATTAGGTTTGTGAATAGAATGAAAATATCTGTTCGCCGCATGTAACACATAAGGAGTTGAGATTGTAACGAGTTTAATTCAATTGTTTTACATAGAAATATAGCAAGATTAATCTGGATTAAATAGAAGGCAATTGATCACTTGGAAAATGACTTTTGGCATATGAGAATTCTCATTAACAATTCAAGAGGCATAAATATTGGGATAATTGGATAATTGATTTAGAGTTCATAATTGGGGATATTGAGTCTTAATCCTCATTTATCCGAATTCAATCAAATCTTAATTACATTTATTTTTTTCTTTTAAACTAATCTCTTCCAATTGTTTAATTTAGTTTTCTTAATTCAAAAATCACAATTATTGGTTGTTTAAATAAAATTGAATTAGTTAAGAGTTAGTATTTGATAATTTTTATTAAATAATTTCTCGTGGGAACGATACTCTACTTTCACTTTTTTACTTGTTGACCGTGTATACTTGCACGCGCATTCATTGATTAAGTAAATCGATCAACAAGATTTTAAGCGCCAATTCTTTGGAAATTAATTTAATAATTATTTACCAATATTAATTTCAATCAAATTAGTCTTAATTTAAACATTTTTATTTTATTTTATTTTTCATTCTCTTCCTATATTTCTCTTTTTAGGTACCATGGATGACTTTTCGTGATCAATGGCCATACACTAACATGACTTTCAACCAAGGGGAGCGAGATTGACAGACTCGAGAAACTTTCTCGCATTGTCGGCCTGACAGATCGAGACACTTTCGAGGATGTTTGAAGCTTTTCAAGCTCAACGCGTTGTCAAAGTGTGGCGGTTACTTGTGATTATTGTCTTGAAATCATATGAGTCATCAATGCGCCATCGGGTTTGAATGCCTAGATAAGATATAGTGGTGATTACCCCAATAATTATGTCTATCCCAATAACTATCATCATGATTGGGGTATCACCCGGATTTTTAATGGAGTAACAATCAAGCTCAAGCTCAAGCATCGAGACAACAAAACACATCCGGATTCCAAAATCGGACTCAACAACCAAAGAGGAAATCAAGTTTGGAAGAAACCTTGAGAAATTTATTAGAGCTTCAAAAAAAAAACGAGGAAAAGACAAAATATTTAATCAAATAGAGCTGAATATGCAAAGCCTAGGTGCGTCGATCAAGAATTTGGAAAATCAATTGGGGCAGATAGCACATGCGTTGAACAACCGTCCTCAATACACTTGGCTCTATGACATGGATGCCGAGACTGATGGTGAGCTCGAACCAAATCTGCAACCGGATGTGCCAAATGATATAGATGTTGAAAGAGAGGAAAGACTTGGAGACCAAAAAAAGGAGATCGGCAAAGATCTAACTTTGAGTACCAACGAAGATGAGCCAATTTTGATAGTGTCCCATGTACCTTCTCCACCAAAGTTCAAGAATCCGGGCAGTTTTACAAAACCATGCCCAATTGGAAGTCATGTCGTCGGCAAAGCTCTTGGTGACGTAAGAGCTAGTATAGTTGTGGAGTCATGGTGGGATAAAAAGGAAAAGATAGAGGAAGATTCCATTATGTTTATTAAGCTTCAATGCCCCAATCTAATCATAGACATAATGGAGAAATCACCTAGTTGTTAAACGTTCTTAATGGGGATCTTATCTACAAAGAGCATGCTAGGTGACTTTAATTTAAGGGTTTTTAGTAATGGGAACCTCCCAAAAGAGACATTATTACTGATGGATGGAGGATTCCTCAATTTTCGAAGGGGAATTGGATAAAGAATTGAAGAAGTCAGGCTGAGACTATAAAACAAGCGCTTATTGGGAGGCAACCCAAGTTTAATTTTTATTTTTAGTTTTTATTAAGTTTTATATTAGTAGTTTTGAATTTGCATTTATTTAGGATTTAATAAAATTTCTTCTATCATGGTTTTACAGGTTATTCAAGTCAAATTCAAGTGTGGTGCCCAATTTGTTCCATACACTACGGGCCATTGAGGACTTTTACCACATCATTCGTTACATTACAGTCATGATTATACCGAATAATTCCTGGTCATAATCATACTAACTCCATCTATGCACGTAAGCCATAGATGACTTTCATCACAATATAAACACGAGGATGATGACAATGACATAACAATTCAATAAAACAAGTTCAAGGATAAATTTTAAAGATTTATAATTTAATTTATCCAGAGATCAATAACGTCCAAATTTTCAACATGATGTTGCTTTGTAGAGTAAAATTCAAGAATAATATTCATGTACCAAAAATAATTTGGACAGAAAAGAATCAATTTTTCATCGTGAATAGTACCCCGTGAATAGTACTTCGAGAATAGTACCTCGTGAATAGTACCCCAACATAAAAAGTACTCCAAATACCCGAGTGAATAATATTCGGGTGAATAGTAATTGGGTGAATAGTAATCCATGAATAGTAACTCGTAAATAGTACTTCTCGACGAAAAAGTGCCCCAATAATACGAAAGTGAATAATACTAGAGTGAATAATGTAATCGGGTGAATAGTAACCCAGTAAAAGAAAATACCAAAAAAATGATATTCCATGATTTAGTACAAAAGAAATGATATCTCATACGAGTATAATATAATATACTGAAATTACAAAATGAATTTTTACCCATTATATCACAGAATCCATGTAGATGCAGATCATTTCCACAATTTAATAAAGAATGAATACGAAAGTTCATTCACCATGCATGCTGAATCCACACACACTACTACAAAATACTAAATAGACAACACTTAAACCACAACGTTTTTATAAAACGTTGTAGAGTTTAAAACGCTTTTTAAAAAAAGCGTTGTAGATATATATGCAAAAACATTATCTATTTAAAAGGATATTTTTTGGTTTTAATTAGATAACATTTTTTAAAAAAAAGCGTTGTACATGAAGAAAAACACGGAGTTAAAAAAAAGGCGATTAAATAAAAACTTAAGCTAGTGCTCGACCTCTTTTTTCCTTTCTGGAAGTTAATTTAGGGCTCGACCTCTCCCCTCCGGAGCGCAAGCAATTCGTCAGGAAAGTTATCGAATCCTACCTCGTAAACCTGCAATCCAAAGCTGAAGCAGCGCGACAAGTAGAGGAAGAAGAGCTTGAAGAAGAAGATGACGAAGAGGGACAAAGAAAGGGAAAGAGAGGCGACGCTTAAAGAGTACTGACGATGATGGAGATCTCACCATTTGTCGTGTGAGTTTAGATTCGATTCATCATTTTATATTTTTCTTGGAGTATTAGAATTAATTAAATGATTTTCTAAGTGTTTATAAGTAAAATGGTTTAGATGTATAGGTATTGAAATTTTCATTAAGAGTTTTAAACCTTATATATACTTCAATAGTCTATCCAAATTGTCATGTTTCTTTGGGGCTAAAAACTTATCGGCCTTGTAATTCATGTTTAACTTATTCCATCTTCTCCTTTTTCTCAAATTCAAATTGACATTGGTGAATGGAATTTGTGATTTACCGATCTAGTGTTTTGTATGACTGGTGAAAAATCTTTTTGAAATGAAGGCAAACTTTCCCCTCAGATTAGTGTACATTTATTCTCTTGGAATTTAAGATCCATATCAAGCAGCTTATCGACTTCATACTCCTTCATGCTATTGGTTTTCTTTGAATGGTCCATCTTGGATCGATATCTCGATGTAAATTTGCACTTGCACTATTCAGTATGCTATGAATTTCTTAAAGTCTCCAATCTTCATCTGCATGGCATTGGGCATGTTTACTTCTTGTTATCCAAATTCCTTCAAGAGTTTAATAGTTGTTTAGCAGATCAAAGTTGCCTTATCTTTCAAATGTGCTTAGTTGGATGACACGAATATGAAATTTAGCTTGCAGAAATTTGTCTATAAGATACCCACTTGGATTTTGTATTTTTTAAAAATAGGTATGTTGAACAATTTAAGTGCTTTATTTTTGTGTGCAGCTAAAATCTTCCCCGTGGTTAAGAATCAACACCTATTGCTTTGTACACTCTTGATTGGCAACTCTTTAGCAATGGAGGCGTATGAAGCTTTTAAATGGTTATCTGATTATGTTACTATTTTAGCCATTTTGATTATTGACTCCTATTTTTTTGTGTCCCATAGTCTCTTCCCATATTCTCGACAAGCTTGTGGCCTTCATGGGCAAAGAATTACATTATCGATGACACTCATCCTCATCCTCAAGAGGTTTCTTTTTCTTTCTTTGGTCTTATGGATTTTTAATGTTTATATTTTGGCCACCTAAGATGGACGAATTTGAGTTGTAGGAGGACGATATATTACGCCACCAAATTTGCGTCCATGGAACTGACAAATTTAGTTTCTCCCTTCGCTTCTGGTTTTTTCTATTTTATTTTACCTTTTTACTATTATTTTTCAATCCAATAGTCAAATTCAATTATGTGTGTCTTGGCGTTAAGTAGCTGGGCCATTATTACTTCCAAATTCAAAGATAAAACAACAAGATAGTGCGTAAGAAGGTTACTCCATTATTTTTAAATTTGATAGTTCGATTCTTGTATTTGTCGTCTTATTCTTCTTTTATTCATCCCATATATCCTTAATTTGTGTTGTTTAGTCAAATTAATTTGAAGTACATATGACAAAAAAAATTGCGGATGATACACTTATTTGAATTCTCTTTGTAAAAAGGGGATGGTCACCGAGGAAGACATGCTCTTATGTGAGGTAAAATGATGATGCTATGTTATTATTACATTTTCTTTCTTCAACTACTAATGCTTTACCTTCCACTTGTATGATTCTCTCAGCCGTAAAAACAAACCTTATTTATTGTTAGTTGAGTGTGACTGATTTTTAGAAATGTTATGCGAGCTCACAAGATATTTGGAAATGTATGGACCGAAATAGCAAAAGTGGTTTCGGTGGGTAAATGATGTTGCAAATGATCCTTCTTTTTCTTACGAGTAAGAAATGAAAGGTAATCAACCCGATTATGAGGCCTATATTAACACCACTGCTGAAAAGGTAATCAACAAAAGTGGTTTCAGTACTCAAAAACTATGGTTTTACTCCATATATGTGCATATATGTAATCGTTTCAAAATTTACCCTAAAAGTGCATCATGCATCATATATATTTCTCATGGAGGATTTCAAATTCTACGCAGATGTATGTTTCAATTACTTTAGGGGCCGAGTGAAATCGGATAACCTTCAATGAGCCCAATGTTGCAACAATTCATGGATACAGTTAGGATTTATCCACCATTTTGTTGCTTTCGATTTCGTTTGGGAATTGTATCCTAGGTAATTCGGAGAGAGAGACTTTATTATTGCATACTCATAATATGATCCTATCACATGTTGATGCTCTCCACATATACCGAACTCGATATCAGGTACGTATTTCAATACTTAGTCTATGCATGGTTTCTTTGTCTACAAAACATTTACTAGTTTCTAAAACCGAATGAAGCAACTATTAATTATTTCCTCAGGAAAAATAAAAAGGTATGATTGGAATTGTTATGAATGCCATATGGTTTGAACCCATCAGCAATTCCTCACAAGACAAGTTAGCAGCTGAGAGAGCTCAATCTTTTTATATAAATTGGTACGTAATGTTATATAATCACTTTTTTTCATTTAGGCTTTGAATTTAAACTTCAATATTGTAGGTTTCTGGACCCTATTATGTTTGGGAAATACCCTGCAAAAATGCAGGAAATTTTAATAAGTTTATTGCCAGCCTTTTCAAAATGTGATCTAAAGAACGGGTTGGACTTTATTGGACTAAACCATTATACTAGCTTCTATATCAAAGATTGTATATACTCTCCATGTGAAGAAGGACCAGGAGTTACAATGACAGAGGGTTTCGTTCTAGTAACAACGATGAACGATGGTGTTCCCATCGGCCAATCTGTATGTTTCTGATGCTTATAATCTATAATGTGCTCGCCACCAACGCAACTTAAACTTATGCTATTAAAACTTTATTATTTTTCTTTAGACTTCGTTAGACTGCAACTTAAACTTATGCTTATAAACTTATGCGTATAATCTATACATACTCACTCACATCAAATGATCCTTCTTTTTCTGGTTTAGAGGCATACAAGGCCGATTTCTCTCCTTGAGCTGCAATAGTCTTTGTTAAGTCCTTATAAGGAGAAGTCCACCTCCTTAGGGTGTTTGGAAACTATTATTGTTATAGGAGGCTATTTTCTAGAATTACTTCACGTAGGTTTATAAACAGTAAATATATCACTGGTTTCTTTATTCATTATGGATTCTCTAGCCATATATATTTTCTTATTAGTTGGTCTCTAATCTCTCTAGCCATGTTCATTGTCCTACTAATATATTTATACATGTTCATTAATTAGCATTGAAGTTTCATTCAAAGTTCTAACTCATTTTCACCGTTGGAAATTTTAGGAAGTCGGCTTTGATCCTCAAGAACTTTCGGGGTTGATTAATATGGCAATGTTACAGATTATCATCTTTGATCCAAATTTCACCTCTTGCTTAGAACATTGATCATTGGTTTCCTTGCTTAAGTAATACTCCAATCTGTCCACATCTAATTTATATCAATGGTATTAGTAGTAGTAGTAGTACTTAAATTCTAGTGATTTTTTATGCCTTACTCACAAAAGAACCTTGCTAAAAAGTGTCAGATGTGGTGTAATATGTGCAAATTTATGGAAGATGTAAAGATATATGTAACAACAATTATGGTCTTCGACTATTGTGTGTTCCTCTCCTTTGTAACAACAATTATGGTCTTCACTCAGTATGTAAAGATGTAACAACAATTATGGTTTTCCATTATGGTGTTGTTTAAATCAGAAAAATGTGTGTGTGGTTGGATTAATTGGAATATTTGATATATGATTGAAGTTACAACTCTTTTAATCTTTCAGGCTACAATATGCTAATCTTTTAGGCATTAGCATATTGCATGTGTATTGGTAATGTAGGTGAACAACCATTTTTTTTTTTTTTAATCTACAACATTTTAAAAACGTTGTGTAAATATGCCTAAATGTTGTCTGATATGATAAACAACAATATTTTTATCCAAAAAACGTTGTGGAATCATACCTTCTACAACGTTTTTAAGCATCTGCTAATTTTTTGAAAATAAATCTACAACGTTTTTTCCTAAAAAATGTTGTGTATGTGCTTAACTACATAGTTTTTAAAATGTTGTACAAGGGTGTCAAATAGATAATGTGACACCCCCAAATCTGGTAATTCCATTTCCACGAGATTTGATGTTCACTGTACAAACATCATCTATCTATCTACCCGTAAATAAAATGCAAACCATACAATATATAGAAATGATAATAAAATCTCTCCCCTTATTGGGTTACATCAACTGAATAACAATAAATCCCAGGTTACCCTAACCTTAAAACATCTATGCGGAATCTCAAACAAATAAGTCTTAAGTAACATCAATTCTAAATATCATTACATAACCACATAAATAATCAGTCTTCATTACTTGCTAAGCTTGCCCTTGCCGTTACTAGTGGAAGGTTCGTCTGCTCTTTTGTTCTTAACTGCAATGTTATTATTACGCAAGAGTGAGCACAATTGCCCACAAGTATAACGATATAACAAATGACTAATAATAACATGCGAATGAATTAATAACTTCTGAAATAAAGCTCAACTTTTGAATCAAGAATGAATAACAAGAATCAAAATTACTTCTGAGGGTCATAAGACCTTGAACTATGTCCTAGGTTGTCAAGTGTTTATACTTGAAACCTTTAACAGTCATAAGACTATAGACTCTTCTTCTCGTACTTAGGGGGATCAGCCCTTAGTACCATACTGTGCACAATATCTTAATGCTAAAGCGTAAATAATCCCCTATACTGAGGTTGTTCATCTCGGTTTGACATTCGAGTCCGCACTTAAAGAAAGTTTGGTTTGATAATTCATCAAGGGTTCGAAATTTAGAACGCTCATTAACTATGGACTAGTCGAATCAATAAGGGTTCACTAGTCTAACAAGGTTTAACGATAAATGAATATTTAACTTGAATAACATCTCAAAAGGTATACTGATAGAATAATTATTGTATAACAACATCATGCTTGAAGATTAATAAACTTTAATATACAAGATGAAGCTTGATCAATAAAAATGAGAACTTGCTCAATATCGAAAGATGAATTAATCAACTTATATAACGATAACAAGTAGGGTTAGGAAACTCGCTCAACGAAAGTTTAGGGTAAGAAACTTGCTCAACGTAAGTATAGAGTTAGAAAACTTGCTCAATGTAACAAGATAAGGTTTAAAAACTTGCCTCGCAAGGTAGATTACACTTAAACAAACTCGTTCTTTGAATTAAATCCTACATACCAATTACGTTCACAATACCAGTCAATAATAACGTACTAAACATCATAAATTATTCTTTGTCTAATCTTGACTTCATGACTATACTTAGTCAATTATTACACTTAGTGTAAAATTAAGACTTCACGAAAAATTAAACTAATTATGCATTCAAACATTCAATCCACACGTAATTGTGTTATGGACATGTTAAGAACTTATTTTAACATCTCATTATAGGTTTAACAAGTCTTTATAATCATTAGACTAAGTTGCTAACACATTTATATACTTGAACACTTAAAAAAATTATTTTTTGGACATTCTGCTAAGTGGTATTGGCACTTTTCACTTTTACTCTTAACTCTTCTTGGCATACATACTGGCCATGCTTGACATGGCTGCATGTGGCGTTATGCAATATGAGAAATGAACTGGGTTAGTTAGCCCATGCGGCTGAAACCCAGACTCTAAATTTACATTTCGCGAAGAACACAGAATTTAGCGAAATCAACACTTCTTAACACCAATTTCACCAAATTACATATACCCACATGTTATAATTCGTACATAATCAATACTTAACATCTATGGAGTGATTTTCACCCATTAAAACACATAATCACATAATTAAAGCATGCAAATTGGACTGTTCTTGATGTTCTTGAAGTTCTTGAACAAAAACATGGATTTTAATGCTACGGATTCGTTATAAAGCCAAATCCAACCATTCAATTTCATTTTGTTCATTTTAACATGCATAATCATATCAATGTGTGAATTTTTGCAAAATAATTTATGTTTGGCATATAAAAATCACGTATAAGGCCATATGGCCATATCACGTACTCTGAAATCTTTTACTGTATAATTTCATGAAACTGAAGATATGGAAACCCACAATATATACATAAAATATGCCATACAACTAGAATTATTACATATATTTTTATAACAACTGAATTTCCCAAATACAGAGACTCACAGAAAACTTAAGCCATATTCATGAAACTTAAAAGACGTAAAATATATAAATTGGGTTGAAGAGATTACCCAAGCGTATATTAATTTACTAGGAAGTGAATTCCTCCTCCACCAAAACTCTGAATTCTCAACTCTCTCTTGTATCTTTCTCTGAAACTCTCTCTGACACTATCTAGACTTAGGAAAACTAATGAAGAAAAATGGAGGGGAAGGCGTATAATAAAGAAGCGTCTGACGAGTTGTGGTCAGTTACCCAGTCATGGGTAACTGCTCTCAACTCCCTCTAAGGCCATGTTTGGCTAGTTAGAATAGGTTTTAAAATCATTTAATTTAATAAAGCTTTATTATATAGTTTAAATAATGTCACACCCATTATAAAATAAATCTAATATCTTATTTAATTTCTTTAAATAAAATATAGTAAATTCTCATTAATACACATAGTCACATAATTCAAATTCTCTTGATTAATAATATCAAATTATTAAATCTCTAATTAATAATTAAATTAATTAAAATAACATAGGCTTATTAAATATATTTCTTTTAATTCAATAAGCTCACATAATCACATACTTGAATAAAAAATTCCACATTAATTTAATAAATATAACACATATAATTAAATTAATCTATCACCACTTCATCAATTAATTAATTAATCTAATAATTAATTCATCGAAAAATATTTATTCAATCCAATAAATATTAAAATTAAATTACAAAACTACGGTTGTCACATCTTTCCCCTCTTAAAAGGATTCTGTCCTCAGAATCACAACTCAAATAATTCGTCCGTTACATTCTCCCCCTTACAAAGATTATGTCCCCGAGTAATCGCTTATAATCTAAGTAAACAAACGAGGATAATTTTTCATCATATTCTCTTCGAGTTCCCACGTAGCTTCTTAAGCGTTGTGGTTCCTCCAAATTACCTTAACAGAAGGTATTACTTTATTTCTCAGAACTTGTTCTTTTCGGTCGATAATTTGAACATGAATTTCTTCGTAAGACAAGTCTTTGTCAAAATGTAGGGGTTCATATTCAATTACGTGCTTGTAATCGGGTTTGTAGGGTCGTAGGACTGAGACATGGAAAACATTGTGGACATTCTCTAGAGATGGAGGTAAGGCTACCTCATAAGCAACTTCTCCGACCCTTCTCAAAACTTCAAAGGGTCCAATGAATCTTGGGCTCAATTTCCCTTTCTTTCCGAATTTGATCTTTCCCTTCCAGGGAGAGACCTTTAAAAACACATAACTACCCTGTTCGAACTTAACATTCTTACAGTGTGGATCGGCGTATTTCTTCTGTCTGTCTTGGGCTGCTATCAATCTCGCTCGAATCACTTTGACTATCTCTACTGTTTGTTGTACCAATTCTGGTCCTAGTAATTGTCTTTTGCCAACTTCATCCCAATATAGTGGAGTTCTGCACTTTCTACCGTATAACGCTTCATAGGGTGGCATTCCAATACTAGCGTGATAACTGTTGTTATAACCAACTCTCAAGCGGTAAAGGGTCATCCCAATTTCCTTTAAAATCCATTATACAAGCTCTTAACATATCTTCCAATGTACTGAATTGTTCTTTCACTCATCCATCCGTCATGCGAGGGTGATATGTTGTGCTCTTTACATGGCTGTGTACCCATGCATTCTCGTAGACGCGTTTCCGGAAGTTCGACGTAAAACGCGGATCTCTATCAGAAATAATTGACACCGGAAATCCGTGCCTTGAAACAATCTCTTTCACATATAAGCTTTCCAACTGATCTAGGTTGAATCGATTACGATCGGAAGGAAGTGTGCTTGATTCAATCGATCGATCAATAATAACCCATAATGCGTCGTAGCCTTTCTGAGTCGTCGGTAGGCCAACCACGAAATCCATCGTAATACGTTCCCATTTCTATTTTGGAATCTCTAAAGGTTGTAGCAATCCACTCGGTCTCTGATGTTCTGCTTTTTACTTTCTGACATGTTAGGCATTTGGCAACACATTCTACAACCTCTCGTTTTAAATTTGGCCACCAAAAGTGTTGTCCAAGATCTTGGTACATCTTGGTGCTACCAGGGTGAATCGAATATCTTGAGTTGTGAGCCTCACTCAAAATTTCTTCCTTAATCTCTGGTACTGGCAGTACCCAAATTCTGCTCTCAAATCTTAGTAGTCCCTCACTGTCTATTTTGAATCTAGGTTCAGTCCTTTCAGATATCTTCTTCTTCACTTTCTCACATTCTTCGTCCTGAAGTTGAGCCTCCTTAACTTTATCCAGTAAGGTTGTACCACCTTGCATCTGGAATACTTCTCGTCGAATCTCCATAGGATACTTCACTTCTAATTCTAGCTTCTCAATTGCTAAAATTAGCTCCTCCCGAGCGGTCAACATCATCAATTTCTCTGAGCTTTTTTTTCTACTTAGGGCGTACGGCCACATTTGCCTTACGGATGGTATAAAATCTCACAATCGTAGTCCTTAATTAACTCTAACCACCTTCTTTGGCGCGTGTTCAAGTCTTTTTGTGTAAAAATATATTTGAGACTCTTATGATCAGATATATTTCACACTTCTCCCCATAGAGATAGTGCCTCCAAATTTTCAAAGCAAAAACTATCTGCAGCTAACTCCAAGTCATGGGTCTGATACCCTTCTCATAATCTTTTTCGTTTAAACGACGATATCGCAATAACTCTGCCATTCTCGCATAAGCACACAGCCAAGTCCTTTATGCGATGCATCACTATAAAACACAAAATTTCCTGTATCATCTGGAAGAGATAACACAGGTGCTAAACTCAACCTCCTCTTTAATTCTTGAAAGCTTTCCTCACACTTCTCCGTCCAAACAAATTTCACCGATTTCCTAGTCAAATTAAATCAATGAGTTGCGATCTTGGAAAAATCTGAATAAATCTTACGTAATAACCCGCCAATCCAAGAAAACTTCTTACTTCTGACGGCGTCTTCGGCTGATCCCAGTTAATCACAGCTTCAACTTTGGAGGGATCCATTAAAATTCCGTCTCTATCAATCACATGTCCAAGAAATTGTACTCTTTCAATCCAGAATTCATATTTCGAAAACTTAGCATACAACTTCTCCTTTCTCAATGTCTCTAATGTCAACCTCAAATGCTCTTCGTGTTCTTCCTTGGTTTTCGAATATACCAAAATGTCATCTATAAATACCACCACGAATTTGTCCAAAAACGGCTTGAACACTCCATTCATTAAGCCCATAAATGCTGCAGGAGCATTCGTTAGGCCAAATGACATTACCAAAAATTCATAGTGACCATATCGTGTTCTAAACGCTATTTTTGGTACATCCTCTGGTCTCACCTTCAGTTGATGATAACCACTTCTCAAATCTATCTTTGAAAAGTATCTTGTTCCCTTTAACTGATCGAACAAGTCGTTGATTCGCGGTAATGGATACCTATTCTTAATCGTGACCTTATTCAATTCTCTATAGTCTATGCAGAGTCACATTGTTCCATCCTTCTTCTTCATAAATAAAACTGGCGCTCCCCACGGTGATACGCTTGGTTGACTATACTTTTTATCCAGTAATTCTTGTAGTTGGACCATCAGTTCTTTCATCTCTATCGGTGCCATTCGGTACAATGCCTTCGATATTAGGGCCGTTCTTGGAGCCAAATTGATAACGAATTCAACTGCTCTATTTGGAGGAAGTCCGGCAAATCATCCGGAAATACGTCTGCAAAATCTCTCACTACCGGAATCTCATCAATTTTTGGATTCTCTTTACGACTATCGACTATGTAAGCTAGATATCCTACACAGCCTTGCCTTAACAATCTTCTGGCCTGCATCATCGTTAGACAACTCGCATGTCTAAGTGACTTGCTACCATAAAACACAACCTTTGACGAAGTCATAAGGTTAATACGCTTCTTCTGGCAGTTAATTATCGCCCCATAATTGGATAACCAATCCATACCCAAAATAACATCAAATTCTCCAAGTCGAATAGGGATAAGATCTACGTTCATGATATTACCCTTAATATCTATTCTACAGTTCTTGTGCACCTACTTAACAGGGATAATTTCTCTATTCGCAATTTCTATGTTCATGGGGTATTCTAACTCGTCCTTAAACAATTCTAAGTTCTTAGCGAAGTCATCGGATATAAATGAGCAAGTAGCACCCGAATCAAATAACATATAAGCATTAACTTTATTGATCGGAATGATACCTGACACCACATCGCTAGATCGCATCTGCGTCCCGCTGACCGTCATATTGAGCGTTACATTGTTGGTCTATTGGTTATGGTTGGTCCTACAATGGTTAGAGTGCTTCCACCAGTATTTCCTCTGTTTCCTCCTGAACTCGTCCCTCCCGATCCCTTCTTAGGACAATCTCTTGCAAGATGGTCCTTTGATCCACATGTGAAGCATGCACCCTTCTTTGGGTTCGGACAGTTTGGTGCTATGTGGCCTTCCTGACCACAATTGTAGCACACTCGCTTCCCCTTCAGGCAAACTCCCAAATACATTTTTTCGCAGGTTGGGCACGGTTCAATCTTCTTCTTCTGCCCTCCCTGTTGACTTCCGGCCGACGAATTTTCAGACCACTTCCTCTTCTGATTGTGATTACCCCTAGTGCTACTCCCACCAGTCTTGTTATTACCTTCATTCTCACTCTTTCTCTTCTTCTGCTCCTGATTATACTTTGTTACTGCATCACTTCCACCCTCAGCAAGTATGGCCTTCTCTAACACTCCCACAAAAGTGTTCAATTGGAACATTGACACTTTGCTATACAACCAGGGCTTCAGTCCCTGATTAAATCGTCTTGTCTTCCTCTCATCAGTGTGCACTTAGTATGTGGCAAACCTAGCCAACTCGTTAAACCTTGCCGCATAATCAGCTACTGACATATTTCTCTGCTTCAACTCTATAAACTGGACTTCCATCTGATTTTGTGATCTGGTTGGGAAATACATCTCGAAGAACATCTCTTTAAATCTTTCCCAGGATATTACACCTTCACCTCCTCTCACTTTGTTTGCCTGCCACCAATAGCTGGCTTCAGACTTCAGCATAAACGTTGCATACGCAGTCTTCTGATCTTCCCTTACCCTAGCAACATCGAACACCTTCTCCATCTCCATTACCCACGTTTGAGCTTCAATTGGGTTTATGGAACCCTTAAACTCTGGCGGTCCCACCGCCAAAGTCCTTAAACGAAGTATTTGGTGGAGCTTGGGGTTGATTATTAAGTGCTCCACTAAAAAGTTTACCAATTGCTGAACGGAGTTAGCATTGGTGTCATTGTTATTGTTTGTTGACCCTTCCTGGGCTTGCTGACGATTTTGTCTTCTAGGCGGCATATTTCTGTTAAGAATATATGCTTATTAGACCTTTACTCAATCTTTAGAACATTTAAGACTTAACTAAACATTTAATCATAACTCACTTAACACATTACTTCAAATAAACTTTGACATTTCATTTTATTCAAAAGTCTTTACATCATAAGATAGCATCACTGCTATTTACATCAACTATCCCGAGATAAAGAATCTACAGGATTTAAATCATCACAATATTCCTTTATTTATGAACATATCAGAATTTAAATCATTAACTATCAAATAGTTTTCACATATTTAAACTAATACTATCACTGTCTGTTAAGGCGCTGGATGGCCTTGCTACGTTCCTCCTCCATGATGCGGCACATCGTTCTACGATCTAGCATATATGATGGTAGATCCTCAAACTGGATTGGATACTTCCTAACTCGATCTTGGACCGCATCCATTGCATTTTGTAGTGTAGAGTACGTCTCCTCAAGTTTAGCCTTCTTCGCACAACGATCATCTTCTGCACGATCAGCACGACGCGACTCTCGTACCCAGCCCTCCTCTGCTATGGCAAGCCTCTCTGAGCTCTCCTTCAGATCCTTCTTTAACTTCTCTATTTCTGCAGACTTATCCTCGGTCTGACCCTTCTCGTGAACCAGATCCCACTCCACGTTTCCCAAACGTGTGTGAAGAGTCACAACCTCTCTATCCCTCTGCTCAATAGTAATCTGCTGACTAACCGCCTGCTCAGTCAGATCCCAAGCAGTATCCTGCAACTCTACATTACGATCATAGAGTGCATCATACATCTCTGCATCAATGGAGTTCGGTGGGAACTCCTCTTCTTCTTCCTCTTCCTTAGGATCCTCCTCTGGATCTGTCTCCGGCTCAAGCTCCCCGACCAAGAATGATGATCAATCGGAGATGGCTCTCTCTCAGACAAGTTGTTCTCCTCACTACATGAATGTCTCTAGGCTTCTCCTCTATTGGTAATCGGGGTTCCTCCTCCCATTTCGACTAGCTCCTCCAACATCCGACATCCACGACAATAAAATTTTAAGTTTTAGTTACTAATCCGTGCTAGCGAATACATAGATTAACACATAAGCACATAAAGTCTTTTATTATCTTCAATGAATTCAGAAATTCATTTCTTAGAACTCGGTAAGAGTTTACCACCACTATGTTCTCGATCTCCTACAAGGCTACTACCTAAGGTTGTTCCCCCACCTAAGCTTCATAACCTACAGTTTTGATACCAACCTGTGACACCCCCAAATCCGCTACTTTCATTTCCACAGGATTTGGTGTTCACTGTACAAACATCATCTATCTATCTACCCGTAAATAAAATGCAAACCATACAATATATAGAAATAATAATAAAATCTCTCCCCTTATGGGGTTACATCAACTGAATAACAATAAATCCCAGGTTACCCTAACCTTAAAACATCTATGCGGAATCTCAAACAAATAAGTCTTAAGTAACATCAATTCTAAATATCATTACATAACCACATAAATAATCAGTCTTCATTACTTTCTAAGCTTGCACTTTTCGTTACTAGTGGAAGGTTAAATACGCTCTTTTGTTCTTAACTGCAATGTTATTATTACGCAAGAGTGAGCACAATTGCCCACAAGTATAACGATATAACAAATGACTAATAATAACATGCGAATGAATTAACAACTTCTGAAATAAAGCTCAACTTTTGAATCAAGAATGAATAACAAGAATCAAAAGAACTTACGAGGGTCATAAGACCTTGAACTATATCCCTAGGTTGTCAAGTGTTTATACTTGAAACCTTTAACAATCATAAGACTATGGACTCTTCTTCTCGTACTTGGGGGATCGACCCTTTAGTACCATCATCATCTGCACACAATATCTTAATGCTAAAGCGTAAATAATCCCCTATCTGAGGGTTGTTCATCTCGGTTTGACATTCGAGTCCGCACTAAAGGAAGTTTGGTTTGGATAATTCATCAAGGGTTCTGAAATTTAGAACGCTCATTAACTATGGACTAGTCGAATCAATAAGGGTTCACTAGTCTAACAAGGTTTAACAGTAAATGAATATTTAACTTGAATAACATCTCAAAAGGTATACAATAGAATAATTATTGTATAACAACATCATGCTTGAAGATTAATAAACTTTAATATACAAGACAGGCTTGATCAATAAAAATGAGAACTTGCTCAATATCGAAAGATGAATTAATCAACTTATATAACGATAACAAGTAGGGTTAGAAAACTCGCTCAACGAAAGTTTAGGGTAAGAAACTTGCTCAAAGTAAATATAGAGTTAGAAAACTTGCTCAATGTAACAAGATAAGGTTTAGAAACTTGCCTCGTGCGTAGATTACACTTAAACAAACTCGTTCTTTGAATTAAATCCTACATACCAATTACGTTCACAATACCAGTCAATAATAACGTACTAAACATCATAGATTATTCTTTGTCTAATCTCGACTTCATGACTATACTTAGTCAATTATTACACTTAGTGTAAAATTAAGACTTCACGAAAAATTAAACTAATTATGCATTCGATCATTCAATCCACACGTAATTGTGTTATGGACATGTTAAGAACTTATTTTAACATCTCATTATAGGTCTAACAAGTCTTTATAATCATTAGACTAAGTTATTAACACATTTCTATACTTGAACACTTAAAAAAAATTATTTTCTGGACATTCTGCTAAGTGGTATTTCATTTTTCTTTTATCTTAACTCTTGGCGTGACTGACATTTGACAATGACAAGCTGACACTTGATACTTGGCGCTTGGCTGTGAAAATGAACTGAGTTGGCGCCATGATGCGAAACCCCCTGACTCAATTTCCAGTTCGCGAAGAACACAGAATTCAGCGAAATCAACACTTCTTAACACTAATTTCACCAAATTACACATACCCACATGTTATAATTAATTGTACATAATCAATACTTAACATCTATGGAGTGATTTTCACCCATTAAAACACATAATCACGTAATTAAAGCATGCAAATTGGGTGTTTCTTGATGTTCTTCTTGAACAAAAATGGATTTTAATGCTACTGATTCGTTATAAAGCCAAATCCAACCATTCAAGTTTCATTTTGTTCATTTTAACATGCATAATCATATCAATGTGTGAATTTTGCAAAATAATTTATGTTTGGCATATAAAAATCACGTATAAGGCCAT